>CM021729.1:61086956-61105350 GCA_011074415.1 Stictonetta naevosa | reverse complement strand
AAAAGAGAGAAAGAAAGAAAGAAAGAAAGAAAGAAAGAAAGAAAGAAAGAAAGAAAGAAAGAAAGAAAGAAAGAAAGAAAGAAAGAAAGAAAGAAAGAAAGAAAGAAAGAAAGAAAGAAAGAAAGAAAGAAAGAGAGAAAGAGAGAAAGAAAAAGAAATAAGTTAATCTTTTTCACTTAACTGCTTCCAGGCAGGCATAAAGGAGAAAAATGGTCCCCTTCAATTCAGGAAGAAGGTCATTTGTTGTGCACTCTGAGATGGATTTTTGTGGACTCCAGGCATGCCCTCTAGCAAAAATGGATTGAAGTGTTGGAGAGTCCCTCCCAGCTGAGCCTTTTCTGACTGGGACTGGAAAAAAGGAGACATCCTTCCTCTAGGAGAAAAGTCATGAGTCAGGTAAGATCTGGGAAAGCAGGAATGATGATGGCTCAAGAGGGAAAGAATCCAGAGGGTGACTATGAGGAAGGAGAGAGTATGCAGTTATAAACTTATGAATTCAATAGTCTGGGTTGGAAACTGTGGTGGGAATGCTGTGGTTTACGTGAGGGCCATTCACAGATTGCTACAGCACAAGGAACACATGGTGTTAAGGGACTGCCTCATCACAGAGGAATAATGCAGGAGAGTGAGGGGCAATGGACTTTTAACTTTGGAGTGAGTTAATTGCTGGGCAATTTGATGGGTCATGTACTTGGTTAGTTTGTTCTGTGCCATCATGCAAAGACACACTAAAAGATGAGAAACATGGAAATATTTCAATGCCTCTGGAAGTGCTATATATCAGGCTAAGTATAACACAACAGTTCAGCTGGCAAAGGCATAATAAACCTATCCTAAGTCACATGAAAGAAGGTAGCATAGAGCATAGTAGTTGGATAGCTGGTTGATGAATGAGTAGACTGAATCTATATATCTATATGAGGATGGAGGTGTAATATTTGTGGAAATAAATTCCCTTCCAACTTCAGTATAACAGACCTGAGACAAAGACAATTTTGGCCCATCATCTTTATACCTTCATATTCATTATTCAGTCTTTATTTATATAGTTGTAAAAGCTAACCAAACAAGAATCTTCCAAAAGAAAAAAGTATTTCCTCTTGAAAGCAGAGCAAATTGTAGGGGTGAGGAAGCTGCTTTACCTGGAAGCCATGTAGGACTTCAGTCATGAAAAGATCCTGAGCACAGAACATATGTTTGCTACTGCTGATGGAATCAGGTAAAATATAAGTTCTTTTGGATTTCAAAGCAGAGGGGAGAAAGCTGTGGGCTTTGTTTGATAGGGCAGGATCAGGAAAGTGAGTAGGGAAGTCAGGATAATTTCCTTAGTGACATGGACATTTTCCCACAGACACATTTTTCCTCAGAATGAAAAATTTCCAACCTTCCCCCTATCTCTTAGGAGGAGAGCAGTGACAATCCAGCTGCTTCACACTGGAAGGGCAAATCTAACGCAGAGAATTAAACTATCACAACATCAGGAGAGACCCTTAGTTTTGATGAAAAAATTTTAAAGTGAATTAACCTTTGGGAAATGGAACACAGAAAAAAAAAATGGCAAGAGAAAACTGAGAACAATTTAAACCATCTAGTGTAAGCAGGGACAGAGAACAACCAAAGTTAAATTTATTAGAAGGGTTTCCTTCCTCTCCATCTCCTATTTTTCCACATACTCTATGTATGGAATGACAATACAATATTTTAATCTCTTTTCATCCAGTGCTTATTCCAGATAATACAGAATGTTGCTCCCACCATAAAGAACCACAGAGATAATTAATGCTAGCACTTCTGCTGAGCAAACTGTTAAACTATATACATATTTTACTCCATGCAATATTTTTTTGTTGTTTTTGTTGTTGTTCTGACATGACACAAAGTTAGTAAGTACTTGGGAGCAGGAAAAAGTAAAAAATCAATAAGCGGAATAATCTGGGGGAAAAAAAAAAAAAAAAAAAAAAAAAGTTGTTAAAGAAACTTGAAATCGTTTAAAATAAACTCCTTCCAAAGGAAGAACAGTTAAGAAGAAAATCAGTATTGCAGGAGAAATAAAAATTGAAATAAAAGATATCAGTATGTATGGCAACTTTATCAATAATTCCTTTTTGACTCTCTGTAGAGCTACAACACACTGCAAATTTTGCAAATTTTGCACGAGCTGTCCATGATGTACAACTTTTCCACTGAGTGGTCCTTTATTCATGGGCTGAAAATGTTAGGCAATTAACAGACAGAAAAAGATTATCTGGAAGTAATCCTAGTCTTATTGTTAATCAGGGTAAATGCAATAGATACCAATGGAAAAGTGGTGAAGAGCAATTCAGCAAAGATTGCACAGATGCCCACTGAAGTAAGTGGAAGTGCAAATGGCGAATTCAGTTGGCACTGGACTGAGCTGTAGTGGCTGAGACCAAAATCATTTATCTGTGCAAATTACAGTCAGACACTATAATCAGAAGCATTGTCGTAGTGTGCATGGGTGTAAACCTATTCCTGCAGTATGAAGGGATGAAAACTGCGTGTGTTTTACTAGTGCAGTTATTGCCTGGGGAGAGAGATGAGGACAGAAAATGCAAAGAGCTCACCCAGACCAACATCTCTTCAGGCATTATGCAAATTTCTAAAATCACTATGAGACAGGCTGTTGTCAGAAAGAGGTCTTCATCTCCATGACATTGTCACAGTCTTCATGTTTGGGTAAAAACACAACGCACTGGTCCTCAGTATGTTCTTGAGAGAAAGCAGCAGAGAATCATAACCGAAGACATCTCACCTGTGAGGGCATGAAGCTGCTACACAGCTTCAAGCTGAGACCAAATATCCAATCAGCAGAAGTTTGACTGTTCTTCAAAGAACACCACAAACAAAGCCAGCAGTAGGTATGTTGTGGGAACCACATCACAACTTGCATGCTTTGCACAGCAGCCATGGCCTGAGGTGGAAATCTATGCGCTTGTGCCTTGGGCTGTAGCTAGTTTATCTGTGCAAGCTATAAATGGCTATGAACTTGGGTCTGAAGCAAAGTATCCTGCTTTTCTGTGCTCAGACAAGTCCCTGTTTTGTGGGGAATGGGAGGACTGGAAGGCTGTTTTGCTTCCAAAAGTGGATGCTCTTTTTTAAACAGTAGTGAAGCAAAGATTTTTTATTTTTTATTTTTTTTTCCGTGGCAAATTTTCTGCTTTTTGCATCATGCTGTTTTGGGACAGGAGTCACATATGATTCACTATACTGTAAGTGGTGTTGTTGGCCACTCCATAACACGTCTCCCATCAAAGAATACCATCACTAGAAAAACGTTACCAAGTTCAATAGCAAAAAACAGCAGGCACATTTTGAGAACAGGAATATAGGAATACACTGCACTGGGTTCAGAGAGGAAAGACCTTAATGGGAGAAAGGAAAAATAGGCCAGAGTTTGCCCAGATCTGACTACTGTCCTTGGGCTGATAGTTTCACAGACCCCAGAAAAAGAAAGTACTACTGTTTCAACCAGATCCATTTCTGAGTGGCTCAGCATTATTTATGGCACTGTCTCTGGGAGGACACAGAATATGAACAGGCTATTGTTAGCAATGTGACTGGGAGGTTCAGACTGGACATTAGGAAAAAATCATTTATGATGTTGGTGGTTAAACACCAGAACAGGTGTCCTAGAGAGGTGGTTGATGCCCCAAGCCTGCCAGTGTTCAAGAAGCATTTGGACAGTGCCCTCAGTATCACGCTTGAATTTTAGCCCTGAAGAGGTCAGGCAGTTAGACTTGATGATATTTGAAGATCCAAATGATTTTTTCTGTATGCTAAATCTGTTCTAGGTTTCTTTTGAATCTAGCACAGAGAACCTGCTTGCAAGAAAGGCCAACACACGGAACAAGGAAGGAAAATGTCATCCAACAAGCTTGCTCTCTTCCTCAACCCCTTTTCTAGACTTCTTTAAGGTCTATTCTGAACTATCACTGTTGTAGTAACGACAGTCTACGCTCTGGCTAGCCATCCGTATTACTGTCAGTTTTGTTTTGTTTGTTTGTTTTTATTTTTCAAAGATCAGTGAATTACTATTGTGAAGCCTTAGATGTTCTCTTACCCTACTTTAATCAGCTATCATTTAATCTTTCTGTATACATATTTTAAGATAGACGTTTTATTATGGATGCTGAATTGCACACTATTTCTCAGAGTGGAGCTAGTTATGAGCATTGGTCACCAAAACATCAAATCTGATCTGAAGATTATATTATTTTTCTCAATACAAAAACAACATCAGAGTTCTATTCTTTTTCTCTGTCTTCAAGCTACTTTTCTAATTCCACAAAAATCTGGACTGTACTCATTTAAAATGTAAATGCCTAAGAGTATTTGCTTAGAAAAGGAAAAAAATAATACAATTTTTTCAGGTATATTAGACAGTTAAGCACATGATTCATTTTATTTTCATGATATGCTGGTGAACTCAGTCACCATCTAAAGTTTCCACATAACCAGGACCTTCAAAAACAAAGCACAAAACTAAATTCTGAATATGAAGGTGCAGGACTTTATACAACAAGAGGACAGAAACATATAGTAAGTAGGGCATAGAACACAGGCATTCAACTGAAATGATCCAAGGTTGGTATGAATATTAAAGACAGAGAACAAGCTGTACATAAATGCTGTACAGAAATAACTCATTGAACACTTTTGAATAATTAAGTATCAGATAGTCAGGATCTTCTTGAAACAATTTGCAAATAACAGCACACAGAATTTTTAAACTCATTATTTTTAAAATCCTTTCACGAAACTTAATTGAGAATAGCAGTAAGCACTTCTAAAAAACCTGAATATTTTAGCTTTTTTTTTTTTTTTTCTCCCCAGTAAAGAAAATTACTGCAAACTAGGATTTTTTCCAAGTCAAATTTTAACTGACTACATTTTCTTGCTAAATTTGTAACTCCATAAAACAACATTAATGAAAAGCAAACTCCAGCAGCATTTTCCTATCCTTCAGTTTATTTCTTTATAAAATGATCTTCCAGAGTAAAAAGGTGCTCTGAAACAGAAATAGTAATTTAGCTGTCTTGTGTCTGCCACTACTAGGTCCTCATGATTAAAATTTGTCAGAGGTACCTTCAAGTAGAGCGTAGCAATCTGTACCCACACCTTCTTTTGGCTTCTAGTGAATTTTAGATACATAAAGACTGGAAGGTGGAAGATCTGTTAAAAGAAGTCACAGATATTACCATGAGAATATCCTTATTACATTCTCAAATTCTCGACGTTTCAACAAGTGAAAAGGGACACTATCTGCATTTACAAGACAGGGCTCTCATCTATCATCCCTTGGGGTAAGAACTAACAGTATAGGTCATTCAGCTGCATTTAACCACCAGGGATGAGCAACTAGACCCTACAAACTCATCAGAGAACATCCTGGGTGCCTGGAGCACCCAACATGCTGTGATGGGAGGTGGCAAGCCCTATGAACAACTATTCTCATCTACCCCAACCATAGCCTTCCAGGAGTTTCCCCATGCCCTCCACTAGCATCTTGACCCAGCTTTGGATGTAATCAACGCACAAGGTGCCCAATGCACCCATATGGTGAGAGTGAAGGATGTGCTCTGCACATAGTTCTTCAGTCACAGCTCCAACTTGAATTTCTCACAGTGTCTGCAGCTGTACAGCAAACCATATAGAGCTGAAGAGTCTGGCCACTTTGTGCAATGGGATACTGGAATTTCACCTAATATCACTGTTTAAACAATTATATGAAGCCCGGCAAGTAACTGGTCACACTAAGCCTTCCTGTCTAAGAGCCCAAGCAATCCCACAGAACATTTTTTCTTCTCACTTTTATGCCAACATGTTGATGCTGTGTTGGAAACCTTGAACTTCTAGTCACTGTCCACAAGGTGATTAATAGTTCGCTACTATTTATTTAGAGTTTCTGGGGTGACCAGCATTATTAGACTAACAAGTGAGACAGGAGGAAAATACCCATCACACACCCACAGAACCGAGCATTTACTGGGAGCAGAAAAAAAAAGAAAAAATCTTGGTGGACGCCAAGTTCAACATGAACCAGCAACATGCACTTGTGCTCTGTAATGCCCAATGCTATGCTGGCTGGAGACTCATCCATACCATGAAAAACAGATATCAATTTGTTCAATGAGAACATTTAACTATGCAGCAGGAGATCCCTCAGAGACTCCCTGGAAAAACAGTGTCTGGAGACATGCCCTCAGTGCTGCACTGTGCAGCATAGTATGAAACCATACAGAGGACACAACTGTTTCAACTAACTCTCCTGTAAAAGCAGCATTCACTCCTTCCCTACTGAGCAGAGGGAAACCTTTATATTCCAGCCTGCCAGCAGACTTGTGGGTACACCCTGTGTGCCACAGGTATGCTACTGACTCCCAGTAGTCCTCCTCTGTCTTCACTAGCTTCTTTAGCTGCTTGTCCCTTAGTGGTGTATCCTCCCTACAGCCAACTCATCCCCATTATATGTTATATTGCAAGCTTATTTTTGCAGATGAGTCTGCTTTTCCAGTGGCACAAAATCACCCCTTAACTTCTTCAGAAAGAGTCATTTCCAACACAGAGAGAATTAGAAAGTAAAAAAAGTAATTGTACAAATTACTTTCTGCTCTGCCATAGGTCCAGCCATCTGTCCACAGAGGGAGTAATGATGTTTCCTGACTTCAGTGATAAATAAGTTCATCCTGAGGATTTCTGGCCTTGATGCAATGAGTGGTAAAACTTTCATGAGAATGAGCACAATTATACCATCTTTCTTTCTTTCTTGTTTTGGGGTTTTCATTTATTTATTTATTTATTTATTTATTTATGATTATTTTCAACTTGTGACAAGCTTGAATAATGGGTCATTGACAAGAGAGAAAGTTTAGTGTACATGGGGACTGACTCTTCACAAGCTACAGGTGTTCGTTACTTTTCCTTAGTCTCCCTTTATTCTGCCTCAGCACATTATAGATGAAGAGAGAACTGACAATAAACAATAAGGAAGTGAGGTTCAGTTTACTTGCTCCTCTCAGAAGTCAGATTTTTCAAGGCAGAGCAAGTCTGAATACTGTTTTATTTTCAGCTGATGAAAGCAAGAAATGTCTCTGGTACTATCAGACTGTCAACAGCACACTCATAATGCTGGAGTAAGTGAATGGGCCTTTACTGACCTATTTGATTTACACTGTGATCCCAAGACACTAGGTATATACTCATTAATATTCCAGGTAACAAAAAAATGCACACAGCTGCAAAAAGTGAGTATCCTTAGTAACACTATTTGAATTTACTGCACTTACCAAGCATTTACCAAACAAAAAGAATAAAGTCAGGAAAAGAGTAACAGTGAATGACTGACTTTGTGCAAAACTATGAATATTTTGTACATTTCATTAAAAGTCTGCACCATGCATTTCCTATAAGTATTCACACAAAAATACAACTAATAGGGGGATTCTGTCCAAGGAGGGGGACAGTGTTCACTAAATGTCTTCTATTAACAAAATAGCCTGTACTACTTAAAAAGTATATTTCAGCACAACTTTGGTTTATCAGACAGGTTTGTTGATCAGACAGGTTTGTTGCCTGAAATGACCTGCAAACATCAAGCTTCAGTATGGTAATACACACAATGCATGCATTTAATAGGTGTTACAAGTAGGCATTTACAACTACTTATATAACTATGATGTATCTATATACCTATATAACTGAATTTACAGCAGCTATCACCAGGCTCCAACCTGCTTCCAATTCTTCTGTATAACTTAGGGAAAAGTCTAAAGAAGGTCTAAGTGCTTTTATCTTATGAAACTCATCTGAGTAGAGACCTGTATTCAGAGGCACAATAATGCCTACAAAGAAACATAACAATATTGGTCGTGCCCAACACTCTGTAGACCAGGACAGAAATCTTAAACTCCTAGGGAAAGTTTGGCCACTCTGTCTATCAAAAAGGGTAAATTCCAGACATACATGCAAATACACCAGCTGAAGGCAGACTGGCAATAATTGTTCTTAAGGAGTCTTGTAGAATATTCAGCAAAAAAAATGCAATTTAAAAAATGCTGGAAACTTGTGTGCATAACTTTTCTCCATTCTCTTCCTAAAACATCAGCTGTTTTTCCCAACTTTTGTTATTATTTTTCCCTTTATATTCTTGGGTGAAAAGTATGTATGACATTTACAGTTTACATTCTCATACTAATGTGTTTGTTGTTGTTGTTATTGGTGTTGTTGTTCTGTTTTCCTTTTCATTCTCTTCTGTCTCCTTTGTTTGTGTGTTGAGGGGGTGGAACTCTATTATTTCTAGAGGAAAAGCAAAACTTTTTTTGCTTTTGCTTTAGAAATAAAAAAGTACACATTTTGAGAAAAACGTGAGAAAGTTAAGGAAGTGAAAAACAAGGGACATGTTGCTTTCATTGGGAAAGATGAGGAGGAAGGAAAGTAATGCCAACAAGAAAGAAATTCATATATTTGAATTTTCATAAACCAGAATGAAAAATGTTTCATATAGCATTGAAATCAGATGTAAAGGTTGGGTTGAAGAGAACTGGTGAGAAGTGTTCACCTATAAAATGGACTGAAAAAAGCAAGCTTCTGTGCTGGGAAGTCATACAACCCTTATAAAATATGCTGAAGTGTTTTGATGAAACTTTGTTATTATGCATGATAGAAAAAAAAAAATAAAAAAAAGATAAATAGTTCCATGCCTGAAAACCAGGAATGTTTTGTCTTGAAATTCCTGGTGCTTTGGTGTTTTCCTCCAAAATCCTGAGAGCTTTAACCAGGACCTACAAAAAATCTTCAGAATCCCCCTGAAAATTTTGTCCATCTGATCAGGAGCTGAATACTTGAGACACAGACTGAGCACGCTGTTTGTGCAACTTAAGGGTTAATCTACCAAAAAATCTTTAAGTCCCACCTAAACTGAAATTGAAAGGATTTTTTGTCTCATTCTGATCTAGGGGTTTTGTTTTTCCTTGAGTGCTTCAGTAGCCAAGGAGAGAACAATTCAGGATCTCTGGATGAGAGAAATGCACCTTGATTTGCTGTAGAGGCAGAAAGATGACCTCAGCCCTGATCTAGAACACACAAACGCCAAGTAACCCTGGAGAGAAAATACTTGACATTTGGCTTCCCAGATGGATACAAGCATTTAAAGGAATATATCAGATTTGAGAACCCTGATATTTTCTGAAGCCCCCTAGTTATTTGGAAAGTTTGCAGAGCACACAAAATGCTTGCCCATCTTTCCCAAAATTGTTACAACATCTCTGAAAACCTCCTAACATGAGATCTTCTCCTGTCTCCATTTCCTCCAGTTATGGCCCTCCTCCCAAGGGACGGAGTGTCCAGGTTGGGACATGAGCTCTCCTTGATCAAATTAACTTAACTGTTCAGCTCATTAACCAATTTAATTTGTCCCATTTGCAGTTGCCCTGGTGGGCATCAAGCTACTTTGAATTGTGCAGCAGTTTAGAGGGACCTTCCTTCAGCTCTTCAGCAGTAACAAAACCAGAAAGACTTCCTTCTGAAGTGGATTGGTCTTTCAATATTTCTTGCTGTCTGCAGCCATGACCTTGACCATTAAACTGTGATGTTCTCTGTTTTTAGTAACAGCCTTGATGTGTATACGCAAAATTTGTCCTCAGCCACTCAGTAATATATAGCACAGCTACAGATTTACTCCAACAAACAAAGCCCACCATCACATTTAAAGGCACCAGCATTGCTCTGCTTTGAGACCACACTTTGCTGTGATTTCAGCTTGGCATAAATCTCCGCAGCCATGGACTGTAGTACTTTTTTACCATCCCTCATGCACCAGAACTAGCATTCATACAGGCCATGTCAGGGAACTAATCTTGTTGCAAGCTCATCCTCCCTGCCTGATAGAGGTTCGTTTGAAAAAAAAAAAAAAAAAGATGATTTTCATGGCACAAATTTATAAGTAGCTTCCTGAAAGTCTGTCCTAGTACTAGAGAGTCAATGGGAGGTTGAAAGTAGCAGGTAAAACCACTTTCTGCAGTACCCCAGATTTACCTAATTACAGTGACTGCATAACCACTGTCTTAATTACCCTAGCTTGATATAACATAATCAGGACTAAAGCTAACAAGCAGGCAGGATTTGTGCCCTGTGTTCTCAAAAAGTGCTTTGCAACTGTCCATATTGTAAGTTACGGCAGATTTTTAAAGTGAGGGTAAAACCAGAATAAATGAAATGAAATAAGTAAATAAAAATAATAAATTAAGTCTGAGAAAGACTGTCCATGGAAGGAAAGGATACCATGAAAGAAGAGGAGATATATGAGCAATGCATCCAATGGAAACCAGCCATATAGTCTTTTCATGGCAAGTGTGGCTACTGACATGCTCTGGGTTACTGTGGGGGTAAAGGGAGGAAGGTTACTGGGATACAGTAATGGCCAGTTACACTGGAAGGTTACTGGGGTACAGTAATGGCCAAGCATCTGAAGCTAGTAATTAGGGACAAGAATGAGGTGAGAAGGATCAACAGCTCTGTTGCTTTGGGGAGAAAAGTAAAGGTCCATGATCAAAGACCACAAACTCAGTGAAAGAGCATCATTTCTCAGCGATGCAAAACCTGGTACTTCCATGGTAGGAATGCAGAAAGATGCTGCTGAGATGTTGGAAATTAGGTCTTCAGAGGACTTTTGTGCCTTTACAGAAACAGCAGTAACCTTCAAGGGTTGATGGTTGACCCAGATTCAATCAAAGACCTAAAGTAAAAGTTGTGTTACATATTATTGTTTGTTTATTTATCTGCCTTGGTTTGTCAGTATTGACATCTCTTTGAGGTGACAAGATGATTCAGGTTTACCTAGTTCATTTGTGCATCCTTTTCTCTGAACACTGAACTTTCATTCATTAAGCCTTCTGGGAAACGATATTTTTAGGTCCTGTCCTGGTTTCAGTTAGGACAGTTATTTTTCCTCCTAGTAGCTGGTAGGGTGCTATGTTTTGGATTAGGATGAGAAGAGTGCTGATAACATGCTGATGTTTTAATTGTTGCAGAGCAGTGCTTACACCAAGCCAAGGACTTTTCAGCTTCTCGCTCTGTCCTGCCAGCAGGCAGGCTGGGGGTGCAGCAAGAGCTGGGAGGGGACAGACCCAGGACAGCTGACCCAAACTGGCCAAAGGGGTATTCCATACCATTTGACATCATGCTAAACAACATATAGAGGTGGCTAGCCAGGGTGGGGGGCTGGCTGCTCGGGGTTGGGCTGGGCATCGGTCAGCGGGTGGTGAGCAATTGCATAGTGCATCACTTGTTTCATACACACTATTATTATTATTATTATTTCCTATCTTAATATTATTTCCTATCTTAATGCTCACTTGGCAGTACATATTCTAAAAAACTGGAACGATACAAAGATTAGCATGGCCCCTGTGCAAGGATGACATGCAAATTCATGAAGCGTTCCATATTTTTCCATCATCCAACCCACATGCCAAACCATCAGATTTCCATTTCTTAGAAGTGATTGGAAAAGGCAGTTTTGGGAAGGTTCTCCTTGCACGGCATAAGGCAGTTTATTAAGATAGGAAATGATAATGATAATGATAATGATGATGATGATGATAATAATAATAATAATAATAATAATAATATAGTGTATACGAAACAAGTGATGCACAATGCAATTGCTCACCACCCGCTGACTGATAATTATATCAGCATATTTTAGGGGGTGAAGGGGAAGATAAAAATAATTTTTAAAAAACAATACAGAGGCTGGCTTTGCCAACCTCAGTTGTCTTGGTGTGGAGCTATACTGTGTTTTAAAACAGCGTTCTGTTTTTCACTGAGTCCTTATGTGTGGATGGAGATGAAGGAAAAACAGATAGCAAACAACAGCCACTTAAACAGGACATCTGAGCAGCTACATTTCTTGGTCCTTCAAAGTAATTTACTTATATACCTTTCTTCAGATAGACTCTGCAATAAAGTAATCACAAAGGTCTCATATGTTCAGGAGGCATATTCTTTGCCAATTCAGTTTCAAAAGAGACGTAATTCACAGCCTGGCTTCCTACTGTTTGCAATTTGAGTTTTCTTTACACTGAGGGAAAAAAAAAATAAAAAAAATCTATTAACTATTCAGGAGTACAGAAAGCCATGCTGCAAAACTGTGATGAAAGCATTTATATGCAGAGAAACAGCCAATATATAAAATGGTACTTCTATCTTCTATCTCTGCATGAATGAAGAGCAATGCTCACAGCAGAGCAACAGAGATTCATTTCTATGTAGACACTGAAATAAGAGACCAGCTTTTGAAAAACAACTCAGCATATTAGATGTCCAGTAGCGGGGAGCTTCTTTGACAGAAGGGCTCCTGTTCATGTACTGAAACAGATGAGAAAGAAATACTTTGATATGTCTGATGATCTCGACTAGTGTGGACATACATTATTCTGCCTGAAATCTGTGAACTTCAGAAAGTTCCACTATTTTTGGACTCTAAACCAGGAACTAACCTTTTGGAATAACCTGGCTTGCATCTAAGTCAATTAGGGAAGAGCTTCATATGCCTAACAGAACCTAAAAACTATAGGACAAACTTAGAGAACTTTCCATTTAATGCCATACTACTTTATTTGCAGGGCAAGAAAGCATCTATGAGTACTCAAACAAACGGGATTTTATTTACAAAATATCATCACCCTCTTCTTCTTTCTCCTCCCAAAAAGGGAGAAGCTGTTCCAGAAGAGGCACAAACATAAAGTCTCTTACAGTCCAAAAAAACATATACACATACATCATAGATACCTACATCTACTTACATGCATATACATGATTCTTAGATGGGAACTGCAGCTACCTGAACATATGGCAAAGCCACAGACAAATCCGCATTCAAAAGAAATAGAGGTCAGTAGAAAATAGAGCAGTACCCAGGGGATTTTTGCAATGTAGACAGCTTGTCAGTGCGAAAGACAGCCTGAACCCACAGAAGAAATAAAGGTGTGTAGTATACCAGTCACAACAATAAAGTTATAGGTAGTTTGTTAATGTAAAAGTCAGTAGCATGCATAAGGCTACAGCCTAGCCCCAAACTTCAGCATGCAGCTGACAAGCTGCAGGAAATTCTGAAGGCAGAAAGGCTACTTATTAACATCAAATGAGATGTATTTCAGCACCTGTCTCAGTCAAAACATGGAGAGTATCAAAACCGAAGCCTGGAGAGTGTCAGCTGGTATGAAATACTATTAAACTCATTCAAACCAGATGCGCAGAAAACCACCACAGATATTTGAATGAAGGCCTCACTGAAAGATGAGCACCTGTAAATTAGCCTGCACTCTTCCATCAGATCAGTAAGGGCCAGAGGATCCAACACCTCAGGATGTCCTTTCTCACTCTACCAGTAATGGGGTCATATGTCAGAGTACAGCCAACTGAAACCAGAAGTTATCACAGAAAATTTCCAGTGCTACAACTGAAGAACTAAGAAGTGCTTAGGACACAATGATGCCACTGGTTATGGTTTGTTTTTGTTATTGTTGTTGGTGTTCTGTATGTTTGTTTTTCTTGCAAAGTTTTATTTATTTATTTATTTATTTTCATTTAGCATTTAGCTCTCATTCATCTGGAGCAGAAAGCTGCTTCAGAGATCACACAAATATTAAGGAATCCATATAACCCCATCAACAGCTAAGCTGTGTTTAGAAATGAAAGTTCAGTGCAGTAGATGTGAAAGAAGTCACAGAAGTATGAACTCGGTCCTCCCCTTGGGCTCTGTGTCTGAGATTATGGACCCAGAGAAAAAAAAATCTTGTCATTGCCTTACATATTGTGATAAATGACTGAGTCCCAAATAGGATTCTAATTAAAGTTTGTAATTTATTAAGCGAATAGAGGCAAGCAAACAGCGCTGGCTGCGCCGGGAGTCTCTGCTCCACCAAGACACACACCTATTACATCAGGTGGCTGATTTTTATGCTCCTAGACTAATACATATTCATCACTATTCCTAGAAAAGGCAGGGTTATTATAATTAGTTGCCAGAATCCAAACCTTCTCCGGATGCATGCGTATCAGTCTCTGGTGGTCTTTCTGGGGGTCTCTTGTGCTGAAGGCTCGTAGTCTTCCTCCTAGGCTTTGTCCTTCAGTCATCCTTCAACTCCCCCTTTCTCCTTATTTGGTGGATCTCTTTGCCAGATATCAGAGGCTTGGGCAGCATCCCATGCAAAAGTCAGCAGTTTCCTAAAAAAACACCTTGGTCCTCTAATCTCCCAGACTAGAGTCTCAATGTTCGCCCTTCAAACCCTCTATTTACACAAATTGCTGGGCCCTTCCTTTGCATGATACAAGAACTATGTACACTAATCACTCTGTTTTTCTTAAATAGAAGGTAATATTTCATCATGCGGCCCTAGCATTGTTCCATACTGACACAAATCAAATTAACATATTTCACAATATTTTCTTGGAAAGTGTATGTCCAATAAATAGTAAACAGATGCTGCTGAATATTTTCTGATTTTTCTCACTCCTTAGCATCCAGAAATGTTTAATAATTAATAGGCCCAGGAAAAAATAAATAAATAAATAAATAAATCTATTCATGTGTTTTGAAACAGCAAGAGATGGCTCTATCTAATGTGATGTTGCAGAAGACTTTAGTATGTACAATAACTTTCTTGAAACAAGCAAACAATAAATAAAGATCTCACTGAAAGTTTGATAAAGAAAAGGGCAGAGAAAGAATAATTGGAGCTTGATGTCAATCATAACATTATTATTTTACGGGGTTGGGAGTTAAAAAAGGGCAGTAAAATGTTTAAGTGAACAGAATTAAAAATGTTACTAGAAAAATCTCTGTAAGAAAATGGTGCTAATAATGTTCTATGTCTCAAAAATACAGTTTCTTGTCTCCGTTTATTTTTATTTTATTCACTTCCTTCAGTTTCTTCATAAAGCCTTTTCCCTGAGCCTCTCTTTGACATTGTAATGGATCAAATACACTGTCTTCCATAAACAGATGTATTGGGTTTACATGACAAGGTTTTGGTAGCAGGGGGTTGCAGGGGTGGCCTCTGTGAGAAGACCACAGCGGGTGCCCCACATTTGATAAGGGCCATTTTCAGCCGATCCAAAGGACCCGCTTGCTGGCCAGAGCCAAGACAGTAAGTGTTGTTTGCACCTCTGTGCGAGCAGATTTAAGAAAGGGGGGAAAAAAAACAACAACTGCTGAGATACAGCAGCTGGGAGAGAGGATTGAGAAGCAGCCCTGAAGCCCCCAAGGGCAGTGCAGCAGGAGGGCAGGAGGTGCCTCAGGCACGCAGCAGCAGTTCCCCTGCAGCCTGTGAAGCAGGCTGTCCCCCTGCAGCCCATGGGTCCCACATGGAGCAGATCTCCACGCTGCAGCCTGTGGAGGAGCCCCCGGTGGAGCAGGGGGATGTGGCCTGGAGGAGGCTACAGCCCGTGGAGAGCCCCCACAGGAGCAGGCCCCGGGTCGGAGCTGCAGCCTGTGGAGAGGAGCCCACGCAGGAGCAGGGGGGGCAGGGGGAGCTGCTGCCCATGGGAGACCTGTGCTGGAACAGTTTGCTCCTGGGGGATGGATGGACCGCATGGTACAGAGTTGTGTGGGAGCAGTTCCTGAAGAGCTGCTGCCTGCTGGCAGCCCCCTCAGGCTCAGTTTGGGAAGGATCGCATCCTGTGGGAGGGACCCCACATGGAGCAGGGGCAGAATAGGACCGTGAAGGAGCGGCAAAAACGAAGCTTCAGGGACTGACCACAGCCCACATTCCCCATTTCCCTATGCTGCTTGGTGGTAGGATGTAAAAGAGGGTGGGTGGAGGAAAAATGTTTTTAGTGTGTTTTTAGTTTCTCACTGCTCTAGCTTGTTAGTAATAGGTAATAAATTTTATTAATCTCCCTATTCTAGGTCTGTTTTGTCAATGACAATAATTGTTGAGTGATCTCCCTGTGCTTATCTCAACCCATGAGCCCTTTTCATTGTATTTTCTCTCCCTTTGAGGAAGGGGAGTGAGAGAGTGGCTGTGATGAAGCTCAGCTGTCTAGCAAGGTAAAAACACCATAACAGATTCCAATGATGCACTCTCCAAGCCTAGAAAATAATTGTCCTCCTGATTTTGTTGAGAACATACAGAGCCGGGTTGTCATGAGTCTGCAGTGTGCAACAAAAATATTACTGAGTACAGTTCTCCCTGTCTGGGGACAGAGATTAAGTTATTAAGGAAATATTTTCTTTCCAAAAACTTCTGAATAGCATTCTCTCTATGCTACTGAGTGAAGCACAAAAAAAAAAAAAAAAAAAAAAAAAAAAACCAAAAAACATAGACAAATACAATTAAACATTTTGCAATGAAAATACAAAGCTTCCTTGAACTCTTCTGATCAAAATGGTTAAATGTGCAGAATTCACTGCTTGAGCCTTGGATCACAATGATCAGTCTTCAGCAAATGTCCTTCACGAATACACTTAATGCATTTATCATCAAGGATGCACTTTTGACAACCTGTGTTTTAGCCCACCCATCCCAGTAAGGTTGGATGAGCAGAGAATTTTAAACACTGCATAGTAAGCAGATACTAAATTGCTGAGTGTCACAGAAATATAAAAGATTACAAAAAACCAAACAAACAAACAAAAAAAAACAATATTTTCTTTTTTCTCCTGTAAATTTATTGGCATGCACTCTACCAATGGCCATCCTAAAGTAAATTCGTCATGAAGATAACATCACATAATCAATGTGTTTGGAGGGGACCTTGGAAGGTCTGTGGTGCAAGCTTATGCCCAAAAGCAGAATCAGCTATGGGGTCAGACCAGGATGCTCAGGGCTTTGTCCAGCTCTGGTGTGATGGTAATCTCCTTCTCCAAGTCTCCAGAGTAGGACGGTCTGCTGGACCTCTTACCAACAAGAAGGGGCTCACTGGGGATGTGACAGTCAAAGACAGCCAAGTTCAAGCACAAGGAGCAAGCACACAGAGGGTGGAGGCAGGTACAGATAACCTGGAAGGAATATAGAGACATTGTTTGAGCATGCTGGGATGAGTAGAAGAAAGCCAATGCCCATAATGAATTGTATCTGTTCAGGGATGGGAAAGACAAGAAAGACCTCGAAGAGTATGTAGGTAACAAAAGCAACGTTGGGGATAATGTGGGCCCATTGCTGAATACAATAGGGAACCATGTTACATAAGACATGAAAAAGGCTGAGGGATCCAGTAAAGACAGAAAGTAAGACAGTATCAAAAGCCTTACTGAAGTTCATGAAGGCAACATCCACTGCTCTCCCTGGGTCTACCAGACTAGTCTTTTCATCAAGGAAGTTTATCAGCTTGGTTACATATGACTTTCCCTTGGTGACTCCATACTAGTTTGGTCAGATCTGTTGTTTGTTTCTTTATTTGGTTTGCTTCTTCAAAACTAATGCCAGCAACCAGAAATTACATGCCTGGGGATTTGTTCTGACCTGGCAGCAGAAAAGCTGCACAGCTCTCTGAAGTAATGGAGGCTAAACTGTGCCATCATCTTGTGTGGTGAGCATGGTCTCAAAAGAAAAGGTAGGAAGGTAGGAAGGTAGGAAGGGAGGAAGGGAGGAAGGGAGAAAGGGAGAAAGGGAGGAAGGGAGGAAGGGAGGAAGGGAGGAAGGGAGGAAGGGAGGAAGGGAGGGAGGAAGGAAGGGAGGGAGGGAGGGAGGAAGGGAGGGAGAAGGGACCCCCCAGACTCCCTGCTCCTATGTGGGCTCCTCTCCACAAGCTGCAGCTCCAGCCCAGGGCCTGCTCCTGTGGGGCCTCTCCATGGGCCATAGCCTCCTCCAGGCCACATCCCCCTGCTCCACCGGGAGCTCCTCCACAGGCTGCAGCGTGGAGATCTTCTCTATGTGGGACCCATGGGCTGCAGGGGGACAGCCTGCTCCACCAGGGGCCTCTCCACAGGCTGCAGGGGAACTGCTTCTGCATGCCTGAAGCACCTCCTGCTGCACTGCCCTTGGCGGCTGCAGGGCTGCTTCTCACATTCCTCACTCCTCTCTCTCAGCTGCTGTGTCGCAGCAGTTCCTTTCCTCTTCTTAATTATGCTCAGAGAGGCACAAACAACATCACATTGGCTCAGCTCTGAGCAGTGGTGGGTCCTTTTGGAGCTGGCTGAAACTGGCCCTTATCAAATGTGGGGCAGCTGCTGGATTCTTCTCACAGAGATCACCCCTGCAGCCCCCTGCTACCAAAACCTTGCCATGTAAAGCCATCCTCCCATAAACATAGGATCAACCTCATTTTTTGCATAAGAACAGATTAAAGCCAATAGCTAGACATGACCTTAAAACCAGAAGATCAGTGTTTAATCAACTTTGCAAAACTATTTAAGGAAGCAAAATGGTTC
>CM021729.1:61050511-61086856 GCA_011074415.1 Stictonetta naevosa | reverse complement strand
ATGAGAAATACAAGAATATTGGAGAGCCACAAACAGAATGCGCTAACAGGACTGGCTTGGCAGTTAGCACAGGCAGTTCAAGCAGGGCAGGGAGGAGAACCTAGAACTCACCATGGTGTGCACCTGTCGCAGTGGTTGGTCCGAGGCGGCAATCCAAACGGAGGAGATGCTGCCTCTCTGGGCTCACGTGGGCACCCAGGTGGACCCCCTGAGGGGGGAAGTGGCAGTCCAGACAGGTGACTGCGGGGAGCTCTGGAATCTGGAAACCCACCTGGGCCATGAGGGAAGAGATGGCTGTCATGGGTGTAGGTGTGCCCTGCTTAGGCAACTCCTCGAGCAGGTGGCTGGGCTGCAGTGAGAAATTGGCAGCCTGAGGGGCTCCTGGGAGTCTCAGAGAGTGACAGATAGGAGGTGTCAACCTGCCTCTGCTGATGCAGAAGCCCTCTCCTAAGTCCCGGCAAGGGGTAGAAGCTGACCTGGCTGATCACATGCAGGACAGAGGGCTTGACTGTCCACAAGAGGAAAGGGGCTGGACCCTCATCTCAGCTCGGAGCAGAAAGAGATGTCTGCCCCTGACACTCACAGTGCCACCTACCCCCACAGTGTCCCTGGGAAATAGATTTGAGGCTCTCAGGGAGGTTAAGGAAGAGGCTGAAGGTCTGGACACTAGACTGAACATGGAAAGCAACCCCAAGAAGTGTGTCAAGACTGGGGGAAGTACTAAACATAGGGATCATGGCTGGACAGAGCACTGCATCACAACCAGTGCCACAAAAAAAAGAGCGGAGAGTCCTGGTGATCAGAGACTCCTTGCTGAGGGGCACTGAGGCTCCCATTTGCCGCCCAGATAACCTATCCAGAGAGGTGTGCTGTCTTCCTGGGGCATGTGTCAGAGACATTAGGGAGGCTCTGCCAAAGCTCATTAAACTGGAGGACTACTATCCTCTCATTGTTATTCAGGTTGCATCCTGGGAAGCTGCTACTGGAAAAATGAGGAATATTAAAAAGGACTTTACATCCCTGGGAAGGTCGTTGAAGGGATCAGGAGTGCAGGTAGTGTTCTCCTCTGTCCTCCTGCTGGGTGACTGGGATCCAGAAAGAAGGAGCAGAATGGGACAGGTGAATGACTGGCTGAGGGGGTGGTGTCTGGACCAGGGATTTGGGTATTTTGATCTTGGGCAGTCCTTCGAGAAGCCGGGTATGTGGGCTGCTGACAGATACCAACTCAGCAAGTGGGGTGCAAGTGTTTTGGGGAGCAAGCTCTCTGGGCTGATTACCAGGGCTTTAAACTAGGTCTGATGGGGGAAGGGAGGGTAGCTAAAAGTGAGAGAGAAGGGCTGGGAGAAGTGGTCACTACTGTCACTGTTGAAGACAGGGAAAAACCTGTGAGCTCTCCCATAGGATTGTCTGAGGGCTCCTCAGAGAAGGTAACATTCCCAGTACCCCGTCCGGAATCTTCTTCTTGCATCCCTCCAGGGGTAACTGCACCTGCTTCTTCCCTGAAGTGGCTGTATACCAATGTGCAGAGCATGGGAAATAAACAGGATGAGATCGAGATCTGTGTTCGGTCGCAGGGCCACGATTTTGTGTTCACAGAGACATGGTGGGACAGCTTGCATGACGGGAACACTGTCATGGAGGGCTATGTCCTTTTTAGGAAAGACAGGCTGGGGAAGTGAGGGGGTGGGGTTGTCCTTTATGTGAGGGAGCAATTAGAGTGTACCCAGCTCCACCTGGGGGTGGGTGAAGGACAAGTGGAGAGCTTGTGGGTGAGCATTAAGGGGTGGGCTGGTATGAGGGACACTGTTGTGGGGGTGTACCACAGGTCACCAGATCAGGAGGAGGGGGTCGATGAGGCTTCTACAAGTAGCTGCTAGCAGCTTCAGGATCATGGGCACTGGTCCTCATGGGGGACTTCAATTACCCAGACATCTGGTGGGTAAGCAACTCAGCCCGGCACGCGAAGTCCAAACGGTTACTACAATGCGTTGAGAACAATTTTCTGACGCAGGTGGTGGAGGAGCCGACATGGCGGGGGGTGCTCCTGGACCTTTTTCTTACCAACAGGGATGGGCTTGTCAGGGATGTGAAGGTTGGGGGCAGCTTGGGATGCAGAGACCATGAGATGGTGGAATTCAAGATGGATAAGATCAAAAGGAAGAGGAAGATCTATGAAAGTGGAAATAGGGCCTGTCCTCTTGGGAGGAATACAGAGGTGTTGTCAGGGCCTGTAGGGATGTGATAAGGAAGGCTAAAGCCCACCTAGAGATGAGGTTTGCAAAAGAGATAAAGGATAATAAGGAGGGTTTTTTCAAGTATGTAAACAGCAAAAGGAAGACTATGGATAATGTGGGTCCCTTGCTGAACGAGGGGGAGTGTCCTTGTCACAGGAGATGCCAAGAAGGCGGAGATACTGAATGTTTTTTTTGCTTCAGTGTTTGCTTCAAGGACTCCTCCCCTGGGACTCCTCGACCCTGGCGAGAGGACAAAGGATCTGGGAAATGGAGAGCACACCCCTGGCTGACAAGAGAGTGGTTCGGGAGCATCTGAGTGGGCTCAACACACACAAATCCATGGGTCCCGATGGGATGCATCCACGTGTGCTAAGGGAGCTGGCAGAGGTGATCACCAAAACGCTGTCTATCATCTTTGAAAGGTCCTGGAGAACGGGTGAGGTGCCTGAAGACTGGAGGATAACCAATGTCACTCCGGTCTTCAAGAAGGGCAAGAAGGAGGATCCAGAAACTACAGGCCAGTCAGTCTCACTTCTGTCCCTGGAAAGGTGTGGAACAGCTTGTTCTGGATGCCTTCTCCAAGCAATTGGAAGATAATAATGTTATGAGGAGTAGGCAGCATGGATTCACCAAGAGGAAGTCGTGCTCGACCAACCTCATTGCCTTCTATGATGGCATCACCAGCTGGGTAGATGAGGGGAGAGCAGTGGATATCATCTACCTTGACATCAGCAAGGCTTTCGATACTGTCTCCCATGACATCCTGCTAGCAAAGCTGAGAAAGTGTGGGATAGAGGAGTGGACAGTAAGGTGGGCTGAGAACTGGCTGACTGGCTGAGCTCAGAGGGTAGTGATCAGCAGCGCGGAGTCTGGCTGGAGAACTGTGACTAGTGGTGTTCCCCAGGGGTCGGTGCTGGGTCCGGTCTTGTTCAACATCTTTATCGACGACCTTGATGAGGGAATACCGTCTGCCCTCAGCAAGTACGCCGAAGACAGAAAGCTGGGAGGAGTGCTGACACACCAGAAGGCTGTGCTGCCATTCAGCGAGACCTGGACTGGCTGGAGAGATGGGCAAGAAGAAAACAAAAGCAGTTTAATAAGAGCAAGTGTAGAGTCCTGCACCTGGGAAGGAACAACCGGAAGTATCAGTACAGGCTGGGGGACAACCTGCTGGAGAGGAGCTCTGAGGAGAAGGACCTGGGGGTCCTGGTGGACAACACAGCTTGACCATGAGCCAGCAGTGTGCCCTCGTGGCCAAGAGGGCCAATGGGATCCTGGGGTGCATTAAAAGGAGTGTGGCCAGCAGGTCAAGGGAGGTGATCCTTCCCCTCTACTCTGCCATGGTCAGGCCTCACCTGGAGTACTGTGTCCAGTTCTGGGCTCCCTGGTACAAAAAAGACAGGGATCTCCTGGAAAGAGTCTAGCGGAGGGCCACAAAGATTATATGGGGCCTGGAGTATCTTCCCTATGAAGAAAGGCTGAGAGATCTGGCTCTGTTCAGTCTGGAGAAGAGAAGACTGAGAGGGAATCTCATCAATGTCTATAAGTACCTGAGGTGTGGGAGACAGAAGGATGTAGCCAACCTCTTCTCAGTGGTTTGTTGGGATAGGACAAGGGACAATGACCGCAAGATAGAGCACAGGAAGTTCTGCACCAACATGTGAAATAACTTCTTCATGATGAGGGTGATGCAGCACTGGAACAGGCTGCCCAGGGAGGTTGTGGAGTCTCCTTCTCTGGAGATATTCAAGGCCCATCCGGACACCTACTTGGGCAGCCTGCTCTAAGGAACCTGCTTTGGCAGGGGGGTTGGACCTGATGATCTTTCAAGGTCCCTTCCAACCCCTACAATTCTGTGATTCTGTGATTCTGTAGTATGGTAATGTGAATATGAGAAACAGGGCTTCAGTTTCTTATGCATATCATCAGATACTAGATTATAGTAAACATTTATGAATATGTCTAGTGGAGATGCCTTAAGTCTTGCCTACTCTTTCTAAAGCATTAAAAACAGTACTACAAAGATATAGCTGGAGAGATAACAGGTAGTCTTCAAAGACATAGATGTCACCTAGGAATCATGCTTTTATGGATTTCCATTGAGTTTCATTTTTGCTTTCAAAAAATTCTTCCCTGTTAGTGAATAACGATTCAAAATGGATACTCACAGAAATTAATACCTATATAGAATACTTAGACTTGTTTTTCTCCCAAAATATTTTTGAGTATCAAGCAGCAATTGTATTTCAATCAAATGTTCTATTTCTCTCCTGTAATTTAGTTTCTAATGCAGCTGTCCATCTAGTTCATGTGCAGTTCATTATAGCTTTAATTTTTAACAATGCCATTGAGCTGGATGCATGAAAAAGATAATGGGTAGGCATTTGCCGTTCTTGTGGTAATGAAAAGAATGTCTTGGCTATATATTTTTAAATTATTTTTAAACATGAATGCTTTTGAAAAGAACAATTTGACCATGGTTTATCTTCCCAGGTGCTTGGCTAGACAATCACATCTTGTCTTGAAAAATACTTACATTGCTCCTACAGAATGTACACAACTTCAAGACTTGCAAACATATGTCAGTAAAAACCTGCTCTTTCAGTTTGACAGATTATGTATACCAAAATAGGTTTATAAATGGCTACCCAGCACCTTCCCATCTTTTAACTAGTCATTCCTTAAAAGGCTGTTTTAAAACTTAATCATTAATTCACATCACAGTATGATAACTCTCTTATATGTGAATTCTTATACATGAGGGGAAAAGGGCCTGGAAAAAGCATTTGTATATATGTTCAGAGTTCAGTGTTTCATATCTCAGAATTAAATGTTTTAATGGAGTGGATTACTAACCGGGCCTATATTCTCTAACGATAATTAGGATCCTGACTCTCACTGATTTTAATGGGACTTAATTATCCAAGAATCTTTTAAGAATAATTAATGATATGGCATTGCAATATATACCAGAAATGACTTGCATTTAACACAGCATGGCTTTGATCTCAAAAGGAAAACTGTAGGCATGCTACAGTCTACATATGAGAACAGTAATCTAGGGCTATTGTGCTTCATCTGTTTGAATCTACAGGCTGAGAGGCAAGAGAGAATACCTGAGATAATGTGATGCCGGAGTGTAATTTACTAAATTGCTGAAGTGGGTGCGGAGAATGGACAAAATGGGTATAAATGAGAAAAAAAATTAAAAAAAATAAAATAATAATTAAAAAAAAAGGATCAGCTGATGTGAAAAATCACAATAATTTCAGCAAAAGTCAAGAAAATAGCTTGCACTGACTGATATTCATCAATTTTCATGAACTTCCAAAAACCGTATACATTATTGGAGAAACAACAGGGGCAGCTATTTCATTTCCAAACAGCAATCAGAAGTCTACTTTCAGCGCAGAGTTGGGAGATTCAATATGAATTAGATTTTAGGAATGACTGCACTCTGAATTCTGTTATTTTCTTTTTGAAAGCTAAGAAAAAATTGTTCTTATGGAAAGAATGGATTTTAAATTATTATGAAGGGGCATCAAGAGCTATTTGTGAATCATTGCAAAATATTCTTCCTTCACAGATGAATAATAGAGACATTATAAATGCTAAGTTTGTTCTTAATACTCTTAAATTTGACAGGACTTAAGTAGGATGTATTCAGTTTTTAAAGAGATTCTATCCATACAATAAAACTCAAATTATTTCATTACGTTACCTTATCAAAACCAAACATAGTGATGGCCATAGGATGTAGGAAACAGAGTCAGATATCTCTATTAGCCATAATAACAAGAAAACAGCCAAAATATTTTATGAGCTTTGTATTGGATTATTTGGTGTTTGATGACAAATATAAACAGGTGACTATTATGGCAGAAGTATACATCAACATTATTTTATCAGATAACCTGAAAGACAGAAAAGGCACAGATGGAAACCTTAAAATGAACAGCAGGAGCTGTACTGCTACAGGCTACTCTATTTGCACAGCTGTTACAAAGCCAGGTTTTTATATTTTAAAAGTTTTTTAAAAGGTTATCCACCACTGTGCAATACTTAAGAGTAGGATAATATGTTGCTGATACACTTTAAGAAGCTCTAAACATTATTTTATTTGCGAATTCACCAAAATTATGTTCATTAAAATCTGTCAGGGAAAGAAACTAGAGATATGGGAAATAAATATTTTAATGTGAAATATTTTTCAGATCCAAAGCAGAAATCTGTGGGAAAATCAAAGCTTCAACACAGAAACCAAAGTCTGAAGTGGGAAAAAACATGTATAGATTTTTGGCCTGCACTCCTGCACTGCCTAACTAAGTGTTCTATTTTATGGCAACTAATTTTCTTAGGAGAAAGTGTGTTGATTTCACTTTAAAAATCCCTCGGCTTTTATTGCAAGATGAAAAAAGTCACTTCTGATTTACTCCTATCACAATTTGTAACACTAATGTGTTACTTCAATATGAGTTTATGCAAGCAAGAAGAGGGAAAAAAGGTCCTGACAGGCTGTGATGCAGCACCATCGTCTTGAAATTTTCAGCAGAGGCTTTCAAGCCAAGTAAGTCTACTCTGTGGGGAATACACTGCAGCAATGCACAATCCTAAGCTAAGCAACACAGCAGCAGAGGAGAAACTCTCACAATGAGGTAAAATGGATTCATCTGGGGGCAAAGGATGGGCATTGCCTTGAACATTACAGGATTTGGAGCCAGCATCAGGAAAAAGAATTTGCAGAGCTCAGTCCTGCATATGTCACAACCATCAGGGAGACCAGTTTTGAAAAACTAATGTTATTTCCAAACATGCATGCTTCAGCTTCTTCTGCTCTCCCCCTCCAGGTTAACATAATTTTCTGGACCTCCAGGCCTTGATGTAATTATGGCTATTCCCCAGTGATTCAGACTCCTGTAAAATCCAGAGAAAGATGGAGAGAACAGGGTCTGGGGTGTTGAATGGTACAGGGAGGGTTGGATGGGAGGAGGCTCGACTTCTGCTCCCTGGGACCTCTGCTAGGTGACTTGGTAGAACATGTAGCATGTGCAGCATGCTCCAGCAAAGCAGATTATATGAAACATCCTGCTATTCATTTTTGAGTTGCACAGGTACTGCTCATGGCTCATATCATAACAAGAGAAGAGCTCTGTCTCACAACTGGACTTGCTGCTCAGGAGTTGAGTAGAAATGGCTCTGGTGCAGATGCAGACAAAGAAGACCTTAATTCATTCTTCACTGTCCTTGTAAGTAAAACACATCATGGGAAGAGAGTTCAGAAGTTAGATAGTCAGCTAGTAGGCTTTCTTTATGTTCTCTTCAGAAAACAGATGGAATGGCTGGGCCGGAATTTGAAAGATTTAAAAATTGCTTTCATGATCTGGACATGTCAGTGTACCTTGCTTCCAATCATTCTTTTCTGTCCTGTGTAGTTAGATCACTGGTGTTTCTGTGAAAGACTGGCTTCAAATCCTGGGTCTGCCTGGTGTGGAGTACTGTGGAGATGCAGAAGTGCTGTCAACCATGAGGTCCTGCAGTATTATTGATAATTTTGCAGTAACTATTCACAACAGAAGGGTGGTAACAGACTGCACATGGCCACATGGCCAATCATTTAGATAGCCTGGACACTTTGAGTCTGTTTATGGCCACGATAAGCTGAAAATCTATGATCTACCATGTGAAAATGAAAGCTGCAAAGAGCTGAGGATTTTTATTATTATTATTATTTTTATTTTTTAATTTTTTTGATCAGAAAACTGAGAGCACTTTCAAGGCTAAGGTTGTGCTAGTAGAGGATGGTCTTAAGTACTTGAAAGACCAAAGATCAGTTTGTCTTAAAGAACAAAAAATTAGGTTCATCACTAGTTTACAAATGAACTTTTTATCAAATGTCGTCCATATAATTTTTCTACTCTTGAATCTTTCCACATTTTCAAACTTCAGCTACCATGCATAGTTTATTCCCATGACAGATAAATAAAACACTATGAAATCAGCAATTGTCAGAAATAGAAGCACTGAGAACTAAATGAAAAACCTACACAGAGGTTTATTCAAGAATTTAGTTGGAAGGGGGAAGGCAGAGCACCATTTTCTTAAATAAATATAACCAAGTCTTTCTTTTCTGTTATCTTCATTTCTTGATTTTAACTGCAAAAGGATTGTCAAATATCTTTCTTTTGCAAGGTATTCCAAGCATATCTGAAAAAGGAAATATCTGAGCATGGTTAATTGCTCAGATTTCAAGCTAAACTTATTAAAGCTAAAATAGTTTGGACACAGGTCTGGCATTGCTCTGCTGCTTTGTCTGTCATGTGAGAACAATTTACACTGTTTTAGGACTCTATCTTTTCAAGTTCAAACAGAGCTTAGGTTGCGTTTGCTCGCTGTCTATCTGGAGAGGAGAAAAAACAAATTTAGAGGGAATATGTGAGCACATAGTGTGATCTGAAGAAATTTAAGTAACTGCTCCATTAGACCTCTCTGCTACCCATGCATGATACCTGTATAGCCTAATACAAGCAACTATAACAATATTTATGAACACAGCCAAACACATGGAGGGAAGAAAAGACTGGCTCCAGTATCACTTTGCCATTTTAATCACAAGGATGTTAAAAGCATGTCTTTTTGTCATACCACAACTTGTACTTCCAGTCCTCAATTCAGAAAGCACAGTTTTGAGACTGAAAGCTTTGCTTAACAAGAGCTCTCTCAGCAACTGAAGACAGAATTACACACATAAATTTTCTGTCATTACCATCAAAAAACAATTCAAGGTCACACTTCAGCAGTACAGAGGCAATGATGTTTTTCCAGTCATCATTAGAATTCACAGTGCTATTTACATCTGTGACACTCAAACAATACTCTGAGGTTTCTGACCCTTTGAACCAGGAAACCAAGACCAAACTGGCACCCTCTTCTTGTCCTTGTATAGTACCTGTACCAGTCCCCTCAGTTTTCTACATCTAAAAACAAAGCTAGACAAAACAATTTACAACCTGAGTCTGTAAGATATAAGATGGAAGCAATAAATCTTGATTTTGGAAAATAGAGTAAAGCATAGCTTATCAAGGGGACAGCCACCCAATGTGAAGTAATGGACGTACCAACACATTTTAAACAAAGCCAGAACAGGATGCATGTACTCTGAAACTGTTTATGATTATTTTATCTTAGACGATGCTTCAGGGTCTAACCTGTTTCTTCATTGATGACAGTTAATGTGTTTCAGGTTGTATAATACAAGAAAACAGCATTCTCAATATTTCTACCAGTGTGTTGAGACATTTTGTTATACCTCTTGCTGAGAGGATGACAATTTCTCAGCTTTCACTGTTTTTTGGTAGCAGTGTCTCCATCCATAACATTATTGCATGTTAGAGTAAAATACAGGTAAAGGCAGCAGGCCACATGCTGTACCCAGAAGCAGTGGGAGATCTGCAAATTATTTGCATAGGAGCATTTATTCATCTGAAAGATTTAAATGGAATAGGCTAGTCCCTTTAAGTTGGTCATTATTTTCCAGCACAAACTGAGTCTAAAAGATTTGCCAGAAACCAGTTAGGTGGGGAACTAATTATTCTACTTGGTATGTAATCTGGACACCACTTACACAATTACTCTGTTACAGCATGCTAATGCATTATCCTATCACCTTTCATTAAAAATGTATATTATCATCTCTCATGCAAAACTGCACTTGAAGATCACTTTCATCAAAGCTCAAAATCTTAAAAGTAGTTGTAGCTTTCAACTTTTTTTTTTTTTTTTTTTTTTTACCATCTTTACTCTGAAACTTGTTTTAGATGTCCATTTTTAAGAGGAGAAATGCATCACACCAAACCTATTTGTACTTCTGCATTCACATTCAAATGCACCTTGAATAAAAACACAAAACCCATGTTAAGATGCTGCCTTAAGACCTAAAAGATTTACATTTCCCTGTGACAAATCTCTGTATCTCAGTTATGAACAGCGTCACTGTCTTACATCAGACCAAGAGGATAAACAGGACAGAGACTGCCAACGGGGTCAGGGCACAAGTTCACCATGCAGAGATCCACAGTAAACACAATTGCCCACCAGCATTACAACCACAGCAGTCCAGTTCCACTTCTAATGGTAGATGAAGATATGCAATGAGCTATGCTACAACCATTTTTTAACCAATCTGGTAATTCTCCACAGCTCTTGCAATGTTCAGCATGGCATAATTAGTACTGTGAACAACAAAGATACACATTGGCTTCTCATCTCTAAAATTTGTTCCTTTGTGTTAGACTATGTGATGCACTCAACTAAAAGCACTGATGCTTTTAAACAAGGAACATTTGAGGGCTCTGGGCAGCATTTGTGGGTCAAATACATGCAATCCAGATACAGGCTGTTGCAGGGCACAGGAGTTTCCAGCAAAGGAAAGCAGTAAATAGCTCTTTACCACTTACTGAGCTCTTTCTGGAAAACTGTTTAATCTCCTGATTGAAAGAAAGCATATTTTTTCAAAAAGCAGTTGTTGCAGAGGATGCATTTTTGGCTAAATGAAAGTAAAATGGCTCTTGAGTTTATTTTAATGTTTATTGACAAAATTCAATTAGGAGCAGTACATGTAAATGCTAATGCACTCCGTTATTTTTAAGCTAGTGTGAATATATAATCCTCTTACAGTCTAGATGATTTAATAGACACTCTACTGAATAATCTTGCTTTTTTCCCCACAGGTAACACAGCTGAATATTGCAGTCCACAGGCACAGGATTTAACTGGTCTGGAGGCCTTAAACTGAAACATATCTGGAATGATGCCACTTGGAAAAAGTTATTTCTTATGCACAAAATATTTAACATTTGAAGCTCACCAAACTCTTTTCGAGAGACAGCTCTCTGAGAAGAGCTCTGTGCACAGAACTAACACAAATCAAATTAGTGCACTGAAGCTAAATAGGACGAATGTAATTTGATCTCTGAAAAGTTCTTCAAAAAGTCATTAAAACAAAGTTTTCCTTCTTTAAAAGAGAAAAATCTAACTAGAGATGACTGGAAAAATATGACATTGGATTCCCAAAGGCAGAAGTCACAGAGCTCCATTCGTAGATAGTAAAAAACACCTCCTCCTACCAGATTTTTTTTTTTTTAATTCACCAACTCTTTGAATAGTTTTGAAAACTATAGAGTACATAATTTTATTTTATCATTGAAAATCTAGTCAATGCCCTATATGATTCCAGTCATGCTATCCAATGTTATTGTTTTGGAAATGGACACCAATGAAACTGATAGCTACATCAAGAAGTAGTGAATAGCTTATTGCATAGCAGAACTAAATCTAAGTATTTTTTATTTTAATGTAAAATGTTTATTTACAAAATGTTTTTGAGAGAAACCATCTTTCTACAGATTTTTACACACCAAAATCCAACCTTCTTCTGTCTGAAACTGATGGATGATTTTAATCATATCTCATTCTATCACAGTGCTCATTCATGCATGCAGAGGTGTCCATAATGCAACACTAGTTTAGGAAGCCAATAAAGACTCAGAAAGTTTTCCCTTGACCCCAAATGCACTCCTATAGCTCAAAAGATGGATTTAGAATTTCAAACTAGCTGCAGTCTAAGTATCTTAAATGTAGCATTTACCAGCAATCCCTAGGAGGAAAATGCTAGCAGAGCATGCTGCAGGTCAAAACACGCAGACTATGCACCTTATGCAAATATGTAGCAAAGAGATTTGAAACCAGTATAGTGAAAATGGAGGGTGGCTCCCAATAACCAATTAGTAATATATTGATGCCTGGCAGCCCTTTTTATGGTCCATGATACAATTTCTTAATTTCATTTTTTCAATCCTTTTCCAACTAAATCTACATAAAAACTTTTGGCATTTTGGAAAAAAAATAAAATTAAATTAAAAAAAAGTAATAACCATTGCTGTGGAAATTTTCCCAAAACTCCTTCCCTGTTTTCCTTGCAGATTTCTGTTTGGACATTTGGACTTAAGGGGATTCTAGAATAGTCATAATGGGAAAAAACTAGGTTTTAAGCACAAGATATTTATCATTTGAGTCTCACAAGCCTCTTACACAGAGACAGCACTCTGATAAAAGCATTCTTTGCACAGAACTCACTTACTCTGGATGCCAATGTTTTCTTTTCCCTTTCAAGCAGAAATACTGTTTTCAACTTTCCCATTTCAAAGGGTAGTACACTATTAAAGTTTTTCATTTCCAATTCTTACACCTAATTAATATTTAAAGGTTTGTTTTTGTGTGTGTGTGTTTTTTTGTTTGTTTGTTTGTTTGTTTTTTTCCCTCAACACTACAGCAACTCACAATGTGTTACTCTCTCAGCTTTCACCCAGAGCAGTTATAAGTTTCTAGCCTTCACAGCTCTAGGTAAATTTCCTCAATATAGCAACAGTACTAACTTAAAAGCCTGGAGGCATGTAGAAATAAAAATGTCTCATACTTAAAGTAAAAAAAAGTGAGTACCTATTTCACAATGTTTAATACATTGGCCTGGCAATCTTGAAACAGCTGAACTAGAAGTGGTCAGGTAAAGTGAAAAATTTGACAAGTTTCTGCTATGCATTAAAAAAAGGTGCAAGCTCCATTATTGCACTAAATAACAGCTCAAATCTCTGAGCAGACATCTAGAAAGTTACTTACATTATTGCTTATGTGACACAGGCAAATGTAAATGAATAGCAATTTAACCTAAAAATGACCAAAAAATATCAAAGCAATTAGAGTTGGAAGATACTCTACCAGTTGAAGGCTATACTGGAAGTATTTTCCTAAATTTCCCTTGGCATTTTTATTTAAAAGAAGGATGGTTCTTAGAGTTTTCCAGCTGTAAATATTCAACTTGGCTAGGTAGGCAAAGCAGTATAATATTTTCTGCCATAAGAAGCATTTATCCAAACAGCAATGAGTAATAAAGTGTAGAAAAAATAAATACCACAAACACAACTGAATGTAATGTTTCATTGTTTGCTCTCAGCACTAAATATCCAGCACTGCTAGGAGGTGTTAACATATTTTGGATGTTTCTAGCATGCATGCCTTCTAAAAGGTCTGTGAGAACCTTCCCAGTTAGCACCTCTTAGCAGCCTCTTTGTACACATTGTTCAGGTTGGAAGTCCACAACTCCAGCTTAGACACCTGGGAGTTGCTAATGAGACCAGTCCTTGCGATTATACTTGCTTAAAGGATTAGACCTATGTGGTTTGTTTTATGTTTACGACACAGCTTCCCATTTAATAATTGGCTTTGTTACCCCAGCAGCAGAATTACAACTGTGTATCTTCCTTTGATTGCTGCATTACTCATGAGCATGTGTGTTTGCCACAGCATCATTGCTCTGCTTGCTCCTCCAGGGAGCTCAACAGGAACAACCTCTGCTCTGCTTAAACTATCCGAGCAAAATTATCCCCAGACTTGTCTTCCTGTTGCCTGTGGCAATTTTCTGTCTTGTGGCATACAAGTTTCTTTAAAAAGCTCTGACAGTTTGACTTTAATGCTGGTGATAGAATAATAATAACAAAAATAATAAGAAAACTAATTTTATTCAGATTTTGTTGCACTCAACTGTACGGCTGCTTCTTCAAAATGAGCCTATCACTATCAGACATGCAGAGAAAGATGAGCTGGTTGGCCGTACAGTCACATGGCACACCAGTGACAGGAATGTACAAGGGATAGATGAATGATAAATGCAATTAATTTATTATTATTATTTTTTTTTTAAAAAAAAAAGGATGAAGATTTGACAGGGATGTACTAGAGATTTTTGCTAAACTTTTGTTTAAATCTGTGTTACTGACAAACTTTGCTAAACTTTTGTTTAAATCTGTGTTACTGACTGTGTGTTGTCCTTGATATAAAACAGAAGGTGTAGAAGAGATATTAATCGAGTGAATTTGTTTAGAGAGTTTCTCTGCAAGGCATTTAACCATTGTTTCTGTGTTCAAAATCCCTTACAGTTGAAGACTCAACAAAACTTAATCCTGTCATGTCTGTAGTCTGTCATTAATGTTTATATTTCACTTACAAGTTTACAATAATCTGATGTGATATATATGGATTGGTAACCTTTTCCAATTAATTTTTAAAAATAGTGATGTGCTTTTTTGGAAATAAACCCTGAGTGAATCGACTCTTTCTATTTTCATTGTTTCCCAGAAATAAAGACTAACAACAAAGATCTACTAAAATGTTGTAGTACAAGTGGGTACAAGAGGAAGGTGTAGCCTTTGCAGCAGTGTGGAGAGGGGGAATCGTTCACAGTGCTGGCATGCCCACAACAAATCTGGGCTAGTTTTGGTAAGAAGCCAGACCTGAGCCCAGTGGTTTCTGGGCAGAGGCTTTCTTCATGGCTTTGTCAACGACAGGCTGAAGCAGGTCAAGGGGGCAAGCAGGAAGGAACCATCACTCAGAACATATTGCTGCACAAACGATATATTAGAACAGGTATCTCTTTAACAAATTCAAAGGGAAAATATTATTAAAAGGTTATTTGCCCGGGGGAGACTTATTAGGAATATTTGCCAAATACAAATGGACAGCTGAACCATGCCCAAGCACTGTGATGGAGATTACTGTTGAATCTGTTGGCGGTTTCATTCCTGTAATGGCCATATGCCCAAATCAAGCATCATACATACATAATTCTCATGGCAACGTTGTCATTTAATATTGCAGAGTGACGAGTAGCCTCACAAAGATAGGCAAAAGTGCTGACTTTTAAAAAGGCTGATGATTCTTCCAGCAGCCATTTCTTTATGGCTCTGCATAAAATGTTAATGCCATGACATTTGTAGAAAGCTTAAATCATCAAAATGAAACAGTAGCAGTTATTGAACTAATTCATCCCAGCATGTTTCACTGCAGATCTTTTATCAGTGGTTTTAACATAAAATTATAACAGGAAAAATGTGTAGTTTTCCAGTGAGAGTTAAGCATATGCAATTTTGTCTGTTTATTTAAGGACCCGTGTAGTCCCTGTCACATATTATCTGAACTGAACTCCTGCCCTTAGAAACTTACATTATTTTTATTTCTCTCACAGATCTTTATTTCCTTAGCATGTAAGTGAAATATTTCAGAATTACCTCAGTGGGGAGAGAGTCTGTGAAAACAGGATTATCCCAAAGTATTCAAGGGACTCCCAAAAGTACTGAAAAACAACAGTCGGATGGAAAATGACATTATAGTGTGATTTGAGACAGCTTTAATTTCATGCAGTGTATGATGAAGCACATCCCAATGCATCTGGGTACAGGAACAAAGCCTGAAAGAGGAAGAGCTAATGGGGTGCAATTTTTCTCTGTCTCTTGCACAAAATATCCACAGAATGAACCCATCCACAAAGGCAAGTTAAACCAGATGAAATTTTGCTACTGTTTCAGCAAAGTATAACATAATGGAGATTATTGCAGAAGTATAAAAAGTTGCACCTCAAGTTCTTCTGCTCTGGGGTGATAAAAGATAAACTGACCACTATTACAAAATTTTTGATGCCAGATTATTTTGCCATTAGCATGCTTTGTAAGTTTTTTTTTTTTTTTCTTTTCTATGAAGCAAACAAACAAACAAATAAAAGCTTCCAGAAATTCTACCAGTTTCCTAATCAATTGAGAATTCCAAACAAAAGGGAGAGGCAAAATCAAAAGAAATTTTACAAGTTGATGCAATTTTAATTGTTTCACAAGCACTTTACACTACTGGAACCAATGATGCATACTCATTTCCCAAGCATTATCTCTGTCTTTTCACTTCCTCCTGTTTATTCCTAGAGAAATCAAAATGCTATTCAGCTGTTCAGCAGTGCTCTCACTACTGAGATGAAAATGTGGGAAAGCCTATTAAAAAGGTCACTATTAAGAAAATAACAACTGTTACAACAAAGGTTTTTACCAAGGTCTTTGGTGTTACAAATCTTAACTGAAAACTGTAAAGATTGCAGAGTGAAAACAGATGAAGGTTCCCCAAAATAAAACCATGAGATTTGCCATGTATCATCCTCTTTGTGAGTCCGTACAATTCATATCTGTGAATCTCAGTGTCAAATAAAATGCAACAAGAAAAGTAATAAAACCATAAACGTGTTCATAAATGGGAGTCCACTGACTTGTTTTACATGTTTATGTATGTATAGATACATATATGTAAATATGTGTGTATATATCTATATGCATATAAATGACTGTATAATTAAGGTTACAGTTATATAAGTTATACATACTTCTATATACCACTATGAATATTCTTGGCAAAATCTACTATAAGGGCTCAGGAAGTGGGAGGAAATGACCATACCAATGCTAGATAGGCTCTTAAAGATTAATTGTAATGAAACTAGCCTAGTAAACTATCAGAAAAATTACAAGAAGGGAAGTACATTGGGTAACAGTAAGTGAAGAGAGAGAACCTGAAATACTAAATCAGTGTCCAGGTATACCGGCACTAGTTTCTGTTGATGCTACTACTGCTATAGGCATTGCCTTAGTAGGAAGTAGGAATTCTTTTTAGATTAAACACTGAGCCAGTGAAGTGGCTTGAGGTGGAGAAAGTCGCTCTGCTTTTCACTTGCAGAATGCTGAAATTCAGCTTTACGAAATGTGTGGACGTAAGACAATCCTTGACACAAATAATACATGTGGCCTGTATTTGAGATGAGCCCTTTGAGTCAGCAGAGGAAGCAAAAAAGGAAAGTAGGACCAGAGAACTGAATTTCAGTCATTTTAACCTACTGATGCACACCTGAAAGTCTGGGTCACTGTTTTCAACTGCCAGGCAAGTTTCTGAAAACAAACAAACAAAAACAACAACAACATGGGTCTGTCTCCATCCACTCTCCTATAGCTCCCATTGTTGATCTCCCTCCAACATACCACACACAAACTCTAAATCTCACATAGAAGATGAGATCTTTAATCTTGGTCCAAGTGAAGTGTCTTTTATGATGTAACACCTACAGTGGAAGAATTAAATTAAATTCCTGCTAGCATTGACCTAGCTCCTAAATCTTATAAATTGCAGATGTTCCCTCTTGATTTACTTCTACACCATTTCTCAGAAAACAGATTATTTTATTGCTACAAGTTTTATGTCCACCAACTTCACCCTTGGCACCTCTCATGAGACGTTTAGGGTGAGTTGCACCAGAGGGATAGGATAAATTCCTGAGTAGCACTGGTATTATGTCAAATAAAGACTGTATTAGAGAGATGAGCCAGGAAGCAAATCCATCTCTTTGCCCACTAAGTGAGAATATATATGTAGTTTCTTGTTGCTCTGCAAGACCTGTATTTAAGAGTGCTGCTCTGCTGAATTTTGACATCTTAGTTCAATTTGCGTAAGGATCATTGCTATCCCACAGACATAAGAATTTTAAAGGCTTTTTCATAGTAACTGAAAAAATTGCAAACACCAGCATTTACCCAAAGGCATTAATATCATCAATCAGGCAAACCACTCAACAGCAAAGCCAGGTCTGGAGCAGGAGGCTTACTGTTTGCATGAACGTACCAGTCTGTGTATGTCCACACTCATGCAGCATCTGCTAATGCCACACAACTCCAGTCATGAGGGAGCCCTGTGGAGATAAGAGGCAGTTGTGTGTCATTATCCATGTTCATGTTGCCTTCCCCCAGTAACAGTTTTTGTGAAAATGAGAGTTTTGTGAAGCCTAACGTCTGCTCTGTGTCTACAAGGCAACACTCAGGTGCTCTAAACTCAAATAGCTGGAATTTTACAGACATGGAAATCAACTTTTAGTCAGATTGAATTTAGATTTAACATGCTTCTAGTATATCAAATCAAGCGTTGTACTAATAAGAGAGCGTACAGGGTGCAACTTTTCTTCTGAAGCAGTGGTGCTATGTGCAGATAGTTAGTGCTAATACAGATTGATTTATTACAAAACAAAATGTCTAGACAAGTGGATAAATCATGATTGCTTTCAAACAGTAACCAAGTTTTATTGTTTGTTGGTTTGTTTGTTGTTGTTTTTTTAATCATTTCTATGCACCACAAACCACAGCCAATTTAATCTGCCTGCAAGCGTTTGTACTGAGATGAGAGTGCACGAGCCTGAGAAAAAGACTGAGAGAGCAAAAGAGGGAGAGGAGGGTGTCAGGGAAATAACTTTTCCTGCAACCCCAGCAGAAGTCTCACTCCAAACCTTGGATGAAGGGCAGCTGCTTCGAGCCCTGGCTTGGCATTCCCTCATTACTTAGCAAAGCAATTCAGTACCAGCTAAGAAACAGCTTAATCCCATATGATTAAAAATGGAATTAGGCAGTGAAAAGCTGAATTCTTCTAGCAGAGTCCACAGTTGCTTTTTAGACTTTCTGTTTCTCTGCACCATGCACATGGATAAAATTAGCCTGCTCAAGAGAGATTATAACAGGACAATCTTCATTTCTGGCTCTCCCCAAATGTTTCCTCACAGGAGACAACTTCATTGGAATAAATAATGAGGAAATATCATTCTAAAGACTGGTGGCATCCTTCCTCCTAGTTTGCTGTTGTTGCTTGTTTGTTTTGTTAGTTCTTAAATAAAAGTTATAAAACATCATTCTTTACAAAAAATAATAGCTTAATAAAAAATGTGACAAAAAGAGTAAGTGCAATTGGAGGGGGAAGTAGCTGTATCCCACCTGCTAGATGATGCAGAAATGCTAAGAAGAATATCTACATGAAGAATAAAACAAATACTTTAATTATATTTTTTCTATGCTTTTAATGTTGGTGGTGAATCTCTGTTACCAACAATATCAACATGCAGTAGAAGGAAATGAAGTGAACGTCCTCTAAAAGAAAATTATTCACACACACATAAAATTTGGGTTGAAATATGACCAGGCAAGTGCCAGAGCAACTTAATGTATCGGTGCCAGAGCAGACTGTGGTGTCAATGGAATTCAGTTAGGCTAGCCACATTTCAGTGTTGCCTAACAAGCAAGGCACAGAAATGCCTCAACAGCAGCAGTTCTTATTTTGTTGTCAGAAAGTTAATACAGTCAACATTAATCAAGTCAAAAAGCAACTTAGTCAATCAAAGACAATGGCTTCTTATGAGCAAGGAGTGTGTCCATTACACTCTTTGTACCTACAGACCTTCAAACCTAAAACTTTGGAACTGGGGTTTGTCCTACTTTAGTAGTTTTCTGACACTGATTTTTCAGTCTGAAGTCTCCAGTGATTCAATAATAAATGCAGAAAGTATTTCAAAGCTCCTGAAGCCTCCCCTTTTCTATTTTAATTTTGTGGGCTGGGACATAACTGCCCAAAAGTAATTATATGTGACATATCAAGGAACAGATGTCAGCTCTTGTAGAGGCCCTCCACTAAGCTAAAATTATTATTAATGCTAAGTAATAAAAACAAAATAAATTGCATGTGGAGGCTGTATCTAAACTGTGGAACTCAGAAGTGCACCCCAGTTCCTGGGCATGGAACCATTTCAGACTCATTTTTGGGTTGCACAGCCTACTGCCTCTGCCTCAGCACAGATGTTGCTTTAGGTGAGAAGGAAACACATTGCTCCATGGAATTAAATTGCAGTGCTGTGCAACGTAACCTCCTTAGGTTAGAAATTACTTGCAAGTACACCAAGTATCTGTTATGTACTGATTACTCTGTATATTCAGAACATATGTAAATAAACACTGAAACAAATTTGCAAAGGAAAAATGTGTGGAGCCTTAAATATTAGGCCAGTGATAAGCCAATTTTTTGCAATTTATTATATTCATCAGACTGAGCTAAGCCTTAGTGACTGTTTTGAATTCATGGTTAGGGAAATGAAGGTCCCTTGTCTAACAAGAAATGCAGATATTAGCAGAGGAGCCTATGTGCTTCATTATGCAAGTGTTTATGTTAGAAGACAACCTTTAAAAGAGAAACATCTTTTGAAATCCCATTTGGGCCTCTGGCACAGATAGGACATGTAACAGTTGTTATCGGTCATAAAAAATATTTGATCAACTAGCCCAGCATTTCCAGTTTAAAGGTACTGTTCCCTGCTACAGAACATTACAAAATCTGCACTTCACCAAAGCTTGCATGAGGCTGTTGAATATTACAGATTTCTCTAAGAACATTTAGACCAGCTGTCATTTTCTGCCTGGATCATGGAAGTCATTTAATGGGAAAAGGTGTGACTGGTTGGAATAGCTGCTTCACCAGTGACTTCATTGGATCTGCATGCATGGTGGATGCCACAGCTAGAGATGAAACAAACAGTTGCATAAAAAACCCCAAGTCTATACCAACTTGATGTCCAGACAAGAGTTTTGCTGAGTTGCATTCTTTTATGTTTTAAAAGAGGGATCAGTATGACTTGTGACACTCATGGAAACTTAAGAGAAAGGTCATCTTAGCTAGAAAAGAGTAAGCTATTTCTTAGCTAGCATTCACATCACCCTAGGAGATGCATAGCAAAAAGTAGTTTCAGAAAAGCTGAATGGTTAGGGAGTTTGAACTTCCTTTGTGCAGACTGAGTAGATATATAAATATTTGGTCAATTTCAACCCTTCTGTAGTGGTGAAAAAAAGGTGTTAGTAACAAAAAGTCAAGGCAGAAGAAAAGCCCTAATTATAAACATGGTGATCCAAACAGGAAAGTTGAATGGATTCACATGAATAAAAAAGATCTGCCCTTCTTAGATAAAATACATAAAATATTTTTATTACAGTCTATTCCAATTCATAAAGTAACTGTTGTAATCTAATACTCAGATGAGTTTTATCAAAAGGATGTGTCCCAAACTCTTCTCTTGTTTTATCTTTATATGTTACAATGTAATCAATTAATTCCCTTGTTATTCTTGTGTAAATGAGAGAAGAATTATCTATCCTTTGAAAAGAAGACAAACGCACAAAAATATTCCATTTTATCATGCAATGTTAAAGCAACATCATCAACAGCTTCCGTTACCTCAGGGACCAGTATAAGCACCTCACCCCTGTGAAACAGCCAGCTTTGCATTTTTAAGTGTGAGTAAGTTGCAGTCTAAGTTTGCATGGTGCTTATATACTAGAGACAGTAAAAGCAATTCAGAACATCTAGTAACTCTAAGACAGGAAGCTGTTTCAGATGAAGCATTTGGCAGAGCTGGTAGTTTATACATATATGCCAGGCTTAAAGAGTGACAACAGCATTACTTGACAGTCCAGTACAACATTTTTTTTTCTGGCAGCATTCATTTTGTCCAGTTATGTGGTGGTTTTACTCGAGTGGGCAGCTGAGCTCCACCACAACCTCTCTCTCACTCCGCCTCCTCAAAGAGGAACGGGGAGAAAATATGATGAAAAGGGCTCAAGGGTTGAGATAAGGATGAGGAGATAACACAGTAATTATTGTGATGGGCAAAACAGACTCAGCATAGGGAGATAGTAAGATTTATTACCTATTACTAACAAGCTAGAGAAGTGACAAACAAATGAAAGAAACCAAAAGCACCTTCCCCCCCATCCACCCTCTTTCACCTCCTTCCCCCGAGCAGCGCAGGGGAATGGGGAAATTGTGGTTATGGTCAGTTTAGAGCTCTTCTTCTCTGCCACTCCTTCTTGGTCACTCTAGTCCCCTGTGCTGTGGGGCCCCTTCCACGGGATGCAGTCCTTGCTGAACTGATCCGGCATGGGCTTCCCACAGGCAGCAGCTCTTCAAGAACTGCTCCAGGTATGGGTCCATACCACGGGGTCCATCCCTCAGGAGCAAACTGCTCCAACCTGAATCCCCTGCGGGCAGCAGCTCCTGCCAGGTCACCTGCTCCTACACGGTCCCCTCTCCACAGGCTACAGGAGGACTGCAGATGGACAACCTACTTCACCATGGTCCTCACCACAGGCTGCAGGGGACTTCTCCTTCGGTGCCTGGAGCACCTCTCCACCTCCTTCTTCACTGACCTTGGTGCCTACAAGGCTGTTCCTCACTCCTCTCACTCTCCCAGCTGTTGTGTGGCACAGCGTTTTGCGTTTTTTTGTTTGTTTGTTTGTTTGTTTGTTTGTTTTCCCCTGTCTTAAATATGCTCTCACAGAGGCACAAAACAACATCACTTATTGGCTCAGCTCTGGTCAGCAGTGGGGCCCTTACCAAACATGGGGCAGCTTCTAGATCCTTCTCACAGAAGCCACCCCTTTAGCTCCCTGCTACCTTGCCACGTAAACCCACTACAAGTTAAAATAAATTATTTTTATTTTCAATGTCACTATCTCTGCTAGTAACTTTACACACCTTGACAGTTTGCAATGACTTGGAGACCTATCCCCATGAGTATCTTTACATTTTCTTCTTTAAAACTCTGCATAAACTTTTAGGCACTTTCTAGCCAATAAGTCTGTACAGTGGTATTTCTGTATTTTGTCTTGTCTTGGAAAATAGGACATGAGACAACTTATCCACAATCTTTGCCAATACAGTTTTGTCACACCAAGTAACCCATCAAATTCTTTACATGCTTTTTCTTTTTGCTTAACAAGGGAACAAGAAAGGAACCTGCAATCTGCTGTAAATTCTGGAACCTGGCGTAGGTCACTAATTGTTCCTGCTCCTATTTACTTCAGTGGCAAAGGAGCAGATGAATTAAATACACATTCTAATGTTCTTGACCTTCCCCAAATAACTACCACCATCACTTTAATGCTGGGTACAATTTTAGCAGTGGAAATTTCATATAGGAGAAACACCAAAGGGTAAATGCTTCATTCTGTTAGTAAGTTGCATTTTTGGATGCTGGGAAGCACTTTTTCCTACTTTATCATCTTGAGGAAGATCATGCTTATCTGTAATCCTACCTTGGATTTAGCAGAGGCTCATGGGATTTCATTTGATATTTTGATCAAAACAATTCTGTCTCAATGTTTTCCAGCAGGCTGGGGCATAATCTAAATGAAGATCCTGATATAAAAGAGTTTTAAGTAATCCTCCTGAGATAGCTGAAGGACAGCGTGACCAAGCAGCTGCTACAAGAGTGTATGGTTTTTGATGAAGCCCAATGTGGTTTAAGCATGAGCTCATTGGTCAGATCCTTGGGGCTGTGGAGGCTCAGGAGGTCTCTTACCTCCAGAGACCACACATTTGCTGTTTTTTAAGCAATCGTTCTTATTCCTACACTGTTTTTATCTATACAGTACAAAACACTACGTAATATTTAATTACAATGCCATTAAAAAAAAATACAGTGGTATTTTGAGGCTAAAACTCGACCTCGTTATATATTGCTGAATTAACAGATTTACTTTTTTGGTTGTTACTCGATTATGCTTAGAAGTGAATAAAAGGAAATACTAATTAAGTAATAGAAATTCAACAATGCTTATCAAATATTTATTAAACTGTAAAAGAATGTATGAAGCAGAATATAATAAGCAACTAGGTGATCCCAAACTGATACATAAAAGAACTGACAGAGCTTTTGTATTTGGCTGCTTACTTTATATTCTGCATGGACTTGCTGACCTCAGCATGCTGGCTTTATAAAGCTAAGCAGTTGCATATGAGCATTGCTCCCCAGGCTCAGGAAAGAGCTGGTTCCTAGAAAAATCATGAACTTATACTTATTTGCAAGAGCAACTACAAAACTTAAGTGTTGGCATCTTGGTTTGCTCAATGGGTCACATTCAGATTTTCATTCACATTAAAAGATGTTTTTAAGACTTCTTCCCCTGAAAGCCTGAGATACTTAGCCAAAGCCCTGACCTTATCGTGCCTCAAAGAGAAATCCTATTGTAATAAAAACATATCCTATTTCATAATAAATAAATGGAACAGAGATCACAAGGGCTAACACTATATCAATGTTTTAGGACTAGATTAGAACTGGTCTGGTAATAATGATCAAGTATTTTGTTTACCAGTGTTGACAGTCTCCTTCCAAGAGAGTCTATGGATTTGGTTGACTCATTTCTTTCTGTTCTCTTCCAAATTACTCTGTGTTCCCAAATGTATTAATACTAGCCTCCAAGAAAGCTGAAATAGTAGAACTAAGCTAAAATTCTCCTTCAGTCCCAATATCTTTGTTGAAATTCAGAAATAAAATAAGTAATTTTATTCAATCATTGAAAAAATCAGTATCATAAAATATAATGCAATTGTGGGTGTAATTGCTTGCAATGACATGCACTTCACCGCCCTCTCCATCATCATTATAGAGGCAAGAATTGCTGTACTCTGTGTGGCTTTTGTTTTAATTGGGTAGCCTGGATGGCACAACCAAATTTCAAAATTTGATAAAAATATGAAAAGTTTAGATCGAAGGATCAGCAAATACTTCCTTAATGTGTTCCTCTGAAGAAAGATTCACAGACTGCTTCAAATTGTCGTATGATCCCACATAGGATTATATGAAACTGCCTTGTTGCTACTCCATATGGTGTTACGCTTAATAAAATGATGAGAAGCAGAATGGATAACCATTATCTTCTTCTGGTGTAATCTAATTAAGGATAAAGTTTTGTGTGCACTACCCACAAACCTAGCTGTAGACTCAGTGAATTGGTCAAATCATGTCTGCCTTTGGGAAAATTTATTATATAGCCAGAAATGCTGTAGATAAAACCAGTTAATAATATGTTGGGATTTTTTTTTTAGTTGTTTGTTTGTTTGATTGGTTTCATTTGATTTGTTTGTTTTTTAGTAACTGTAATTAGCAGGATTATTTAACAGCACATAGCTGGGTATCTTGACACTCCTTGTATTTCTAACAACTTCAGATTACACCATCTTTAAACTACATAGTTAATGAGATTCTTTTTAACTCATTAAGAATAAATCTGAAAATAAAAATCCTAGAGTAAATTTATTTCCTGATTGAACTGATGGCTTTGAATATTTCTTTTTTCTCTTCTTGAACAGAAGCTACATTGATTTTTTTTTCCTATGGTTCTTAAACTGAGACTAGAAATTCTCAGACAATCAGTTCATACAGTTATCACTGATGTTACCATAATTCAACAACCCTAGGGCACTGAAACATTATAATATTTTCAATACCACTTATTGAGCTTAGCATCATATAGAATGTATGTGATATTTATGGTAATTTGTTTCTGTAGTGATACATATACTAAGTTGTCTTTTACTCATGAAATGCAAGCACAGACTAAGATCATTCTTGGAAGGAAGGGAAGGGAAGGGAAGGGACACGGGCCAAGCACAGATACATCTAACTGATACTCCAAGCCATCTGCCATGTCAGAACTGTACTCAGAAGACCCACAGGAGACATGTGGGTGTTCAAGGAACTGGACAGCTTCATTCTTGCTTAGAGAAAAGATCTGCCTAGAGGAATTCTTATCTCAGATCTCCTTCACTATCATTAATCTGAGGGCTTAGTTTTCCAGGTTTGCAGCTTCACAGTACAGAACAAAACACAAGCCTTATAATGCATAGTGTAGCATTCATTGCTTAAGCAATGAGATATGACAAGCCATGAATTTTTATGCAATTATTATCACACTGTGGATGGTGTGATAATGTGAAAGGCTGAAGGTCAAGAGCAGAGTCACTTTAATCACCTAGAAAGTATCCTAATTACCCTGAGGTACATTTCCTGGCCTGTCCCACACTGCTGTGAAACCGAGTGAGTTCAGACAAACAAGAGCTCAAGCTGAGCATTTGCTGGGCATTAAATGTGCTTCCTCCTCAGTTGCCAGTGAGAAAGCACTGATTTGTGGCCATATTCCTCAGTTAATTTACAGCTCTTGTTGTGGATACCAGCCATCACACAGAAGATTCAGGTTGTTACAAACAAGGCTCATAGTTGGGAATCTGTTTTCCACCTTTAGCAGCAGAAAGTAACATGTTGGGGTTCTAGATGTAAAACCTCCATATTGTAGCTTCATATAAGAGAAAAATAAACAAACAAACAAACAAACAAACAAATAAATAAATAAATAACATCCAGTAAACTGTAATATTGATAATTAGTTATGTAAGCGCTGCAATATATATTTGAAGAATAAATTCAGTATTTATCTGTAGCATCTAATATGGTATTGCAACAAAAATCCCTAAATACCTTCAAATACCATTATTACACCACACTATATGCTATGATATTTGGACATCCACTGCAGCATCAGCTATAAGATGCAGTTCTGTCCTTAACTCTGGAATAGGAATCTGGATATTATAGTGGATATTAAATATAAATGTAAAAGCATGGTTAGATTCATTCCTGTAGACAGCAGTAGAGCATGAGCTCTAGCTTGGTAGAATTTGTCAGTCTCAAACATAAGAGTCTGAAGTGATTATCTTAAGATTTTGTATTTTGCTACCTCCATGTATTTACCTAGGCCCATTACCTGATTCTTCTGATAAGAATTAAGAATACTGTGTCACACAGAAATATATTTAAGACATTTTTGGATCACATTTTCAAAGTAATTCAGTCCAATAATTTTATATTTCTTGTGTTTGAGAAGGCTGTTTCATGTGTGGTCTAAATACATGTTTTGAAGGGTTTATTTTTAATGTGTTTCAGTCCTATTGAAGAAAGAGGTGCTGGCCAAGCCACTTACCATCATTTATCAACAGTCCTGGCTAACGGGGGAGATCCCAGTTGACTGGCGGCTAGCAAACGTGACACCCATCTACAAGAAGGGCCGGAGGACTGACCCGGGAAACTACAGGCCTGTCAGTTTGACCTCAGTGCCAGGGAAACTCATGGAGCAGATTATCTTGAGAGTCATCACGCAGCACTTGCAGGGCAGCCAGGCGATCAGGCCCAGTCAGCATGGGTTTATGAAAGGCAGGTCCTGCCTCCTGATCTCCTTCTATGACAAAGTGACACGCTGGGTGGATGAGGGAAAGGCTGTGGATGTGGTCTACCTTGACTTCTGCAAGGCTTTTGACACCGTTTCCCACAGCATTCTCCTCAAGAAACTGGCTGCTCTTGGCTTGGACTGGAGCACGCTTCATTGGGTTAGAAACTGGCTGGATAGCTGGGCCCAAAGAGTCGTGGTAAATGGAGTCAAATCCAGTTGGAGGCCGGTCACTAGTGGCGTTCCCCAGGGCTCGGTGCTGGGGCTGGTCCTCTTCAATATCTTCATTGATGATCTGGACAAGGGCATTGAGTGCACCCTCAGTAAGTTTGCAGATGACACCAAGTTAGGTGTGTGTGTCGATCTGCTCGAGGGTAGGAAGGCTCTGAAGGAGGATCTGGATAGGCTGCACCATTGGGCTGAGGTCAACTGGATGAAGTTCAACAAGGCCAAGTGCCGGGTCCTGCACCTGGGGCACAATAACCCCAAGCAGAGCTACAGACTGGGAGATGAGTGGTTGGAGAGCTGCCAGGAAGAGAAAGACCTGGGAGTGATGGTTGATAGTCAGCTGAATATGAGCCAGCAGTGTGCTCAGGTGGCCAAGAAGGCCAACAGCATCCTGGCCTGTATAAGAAACAGTGTGACCAGCAGGGCTAGGGAGGTGATCGTCCCCCTGTACTCGGCTTTGGTGAGGCCGCACCTCGAATACTCTGTTCAGTTCTGTGCCCCTCGCTACAAGAAGGACATCGAGGTGCTTGAGCGAGTCCAGAGAAGGGCGACGAAGCTGGTGAGAGGCCTGGAGAACAAGTCCTACGAGGAGCGGCTGAGGGAGCTGGGATTGTTCAGCCTGGAGAAAAGGAGGCTCAGGGGTGACCTTATCGCTCTCTACAGGTACCTCAAAGGAGGCTATAGAGAAGTGGAAGTTGGTCTGTTCTCCCACATGCCTGGTGACAGGACGAGGGGGAATGGGCTTAAGTTGCGCCAGGGGAGTTTTAGGTTGGATCTTAGGAAGAACTTCTTTACCGAAAGGGTTGTTAGACATTGGAACGGGCTGCCCAGGGAAGTGGTTGAGTCACCATCCTTGGAGGTCTTTAAAAGATGTTTAGATGTAGAGCTTAGGGATATGGTTTAGTGGGGACTGTTAGTGTTAGGTCAGAGGTTGGACTCGATGATCTTGAGGTCTCTTCCAACCTATAAATTCTGTGATTCTGTAAAGGCAAGGTGACATAGAGGGCTGTTACATTTTCTGATGAACACAACTAGCCAAAGGCAGAAGAATTCAACCTTAAAACCCAGTGCTTTGACCAAAGGATGAATCAAATAAAAGTGGGTTTTACACTCGCACATTTAACTAGTACGTATAGTTAAATACATTTGTAACGATAGTAGGATGTACAAGTAGCTCCTAGAGAATGAGAATTCATTACATCTTTCTTCTGAAAACTAGCATCTAACTTGTAATTTTCCTTTGTGAATAGAAGTTTGGATTTACCTGTATACTTCCTAGAAATTTTTAATGATAAATGTTTCATACTTGCAACCACTCTTCCTGGTACAGAATTAATGCCTAATGGCCCCCAAACCATCTAGAGCTCCTCTCGCTTCTTTTTGAGACCAACAGAGTGCAAGAACATTGTAGCTGTGAGAAAAATCTCAAATAATTTTCTTCAGACAAGATCATCTGTGAAGCTTATTTTATTTGCGATTGCAATGGTGGGCATCCTGTCAATCAGAGCACATTTTAGTAAACAAATCATAACCTTTTATTCCTTATTATCCAATGCCTGATCACCTCCCCTGTTTCCTCATTGGCTAAGTACTACAGGTTCACAAGCTACTCAATGCTCCTCTATACCATATATGTACAATTTTTCTTTTTTTCAACCCTTTAATTTCTCCTTTCTTATGTTTTGAGAAGTTGTGATCTTTGTTTTACTGTTCTCACACTGCTCATCCTCTTTTTCTGAAGATTCTACCTTATTTTGGAACAGTGAGGCCTTCTACAGCCCACTTATCTACTTAGCATTTCTCCTTATTATGACTACACCACTACTTTTGAATAAGAAAAATAATTCTCTACTGCAAAACCACAACTTTGTTTCTCACAATTCCCCACTCTTCTTTTCTTACTCCTATTGTTGTTTTTGCACCTCTTTACATACTGCACTCCTGAGATTTTCCAATATTAATGTGCAATATTCTTCTTCGGATGTCACGGGGGGTGATATATATAAAATGCCATTATTATTACGATACCAACAAATCGTTGTTTGAGCAATTCTATTCAGGTAACCACGAAGTTAGTTTCTCCCAAATGTTTCTAAATCCCCAGGAATCATCTTGAGCTACTCTATGTAGAATCTTGATTTTTTTTTTTTCTCAAATATTTTTTGGATCAGTCAAATTCATCCCATTTGATCTACATATATACAGCAACTAGTAATAATTACTGTACACGCTCCTCCTTATGAGGTTATTAATAAATCGAATACTATTTGATTCCAGAGTACTATTTTTGCTAACTTATCAAACGTATTTTCTAGTTCTTCAATTATAGCTGAGATATTTAAAATAGCACTTTCTAATTCACACACCATTCATCCCCCCCTAGTTTTTCAAGTATCTACATAAAGTAGAATTAATTTTCATTTTCAAAGTAGTAAATCTCAATGATATCAGTTGAATATTAGAAAACAGATATTTAGAAAATAGATTAAATATTAATAATATTAAATTAATTAATTACTATTAATAAAATATTAATAATAGATAATAGATTATAGATAGTATTAATAATATATAATAGATAAGAAAGAGCAGTCAGGCACCAGAACAGGTTGCCCAGGGAGGTGGTGGAGTCACTGTCGTTGGGGGTGTTCAAGGAAAGTTTGGACAGGGTGCTTGGGGACACGGGTTATTGGGTGACATTGGTAGTAGGGGGGTGGTTGGACCAGATGATCCTGCAGGTGTTTTCCGACCTTAATGTTTCTGTGATTCTATGTTACACTGATGAGAGGCTAGAGCCTGAGCTGGAAAATGTCGTGTGGTACACGGGAGGTGCAGGGCAGTCCCTGTGGTCAAGGGGCTGCCTTTCTCTCAGGCAAGCCAAATGGCCCAGGGCAGCCAGCCCCAGAAAAGGGTCCCTCAGCCCCCCCAACCCTCCTCCTTCCTCCATGTAAGGACATCTTCCAGGCGACTCCCAACACAGCCGCCTTTGGCCACCTGTGGGCCACTTCATCACAGAGGCTTGCTGAGGTCACAATGGCCACCACTGCCCCGCCTTTGCTGCGGGCCCTATAAAACAGGACCCCTGCCACTGCCCCACCACTCGGTCAGCTCTTAGGAGACTAGAGGCAGCAAGGAAAGAACTGGCTCTGCTTGGTTTGTGAGGAGAGCCATGCTGTCCAGAGCAGCACCAAGAAGGAGGGCAGCTGACAAGGAAACATATCGTGGGCAGAGAGAGAGTGCCAGCAGCACCAGATACAGCAGTGCTCGAGGGACATCTGGTGCTAAGCCCACAGACACATACAAGCAATATCATTGGCACCACAGGTGTGAAAATCAAGCCGACAGTGGCATGGGACCTCAGGGTGGAACAGGTCAACCCCCTTGTGCGGCACCCTGGCCAGTAAACATGCCAAATCAAAGGCATCCTGTTTGGGCAGTCCTGGGCAAAGACTGACTTATCCTCCTGCCCAACACTGTGGAGCCCATGGAGCTGGATCCACCAGAAGATACAGAGGAGACAATGGAAGTGGATCCACTGCAGCCAGAACAGACTTGGGACTACCCTGGCACGTCTTCACTCTGTGCCATCAGAAAGCACAAAATGCATCACAGGAGTGCCCAGCCAGCTCCCTGCTTGTTGCTCAGGCCCCATCCCAAGCATTAGCTTGGAGCCCCCAAATCTCATGGACATCCCACAGGCTTGCCTGCAAGATGTCCCAGCAATAAACAACTCTTGCCAATTCTCAGGGGTTGTATGAGTTCTTCTTTCCCATCCTCCAGCCCTTGTGTGACAGGTGGCATCCCTTCTGCACAGAGACTTGAGGAACAGCACAAGAGAGGACACAGCTCCCTTCGGGCTGCCAGAGGAGTCCCGGAGGGCCACCATGCACCTTTAGCAGTTGTGAAAATAGACTGAGGGGTGAAAATAGTAGTGGGTAAGTGATTATAGGTCGCTAATTCCTTATATTAGGAGTGAGTTTCTGTATCTGAGTAATTGGTAACAAGAGACATGGAGAAGGCTGAGGTACTCAGCAACTTCTTTGCCTGCATCTGCACTGGTAGACGGGCTTCCCAAGTCTGTCCTTTCCCTGAACCCATAGATGAAGGCTGGGGGATCAAAGTCCCACCCACTGTAAGTCAAGAGCAGGTTCGACACCGCCTGATGAATCTAAACATGTACAAGTCTATGGGACCTGATGACATGAATCCCAGGGTCCTGAGGGAGCTGGCTGATGTAGTTGCCAAGCCTCTCTCCATCACAGTTGAAAAGTCCTGGCATTGGGCAATGTCCCCAGGAATGAGTCCATCTTTTCTCAGCCATTCTTACTGTTGTCTCAGTAGTCAGGAACACTTGGAACAGTCCGTCCCACTCAGGTTGCAGCTTCGATTCTCTCCATGTTTGCATCAGATCCCAATCTCCTGCTCGGAATGGATGGATCAGGACTTCCAAGGGTGGGGTTTGAGCTAACAGTCCACGGGTCCTGAGAGATGACAAAGAGGATGACAGCCCGAGTACATAGTTCTTAAGAAAAGCATCTTTTGTTTCCAACTGAGGTAACTCATTCTCTTTATCCATGTACAGCAATCCAAATAGTATTTCATATGGTGAAACTCCCACATCTTTTCTTGGTGCAGTTTGAATTCAGAGAAGTGCCAAAGGTAAGCACTTCATCTGGGGAAGCTGAGTTTCCAGAACTTAGTCAATTGCTTCTGTACTGTCTGATCCTCTCCACCCCTCCAGAAGATGAAGGATGCCAAGGAGTGTGAAATTTCTACTTAATTCCTAGAGTCCACATTAGCCCTTGCAATATTTCTGACATACAGTGATTTCTTTGATCAGAGTCAATATTTTCAACAATTCCATACCTGGGAGTTATTTGTTCTAGAATTACTTTAGTTACTATGTTCACAGTAGCAGATACTGAAGGGAAAGCTTCCACCCACCCTGACAAATTATCTATCAACACTAATAAGTATTTAAATCTACCTACTCTAAGAAGTTCTGTAAAATCTACCTGTACATTTTGGAAGCATTGAATTCCTGGTTCTTGCCCCCCTTTGGGCTGACTGCAGATAATTTTCCTGTTTACCTTTTGACATACTACACAACTTGTGCATACTTGTTCAGCCAGAGTATATATATTCCTACACATACATATTTCCATAGTACAGCATCACACACTGCTTGAATTCCCCAATGACTCTCTTGATGTAAAACAGTTAATATTTGCCTCATTAGTACTTTACTTAGCATTTCTCTCCCATCAGGAAGTATCTGTTTTCCTTTGGACTTCATGACTCCTAATTCCTTAAAATCCTCTTTCTCTTAAAACTTGTTAGTTCTTTTTAGTTTTGTGTAGGGGTAGCTCAACAATTCCCTGAATCTTCTCTGGATTTATTCTTCATTCCCCCTCAGACACTAGATGCCCTAAATACTTGACTACTTTTTCTATGAATTATAATTTATTTTCCAATGCTTTCAAGCCCTGTTTTCCCAGAAAATCAAACAGTTTTTTAGTGGCTTTCTTCACAACTATTTTCTCCTGTCCTAACAATAAAAGATCATCCATATATTGTAACAGTAGATTGGAGATTGGAATTACTCCAAAATTTGTTCTAGAACTTGCCCAAATAAATTGGTGGCCCTGCAAACTCCTGAGATAAAATTGTCCACCTGTATTGATGCTTCTGCCCCATTTCAGAGTCTTTCTACTCAAAGGCAAATATAACTTTGCTCTCAGGGTCTGAGAGCACCCCATTAATAATACCGTTATTCCAGCCTAACAATTTACTATTTGAATGCCCAATTTCATTATCAAATCCTTTTCCAACAAGTTAGTCCCTGCCTCAGATGCATACAATAATTGCCTGGTGATCATTCTATCTCTAGTCTCAGCACAGTGTCCCCAAAAAGTGGCACTGTTATCCCAGTCCCTTCTACCCCCATCACATTTAAGATTTCATTAGTTAATTTAAGCCTTAATACTTTACAGGCCAGTAATGACCTAGCTGCCCCAGTGTATTGGTTTCACATGGCAAGGTTCTGGTAGTGGAGGGGGCTGCAGAGGTAGCCCCTGTGAGAAGAATCCAGCAGCTGCCCCTTGTTAGATAAGGGCCAGTTTCAGCTGGCTCCAAAGGGGCCCACTGCTGCCCAGAGCCAAGCAATGGGCAATGCAGTTTAAATCTCTACGAGAGCACATCCAAGAAAAGGAAATAAAATGCTGCACAACAGCGGCTGGGAGAGTGAGGAGTGAGAAACCTACCTGCAGACACCAAGGTCAGTGCAGAGGAGGAGTACAGTGCAGAGGTGCTCCAGGTGCCAGAGCCAAAGCCCCCCCATGGCCCAAAGAGAGGCCCCAGGTGGGGAAGGCAGACCCCCCCACAGCCCATGGTGTACCACAGCAGAGCAGATCTCTATGCTGCAGCCCATTCAGGAGCAGCCCAGGAAGGTCAACACCCCACAAGAGGGACCCCACACCAGAGCAGCTCCCAGACAGGCCGTTTTTTTGCTGCCTATGGAGAAACCCACACAGGACCAGGCCAGGAAGGTTGGAACCCCACAGCAGAGCAGGGGGTAGTGTGACTGTGAATGGGCAGTGTAAACGAAGCATCACATAGACTGACTGCAGCTCCCCCCCCCGGTGCCACTCAGAGCAGGGAAGAGATGGAAGAGAGTGGTTGGGGGAAGGTGCCCCCAGCTTGTTTCTCTGTTTCTCACCGTTCCCGCCCATCAGCAATAGGTAATAAATCTTATTAGTATTCCTAGGCTGGCTGTTTTGCCTGTAACGATAATTGTAGAGTGATCCCCATTGAGGTACACTTGAGGAACCCTTGAGGTACGCTTTTTCATTTATCAGGGAACTAGGTTTCTGAGAAGCCCTGACTCCCCTATTCTGAATTTATAACAGCAATCTCTTCTTCCACTCCGGATACTCCTGTTTGAAGTGGCCGGCCTGGCCTCACTTAAAACATCTTCTCAAAGCCAGTCCCTGCTAGGATTTAGACTGCAACACAGGTAGCTTTCCTTGTCTGCCATTCCTTCATCTCTCTTCCTCTCCTTTCCATCCTGGGACCTCTATCTCCAACCCTCTGCCTCACTACCCAGTACGATGTGAATAGTATTTGTTTCGCTCTCTGCTTTTCCTTCTCATCCCCCCTCCGGGAATACACCTTCATATTACCTGCACTGTTCACTCCATTCTCCCAGCTTCTGGAGCTTTTTCTGCATATCTGGCCAGGCTTTAATCACAAAATGAACTTTAAAAACCCCTTGGGCTACTGGGTCCTCAGGATTCATCCCCGTGTACTTTCTAATTCTGACCCCGAGTCTCTCATAGGATTTCTATGTTGTGGGTTATTATTGCAGTTAGATAAGCAGATGTTTCTGCTCTGTCGGAATTACTGTTGGTCTGGGAGGGGTGTTCTTTCGCATTCTTGCATAGCTGCCTGGCAAATCATTCCCCTCGTAAACATTCTTCTCCAGGGAATAGCATACTCAGGAATGACATTTCCGCCTTCCCCCGTGCGCCCCCCCCCCAGGAATATAAATTAGGCCTTAGAAACAGATCTGACTGTTCTGCTGGGCTCTCAATTAAAGACTTAATTTCCTTCTTAAAACTCCTAACCTCTCTGCTGGTAATGGGGGAGTGGCACTGGCCCCACGACGGTCCTGCATGGCCCCAAGGCCCCACTGGGACCCCCTCCCGCCTCCACTCCCACCGCTCCGCGCTCCCGGAGCGACTTCTCCAGGGACAGCATCAATTGCAGTCCCTGTCTCCCTTCCTGGAGCAGCTGCCACTGCCTCTGGTGCAATATTAGGATTATAGGGAGCAAAACGTAATTGCTCCTCCAAAAACAGACCCTTATTGTTTACATATAAATTTCAAGCCTGAATTTTCACCAGACCTGTATTTTGGCCAAAATACCGAAGTTCCTCTTATTAGCTTTTTAGGCCAGACAATTACACAATATTTAACCTTTTTTTTAAAAAAAAAATATTTTTTTAAATCTTTTTCCCCAGTTTTTGGGTTGGTTTTCCAAATCCTTATCATTTTATCCAAAGGGCTATCTTTAGGCACAATCCCAGGGTCTCCAGCCCCACCTTGCTGACTCTAAGAACCCTTAATCCCCAGCTCTTCCTGATGTGCTGCTGTGGAATTTACCACCCACAGGGTACCACATGCCTTCACCTAGGATTAGGACACAGGTGGGGTGTAGCACTGAGCACCTCACTTCACCGTGCTCAGGGTACTATACACCTAAGGGCCCAAGCCCCCCAAGACTCTCTTTCACTCATCTCCTCTTTCTTTCACTTTGTCCCTCTCCAGCCGAGGGAACTTCGTTCATCCCCTCGCAGGGCTACCGAGCCTTGCAGATTGTGACTTCACATTCACTCCACACTAAAAGTGCATCTCATTCACACTCACACATTCACACGAGTGTCCCCGAACCCAACCCGCGGCAAGATACGGTAAAGTTTCACTTACCTCAGTCCATGCACGGCTTCCCGGTCTGGGTTATCAGCAGTAATCCCAGTGCCTGTTCCCGATCCGGGCTGGACTATATGTGGGCTGTGTCTGTGTATGTTTGTGCTGGCCTCCCTTCTCCCCAGAGTTTCACAGAGCCTGTCTTCAAATTAACAGTCTCAGTCCTTTGCCCACCATACTGAGACGGCCCACCACGCCCAATGGGACTGCTGAAATCAGCAGGGTGCACCTTCCTGTCTGTGGTGGCAAGAAATCTTCAACAGGCAACAAGCTCCCAGATGAGCCCCCAAATTGTGAGAAAAATCTCAAATAATTTTCTTCAGACAGGATCATCTGTGAAGCTTATTTTATTTGCGATTGCAATGGTGGGCATCCTGTCAATCAGAAGCACATTTTAGTAAACAAATCATAACCTTTTATTCCCTATTACCTGACGCCTGATCACCTCCCCTGTTTCCTCATTGGCTGAGTACTACAGGTTCACAAGCTACTCGACGCTCCTCTATACCATATATGTACAATTTTTTCTTTTTTTCAACCCTTTAATTTCTCCTTTCTTGTGTTTTGAGAAGTTGTGATCTTTGTTTTACTGTTCTCACACTGCTCATCCTCTTTTTCTCA
>CM021729.1:61031208-61046836 GCA_011074415.1 Stictonetta naevosa | reverse complement strand
CAGAAACCAAACAGAAAGCAGTTAGAGTTTTTAGGTGTTGCCTTCTTTGATGTGGTAACAGACTAATTTCTTTGGTGCCTCTGTCGATTTTGGCAGCCCCTCTCACAGATGTTTTTCCTTTCATGCTGCTATATGTACTTCAGGTGGATTAACTCCCCAGTGTGGCTAGCTCTGTAATACAGCCTGAAAGAGATGATCAATGGTCTTTTCTTACAATAATGGCAAACCATGTCCTGCCTATCATTATGAAGTGAAACTCTAAATTTAGTCTAAGAGCCCCTAGACATGAGCTACTCCAAGGGCCTTGTCTAGATCCTGAAAAGCAACCAGCCACATCTTTGAAGACAGTAGTCCATTTCTTCCTGGATCAATGTGATTAATTTTAAGTTGAAGAAGCTACATGACCAAGATAAAGATAATGGAGGAACTAAATTTACATCTCTATTTAGGAGTGCAGATACAAGCATAAAAAAAACCAAACAACTTCCAACCATCCAGTGCAATGTTTCAGTCCTAATGTGACCAGTAGTGCTGATGCTGCAGAGACAGCTTGCAAAGCACCCACAGTAATGAACTGTAGTGTTGTCTTCCACAGCCATTGTTACAATCATAACACACATCAAATAAATAAATAAATAAATAAATAAATAAATAAATAAATAAATAAATATTGGCAATGGAGACTGTGAAGAGAAACAATTTCAGCAACCCCACCATCCCCACTCCCTTGTTCATCCATTGGGCCCCTTGCTGCAGAGGAAGCCAGAGACTGCTTAGTGTCACAGCTAAGGTGAAGTCCCTCCAATTGTAAAATAGTTCAGTTATCAGCTGCTAAGAACACTAAGCAACAGCAATGATAGAAAAGTGAGAAAGCAGTACCTCAAGTGAGTAAAGCAGGATTATAAAGAAGTTTTAACTGAAATGAGATTTATTTTATTCTCCAGTCTCTCAAGTGAACTATCAAATGATCCTCTTTTCTTGGATAGATGATATTCCATTTTTTTTTTTTTCCTACAAATTCTACAATAGTTACAGCAGTTGGCAAAGGTTACTCCATAGACTTTTCTTACATTTAGTGTCCCATTTTCCCATGCTTTTTCCTAACAGATTTTGGCACAAAGTAGAAAAAATGCACCTACAAATTAGGATTTAAGATTATTTTACCATCTGTTTCACAGGATCAAAATCTTCAGGTTAAATTCTCTGAAAATCATTAGCTTTCCCCTTTAGAAATGAACAAAAGAACAAATCCAAAGTCAGTGAACCAAGAGCATTCCAGTTCACAGGGCAAACCTAGATAAATGAAAAACGCATAAGTCCAGTTAATGGGGATAGTCATTAGGGTGACTTTAAACTGCCTTCTATTGTTACCTCATGAGGAGATATGGAGAAGGCAGAGCCAGAGTTGTCCCATTTAGAGAAATAGAGGTATTTTGTTGCCATGAAGGTGGTCCAACACCAGAACAGGGGCCCAAAGAGCCCATGGAGTTCTCATCTTGGCAGATGTTTGACTCCAGCTGCACATGGCCGCAGGCAACTTGAAAAAAATGGCCCTCCTATAAGAGGGGGCTGGACCAGAGACCTTCAAAGGTCCTCTCTAACCTAAATTTGTCTACCATTTCTCCCTGTTACAGTCAATGAATCAAGGCATCCATCAAGCTAGAATTGCGTATAATTCCATCAGAGCTTTTTTATTATAAAACTCAGCTTTAAGCACAAGGATTTTGACTTAGCAGCATTCAGTGAAACATCAGGATCCTTTAATAAAAGGTATAACTAACTCCCATATCAAGTGTCTGTTCTTCCTCCCCTGCTGTCTTGTTGCATGGGATGAATCAGTCCACCTGAAACTGTCTTTAATGGGTACATAAAATAAAAATGATCTTTTTGAAGATCTCTTCTCAGGTGAATGCCATGATGACAGATTTTGTGAGGAAATGGTAATTTTTCAAAATACATTGAGCTAACAAGCTGCTAGAACAGAATCAACATTTCTGAATAATTTAGTGCTGCTAAATTATTCTACCTCCTTCATCTATTATTCTTGTACTTCAGCAACACTGTTCCTCTACCTGAGTAAGACAAAACCAAACTCCCTACTTATCATCACAAAAGCAACAGGAATTTTGGTCCACCCAATTTTACATGTGCCATTTAATATGCTTGTGAGGTTAATATCACTAAACATACATTTCTGTGAGTAAAATCCTAGGGCCATGCATCTAGAGACAAAACTGTGTGCTCAATTAATACATAAATGGCTGTCACAGTATTCTAAACCTCCAAAACACAATGAAGTAGGCCAGGTCATCCATTTGACCTCAAAAAAAAAAAAATATTAAAAAAAACTAACAGTTTCTATCCAACTTTTGTGTGCACATTCTTTTACTGATATCTAAAACCAGTACAAAAGCTGAATCACCAGAATTTGTTACTCACCAGTGATGGTGTTCACATTTGATACAAACTCTCCCCTGTTGAAAAGGTTCTGCTTCTTCAGACTGGCTTTCAGGCCACGGTCCTGTCCTGCGATGCAGAGACATGTTCCCCAGCCTTACAGTTTTGGGGCATCTGCCCTGGACATCTTCTGTAAGAAGAACCTATTTTATACTGCAGGATACAATTTTGATGGTTTGACAGTGTGTTTTGGGAACAGTTTTGGAAGGACAGGGGCATTCCCACTCTTTTGGCATGATGTCCCAAAGAAAAGTCTCTGCCTGACATTTGATCTTTATTGTCTTTGTATGCGTTTATATCCCTTGACATAAGTAATGTAAACCTTTCACTATATAGCCTCACATAGTGCTAACAGCAACCCAAGAAAAGGAAGTCAGGCTTCATTCTAAATTAGTACTTCACAGCATGAAAGTTAATGCCCTCTCTGGAAAAATTAATAATTTCACAACTTTTCTCTGCCTTTCTGCCTTTTGTTCATGGTTTGCGGTCCAACACCTCATTTTCTTTTGATGTATCAAAGGAGGAAGTAACGTGTGCATAAAATATTACTGACATACAAATCAAAATAAAAGATTGCTTCTGGTTATAGAAGTTTCGGTCTCTCTGTATCTATTCCGTATCTGTGCAGACAGATGTTGAAGTTTACATTCTCCAAGCTGTTCTGCAAGCATGAGATAGCCCAACAAAACTTTAAGGAGAGGTGATATACAACTTCTCTACATCTACTGCTTCCTTTCTTGTTGAAAATGAGATGAGAATCCCCCAAGAAAATATTTCCATGAGCTTGCAGGCAGATAAAATAACACTAGCTATTTAGGAATATTTTCCAGCTGCAGTTTGGTTACCATACAGCATCAGGATCAGTTGTAAACACAGCACATTTTGAGGCAGTGGCCAAACGCTTTCACTCCATCCCATGATTTCAGATCTTCAGACTCTGATGCAGTTATTGCTGCCCTCCTGAAGAAAATCAGGAGTGCCTAGGAGTGCCTTGTGGAGTGCCTAGAAGTATTCTTGTGTTTCACCCAGTGCTTCTCTATACTGATGAAAGAGCTTTGATACAGAGGGAATCAATCCTCCATTCTGCAAGTGAGGAAAGAATCTGAACAGATAATTCTCCCAAAGAGGAAGAGCTGAAAACAGTCAACTGTTCTGGGTTTTGTTAGGGCTTCTTCATGTGTCTGTAACAGGTCCAAAGGGGCTTTACATGCTCGGGGCCTCTAAGTTGCCAAAGTGAATCTGACAGGGGACCCTGATTTAGTGTTCAGTTTCCACCATTAGCAAAAGCTTGGCATATTGCTGAGATCAGCAACAGGATTTCAAGGACAAGTCTTCTGTTATTCTTCCTATGTTTGAGGACAGTAGTCTGTCTTGCCTTAAAGAACAACATTTTAGAGAAAAAAAAAAAAAAAAAAAAACTACTTACATAGTGGGAAACAGTGATATTAATTTGATCAATGGTTATAATTTCTGCAGGCTCCACTGGAAACATATTGTCTGAAAAAGTGGAGAAAATGTACGTCTAATTTCTAGGTGCCATAATGTATATTTCTGTAAAATGTGTTCACTTTTAAATAGTTCTTTCAATTAATAACTCCAGATGGAAATGCAATTTTCCCTCCATCATGGTTCATTGACCTTTTTAATCTGCCTGTAGTACATAGCTTCTAGCTATTATCTCCCAGTAGATTCTCTTGCACTGGAGATCAGGTACATTGTCTTGAAAGAGAAGTAGTTTTCTATTAATCATTTCTTTAACTCTTGCTAATGTTCTGTGCTGCTGACAGAAGCAATATTACCACATTGCATGGCACTGTAACTTTAGCATTGGTGTTGATTCATGTATTGTCCTCACCATTTTTCCATGTGTACAGCATTTTCACATGGAAAGGTTTCATTTTTCAATGTCATTAAATTATATTCCCTCTCTTTCTAGTATACACTGGATGAGTTCTAATTTAGTCAGCCTGTTTTTCTTTAATATGGCTCGTCACAGTGAAGTTGAGCTTTATGAATGAGGACTTACACCACCTTGTATGTTGCATGGCTATTCACACCCAACACAGAACAAGCAGAGTGAAGCTTTCCTCCATCCTCTGCAGTGGCACAAATGGAAGGTGGGCTATGTGGTTTTAAACCCCTGTAAATTATGCTTACATACCTACTGTAATTTACTCCTGTGATGCAACCATGTATTTTCCACATTTTGGTGTGCTGGCACATATATAGTTGATAGGGAAGGGGATGAACCCCAAATTCTTGCAGCTGCACAACTTTCTCAGAGAACAAGCAGTTACTGTGAAGTCTCATATAAAGCAGATCTTTGACTGTACATAGTTCAATGTTGTGTGAAGGGCACAAAGCAACTTGTGAAAGAGAAATTAGTATTTCTTTGTAATATCAGAGGTGCCTCACAAGCGTGAAGGATGAAATACAGATAAATTTGAAAGGTCAAGTAGAAATACCAAACTCTTAACTTTCAAAGCAAGAACCTTAATGGTTATGAAAATATAAAAGCAATCTGCTCAGGTCCTGGAAACTTACTTTTTGCTAACAGACAAGAAAATGAGCTATTTGTTCCAAAATTTGTATTTATTTTGTGTGTGTTTAAAATTCCCCTAGTACCTAACATAGTGTTAACAAAATCTTTCTAAAATGCAAGAAATTTATGTTCACTAAAGTGAGTTACCACCCGAGATAAAATCCGCATGCATTAAATAAATAAATAAATAAATAATAAAAGTTCCTCATTTGCATTAAAAAGCCCAACATTATAACTCAATGTAGGCCTGCTGAATTTCAGTGTATCAAAATTAATGATATAGTTCAGAGCAATTTTGCATGAGCCAGTGACTTTTCTCCTTCACAGGTATATTTAAACATTGAGATTCACTGGAGAATTACATTATTAAATGTGCTGCAGAGTATATTAAAAATGAACTCGACTCGTGCTGAAAGTTTGTTTTGCATAGCAATTCTGTTTCTGACTCTTGCCAATGACTGCTGCTATTACTTCTGTCTAAATCATTCAATCATCTGATGGGGAATAAAAAGAAAAAGAAAGAAAAAGAAAAGCAGCAGAAGAAATCTCATCAGGCTGAGCAATGCCTTTGGTCAACACTGAAAAATGACCTTCGTAAAAGCTGGCTGCTCCATAGGGTTGGTCAATGCACTGAGATTGTCTCACTACTTACTTTGCTGCGCCAGAGACCTGGAAATTCAGTTACGGTGTTGCTGCAGAGAGATGGGCAGAGCACACACGAAATGCTGGTGTGAGAAGTCCCCCTGTCTCACAGCAGAAGCTATTCCCTGTCCTCACCTCCGCACCAGCAGCAGAAGGAGCAAACTTAGTCCCATTTACCATCTCCCTCCCTTCCCCCCGATTCTTCTCTTTCAGTCCCATGCTCACAGACAGTTTTGATATTTGCTTTACTCAAGCTTCATCTCAAGCTTCATCATTCACTTCATCTCAAGCTTCATAATTCACTTCATCTCAAGCTGTACCTCATTCTCACTGCTACAGTATGGGGTAAACAGTCCTACAGCAATGGGACTTCATTACTTCCACAGCCTATTGGCCAGGGTGGATGCTTCAGTGCCATCTTCACTGGAGGTGCTGCCTGGGTTCAGCCTGGGTTCCCTGAACGGTGATGAACCAATATGCACAGCTTAAAGGAGTTGGGGGAAAATGATTTTATGTTTCCACAAAAATTAACCAGGTTACTCCAGAAAATTTCAATAACCCTGAAAAAGCACTTTAAATATACTATGATAAAACTTCGTAGAATAATACTGATTATTTGAAAGCTGTGTACTTCACTACTCTCCTCAGCTGTCCTTACTGTAGGATGTTCCACACTTCTGTCCCACACGGTTACCATAGAAACTGGGAAGACCCAGCTGTAGCTCTGGAGAATACATAAATCAGAAAACTGGGAGATAAGTAACAAATTTAAACTGGGTGCCCTGTACTAAACAAGGGATACAGATGTGCACATTTTTATCAAAGCAGTACCTCAATGCATGTCAGAGGGCAAGAAGAAGTCTTGTCTGGGCAGAAGCCATGAGAGCACATAGTCATTCAGGGGAAGTGGATCTGAAATCTAGGCAGAGTGAGGAAGATGTAATCTTCTTCTGCATGAAAACATGTGATTACTAACATCATCCTGGAGGCTAACAAACACACACCTTTCCACAAGTTGTCCCAGGCAATATTTTTCATTTTTTAGCCTTGAGATTGCAATCACTTTCCCTCCTTTCCTAGTAGCATTAATTAATTTTAACCAATATCTCATAAGGGAATAACTCTCCTGTATCTCCCTGCTATCCAGGCCACACTGTCTCTTTTCCCCCCTTCCTTTTCTACTTTCTGCAGTTTAATAAATCAGCATTTTTTTTTTTTGCTGGGTTGATCTAATATGGGCACTATGTGATAGTGGTTTTTTGTTTGTTGATTTGTTTTTTCCTAAAAGTGAGGGGTACACAGCACACAGAGAAGGTAATTCTGGCCATGTAAACTGCACAGCTGTCAGATCCGAGCAGCAGAAGTATAGCTCATATTCTGTACATCACAGATAAAATGCAGGGGAAAGAGGTGTTAGAAAAGTGGATTTTTTAACCTTTCTCCTCTGATACATTTCATTTTCTCTGTTTAATAAGTAGTTTAATACTTACCATGGTCATCTTGATGAAACCACTGATATTTATAAAAGAGTTTAACTACATAAAAAAATTAAGCTGCTTGCTCAGGAAAGCACCTTCTTTTCTTGTCTCCCTCTGCACACCTGACTCTTAGTTACAGCATCTCCAGCAGCTTTGTTACCAGCTGGTTGCACTCATGTCAGCTGTGCTGAGCAAGCCTTGAGGGCAAAGCTGAGGACTGTGCTCCACCTTTCCCCTGAGGACTCGCACCAACCTGCTAAATAAATTGACCCCACTCCTCAATGACCTTCAGGGAGGGCACAGTTGCAGTCTGGTGTTCCCTTCTTACAATAAGCGCTTCTTTTGTCAAGAGTAAGGCACCATGCAACTTTGCTTTCACTGGTGTCTCAGGAGACAGGAGGTTAAAAACCATGCCTTTTTCAATTACCCTTTATAAGACACAGCAGGCACAGTGTGTGCTTAGACAAATAGAAAGCAATTGTTTCTATTACTAACTAGGTGCTTTGACCACTTTATTGCCTAACAAGTTATTTTTTATCAGTCTTCCTAAATCCTTTCCTGTGGGAAGCTTTATTTTTCACTACTATCTGTCTGAAAAGTTCCTGTCTTTGCAAAATCTTCTCTTCTTTCTCTGAGTTGTTCATGATATCAAGGTGTTGTGGAAGTATTGCAGTTTTCATTAGTCAGGTATTTGTGCAGCAAAGCTCCTGTTTGATTTTATGCATAAGAGAGCGAGAAGCAAAAAAATTGTGGAAGAAAAGAACAAAGTGATACCTGTGAATGTGTCAAAAGCATCTTGGAGGGATTCACATAATCAGAAAAGCCAATTTGCAGGAAATCATTGTGCCAGAATAGGTATGATTTTGTATTTTAAAATAAATGAATAAATAAAATAGCCAAAGGTGATTAAATAGGGAGATTAAGGTAAGGCAGATCAGAGAAAACAGTGAAACACCCTTGCTAAAAATTAAGTTCTAAATACTAAAAAACTTTAAGTAGTATAATGTGACTGGAGTTTTTACCCAAAGAGGAGAAATCTCTCCTTCCTCAACTAGTGTAAACCAGCTGCAACACAGCGTGAGACCAGACTGCTCCACAAAAGGGGCACCTGCAATTTCCTATTTAATATTCACTCACTCACATTTCAGCAACTCCTTCTTCCTAAAAAGCAGCCTTAGGAAATTAAAGTTGATCAACATAAGACTAATTTTCTACCAAAGTTACTGGGTCGCATTCTACAGGATATTCCTGTAGACTGTAGAGAGGTGGATGTACATAATCACTATTATGCCATGGAAAGGGCATTTTGGAGAATTTAGGCAGAGGTTGTCACAGAAGGATCTTTATGTTCATCAGATGCTGAGCTGGAGCACAATGGGGATCTGGGGTCTTTGGCAGGTCCTCAGAGAGCCTCTCATGTCAATACAAATTAGCATGCCCTGAGGCTGCTTTAATTTGTACCAAGGGTTAGATCAGTCTCTGGGTGTTGCATTAAAAGCAGGCTGGAATCTCCTTGGTTGCCCAGTATCAACTTCTAATGGTCAAAAAGACAGCTTGTTAAGCATACTGGAAGGGGGTGTAGCCAGAAAAGGAAAAGGACTGCTGCATAAGTAAAATGGGGTTTCTCCCAAAGATCTTTCGAGGTCCCTTCCAACTCCTACAATTCTGTGTTTCTGTGATTCTGTGAAATGACACTGGATAATCTCATTCATTTATTCTGACAAAGAAGGCTTGCAAATATGTTAAAAGTCCAAATACTGCTGAAAATGTAGATAACACTAAAGAGTTGACACCTGTGAAAGGGATGATGGCAAAATAGAGAATAACAACAGTTCTGCAAGAATAAAATACCACTTTGAGGAACACTTAAAATAAGAAAAAGCAGATCTTACAAGAAGAGCCATTGCGCACTGGAGCTGCTAATTGCAAAGATTTCTATTTAAATATATATTTCTTCACAGCTTCCAGGAGATGAGAAATGTGCTTCATTTTCTTTCAGCCTCCTTGACATTTTCTGGTACTGTTCTTGTGTTATCTACATTATTTTAAACATTTTCAGCAACAGGAATGATATTTACATGCAGGTTTGCTTCAGATGCAATTGTCTACTTACAATAGTATTTGAGTAGCTTAACATTTATTTTATCTGGTGGTAATATACATTTGTTTACTACATTATTGCTTTTATAGTTTTTGAAATGGTACATGACTGTCTATTTTTTAGTCTTGGAGTCAACCATGACAGATGCATAATGTTTACACAGTGTTACGCATTGTTACACAGGTTTGGCTGGAAGGTTTGGAGTAGGAAGACAAGATTCGTGTTTGACCTATCCTAAATGCTCTGCCTTGGGGACCAAGCAGAAAACTTTGGAGCCACAAAACAGAGACAGTCCTTGAAAGTGGTCACAGAAATCAGAGAGTTTGATACACAGATAAAGATTAGAAGAAATGGGAGAATACAAGATTACATTTTTTGGTATGTGGTAGTGAGATGAATATAGAAATGAGCAAAAGTTCTTCTGACTCCAAAGCAAAGAAATGTAAAACACTCATATTGTATGTTAAATTACCTAAAGATATTGCAATGCAGAACTTAATCACACCCTCCACAACATTATCTGCATTTGAACTTCTGAATCTGAAAGCTGCTTCTTTGTACCTCTGATAAAAATCAGTAAGAGCATTGAAAGATATCTCAGCAGTCTAATAATGAGGGTTCTTTGAATATCATTGCCCTGACCCAGGTGCAGCACCTTTAATTGGACTTGTTGAACTTCATTAGGTTCATATGGGCCCACTTCTCAAGCTTGTCCAGGTCCCTTTGGATGGCATCCCTTCCTTCTGTTGTATGAACTACAGCACTCAGCTTGGTGTCATCTCCATACTTGCTGAGGGTGCATTTGATCCCACTGTCTGTGTCATTGATAAAGACGTTAAACCATACCAGTACCATGACAGACCCCTGAGGGACACCACTCATTACCAGCTTCCACTTGGACATAGAGCCATTGACCTCCACTCTCTGGGTGCAACCTTCAAGACAACTCCTTATCCTCTGAATGGTCCAGCCATCAAGTCCATCTCTCTCCAATATGGAGATCAGGATGTCATGTGGGACCGTGTCAAAGGCCTTACAGAAGTTCAGGTAGATAACATTGGTAGTCTTTCTCTGTCAACTGATGCAGTCACTCACCACCAGACTGGTCAGGCACAATTTGCCCTTGGTGAAGACATGCTGGCTGTCTCAGATCACCTCTTTGTCTTGCATGTGCCTTGATATTGCTTCCAGGATGATTTGTTCCATGATCTTGTCAGTCATAGTGGCTCACCACTCACCACTCTGTAGTTCCCCAGGCCCTCCTTTTTACCCTTTTTAAAAACAGGAGTGATGTTTCCTTTTTTCCAGTCACCAAGGACTTCACCTGACTTCCAGGACTTTTCAAATATAAAGGCGAGAGTCTTGGCAACTGCACCAGCAAGTTCCCTCAGGATTCTAAGATGCATGTCAGCAGGTCCCACGGACTTGTACTTGTTTATCTTCATCAGGTGGTCTCGAAGCTGCTCAGTTTCATCAGGTGGTCTCAAACACACTCTTCGCTTACAGTGGATGCGACTTTTCTTCCCCAGCCTCCACTTGTGGGTTCATGGAAATGAAAGACATGGTAAGCCTGACTGGCAGTGAAAACTGAGGCAAAGAAGTCGTTGAGTACCTCAGCCTTCTCCATGTCTGTCATTACCAGTTCACCTTTCTCATCCATCAGAGAAGGAACACTCTCCTTGGCCTTTCTTTTCTGAGCAATGTACCTATAAAATCCCTTCCTGTTACTCTTTGCATCCCTTGCCAAGCTCAGTTCCATACATGCCTTGGCTTGCCTTATCTCATCCCCTCACATCTGGACTGCATCCCTGTACTTTTCCCAGGCCACGCATCCCTGCTTCCACTGCCAGTGCATTTCCCTCTTGTGCCTCAGTTTGACCAGCAGGTCCTTGCTCAGCCATCCCAGTTGTCTGCCTTCCCTGCCCTCTTTCTTACCCAGGGGGATAGAGAGTTCTTGCACTCTAAGGAAAACATCCTTACAGAGCTGCCAGCTCTGCTCAGCTCCTTTGTCCCTAAGGATGGTGTTCCAGGGGATCTCATCTACTAAGTGTTTCAACAGCTTGCAGTTAGCTCTTCAGAAGTTCAGGGTCTTGACTTTGTTCTTTGCCAGGCCCATATTCCTCAAGATCACAAACTCAACCAGGGCATGGTCACTGAAGCCCAGACTGCCTCCAGTCTTGACCTCCCTGTTGAGCTCTTCTATGTTGGTGATCACCAAGTCCAGTAACACTTCTCCTCTGGCTGGTTTGTTCAATACCTGGACCAGGAATTTATCTTCAGCATGCTCTAGGTACCTCCTGGATTGCTTACAGCCTGCTGTGTAGTTTTCCCAGCAGACATCCGGGTGATTGAAGTCCCCCATCAGGATGAGAGCATGTGAGCATGATGCTTCTTGTAGTTGAAGCCAGAATGCCTCATCCACAGGCTCCACTTGTTCAGGCATCCTGTGGTAGACCCCAACCACAAGCTGTCCTTTATTGGTGCAGTTTTTAACTGTCACCCACAAGCTGTCAACCTGTCCATGGCTGTTTCTTAGAGGCAACTGAGGGCAACACCCCCTCCCTTTCTTCCCTGTCTATCCCTTCTGAAGAGTTTGTAGCTCCCTACTCCAATACTCATGTTATGATTCATCCCACCACATTTCCATGATAGCAATCAGATCATATCTGTCCAATTTCACCATAGTTTCCAAATCCTCTTGCTTGTTTCCCATGCTGTGTGCGTTGATGTAGAGGCACTTCAGCTGGGCAATCAGTTGTTTCATGTTTCCAGAACCCTTTCTAAGTGCATTGGGACAGTTCACAAGTATTTTCCTGCTGTTATGTGGAGTGACAGTGTTCTCAGGTTCACTTTCTTCACTCAGAGGTTTATCCCCTTTCCCCACTGCATCTAGGTTAGAGCCCTCATCATAAGCCCAGCCAGCTTACTGCCCAAAATACTCTTGCCCCACCTGGTCAGCTGTACCCCATCTGGCATCACCATGCCAAGTCCCTCAAAAGCATGTCTAAGGTCATCAAACCCAAAACCTTGGACATGACAACAGACTCACAGCCAATCATTCACTCAGTCCATTTGTCTCCTTCTTCCTGGGTCCCAATCACCAACTGGGAAGACAAATGAGAACACTACTTGCACTCCCAAAACCTTCAACATCTCTCCAGGGGACATAAAATCCTTTTTGATAGTTTGGAGTTTCTTTGCTATGGCATTGTTCGATTCTACCTGAAAAATTAGGAAGGGGTGGTAGTCTTTGAGACCCACCAGGCTTGAAAGCCTTTTTGTAATATCACAAATATGGGCCCCATGGAGACAGCAAACCTCTCTGGAGAGATTATCCAGATGGCAAATGGGAGCCTCAGTGTCTCTCAGAGAGGAGTCTCCAGTGACCAATACTCTTCATGCCCTCTTTGTGGCACCGGTTTTGATGCAGTTGGGAGACTGAGCCAACCAACTTGGTGTGGTCAGCCTGTCTGAGTTCCCTGTGATTGGTCTTTTTGAGGCTTTTACTTGTTCTACCGGAGTCTCCTCTCTCCTGCCTTAGAACTTTGTATCTATTGTGCACAAAATGACACAAAAATAACTGACCCTGCTCAACCTCCCTGCTCAAAATGCCAGTCCATGCCCTGACTGATGCCCCATGCCCTGTTTGCCTGCCCTGTTCACCTGGCCCCTGGTTGCTCGCACACTCTAGGGGCTTCTGCTGACCCTGGTTGCTTCCCCATAGGCACCAACATAGCTCTGGTCGATCTGTGCAGGGGTGTCAGGCATTTCCTAAACCAGAGTGCTGCCTTTTAAAATGCCATTAAAAACCTCACAAATGGCACCATTTTGAGTGGCACACAGTAAGAGCATAACTATACCTGGAGCTTTGAAAGCAGAAATTATACCTTTAGAGAAAGGCATTGACAAAGAGTAGAGGGTGGGTTCCCCGTCCCTGCACAGATAGAGCTACAGGCATGGCACACCCTTGATTTTTCTGCTTCACACAGGGAGGTTTAGCTGGTACATCTACATTTACATCATCACTTCTGTTTAAATGGACTAAGAGGGAACAGAAACACAATCTCAGCCATACAGACTAATTAACCCCCCACCCCTTAAGGTGATTATTCAGCATCCCTTCTAATGCCTATTGGCACTTGATTTTTTAATATGCATGATTCTGTGGTCAAGTTACAATGTCAGAAGGTTGAAGGTTACACTACAGTCAAAGAAAGAAATCCTGCATCTTGGGAGGACAGGCATGATCCATTTTTGCAGGACAGGGGACAGAGTTTTGCTGACCTGAGTTCCCAAAGAAGTGGCCCCATGCCCCTTTAAGGACCGATTCAAAGCCCACTTTCTTTTATAATCTGATCTGTGGAGAATCAGATGTAAATGTAAAGCAAAGTTCCGTTCACTATCAAAACTCAATATATGTTAGAATAGTTGCTGTAAGAATTGTTTCTATAGAATTAAACTGGAATATTGTTTCCTATAGGGTTTCCCTGTAAAAGGAAAAAAAATAGAATGTTGTAAAGTCATAAGTATTCCAACTCATCACCCCACCCCCACATCTTTTCTTCCAGAGGTACAAATGAATGCAGACATTGCTCCAGTTGCTGCCACCTAAAGATTTATCGGTTCTCCTTTTGGCAAAAAAGTCTCTCCCAGTCTCTCCCTAGTGCACCTGGGTGGGCATTTAAACAAAAAAAAAATCCTAAATAATAGACTCTGAGAGGAGCATCCTGGATAATAAACATTATATCATATTATGAGGTCTGAAGTATCAAATTCTGTGACAGACAGCCTCTAGTTAAAGAGACTGTCATCTGTGCTACATTGGAATTTCCTCAATTACTTTCCTCAATAATTTACATTTAATCAATACAAAGAAAAATAATAGTGCAAAAGCTGGCAGTGGCATTAGGTCATGTAGTAATTTACAGACAACAGCAAAACTATATTGATATAGTGATGGCTGCTTCTGAACAGGACTTGCATAACTAACTGTTGAGGGGCAAAATCTCTGTGGAGGCACAGCCATGACATTGTAATTAATACTGACATTAGATTACGACACATGCACGGTGTTTCATTGGAACATTTAATTTCTGCCCTACATGTCTTAAGAGGGAAAATTCTTAGCTTCTGGGAGGAAAATCTCTTTAAAATGATTGAGAATGGCAGGACCTAATTTTGGTTTTGACCCTTTTTCACTTTCTTTCCCCCATTTTGATTTTTCTACTCCCTTATTAAAACTGTCAGTAAACCCAATAATGGGCTAAATCAAATCTGTAGGCACTATCACAGAGGAAAGGGGGACTAAAAGTCAAGGGACAGGTGATTTCAGAGTACACCTGTGCTTCCAAAACTGTGATTGTCTCATTAAATGACAGGTTTTTTGGCTTCCTTGTTTGCTTTTCCGTGTCAAAACAGCCAGAGAGCTTTGGATTACATCCTTATAATTCCATGGGCAACCAAGTAGAAGGCATTTATAATTCTGAAAGTAAGTTTAAATAGTGTATTTTTAAATGTTCTTAATGAGTACTTTGTCAGGATTCATGACATTTGAATTTTATAGAGTTAGTGAAAGGGACATCTCATTGTCATTAACAGAGACACTGGATACATTGCCTTTCTTTTTTCCATCAGACCTTAGCCAATTTTTTTTCCACAGACATCTGTTTCCAATCATTCCCACAGGTTTTTAATCAGCAAAACACTCAACATTAAAACAATGCATTGAAACTGTGGTGTGTGCTCTTTCTGCAAAATAATCTGGCCTCATATCCAGCTCCTTCCCAAAGAGGTTTCAGCACAGCTGCAGTCTGAACAGACCTTCCTCTCCTCTAGAAACTCTCCTTGCAATCTCACCCATACTACCCGTCCTGTAAAATATTTGGAGACAGCATTTAGGAGACAAGCCCCTAATGTCAGCCATTTTAAATAATTTTTATTTTAGTATTTTTCTTAGGGGTTTGCATTCCAGCTGTTAAGATTTTTGCTTCTCATTTTCAATACATTTATCTTTTCTGTTTATATCTATCTATATTATTGATCCAACACTGCCTTGCCTTGGTTGGCTGGAACTGACCTTTGGGCTGGTAGCTGACCTGGGCAGTGACCTCGCTCTGGGAAATGGAATTGGATTAAAACCCAGGGAAACATTTTATTAAAAATTATTTTATTCCCCTTCCCCCCTTCCCTCTCCCTCTTCTTCCTCCTCTCCCCATGCTTTCCTCACCAAAGCCTGCCTACCTCCTTTTTCCCTTCTTTCCTTCTTCCCTCCCTCCCTCATTTCCTCCCTCCCTCATTTCCTTCCTTCCTTCCTTCCTTCCTTCCTTCCTTCCTTCCTTCCTTCCTTCCTTCCTTCCTTCCTTCCTTCCTTCCTTCCTTCCTTCCTTCCTTCCTTCCTTCCTTCCCTGT
>CM021729.1:60991402-61022765 GCA_011074415.1 Stictonetta naevosa | reverse complement strand
GTTCTTCTTTCCAAATCATTTTTAAAATTTCAGTCTTGAAATGTTATTTATTTGTTTTCTCTTTGGTGTTTTGTTTTGTTACATGGATTAAAAAAAAAAAAAAAAAAAAAAAGTTTTAAAAATTTGGTATTGATTTTGAGCTTTTAAACCTCCAAACAAAACCAAAATCTTTCTGTATGAATTTATTTACTATCTATAATGGCAAGCCTTATTCAGCTGGAACAAATTATATATATATTTTAGGAATTGCAAAACCTCTTTCAGCTGCAGGGGAGCTGGAAGGTACATCAAAGCCATTTTTCTTAGAAAGTTTTGATTTTTGGCAGGTTGTGCTTTCAAATTAAAAAATAATAATAAGTATTGGAAAATTACCAACCAGCAATACAGAACAGCAATTTTGTAGGTCATGATGGACGTAACTTCAGGCTTCCACAGCACTTGGAATGAATTTTAGCTGTCCTAGAGATCTGCTGTTTTCATCTCTAGATGCCTTCCCACAGAACAGGGTGGGTCCATTCATAGAATCGTATAATTACGGAATGGTTTGAATTGGAGCAGACTTAAAGATCATTTAATTCCAACCCATGTGCCCTGGGCAGGGACACCTCCCACCAGACCAGGCTGCCCAAAGATCCATCCAGCCTGGCCTTGAACACTTCCAGGTATGGGGCATCCATAGTTTCTCTGGCCAGCCTCTTCCAGTACCGCCTCACCCTCTGAGTGAAGAATTTCTTCCCTGTATCTAATGTAAATCTACCCTTCTAATTTAAATCCATTACTGCTTGTTGTATCACTACACTTCCTGACAAAGAGTCCCTCCCCATCTTTCCCATAGAAACTCTTTAGGTACTGGAAAGCCACTGGAAGGTCTCTCCGGAGCCTTCTCTTCTCCAGGCTGAGCAACCCAACTCCCTCAGCCTGTCTTCATATGAGAGGTGCTCCAGCACTCTGGTCATCCTCGTGGCCCTCCTCTGAATGTGTTCTAAAAAGTCCATGTACCTCTTGTGCTGTGGGTCCCACAGCTGAATGCAGGACTCCAGGTGGGGTCTAACAAAAGCAGAGTGGTGAGGGAGAATCACCTCCCTCAGCCTACTGGTCACACTTCTTTTGGTGCAGCCCAGGATGCAGTTGGCTTTTTGTGCTGCAGACACACTTTTCTGGCTCATGTTGAGCTTCTCATCCACTGACTTCTCATCCAGGTCTTTCTCCTCAAGGCTGCTCTCAATCCGTTCTCTACCCAGCCTGTATCTGTGCTTGGGATTGCCCCAGCCCAGATGCAGGACCTTGCACTTGGCTTTGTTGAACTCCATGAGATTTGCACAGGCTCACCTCTCAGGCCTGTCCAGGTCCCTCTAGATGGTATCCCTTCCCTCCAGCATGTCAACCACACTACAGAGCTTGGTGTCATTGGCAAACTTTCTGAGGGTGCTCTCAGTCCCACTGTCCATGTCATCAACAAAGATGTTAAACAACTCCGGGCCCAGTACTGACCCCAGAGGAACACCATTGGTCACTAAACTCCACCTGGACATGGAGCTGTTGACTGCAACACTTTGACTGCAACCATCCAGCCAATTTCTTACCCACCAAGTGGTCGATTCATCAAATCCATGTCTCTCCAACTTAGAGACAAGGATATCATGGGGGACAGTGTCATATGCTTTGTACAATTCCAGGTATATGACATTAGTGGCTCCTCCCGTAACCACCAGTGCTGTAACCCCATTGTAGAAGGCCACCAGATTTGCCAGGCACAATCTGCCCCTAATGAAACCATCTTGGCTGTCCCCAGTCACCTCCTTATTTACCATGTGCCTTAGCAGAGTTTCCAGGAGGATCTGCTCCATGATCTTGCCAGGCACAGAGATGAGACTGACTGGCCTGTAGTTCCCCCAGTCTTCCTTTTTTCTCTTTTTAAAAATAGGGGTTATGTTTGCCCTCTTCCAGACAGTGGGTACTTCACCAGACTGCCACAGCTTCTCAAATATGATGGACTTAGCAACTACCTCCACCAGTTGCTAGCTATAGTAGCTTAGCAACTTCCTCCACAAGTTCCCTCAGGACTCGTGGATGCATCTTTTCAGGTCCCATGTACTTGTGTACCTTTATGTTCCTCAGAGGGGCTTGAACCTGATCATCTCCTGCAGTGGGAAGTTCTTCATTCTCCTAGTCCCTTCCTGTTGTGGTTTAACCCGGCCGGCAGCTAAACACCACACAGCCGTTTGCTCACCCTCCCCCCTCCCTCTCTGGGATGGGGGAGAGAAACAGGAAAGTGAAGCTTGTGGGTTGAGATAAAGACCGTTTATTAAGATATGAAATAATAATAATAATAGTAGTAATAATAATAATAATAATAATAGTGTGTACAAAACAAGTGATGCACAATGCAGTTGCTCACCACCCACTGACCGATGCCCAGCCCAACCCCGAGCAGCCGGCCCCCCACCCCAGCTAGCCACCCCTATATATTGGTTAGCATGATGTCAGATGGTATGGAATACCCCTTTGGCCAGTTTGGGTCAGCTGTCCTGGGTCTGTCCCCTCCCAGCTCTTGCTGCACTTCCAGCCTGCCTGCTGGCAGGACAGATAGAGAAGCTGAAAAGTCCTTGGTTTAGTGTAAGCATTGCTCTGCAACAATTAAAACATCAGCATGTTATCAGCACTCTTCTCATCCTAATCCAAAACATAGCACCCTACCAGCTACTAGGAGGAAAAATAACTTTTCCTAACTGAAACCAGGACACTACCTTTGCATTCTGGGGCTTCAGCTGTGTGGCTAGAGCTCTTGTCGTTGAAGACTGAGGCAAAAAAGTCATTGAGGACATCAGTCTTCTCCATATCCCAGGTGACTAGTTCTCCTGTTTCCTTCCAGAGAGGCCCACAGTTTCCCTCATCTTCCTTTTATCACTGATTCATTTTATGACTTCATCATTCTGCCATTCCTGGGTGCTGCTGATGTAGAAACATTTTCTTTTCACCAGCTTTTTCCAGTACTATTGCAAGATTTGTGTCCCCATCCTATAAGACTTAAAGTCACAAATGACACTTGTAAATCCTCAAGTATGATCCATATCTCAAAGTTGCAGTAGAATGTGGCAGGAAGAAGAATGGAGAGTGTCTGCTTTGTGTTGCATTGTTGGACATGACTAGCCAAGGCAAAGTCTTCCCATGCTAAGCCCCTATCCTGGTAGAGATATTGCTGTACACAGGGAGCTCCTTTTCTTATCCTTCTTCTTCAGCAAGTGCATACTGCAGCCCAACTCCATACCATCACAAAGCTCACCTTGTATTAAAATATTTTTTTGCCTTGCTTTTGGTGGGCAGAAGTTAGGATCTACTGAGATTAACAGATAACACCAGTCTCTATTTCATGGGTGTGTTGTTCTTCATCAGTTTCTGCAGTAAGGCAGATGTGAAATGTGTTCAGTGATCAGACAGGGTCATTCTGACTCTTTGGACACGTGTTGCTTTATTCTCCGCATGTGGTGCTGTGAGATGAAGTTTGAATACTGCTCTCCTGGTATCTATATTTTCCCTAAAAATTTAGTAGAGGAGTTGGAGAGGCCATGTCAAGGACCCATCAGATATCATTTAGAGGTTACAAAAATCTATTGAGACGAGATATTTAAAGGAGTCTATCTGTTTCACTTACCCAAAAGGAAACTGATATATGACATGATTGCTGTGGGAGAGTGCCTTCATAAGATGTAAGTTCTGTGTAGAGACCTTGTCTTTTACATAGCAGCGAAATGTATAAAAAGAATCAATTTCTGGAGGTTAATATCCAACCCAAATGAAAAATAAAAATAATAAATAAATAAATAAATAAATAAATAAATTTTAAAATGGAAATGACAACTCAATTAGAACCCGATGCAGAATAGGGAAGATATTTGTAATCTGAGGAATGTTCACAAACTAGTAAAATTATTTCCAATCCTACTTACAGCACCACAGATCAGAACAAATGGGGCAGTGAGATCTGTTTGGAGCCTTTAGGTGTTATTTTAATGCTAATAAAGAACAAGCTGTCTTCAACTGCAGAAATGCTTTGTTTTTTTGCCAAGAATAAGCGTACCTCAGTAACAACAACAAAATGTGGGCTGCATCATTTGATATTTTTGATTAATAACATTGGGAATGTTCAATTTTTCTTTGCTATTTTCAATTTCCTTGAAAAAAAAACAACACAGAATAATAGCTATTAATCAGATGTAATATCATGGTATAATTTAAAGATGTTCAGACATGCCTTATAACGTTGAAATGTTATTTCTTAAGATTTTCAGTGCCATTCAAGTAACCTTTCTTCTATTAAAAATAATGAGAACTGGGCAGGAGAATGGCCTAGAAAGGTTTAGGAGTCTCCCTTTCTTTTCACATTAGGACTAATGGAAGGCACTTATCCTGGCACATATAGCTGATGCCAAGTTTTTGTGCATTTGCATCTTAGCAGGAGGCAGGAGCTGTACTTCAGTCTTTTTGTGACTTGTTCATGAATTGTAGTAGAGAGCACTGTTGATCATTATTGATCAATGCTATACAAAAATAGCAGCCTTGACACTGAGATCTCAGGATGTTTCTAATGCTGTCTGTAGATCAACACCAAAAAGACACTGTTCAGTCATACTGATGACACCCAATAGAATCCTGATTCCTATTTAGAGAAGAAGCTGTCATTAAGAGCTTTCTTAGCTCTACAGAAGCCCTTTTATTTGCCATAATTTGTTACAGCACATACACTGGTATTTCTGCAGCTCACATATCATCCTCTCAGGCATAAGGAAGGACATAATAAAAATGGAAGTGTAACAGGTCACGTTTCTACACTTTCACCTAATGGGATAATTTAATACGCTGTTAATGGTTATAGATCTCTCCCATCCTCACTAAACCAAGTTCTAGCAATGTGAGATTTGAGGAAATAGAATATTCTGGCCTGGAGCTTTTATTTCTTATTACAGTTTGCTTTTGCCAATACAGAGTGTAAAATTCAAGACTGAGATTAGTTTGCATAAGTGCAAGTACATCAGAGAAAGATTTTTAATTGCTTCTTTCTGCCTTACAAACTTCGCTGGTGTTCAGGAAAAAAATGTGTAGAGAATTTACATGTGACATTTGGGTAAAAGCTTGAAAACAATGTTTAAGAGCATTCATTGCAGAGCAACTTCTACTCAAAAAATCTTTTAGTTTCTTTGGGGATCCTGAGCCTTTGGCATTGGTGAAAAATTTATGGAGATATTTTATTTTTACTTTTAACAAATTGGGCAAGAATATTCAATGAAAAAAAACAACAAACAAACAACAAACAAACAAACAAAACACACTGACTTAATTATGGTGAGCTACTGACATCTATTCTGTTCTTCTGTTTGATTTATTAATTCCAAAGATATAATGTCTATGATTACCAATCAGTTTTTAGGTTTGTCTTTTGCAGCACAACACCTGACATTTCCTGACAGCTTTTATTATATGTTTGTCAAGCCTTTCCATGTATACATAAACATACTACTGGAGAAATATGTTTTATTCTTTGTTCTAGAGTAATTCTAGAAAAAGCAAAAAGGTTTTGCTTTGCTAGTTACTAGGAAAATGTAATCACAATTTCAAAAATAAAATATAGCAATATTTTGCAGCTCTTTTCTGAGGTGGTAAAATCCTTGTTACAAGAACCATTCCATTTGTGAATGATCAATTACAGTGGGGCTTCATTCTCTGTGCTGTGACATAGAAGCACAAAAAATATACAGTTACAGAATATGTAATTAATATTCCCTAGAAAATGGAAATATCTTTCCTGTTTCAGCATCACTGAATACCATTCTGAAGTCTTCGAGCCACCATGCCAGCTACGCATTATGTGTATTTTACTGAAATGAGGACTGTTTTTTTTGTGTTTGCATTTACCCCCAACACTCCAGGAAATAAAAAGAAGTCATCACATTGACATTATAAACAAATAAGTGAGTTTAGTAACTCTTCTCCAAATACTGTCCACTGCACAGGGAATTGTACAGGGCAAACAACAAACTGCCACCAGGAAAGTTACATCTCATCTCAAAAAATGTTTCTCAGACAATTAACACTATGCAATTACATTTATGGCAAAGCTAACATTGCCATGTTGCAATAGCAACCACTCCTTCAGAAAGATGCCTGTCCTGCTTCACCTAAGTGGAGCACATTTTCTCTATGTGGGGCCAGCAAAAACCCCATTCCTGCTGGACCCTGGTTTCTCCACTTCATCTCTCAAAGTTTCCCAGAGAACTATTCTTCACACAGGTGAGATGCATGGGAGATGACATTTCCACCCAAAGGTACATGAAATTAAACCTGTATTTAACCTATAAAGTATAGCTCTTATCCAGCCAAAACATTCTCAGAGAAGACTAGGTGACTTGGCTGAGGCAGCACTCTCCTGAGTTGGAGCTGGAAGTCACATCCTATCAGCATAGTGTGACAGCAGCAAAAGTAACAAGAACAAACTGCCTTGATGTTTTACTCTGCTCACAGGGTATCGGTACTGTCTTTGAAACAAGAAGCATCTGAAAGAGGTAGGGACTTTGCCAACTGCAGGGACATAACTTTCTATTTTAACAGGTGTGTTGATATTCTGACTCTCCTAATACAGACAATCTGATTCTTGTGCCATGAGAGCATAGTGGCTTTACAGAGTATCACAGTACCTATTCTATACTTCTGGACTGCCTTAAAAGTCCCTGAAGCTCTACCATTCTGGCCAAAAACATTGGTCATATACCTTCATCAAAATTTTCCTACACTTCTGTGTTGTTATCTGGGACACCACAACTGGCTAATAATCAGAAATAGCATTGCACATAACATAAGAAAATTGTAAGGAGCTTTGGGACTCTCAGGTGTCCTGTATTTGGCCATTCTAGAAAATTAGTGAGAGACAGAGTTTAGGTTGCAGATATTGCACCAGGAATATACACATACGTGTCTAAGCCATTTTGTATGTCATGAGTCATATTCCAATAGAAACACAAATCTCTAGTGACAGTGTTTCAGATGGGTTGTGGCAAGTATAAGTAGGACTGGCAGCAGTGAGTTTGTGCAGAAGCTTTCTCAGTCTCTCCACCACAGCAATATCAGACTCTGTAGTGCCAAGCAGACCAACACTTCATTATCTCAGTTTCACAGAGTTTCAAGCCAGAAGGGACTACCAGACCTGACTTCTAAGTACCAGACTCATCCAGATACCCTGCATTGAGACCAAAGTCTGTTGTTGGACCGAAGAACACCCAACCTGGAGAAATTAAAACATGTTGTAGACAGAGGACTTTTCACTGATGTTTTAGATGGCAAAGCACATCCTGCAGGCAAAGAAAAGCTGGGCTTACAGTTTCATCCAACAGCCACAATGAGGCTGAGAGACTCTTCACTGACTTTATGGAGCTTTGGATCCAGCCCTATGTCTACACATCCTTTGCAACTTTGAGCTTTCAAGTGCCAGAGCAGGATGAGAAAAAAAACAAAACAAAACAAAACAAAACAAAACAAACAAACAAACAAAAAAAAAACAAGCCTTTAGCAAGCAGACTGGAATTTACATCACTAGCTGGGGAAAGATCAGCTAGGAAAAAAACAGTCAAAGAAAATCATCAGTGAGCTTTGTTTTGGTAATGTGTGGCAAGGTAAAAAGTCAAATCAACATCAAAGCTTCCCTCTTACACTTACAACAGCATCTGAGCTTACATTGTCAACAGCTTGGTATCAGTGTAGTGGTCTTCATCACTTCCTACAAAAGGCAAAGGAGTGTACATAGCATTGCCATTGCTGATCACACCACAATTAGGAAACACAGGTTATGAAGCTAGCGAATGCTTCTTGGTCAAAACCAATTCAGTTTAACACCTTCATTATTCTTCTTTGGCACACATTTAGGTGTGGCATGGTATTTGCTAAGGAAGCACAGACACCAACAGTGCTCTCGTCCTGTTGTTGATATATTTTAAGGCATTCCAACTCACCTTTGGAAAATTCACAGCTGTTATGGATTTCATCTACACCTCACCTCCTGTTGTAAGTTCTCTTGAAGGAAGCTAGAACACTGTATTTATTAATTTAAAGTGTGCACACCATACCTGTCTTAATTGATAATGTCCTTTTACCATCTGGTTTCAAGGTCAAGTATTTGCCTAGACTTATGTAGGATTCCCCACTCAAACGGAGTTTCATTGTGCTGAATGCTGATCAGATAGATGGCACAGACATTTTCTTTTCAAAATAGTTGATAAACTGGTATCAGACAGAAAGATGACAGGTAAGCAGAATAGACAAAATGCTTGGATAAAATTGACCTATTGCTGTAATCAGAGTTTTAACAAAACAGTCATTTTCTCACTGAAAACATATGTAGTATAAGTTCATGTGACTTTTGGCATACAGTCAGGCATTTTTGCTACTACCTGACTTTTTAAACTAAGTATATGCCATTTGCTGACTTCAGCAGAGAGAAGATTAACTCTTCTTGTCCAAAACTGTCTCTTCCTGGGTAAATCAGTATGTACTTGCTCACCTCTGGGCATAAGCCTGAGCTATAGAGGTACACTGCTTCCATGGACACACTTCCATGCTGTTATACACACACAAAAAAGAGGGCTGATAAAATCCTGGTAATAAGAATCGGTAATTGACTAGATGAAAGATTATTGATTTATTTTGTTACAGTCTTTAAATCATAGTAACTGAACCTTTTATTTTGTTATCATTCAAATAATATGCCTCTAAAACCCAAAACTATTTTCAGTCCCTCTTTTCTACTGTAGTATGGTGCTGTGTATTCCTATTCATTAAAACAAAGAGTCCATACATTTACTATACAGATACCCTATCTCATTTACTAAAATAGTTATTTCTAACCTGGTGAGTGAGAAACCAACAGTATATTCATTAATAAATTGGTAGTCCATCAGTAGTCCAGGATACCTACCTGATCACTGATATATGAACACTCTTTAGGAAAGAAAAAAACAAAAAAAAGTTAGAAAAAAACATGCAAAAAGTTTTAGGCTGATCTTTCTGTGTGTTGATTAAAAAAAAATGTTTAAAAAGTGCAGTCACAGGTCGTTGAAAAATGGAAAAACATACCAATGAAAAATGTTTGAGCCTCCTAGTCATGTGCAAAGCATAACAAGAAGTTAATAAAGAAAAGTTACGAAGATTTGAGTATGTTTTAGTTTAAAAGCAAAACGAATCATGTAAAACTTCGCAGTTACAGTTGTTTCAACAACAATAAATAAATAAATAAATAATAACTTATAATGACAGGTTTGAGAAGGCTAGAAAATACAAGTTCAAACAACTCAGGAATGATTTGTCTTTGGTTTCCGGGCCTTTCTCTGAAACATGATCAATAGAAAGTTACCAGTAGGACTGCATTCCTATGGCAAAATTTTAGCAGCTATAAAGCAGTGCAGATCCCTCTGTTTTATGACAGGTTCTGAGGATCAAAAAAAGAGATAGTAATTGTACATGAAATTTCTAATATACCCAGTTATTTACATAGTTAAAATGTATTGTTGTGCTCAGCTCAGAAACCAGCAATGAGCAGCAATACACACTCTCCTCCCCCACCCAAAGTTCATTCTCTGACAGTCCTTCTGTTAAGACACATTCATGAGTTACCACTTTCCTCTTGCACTTGGAGAATATTGCACAACTGCACACCAGTGGACAAAAATTCAAGGAAAATGTGTATTTTTTCTACTTTCTCTTTGCATAGGGATAGAAAGTAAATTACTGAAGTCATCTAGCTGCTATCTTTTGCAGCAGTGATGACATGGTGATAACAGTGGATCAACAAGTAATGCAAGGTCAGTGTTAAAGGGGGAAAAAGTGTGTAGTGGTGTTCTCCAGCCAGGAATAAAACTGTAACAGTGTGAAGTACATACAGAGTGATCTTTAATAGCTTATATGGGCTGTAGCCTGCAAGTAGAATAGATGACACATGGCACTAGCAGATATAATTATGTTAGCTATGGGTTTTTGTTGTTGTTTTTGTTTTTAATTTTGCCAGTGTACTGGTACAATATAGCGATAATATGATTAACTATGATAATTGGCAGTAGATAGGTATAATAAGCTTAGAAGCATAAAATCATTGCCTTTAGTAGCAGCATTGTGCAATGGCTATGATAAGCACTTGCAGATCCCTGAGCTCTCCCAACCTACTTAGATCTGCAAGCTGCCTCTGAGGGCTCTGCAATCGCCGACTCATGGCCAGGTTCCCTGGCATGCTGCCTGGCCTGCCTGGGCAGTCTGGGAAAGACATTTTCCTCCACAGGCAGAGGAGAATATTTGCCTTCTCCATGCCAATTGTTCCTTGTCCTTCATGTGTTTTTTCCAAGCCCAGCCTGGAGGGAAATGGTCACTTCATCTCTGGTGTCAGACAGCCTCCTGGGGAGTCAGCTCCAAGACTGAGTCAGAAACAACCATTCACTTTGGTCCCCTTCTGCAGCTTTCTAAACAACAATGTAATTCATCGTTTGTACAATGATATATTCACTGGTTACCTTCTGTGGTGCCATAAGCAGTATTAAAAATGTTTGTGCTCGGTTTACAAACCCACCTTGGCTCAGTGGTACTCTTACTCCTAGTACGAAGCTGACACCCTCCCTGCTCACAGAGTTAGCTTTAAGTTCTCTCTTGCAATGGGACACATCAGACGAAGACAACAAGCTCTGAAAGCATGTTTCCTTGCCTTGCTCTCAGTCGTGGCATCTTCTGTGCTGGTAACCACCCTTCCAACCTACTCTGCAGCTGCTGAATTACTGTGGCAATTTTCTTGTTTGTCTCCAGAAAAAAGTAATTGCATATAAAAATGGTTTATAAATATACTTATGAGAGCTGTTTGTCTACTATGGAATTATAGAATGATTCCATTTGCTGATTGACAATTTGTACAGAGTCCATTAAACTGGACTTTATACATCTGAGCTGCATAACTGTAGTGGCAATGTTTTGGTAGCAGGGAGCCATAGGGGTGGCTTCTGTGAAAAGGATCTAGAAGCTGCCCCATGTTTGGTAAAGGCCCCACTGCTGACTAGAGCTGAGCCAATAATGTTGTTTTGCTCCTCTGTGAGAACATATTTAAGACAGGGAACAAAACAAACAAACAAACAAACAAACAAAACTGCTGTGCCACACAGCAGCTGGGAGAGTGAGAGGAATGAGGAACAGCCTTGTAGGTGCCAAGTTCAGTGAAGAAGGAGGGAGAGAGGTGCTCCAGGCACCGAAGCAGAAGTCCCCTGTGGCCTGAGGTGAGTACCATGGTGAAGCAGGTTGTCCCCCTGCAGCCCATGGAGTACCACGGTGGAGCAGGGTTCCACGCTGCAGCCTGTGGAGGAGACCATGGTGGAGCAGGTGGACCTGCACCAACGGAGGCTGCAGCCTGTGGAAAACCCCGCCAGAGCAGATTGTGGACCAGACCTGTAGCCCGTAGAGAGGAGACCACGTAGGAGCAGGTGACCTGGCAGGAGCTGCTGCCCGCAGGGGATCCAGGCTGGAGCAGTTTGCTCCTGAGGGATGGACCCCGTGGTATGGACCCATACCTGGAGCAGTTCTTGAAGAGCTGCTGCCTGTGGGAAACCCACGCTGGATCAGTTCAGCAAGGACTGCATCCCGTGGGAGGGACCCCACAGCACAGGGGTCGAGAGTGACCGAGAAGGAGTGGCGGAGGAGAAGTGCTATAGACTGACCATAGTCCCCTTTCCCCCATTCCCCTGCGTCGCTCAGGGGAGGAGGTGGAAGAGGGTGGATGGGGGGGGAAGGTGCTTTTGGTTTCTTTCATTTGTTTGTCACTTCTCTAGCTTGTTAGTAACAGGTAATAAATCTTACTATCTCCCTATGCTGAGTCTGTTTTGCTTGAAACAATAATTACTGTGCGATTTCCTCATCCTTATCTCAACCCTTGAGCCCTTTTCATCATATTTTCTCCCTGTTCCTTTTTGAGGAGGCGGAGTGAGAGAGTGGTTATGGTGAAACTCGGCCGCCCACCCGAGTAAAACCACCACAATAACAAAACAGATAATGTTGGTATAAACTGCTTGAGATTCCAGGTCTAGTATTTTTAGCATGGTCAGATCATCTTTTCTAGAAATAATTCATTATGTCAGGCTTTTAATTTCAAAGTCTCTGGTTTTCCAGAAGCTGGTATTTTATTATTTAATTAATAGAAAAATAAATCACTCCCCTTCAACTGTTTCATGCTCGGCAACAAAAATCTCCTGTTGCTTCTGAAAATATTGGCTTTAATCTATATAAGAGGATACTCATATTCATGTCAACACCTCATTCCTTAAGTAGAATAACACTGCCTGGAATAACCATATTCTTACTGTCAACAAGGATACAATATTTTTGTTTCACTATAGCCACATAACTCTAATTCAGAGGGACTGTTCAGAGATTTCATAGTATGCATATTTTTAGGTGGCTTGCTAGGTCAAATCCAAGCACAAATATTCAAAACCTGTCTCTATTCAATCTAGCCTGTGGCAACAAATTAATTATGAAGGCAGAAAAAGGCAAACATATAAGAAAATGTCCATTCAGCAAATCAGAAACATCCGTTTGACAACAGAAATGCAGTTCTGCTGTAGGGGTGACAATATATATGAAAAAGCCTAGACAAGTGATTTTCTATCTGTAGTTGGAAAACAATGGGAAAATATTACTTGAAAATAACATCTGCATTTTTTCTAGTCTGCCTTTCAATCACTAGACATTATCTTTAGATATCAGATGTATTTATGATGCCTCTTGTTTTTGTTGTTGTTTGTTTGTTTGCTTTCTGTGACTGCTTGAAGATTTAAGGTTTAGCCTAATATCTTTTCTTCAAAGTACATGTCATTCCTCTTTCTGAGTAGAGAAGATCTGATATCTGGGAAGATGTATGGTGTTTAGACAAGACCCATCACAAAACATCTGGCCCAGGCCGATCCACTGAGCTTTGCTTGGTCAGAGAACAACTACTTTTCTTCCTTCTGGTGTGAACAGCCAAATGATAGGGAGAAGATAATTTCATCTTCCTGGGAGCCAGGCAGGGGAGTTGTTTGGAGAGTCTTTCACAGAGGGAATTCTGAAAAATAGAGATGTTGGTGATTGTGACATTTCCTGTGGAGTGGGTACTGGTTGAGAAGGCAGGTTTCCACTGAGTGTGCGGATGAAAGGGATTTGATATGGTGATTACATTTCCTTGAAGGAATGATGCTGAGTGTTTGAAGGGAAGAGTATGTGCTGAGCTGGAGAGAGCCTTTAAACACGTAGCATTGTCAGCTACTTTCTTCTGATGCTTCCTGTGAAGAAAATAACTGTTTTCCTCTCACATCTGATCCTTAAAGATAAGTAGCCAGCTGGGAAGTGTTTCATCACCAGAGCTTCTTCATTATTTCGTAGCTTCTCTTTATATCCTTATTACTGTATAAATCTTTCTGATTCTGGATTTTTTATTTCACAGTGCCATAAGCATTTTCATTCTACCTTATCAGTCTTCAACATAAACTATTTTTTTCCTTGATGCCTTAATATAGAGCTTGTATAATGTACAGATTTTTCTGTATTAGCTAGAAAAAAAATAGCCACAAACAAAACAAAGCATGTATTTCTTGATTGCCCCAGAGAAGCTGCACTGCCCCTTTCAGTCAGCTCTCTGATGAATGAGCGTCAGCAGCAATACAGGCTTTGCATACAGCCTTGGGTGTCCGACTCCATTAGCACCAGCCTATGAGCTTTTCAAAAAGTTAGCAGAGCCTTGGGTGGAAGAGAAAACAAAAAAGAAAAAACAGCAACAATAATGATGACAATGACAAAGAAAACATTAATTGGACTTTGTTGTCTTAAAGACAACATTGGAAACCAAATGAGTGTCAGCAGAGAGGGTACCAAACTGATTCGCCTTTCTCCTCTCCACTGAAAAAGCACAGATGTAGTAGCATTTGCCTAGAGAAAATACTAGTGATGAGCAGCCAGCTGGAGAAAAGGATCAACAATCTAGAACTGTGGTCGCATTACCACAAGGTACAGAGTGATTTCCCACAGAGGTCTGTGTATGGCTTTGGAAAGGTGTGATTGAAAATATGGTTGTATTTACTTAAAAGAGGATGTGCCTTCATCTGTATTTGAGGTCTTTCAGCATGAATAGCTGGGTAGGAATGCTGTAAACCCAACTCTGAATGAGGCATGGAAGAAGTTAAAATCTGTAGGAACAAAAAAACCAACCAACCAACCAAACAAACAAAACAAAAAAAAAAAAAAAAAAAAAAACAAATAAAGCAGGAAGCCTATGCTTTGTTTTCTCTAGACGTTATCTCCCTCCTCAAGTCTCTTTGGTTGTGCTTAAATCATTGGGTGTGCACAAGGGGGATTTCTGGGGGAAAACCAAAATCCTGGGGCCCTTTGGAGTTAAAGCTCTCTGATGGCCTTTGTAGATTTTCTTCCTTATGACAGAAATTAGAATACTGGGAGCACCTGAGCATGTGCCTGACCAAAATGCAGCTGGAGTCCTATGTCCTGCACATCATACCTGAGGAGCTGATCATGAGGTTAGTGAGCTTTGGCCTCTCTAGTGCCGGATTAATTGCCTTATGCCATAGGGAGCAGTTCCAATGAAAAGCTTTCTGAACTTCTCTACCATGTGCCCCCAGGTTCAGATCCCCTTAGCAAAAAAAGAAGGAAGAGATCCAGGCTTCCTTGCAGCCTTGCTGACCTTAAGGCAGTAGGTATCTAGTGAAGATGGGGGAGGAGAGAGGCTGTAAGAAAGAACTCTGTTTTCCCTTTCATGAATTTGAGTACAAATTCTTACTCACTTTCTTCAGGAAAATGGACAGGAAGGAGGAAGCCAAGATATTTACCCTTCTTAGGTGCTGCTGTCCAACCTGTAATGTACCCTCCTGGTGTCCATAAACACAGCATCCCACTATGGGATGCTGAAGATGCACTTCAGCACTAAGGACACCTGTGATTTTGGAGTCACCTGAACAATGTTTAAGAGACTGTGTGACCCTGAGTTGGCCAACAAGTTATGGGTCTGAACTTGTGGTGCAAGAGGATAGCAAGGACCATTTATACATTTCCTTTTCTGTAGAAGTGAAGTTACCTCTTGCTTAATTTTGCAGCCAGTGCTGCTTATGAGAATGAAGTGATTAACAACAGTGCTGGTAGAAGTCAAAACAAACAGTTTTGTATAGGAGGAAAATGGTAACATTGGAGGAATTCTCCCTCAAATTGTTTCAAAGGTTAAATCTACTTCAAGTCATGGAGTCATAGAATCATTCAGGTTGGAAAAGACCTCCAAGATCATCTGGACAAGCCGTCTCCCTACCACCATCATGTCCAACCTTTCCTTGAACACCCCCAGGGACGATGACTCCACCACCTCCCTGGGCAGCCAGTTCCCATGCCTGGGAACTCTTTCCAAGTGTTAGGGAACAACTCTTGTTGTTCCAGGAGTAGATAGGTTATAGGCACACTGAGCTACAGCCACAAAGTATTTGTAAGAATTAAGGGCATCGGATTACTTATTGGATTACTTATACCTTTTCATAACTCAAATTATTTTACTATCATTTCAATGTTTACTAATATCTTTCAAAGCAGTCTGTAGTAATTGTAATGTAAGACATGTACTCGGCAGCTGGTGATGAGAACAGGCTGTGTGCTAAGGCACAAGTCTACGGCACACCTCAGCAATTGACAAATGTATATGCTGTCACGTTAGCATTTAATTATACAACCCGCCCCCCCCCCCCCCCATCTCCATCTGCACAACCGAGGAGGGCTGAGACCAAAGGTGATGGGAAATGGAAAACAGTAATTTGGCAGTGGAAAGAAAATGAAAATCTTCCAAGTTGCTGAAATAAAAATTACTCCAACTAGGGTAGAATGTAGCGTTAAGCCGTAAAATATGACAGGAAGAGCATTAGGCTGAATAACATCTCTTTTTGGCATGTCAGAGAACAGACGAAAACAAACCCCATGCAAGAACGATGAGGAAAAAATGGAAAGGTGAAGACTAAGACCAGAGACCCCTGTGCATAGTAGATCAGAAATATAAGGGATAGCTGCAGGGTTGTGGAGTAGAGAAGAATTGAGGGTGAGAGGAAGGATGCAAAATTTAGGGCTGTAATCCTTTGGTGAAAGTGGAGCTCCTGGTGCCTGATTTCTGCTCTGCAGTCAAAGTAAATGGACCCAAAAGAATTTTCAGTTTGCTTCATCAGACAGGCTTAGGCACTTTAATCATTCCTCTCTCTGTTTGCATGCTTCTTACATAACCTTTTTGTAGGAAAAAAATCCCAGAACTCTAATAAGCTTCATTATTTATCATATCACAGTCAGAGCTGCAACAGAGGCCCAGTGAAAACACTTTCAAAGATGCAGAAAAACTTTCTAAATTCAAGAAATTTTAATAAAAAAGTAAACTTTGGAAACAATACATCTGAAAACTCCCTACTCTCCCTTTAACTTGATTCGTTAGGGTTAATGCTTTTAACAACAATGAAGTAAGAAAAATTAAAGTGGAGATTCACATGTTATCACCCTGTTTCAGGAGCCCAGGTTTAAGATTCACAACATAAGACAACATTAAACTTTCATGAAATGTGTTCATTAAAATGACTGAGTTCCTCTTAAATAACTAGCTCCTTCAGCAGCTAATGTCTTCACAAGGCTCTTCATGATCTGATGTCTTTGTAAACTTTGACAATCTTTTCCCTTCCTCCCCTGTATTTGTTGGAATATATATGATCCTTCTGAAATAACTTAATATCCCTAAATTCCTGTAAATATTAACTAACAGACTTTGTAGATGAAGTATTTACCATTCACATCAAAGGTAATCAATTCATCTCCCATCTAGACTGACTCCCTGTTGGACATTTGGGGGAAAGAAGAAGAGGATGAGGTGGAAAACAGCCCTCTGCTAGTGCCTTTTGTGTACACATCTATTGTAAATTTTTCTTGCCACACAAATCTATCTGTATATCCATGACTTGTAACAATTAAGACATGGGCTTTGTATGAACTCTATTTGGCATTTGTTTTTTTTCTACAACAGGTGGATCCTGGTTTGCATGCTGTGTTTGGCATTATTTGAGTCCCCAGGTCACTTCACCGGAACAGCTTCATAACTGATTTCAGGGTCCCTTCCACTGTAGATCATTTAACGGAAATAAATTATCAAAGATAAATCCTCTTTCCTGAAACTGTCTCTTTCAGGGACATCAAATTAAATGTTCAGTAATGATTTTCATGTAATGGATACTGTAAGAATTGCCTGGAACAGGGAAACATGTCTACTATGTACATAGGGTGATGTTAAGCATGTTTCTGCACCTCTCTTTGTTTTTTGGTGTTTTGTTGTTGTTGTTGCTGCTGTTATTTTGTTGTGTGTGTGTGTGTGTGGTAGTGTTTTATTTTTTCCCCTGTACTTGAAGAATGGGAATAATACTGATAACTGTAATAAATGTTGAGACCTGTTAATGGCATATATTCAAGAAAGTGCAAAGCATGTATAGTAGAAAGAGCAAATTTAATAATATATCATTCACTTCATGGTTCAGGCAAGTGAATATACAATTATAACTGCCAAAGCAGAACTAAAAAAAAAAAAAAAATCACCAATCAACCAACAACAAAAAAAAACAAAAACAAACAAAAACACACACAAAATAACAATAATAATAAAAAAAAAAAACAGAAGGGTGGCTTTTCTGAATTCAGAACAATACTATGGATTTATTTCATCTTTTAACAGCATATCTTACAGTCTGCTTTTATCAATCAACTCACACGCACAGTCCAAATGAAAGATACACTAATAATTCTATTTTATCCAGAGCATCTTTCCTTACTAAGCAAGTTCAAATAATATTTGAGGTATCTAGATTTAAGGACATGACAAGGGATGTGACAAGGACATGCCAAGGACCTAACATTTGAAATAGTTTCAATGTAAGAATTTACAAAGAAAATAAATCTTTTGCTATGACTTAAATTTTGTGTTTGTTTAGATAGATATTAGCTATGATTGTTTGCTGATAAGCAGATAAGAAAATAGATTCCGACCAACCTGGGTAGTGACTTTTTTCTCTTAAAACCACTGAAATTACATTTCTCCAAAATCTGATTTTGTGGAGAAAAAAATAATTCCCTGCATTTTTAACAAATTCTAAGTCTGAATCTTGCAAATAACTCTATTTTGTGGTGAGTGTTAAACTCAAATTCTGAATGTTTGAAGAGAAGCAGACAGAGAAGTGCCTGAAGTCCAGATTAATGCATTTACCTCATTTTCTACCACTGATAAAAAGTAAATTCTTTACTTTCAGATTTTAATGCAGGGAAAGCAGTGGTGCCTCACAACTGTCCTGGACACCCTGCAGAAACACACCACATGCCTAACAGGTCTTATTGTTTAATAATGGTGCAGTTTTATAGAGAAAAAGCATTCATGTCCAAATAATACATCTAACTTGGTGGGTTCATTGTGCTCAGTATCTCAGCTTGCAGTGACAGTCATTAAGAGCAGAGAGACAGGAAGGTTTTTCCTATTCCTTCCCAGTAAAATAGGTTCTAGGAAAGTGACATGGTCTTCTTGGAGAAAAAAAAATAATAATAATAATTGCTTCAATTAATTTTACCCTCTTCTGAAAGCACTGAATTAGATTATTACACTATTTGTTTTCTTTAAGAAAATTAAGGTGCAATCATGCTAGTGCTATTTATTTTTCTGTTTTTCTGGCAAGAAACTGTTTCAATGAACCTTTCTTTCCTGCCCACCCCATTTCCCTTTGGTATCAGAAGAAGGTGGTGCTTATCATGTTGGGTCACAATTAAAAAGTCAGTGTTAGAAAATTCTCATTTATTATACAGTTGCTTCTTTGCTATTGAGCTGTTTTCCTCTCTGGCATATCTTTACATCTAAGTTGCAAGAGGATGAGGGAAGCATCATTTTGTCTTTCTGGGAGACAGTGCCACAGTTTAGTTTAAGCAGGAGTCTTCTGCAATAGCTGCAGTCTTCACCTTTCCAAAACAAGCAGAGTGTGTGCTTTTGCCATTCTCACTTTCCATGTTTTGGTAAAAAACAGTGAATTTCAGTTTTGGATAGAGGCCAACATATGCCAAAAATCTCACAGTGTAGATGTGGGAAGGTTGCATGGCAATGTCTCTGTCTTTTCCAATATGGTGGTCCTAATGGTGATGTAACAAGGGATAGGCAGAGATAAAGAAATAAATTGGTTTCACAGAGGTCTCTCAGCTATAGCACACCTTGTCTTCAAAAATTAATTAGTTCTGTCAAACCAGTGCTAAGGACTCATCCCAGTGACAGGTGCTAATGCTACCCTAGGAGAAAATCTGCTCCACCAGTCCTGAAGCAGTTCAGGTGGTGTGTTACTGCCTGTCCTCTTTCCTTCCTCATCCTGTTCTCAGGTTTAACAATCCAGATGCTTGGTAGGAGTTTGGTGCTCCTAGGAGATTCCTGTTGCTGCACAGTAGAACACTGAAGAAAATCTTCAGATGTCAGTGAGGTGCCCAACATCTAGAAAGCTCCTGAGGCTTGTACAAATATGAGGCTATTCTAACTCATGGTAGAAGCTCAACTTTGCTCATCAGTGAGGTCTGAGAAGAACAGATGGGCTGGAGCTCTGCTACGTACTTCTGCTCTGCCTGCTCTCTTATCAGAGAGCTCTGTGTTTTATGTCTCATTCCCTATCTTCATTTCCCCTTCTTTTATCGGAAATCAGAGTATCTCTACTGTGGGTGAATAAATCCAATAATTTCTTGGGATAAGATCATATGCAACAGCTCAGCATCCACATTCTTTATATTCATCATTTCTAAATTGATGTCCTTATGCTGAAAGAGCTACATGAATTGAACTTGTCATTATATAAATTGGGTTTTACTGCTCTTTCAAAGCAAGCCCGGCTTCTGGGAATCCATATCTGAGGGGACATTACTCAGTGGATACTGTGTATTAACTTTCATTTTTTGTTCCATTTTCCTTTTTTGTTCTTTTTAATTACTTTTAACTGACATTTAATATACATTACAGTTAGGGCAGCAACAAATTCAGGGCCAAAATGCACAACTTAACTTCTTATCCTCACTGCAATTGACCAGAAATACCACTACAGTGTCTCTAACTGTAACTTTCTTTTAACTCTCCCAAGACTCTGGCTTTCCTCTCCCAGTCAGAAACTGTAAAACATCTCTAGGCTTTTCAAAGTTTGAAATCTAGAACCAAGTCTTGATTTGACTTGTTGTTGTTTTTTAGTGGCAGAGAACAATTTTTATGTAAATGGCTTCATATATAGTTTCTGTAGAGCTTATGTTGATCCTCAGATCTAATAATCTCAAGCCCTCTCCTGGTTTGGTGTCTCTTATTCCTAAGGTCATGGCTGAGGTCTCCAGAAGATCCACAGATAAATCTAACTGCAATGACTTAAAAAAGACACTGTCTTTGAAAACCCTGGTGTATTATAAAGCACTAGGGTATAAGTTTTGGTGCATATCCTAAGACAGCTGGAAGCATCTGTGTTCTGAAAGTCACTATGCTCAGACTGATGAGTAGAGGATGTTGAATATCTGATCATTAAGGCTGAATCAGCCCCATTTGTGACAGGTCTGCAGGGCTCTGCTTCCAGGATAAGCAGTGTATGTATCTCCAAGCTATCATAGGAGATTTTTCACACCCTTATAATACATCTGTCTGTGTACATGGAAACATTTCCTCTGGACCAGACTGTGCATCTGCACCTTTAGGAGCACAGTAGTCATTGATCGCAAAACAGACTGTGCCGCCTTTGACATATAAGTAAGCAGTATCATGGTGCTTTGATAGCTACACATGAGCCTCTTGAAAATAAAGAAAGGAATAACACCAGTATAAAAATTACATAAACTAAATATTTTTGCTAATATTTCTGATATGCTTTAGAAATTTTAAATGTAATTCAATCAATTGAAAGTAAAAGTGTTGTATCTGATTTAAATAAATAAATAAATAGATGACTTATTCTGTGCTACTCGATGCTCCTATACCTTCTATTAAATCTGGCAGAAAACAAGGCAGAGATAGAAGACCCATAGGTTCTTCCACACCTTCTGCTGTCTTCTACCACCTCCCTCATCAAAGAGACATTGCAGGGACATAAGTAACTGTGTTTTTTCACAAAGGAAGCATTTTTAAACAGAGAAACCAAACTTCAGAGGTGCCAAATTCCCTTTGTTTCCTCCCCTCTACCTCTAAACATGGTGGATGACCTTCTTAAATCAACTGAATTTGGTCAAAATTCAGAAACAACCCTGGAAGTCTCTCTGGTCAAGTTGATGGTGCATCCTCCTTGTTCTTGAGTGCACACCTTGTCAAGTCCCAGCACAATCAAACACATCAGAAGAAAACTAAAGGAGCCTTACTTGTGAAATTCTTCTCAAAGGATAAATGTCTTCCTTGCTTCATGTTAGTACCTTGGGTCTGCTATGAAATAGATTCTTTTTTTTTTTTTTTTTTTTTTTTTGGTTGGTTGATAGCAAACCAGTCAAACCTTTACAATTTACCCTTTTCTTGATAGACTGCATTAGCCACCTTCACATGGTAGTAAGCGTTCACTGGCTGCTGTCCAAAGTACTTTGTAGCTGCAATGGCATTTCTTATTCTGCCTAGGCTTTGATTTGACTGGCAATGGCTTGTCACAACACAAATTACACAACTATATAAGGACTTCTATTTTTTAAAAAAATGTCATTAATCATCTTATTTTTTTTCAGGATGTCACACAATTTTTGTGTGGTGATAAGAGGACTGGTCCACTTTTTCACAAAAGGGGAGACAGTCAAATGCATATCCCTTATTTAATGAGTTGCTGAATCAGATCAGAATTAAAAGTCACTGACTGTCCTCCTTTCTTTCATTTAATAGTGAAAAAAAAAAAAAAAAAAAAAGTCTGTTTTGGTTTGGTTTGTTTTTTCCACCAAAAATGTACAATTTTATTTGAAGGGAAGAGAAAGCAGCAGATATAAATTCCCAGTATGGCACTTACATGGTTGTCATGACTGTAGGAAGTCCCATGAGAACCCTGCATTGTGAGGGCCCGGTATGTTTTTCTGTCCATCCAGAAAATATATGTGTGCCTGGATCTTAACCTGACTATGGCTGGCTCTAGAGCTGGAGGGGTTGTGTGAGCAGATTGCACTAATATAATGCGAAGTTTTGAATAGAAACCTCCTAAATCACAGCTGCCAGTAGCAATGCACTTAACAGTATATCTGGAATGGGCTGCAGGAGTTCCTGTTTGGGGCCTTTCCTTTATTGCAAGGTTTTTAATGAAAATAAATAAAAAGAGTCAGTGCCATCTCAGTCATAGATAACTTCATGAAGTGGGAAAGAAACATAGAGGCTGTCTTTTCTGCTCTTGTGTCATGATGAGCCCAGGCTGACAGAATGAGGTTATTCTCGAGTAGTACCTTTAAAGAGGTTATTTTTCTGGCTGCATTTCCAATTGCTAAGCATACAGATTTCACAGGAGGCCTTTCTGGAGCTTCATTCCTCAAGCACAATGGAAAATATGCTTTACCAAAAGTATGAGCAGGTTCATATCAAGCCTTGTAAATTGAAGCAGTAACCCTGAATATATTTGTGTGTGTGACACCAGGTTTCCCAGCAGAGCTACACAACCTCTTTGAGGTAAGCACTGTCCAACTGCCAACTTACTTCAGGTCCCAGCGTTCTGATCCACCAAAATGGTTGTTACAACTTGAGAACCTGATTCTCAGCTGCTGCATACAGATGTAGTTAGACTTAAAAAAAATATCAGATGACAATGTAATTAAACTCAATAGCTGCTTTCCTTCTTAATAACTTCCTTTCTCTAGAGCTGTTCTGCAAACTTCAGATTGGTTTTGATCTTCAGGCACTGTGACATTGCATGCTAATCTTGCTGTTAGGCAGAGCACATGGAAACAAATTCACGCTGGCATTTGATATGATGAAAAGCTGGTTGCACAGAGGCACCATACTTGCCTTTGAGATCTGCTGGGGACCGGTGAACAGAAAAATGGGCACAGAAGGGGAAGCTCCATTTTGTAAAAGAGGGCAGAGAGAGATCATGTTCTCTGTTGTTATAAAGGCAACACTGTTTAAATTGATGACAAATGATCTCCCTGCTAAAATCCTCTAAAATCACTCCTACACTGGCGAAAAGGGAAATAACAATAGGTACTGGCTGATACAACAACTCTTCTTGACCATAATGTTGGTAAGTCAGGCTTTCCAAATGTGCTCCTGGTCCTTAAAATTCTCTTGTTTTATTAGTGCTGCAAATGATCGACAACTGGGATGTGGCACAATGAGGCAGCAGGAGCTGGAAACATTTAGGAGGCAAGGACGTGGGCAGAGCAATGGAAGTAGTGCTCATCTCTTAGCTGTTCTCTGGAGCAGCTTCAGAGAGCAAAGACAGACAGGTGGGACCTCTGCTAGGAGGTGATGCATAGTTGCTGATGCTGCTGCACCAGGAACAGGCACCAACGAAGTGTTAAAAGGATGCTCAGTGTGGTCCATCCATGTACAGGAAAAGCACCCTGTCCTGCTCCCACACACTTCTCCCAAGGCTGTGGGATGACAATGCTCATATGGTGCAGGTGAAACTATGGAGTTTTGTTCACTGTCCTGCTCCAGCTGCAGGGATCAAGTGCTGGGCTGCCTCCGGACAGCTGCGCTCACATGGCTTGCATACCTTTTTACCTCTTTTCCCATTTCTTCTCTCATGTTTTCACCATCCTGGCACTTTCTTTTGTCAACCTCCATCTCACAGACCATGTCTACTTTTTTACCCACAGACACTAAACTTGTAATTTCTGATACTGTTACCTAGGCAATCTTCATCTGATGTGCTATTCCTGACACAGTTACCTCGGTACAGTGGCTTTTTTTTTTCAAGGCTGTACACCCCCAAAGGCCCCTAGTTCTCCCCTAGTTACATGTGCAGCTTGGCCATGCCTCATCCAACTCACCCTTAGCCACCTGTGATTCATAGCCATTCTTCCTGACACTTGCTGTAACTTCCATCATCACCTCCTGCTATTATTTGTTACATTTAGCAATTTTCTCATGTCATGTCCGATATTTCCATGCCCTGTTCATCCTGGTTAACCTCAGGCCAGAGCCGAGCCAGTGTTCTAGTCACTTGCCTGCAGCTCTACCAGTGAATTTAAGCGCAGCTCTTAATGCACAAGTCAAAACAGCTTAGTAAGTGTGCTCAAAGGCTTCCCCTAAGAGACCAAACCCAAATGCACTTAGAAGAGCTGCTGTTTTTGCCTCTCCTAAAGAATGAAGAGGTCTAGGGAAAAATATGGGGGAAATCTAGGGGAAAATCCACAAATCTGTGGATTTTGTAATCAGAAAGACTTGCTGGACATGACTGCTGCTGGACTGTGACTCAAGGTGTAATTGCAGCACAAATCCAATCAAGCAAAAAATACCAAAGTACAAACAGTGTATGGGGTAAACCACAAGATTAGGGCTCTTTTGTTTTAAAATTTCATTCATACTTTGAATGTAATCAGCTACTGTTTGGCACAGGGGATGTTCAACCCCTCAAAATGGAATGGGCTTTTAAAAGCAATATTCAAAAGCAGTGATGGAAAAGGAGTGCCTGGCTTTAAATGCTAAAATGGGATCCTATTGAGTGTGAATGTTACATGAAGTGAAAGTGCAGCTTGACATGTTTGTACTATAATAACAAAACCTAATGAAAAATGGAAATACATGAAGTTATACCAAGGAAAACCTCACATTGCTTGGTTAGAAACTAGAAGGTAAAGTCCAGTTCAACAAGGTAAGGCAGACAAGCTAAGTTACTATGAGTTGATACTCATATATTATATATTATTAATATATAAACTATATATTAGTAATATATAAACAGCTGGGTTACCAACGTATCTAGATTGGTACATCTTTGAATAGGACAGACATTCTTATTTCTGACAGTTGCTACTCAGACAAATCTGAACTACTATTCACAGAAAATTAGGATGAGCTTCATTTTTAGGAGTGTTGAGCCTTTCTTATGCTTTGAGATTGCTTATTCAAACATCACAAAAACCTTCACCAGAACCTGAAACTTGCAGAATTTCGCTTGTTTCTGAAACTTAAACACTAACTTGGAGAGAAAAATGCTGCATGCTACACTGACTCATTTGCTTACTTGTGAGGTGGGCTGTAGATGTAGTCCGTACAGATTTTATTTGGTTGTTCTGAAAGCATAAATCTACTAATTTTGCTAATGCCTTTCCTCTTGTGTGCAGAGACATTACATTTTTACTTATTTGAACATCCCTAAATGTTCATGCCCAAGAATATGAAGAGCTTGTAGGGCTTTTCTCCTGCCCAGCCAGCTGTTCTGGGCATTAGGTCTAGCAGGAGCCATCCCAGTTATAAGGTAAAAATCACCGCTGTTTAGTATGATGGATGGCGTTCAGAAAGCTTAAAGCTGAGACTCCATTTCAACAAAACTAAAAGTTCACTACATTTTTACTCATGCCTTGAGCTTAAATTTTTAAATTGCTTAAATTTTCAAGGTATACTGAAATACTCTTAGTCTTCACTGCTGTCATATGGGTGGATTTCTTCTTGCCTTTATTCTTGTCAAAAACAAAACAAAACAAACAAACAAAAAAAAAAAAAACAAACCAAACCAAAACACCTATTCATCAAGTGGTCTTAGGCAGGTAACAAGTGAAGTATTCAGCAACAGTTTGAGGACTAAGACTGCTGGCTTTTTCCTGCTTCCCTGCAAAAGGTAAACACTATAAATTTCTAAAACTACCTGTAAATTTTATCAAGTCTTTCAAATCCTTTGGGGAAAGGCAGAATTTATTCTTACAATACTTGAGTAGCTGCACCTTAAACAGCTTTTAGCTCTAAAACAGAAAGCCAGCATTTGTGGACCACTCCTTCTGCCTTCTCTGGTCTTTCTCTGTTACCCATTTGCAGATGAACAGGGTGCAGATGCCTTCTGACACGTACACCAAAGACCTAGGCTTGTGTGGAGCATCCTAGCCCATATGGATGAGCTCATACTTTTGTGAAAAAAATAGTCCAGCTGTTCTGGCATAGAACATCAGTGTTTGGAAAGGTTCACAACATGATGGGAAAGGGGAGCTAATGACATAAATTTGTACTTGTTTGTATCTTACACAAGATGTGGATAACTTCTTCCCATTACTATATCTGTTTTCCAAATGTGAATGCTGTTAGAAAATCTTACAGGAGGAATCCTATTTACAATAGGATTGTTTTAAATGTTGTGTTTTAAAGGTAGGACTTACCCAGTGCCATTAACAGGTTCTAAAGATAAAAACAAGTCTGGAAAAAAAAAAAAAAAAAAAAAAAAAAAAAAAAACTAGATGGGCACAGAGACCAAAGAAAAATAAGGTTTAAGCAATCTAAAGTAAGAGTTCAAATACTGTCCAAAGAGAGGGTGTGTCCTGATCTGAAGCTTTAGCTCATATAAAGGGCAATTTAGAGAACTGGGCTGTGGTATGAGTTTTGTTCTCTGTGGATTGTTTTCCTGGTATGCTGATTTTAGGCATATACATGAAAAAAAATACACAACACCTCTTCCTCAGGTGCGAATTCTGGTTTGCTCAGCTCTTATTCTACAGTAATTAGGAATTTGCTGTTAACAATTTGGAGAGAGAATCTTCTCTCCTCCCAGTAGAGAGATGCCAGAAAATTAAAGAAAACAAAAACAAACAAACAAACAAACAAACAACATAATGTGTGGTGCATGAAACTCCCCCATGTGTCAAAGACAGTCTTCTGAGTTATGGCTGAGACATGCTACCTGCTTACACCCACTTAGCATGGGCATGACTGCCAGTGCACTTCATTATGTAAATGTAATTTGTTATCACAACATATGAAAAGCTAGGAGGTGATTTTCATGATCTTAGTTGTTTAACCTTCTATCAGCAGTCTTGTGTGTGTGTATGTCTGTGTATAGAGGTGTTTTTGTTAGAAAGCATCAATCTGCTGTTGCAAAGCAGAGGAATGGTTCCCCACTCCCTGAAGACTGAATAATTTTGGTGGCAGTGTTGCAAGGCAGGTTGCTCGCTGCATTCACAACCCTCCTCCCAGGTTGCTTCGTTGCCCTTCCCTGTCAATCTTCTTCCACAGTGAAGACTTCTTCTGTATTGTTGGCAGCTAAAGGATTTTTGTACCTGTGAGTAGCAATGTAAGATATTAAAAAACTGTTTACTCCTTCTTCATGGGCTTTAATTTGTGCAAACTTTACACGTCAATCCTTTGTTCTTGGGTAGGAAACTAGGCTTTGTGTTTAGTGTGTAATAAGAAATAGAAACTTCAACCATATCTCACTGTGGACAAAAATATCCTTCATCCACACAGAACTGAGTACTGGGATTGTTTATGAAACTTGTCTCCCCTGAAACTGAAGTAGAATACTGCTATCTTATGTTGGCTACACAGATGGTACGTTTTCCTGTGACTAATTAGCCATGCAGTGTATAGTCTGCAAAGAGTGATGGGAAATCCTTGACACCTGTCTGCTGCTTTCTCTTCCTTCCCAGGCCTTCTGTCTGCACAGCAAACCTCTGCAGACCTCAGTGGCTAGGAGACTGTTGGTGAGACAGCGACCAGCACAAATTGGTCCTGACTTATTGCAGAACTTTGATGATCTGGTGGATCACTCATGTAAGAGGCTTACTTTGGCCACAGCTCAGCTCAGCGCATATGAGATGGTGTCTCAGGCTGACTGCTGTGAAGATGGGCTTATGGCACCTCTACAGTGCATAGTGTGTGGTCAGCACCGTTTATTTTCTGCCCCATCAGAAAATACTTGGATAAAATGACTGCCTATTGAGGCCTCTCAGATTTAAAGAAGATGAGTCTTCAATCTGTGATCTCAAGAAGATGTGTTAATCTAGGTTTTAACAGATAGCAGTACCACAACAGTTGCCCTGGTATTGAGACTACTAAGACTGACAGAGACAAATGCACTACATTTTCAGTGAAAAGCTTCTGATACCATAACAAAAGCTAGTGTAGGTTGTGTAACATCATTTCATCAAAGATAATTAAGTAAATGCCATGTTCTTAGGTAGAAGATAGTTAGCTTAAACAAAATCCCCAAATAAATCCTAAAATTATTTATGCAGTATTGGTTGCAAACATTTGATCTCCATGTTTTACACGTAAGTCCTACAGATGCAGCTTGGTCTGCACTACGCAAACTCTTAATGGCTGGTGGCAACAGCCATTCCGAATTTCTGGATTGGATCTAGCCAAACACTCATGCAAGCAAACCACTTTGAATGTGTGCTGCAATAGGCTTCAATGGAATTATTCATGCCTGGAGATGAGTCATAGCATGAGATACCCTATTAGAATTTCTTCTGGAAAGAGGAGAAACTGCTGCCAGGAGCTAAAAAAAACACAGATAAGGGAAGTACCTGAATTGGCTGTGGTGAATGTTGTTGCATTCATTCTTCCATGAAGATTTACAGACTGCTGAATTATTGCAATCGATTCCTCCAAATCCAATACCAGATGAAAGAGCTGACAGATATCCATGCCCCCACTGAATTATCATTGATCTGAAACTAAAATTTGTTGCTTTTAGCAGTAAAAAAAAATGAATTTTTCTTCTAAAATATGTATCCTTACCTCTTCGTTCTGTCTGCTTTAGAGAGTAGCACATAGAGAGCAACACCTTGCCCACATGATTTCACTAGCAAACATGGGCAGCTCTTCTTCAAACAAATTAGGCAGGCAGTTCTCACCGAATCTCATTGCATTTTGGGTACAAGCTATGTTTTCATTCAAAACATAGATGTGCCTAAGAAGGTGATTAACATCTATTTAAACTACGAGCTTGGGTATGCTTGTAGTTTATCTGGGATATGCATATTTAATGAGAATTGATGAATTGGGCATCTCTAAAAGTCCTAGTCCAGATGTACAGTGCTATAAGATGCTCTGATTGTCCTAAACGCAACAGGTACTGTTGAAATATTGCCTTTGTTATTTTTCTTGGTGTTGAGTCATGTTGCCTGAGATGCAAGCAGTTTTCCACATTTTTGTCATTCAGTAAGTGCCTCTGGTAAAAGATCATTATTGTTTACATTTTGTTTTCACTTTTGTTTACTTGTTTTGTTCTCAAATGTTTCTCCTATTAATATGCCTTCTGTAACTGCTTGACCGACTTTAGGCTAAAAATAGCCATTGTTGCTGCTGCTGTAACTCCATTCAAGCCACACAACTCCCATACTAGGAAAGACAACCTCATGCCCTACTGAGCTTCCCTGAAATGACAAGTGGGGCAGAAATCCACACCACCAAAAAGCAGGAGGAAAACAAATCACACCTTCCTGCTCTGTTCCTACAGGGCTTGCTGATGGTGCAAGGTGGGAAAACAGCAGAAAGGCATCTTATTGTTTTGGTTTCCTTCTACCTCCTCCCACATCCAGCCAAGGTCCGTAGATGGCTTTCTTTCATGGAGAGAAGTGAAAGAAAAGGTGAAACTGCAGTGATGTCAAACCGCACATCGGAGAGTTTCATGTTTAGTTTCCAAGTGGTTATTCTTCAGCTTAACTTTGATAAATCTTTTGGGTGTCAGTGTTTGGGTATGATCAGGTAAATGCTTCCCATGCTGTCACACTGCTTAAACAACCAGGAATACCTCGACTGAGACACGTTCATCAGGCTGTGTCTGTGCTCCTGAACTCTTACAACGGAAAAAGGCTCTAGATACACAAATAATGTTTTTCTCTGCATTGCAGCAGACAAAAAATTAACACTTCTCAGCCCTGAGTGGGCAACTTTACACTGCTTGTCTCAGTCAGTGTGGCTTTGTGCACACAGGCCAGACACAGTCTGGGGCTTCTGGTGATCTTGGGCAGGTGACAGCCCTGTGACACTGTGCTCCCTCTCTGTGAGGTGAGGGGACAAAGAAGCATCCAGAAGAGCTTCCTTGGTAACTGAAAAATGAAGCTCCATTTCTCCACAGATACAAATTTTGATTTCTTGATTTACTTTTTTTTTTTTTTTTTTTCTGATAAACTATATTGGAAGGAGGACATCACACACTTGTGGGAAGCCAGGACGCTGTGCTCATTTTCAGTAGAATGGGTCTCCTTGTCTTTGCCCTGCCAGTTAGGAATTTGGCTTGTGTACGAGCAGTTGGGGTAGTAACATTCTCACTTATAACACATCTGTGACTTGGAGTCAAATTGGAGTTTAACACGGAGAAGATGGGAGCCACTGTTTGTGTCCTCACTGAGCCTCATTAGTGATAGCTTGCTGAGAAAAGGTTATTTTCGGTTCCAGTAGTTCAGACTGACCCAGCAGCTTTGACACGAGAGCAAGGCTGCTCAGGCAAGGAGGGCAAGGCACATTTTTTGAGAGTGACCCGTAAAGGTGTGCAGCAGCACTGCCCGGCCGTCCTGCCCACTGCATGGCACCTGCAGGTGAGGCATGGGGGACCAAGGCACAACGCTGATGCCAGGGCCTGAATCGGGTCCTGGATCCCAGCCTCCTGGCATCGCCTTGCCTCTTGGGGCTGTGCTCCATGCTGTGCCTGCCAACTAAACCCAAGCACCTCTGGAGCTCAGGGACACCCACACTGTTACGGGTCACCCAGATCCCAGCCCCTGTGTGTTTCCTTTGCTCACTGTGCCCACGTTTTTCCTCCCCCCTTCTTTTTGAAGAGAGGGGGCAGTCCACCCTGCGGTGATGCTGGATGAAAAGCTCTCGGCAGCTGGGGCTGGGGGAGGAATAGCCAGGCCACATCCAGCCTCTGGCTGGCAGTTGCAAATGGAAGGTAAGAATTCCCCGGCTGCAATGGGGGGTGTTTTGTCCCCCCTTCGCCCCTTCCCCACCCTCCTGTGATCCAGTGGGACCAGGGAACCCCCGGGGGACGAGCAGATCCGGCGCAAAAGAGGGCGCCGGGGCTCACGGCTGGGAATGGGGGAGCTGAGGATGGGGGCGTCCGCTCTCCCTGCTCTCCCCTCCGCCCGCCCCTCCGCAGCCGGCCCATTTCCCTTCCCTCGTCCTCCCCGGCTCCGGAGCACGGGGAGGCAGAGGAGGAGAGGCGGGAGATGGGGAAGGAGCTGCGCCGATTATCCTCTTGGCATCATTAAAATAAATAAATAATAAACGCACCAATAAATAAATAAAGCAGGCCGGGAGGAGTGGTGACAGAAAAAAATAAATATATATTTATAGGGAAGAGTGTGTGTGTGTGTGTGTGTTAAATATATATTTATAGGGAAGAGAGAGAGAGAGAGAGAGAGAGAGAGAGAGAGAGAGAGAGAGAGA
>CM021729.1:60967732-60991392 GCA_011074415.1 Stictonetta naevosa | reverse complement strand
AGAGAGAGAGAGAGAGAGAGAGAGAGAGAGAGAGAGAGAGAGAGAGAGTGTGTGTGTGTGTGTGTGTGTGTGTGTGTGTGTGTGTGTGTGTGTCGTGTGTGTGTGTGTGTGTGTGTGTGTCTCTGTGTGTGTGTGTCTCTGTGTGTGTGTGTCTCTGTGTGTGTCTCTGTCTGTGTGTGTGTCTCTGTGTGTGTGTGTGTGTGTGTGTGTCCCGCCCCTTTCCAGCGGCGCAGAGGAGGCAGGGGCGGACCACGATGCACGGCTTGCGGTCGCTGCCCTCCCGCCCGCATGGACACCGCAGCCCGTAGCGGGGCTTCCGCACCGCACCGCGGGGTGAGCGGGGCCAAGGGGGCCGGGGGAAGACCCGGAGGGGGGGTCGGGGGGAGACCAGAGGAGCCTCGTTTCGGGAGGACGACCACCCCCGCTGCTGTCTGCGAGGCAATGCAGGGTTCGGTGTGGGAGGTTGCGGGTTTTTGGTGTTTTATTATTATTATTTATTATTTTTGTGCACCTGTGATTCCCTTACGTGCGCCGAAAGCAGCGGAGAGGCAGAGGAGCGGGGAGCACCCGGAGAGCGTAAGGGGAGCGCTGCGGGGCCCGTGCTTGAAGAGGAGGAGGGGGTGCAAGAGGCTCGGGGCCAGGAGCGTGCTCGCAGAAGGCGCTGTTGCGGACGGCGGGTGCTTTATGGAGAGGTGCGATTCCAGCAGCAGGTCTCCGGGCTTCCCCTTGCCCGTGCCCCGCTGCAGGTTACCCGCAGAAAAGCCCCTGCCGGGAGGAGGGGACCCACGACCCCGCATCCCCCCCCCCCCCCCCCCCCGCTCCGAGCTGGGAAGGGAGGTTTCCCCGCGTCCCCCTCCCCCCGCCGCTGGTCACCATCTCACCGGTCCCCGGCTGGGGTTCCCCGGGGGTCCCCGCCCGTTCCCCCGCAACCCCGGAGAGGGGTTGGAGCCCCGCATCCCGTCCCGGGGGAGCCGTCGGGTTGTGAGGGCAGGCGGGCACCATATCGCGCCATATCGCACCACGTCGCGCCATGTCGCCGCTACTACGTCCCCTCTCCCGCAGAGCGACGGAGTTGTGTTTTGGGTAGTTTGGGGGTAGAGCTGCGTGCTGCCGTGTTGAATTGGATGCGGGAAAATAGACTGCGGGGCTGAGATGTGAAAATGCCGTGGTGTTTGGGGAAAGGTCCCGAGTCTTTTTGAGTGTGTGGAAAACCTGAATGGTGCAAAAGGGAAAAGGTGCTGGGGATTGGGTCAGATGTCATTTAAAGCTTGCAGGTGGCAAGGCGAGGTTTGTTAGCTGGTGTATGAGGTTATACAATAGTTCTCGTGGGGCCTCTGAGTGAGTTTTTGTGAAACATATTGGTAAGCATAGCAGCATAAGGTGTTCATTGCAGGCTTGCTGGGAGTGGGTGCGTGAAGACCCCAGGGGACTTCAGGCTGCATGATCCCTGCTGGAAGTGAGATGGGTACAGTGAGGAAAAGGAGGCATTCATGGCTCCGAGCTCAGATTTCTGCCTGTGTTTCTACCTGGGCACATGGAAGGCTGCTTGTCTGCTTGTTTGTTTGTTTGTTTCAAGCGTTGTACAGTTTGTACAACGTGCTCTTGTGCTGTGGGAGTTACTCCAGGACGGGTTACCTCTAAGCCAGAGGCTGCTCTGTGTGGCTGCCCTCAGCTGCTGAACTTAAAGGTTCAGTTTAGTTTGAGGACATTCATGTGGAGATCCCTCTTTCTTTAAAGTCATTCAGTTTCTTTCATGTGTGATATTTTTGGCTATTTCTAAAAATAGAAAAGAGTGAGCTCTGAAAGCCTGCATCTTTTCTGCATTTATCCGTAGATAAGTGTGAAGGTACTGTACAGGGCAAGAACCTGATTAGGAGATTTGACCTGGGAAGAAAAGGACAAAATTTACATCAGCTGGGGATCTGTCAAGTACTGGGAGCCATGACAACAAATTCCTACTACCTCCCTTTATTTACTTATATTCCTCCCTCTCCTTTTCAGCTTTCATGGCATATTTCAGTAGTAGGCTATGCCCATCCTGGGTGGAAAAACAAACAGTGATGATGAAAAACCTGCTAAACCACATTTTTTTATTTTTATTTCTTTTAATCAGAATGATAATCAGTGCTGTTTCTCCTTTGGTGGTGGATGTGAGCTTGTTTCAGAATGTGCTGACTTAACTGGGCAAAACTGTGCCCAATGTGTGCATTGAAACAGGTTAAAAACACCAAAGACCACGCTTTTTCTTTTTGATTGGTGAGACAGCAGAGGAGAGAAAGAACTGGTGGGGAGCTGTACCCGTAATTCCCTATGCAGGCAACAACCTCTGCTCAGTTACAGAACCTTTTGGTGGGTCTCTTGTAGTGATTGGATGTATTTTCACTGAATTCACAAAGTTCAGCAGCAGCAGCAGATTTGTGAATTTTCAGTTGGATCCTAGCTTCCAGTTTTGTTTTGTTCTTTTAATATTGTATCTTCATTTTCTCTGACAGCTTTGATAATCATGTAAATTTTTTCATTTATTTGCTTACACTTCTTTTCCTTGTTGTTCAATGGTAGGAGTCTAGATACACTTTGTGGCTTTGAAGGATTTTTTTTTAATTTAAAAACGTTTATGTAATTGTTATTTCATCAGATAGTAAGTTGAACTGATTAGCCCACTTCACAGTGCTCTAATTTTCCTCTTAATACTCTGCAGCCACTGCTCTGCAAATAATACAACAGCATGGAAGAAGTGTGTCCAATTCTGTTCAACTGGATCTATTCTGAATATCATTTTGATTGAGATTTCATTGTGGGATTATCACTTAATTGTAGAACTGAGCCTTCAAGGTGTTTAAGCTGATATAATGAAAAACAGCTACGTATCATTAATGCACAAAAGAGTTGGTTGTTGTTGTTGTTGTTAGTTTTTTTTTTTTTTTTTTTTTTTAATCCACTAATGCTTGCCTACAGAAAATACTCCAACAGCAACTTGTACGGGTTGAATCGATACCAAAAGACTAACTTTTTGAAGTTGGTGACTTATCCATAAAGGATCTGAAACTCCTGATGGAATATTAGCTAAATACATGTAGGTATATCAGCAAAAGTCCAGATATAGTTTTAAAAGGGATAGAAAATGTAAAACACTTCTGAAGGCTTATATTGCTCTTTCTGTGGGAAAACAAATAAATAGTTTTTTTTTATTTTCTTAACATCTCTCAGAAGATATGCCTTCGAGATTATTTTTCCCCTTCATTGCTGAAAATGAAGGTCGAAAAAAGGTGGTTCCAGAGACAGAAGCTCTTGTTGGCCTCTCTCTTCTCTTTCTTCTGGTTTCTGCCAAAGAAACATGGTCAGTTCTATATACGTTTTCACATAAGCTTACTGAAATCAACTGTGTGATCTAATTGAGTGACTGAAATCACGTGGTTGTTCCATTGGAAATAAAAACATCCTTACTTACTATTGCTTACATCACAGATTCATAGAATGGCTTGGGTTGGAGAGAACAGTTTTAAAGATCGTCTCATGCAGTTGCCCCAGGCAGGGACATTTTTCACTAGGTCAGGTTGCACAAAGCCCTGTCCAACCTGACTTTGAACCCTTCAGCAATTGCCCAGCTTTATATCCAATCAAGATCCACCTTGTTTGAATTTAAAACCATGGCCTCTTGTTCTGCCATTACAAGCCATGGTAAAAACTCTTTATGTTGAAGCATTTGCTTGTTTTCAGTCCTTTGCTTGTTTATAGCTATTCTTTTCTGGTTGAAAATCCCATTTTAATTAATCAGATTCAGATTTGCTCTGTTAAGTTCACTGGCAGCCCAGAGCTTATTCTTCAAGAATTGCCACATAGTGTCGGTTGTGGGTCTAAATGAGGGCCTGTGACGCTCTCTGCTTTGAATTTTTAAGCTTTGGAGGAAATCCAGTATTTTCTGATACCCCATCTTGATGTCAGACTGAGTTACGCAGATTTAGCCTGGTACTATTCATGGGTCAGTATTTCTTGGGCTGCTGGGTGAATTTAAAATATATATATATATCTATATATATTTAAAATTAGCTGGTCACAAATGGAAAAGATTGTGTGCAAATATCATATCTGAAAACCCAGTTCTCCTCTGCGGAACACCCAAAGCTTTTGGTGTTTTTAATAAGTAGATACTTGGATGGGGCATACATATAAATTGAAAGATCAATGTGTTTATTGCTACTACTGTGTGAAATTGGTGTTGCAACTAGCTTGTGTTTCCCTTACTCATACCTATTTAGGCACCGTTTGCTTTTTTTTTGCATATCCAGGGTGAAAACTTGCTCTTCAGTGGTGCTTTTCAGAAATGCTTGTGTGGCAGCAGCTGAGATAGCAGTCTGAGTGGCACTGTTGTTGCTATGCATGCACTGATTCTGAAGATCCTGTGCTATTGTTAAAGTCACGTTACCACTAGTGCCTACTCGATGACATAAACTAGGGATGAAAAACAGAGGTGACAATCAGTAGGTACTCTGAACAATCATTTGTTAGATTGGATGCCAGCATTCACCCATTCCTCCTTTTTTTGGGATAACTGTTCTTTTGGCAGTCTGTACCCTACCTATGCATTGCCAAAATAGAGCTAAACACCCTTCCTGTGCTGTTAGCAGTCTGAGCTCCTTAGAATCACTGCCTGGATCTCTCCCTGGCCCTTTCATGTTAAGTTCTGAATGAAGGATGTAAACTTAGGGTTCTCAGCTTGTCTTTCCCTTGATTACCTGAAATACTCATGGGCAATTCCACTGTTGTGGGGAATGGAGGGTAGCCTCATGTATATGGTATCTCTGTTGTCTTACATGATTTTTTTCCTAAATATCATAGTCTGTCCATACTCTTGAAAAACAGAGTAACTTCCCTTCCCTAGGTGGGTGCCCGTGCTTTTATTAGCAAAGTGTAGAGTTTTACTAGTGCCAGGTGCAAGCCATCCAGTTATGATGTCTGGTTTGTCTTGTGCAGCTGCCATCTTTCTAATTATACTGAAAATCATACATGAGTGTATGAGGATATAATTAGTTGGAGAGGGGTGGCCACAGGCAGCAGAGTGGGAACAGTGGACTTACATGTATAAGATAGCATTTTGATCCATTTTTCTGAAAGCTTCATGCTGTGTTATCTTCATATCTTAACCACAACTAGAATCAGCTCCAAGGCAGACCCATGTGCACAGATGTGCTAATCATTGTTTTAACATGTCCTCTAGGGATCTAAGGACCTGGAAGAATGTAAAGGTATGCTGCTTGTTGCCAACTAACAGGATTGTATCTGCAAAATCTTGGTTTGAAGTCACCCATGGATTTGGCCGTTCTTTGTATTTGGAGTAAGGTTTCTTCTTTCCTTTTTTAAATGGTGTCACTTTTATTCAAGACATGATAGGGTGTTTGTGTTACCACATCTCCTCATCTCCTTTAATCTAGTTGTTTAAATAGCCTCGAAGATGTACCTTTCCTTTGATTTTCATTTTCTCTTTGTTACACTCTCCTAAGTGAAGGGCTGATTCTTTGCTCAAAAAAGTGGAATAGCAATATTTAAAGTGAATGTATCTTATTGATGATAAAGAGTTTGCTGAATTCGCAGGGTAAAAATGGCAAATATCTGTGAGACACTGACTGCCAAGCCAAGTCCACTATTTCAGTTTCAAGATGCACACTGATTTTAAAACTGGAGTTGAGCTCTGCGCAGCTGAGCTCCAAGCTAACTTCAGTGCCTGCTTGGAGTTTGTCAGAGCTAATGGGTTTCTAGAGAAGCTTGGGGTCTCACCCCCTTGGAGTATCTGCCTCTTCAGTAACTCAAATGGGAGCATGAGATTTCAATGTGCATTTTCATATATGTTTCTCATGCCTCTTTTTTTTTTCTGCTTTGCTGAGGCACCAGTGAGTTCAGAATCCTGCTTCACAACCCATCAGTTTAAATCAATCAAAAGAAGAGAAGGAAAAAAATCCAACTTTGGTGGAAACGCACATACTGCAGAAGGCAGTTGTATCAAATTTATATTCTGCTGCATGCTTCTATCACCCACGCTTGTAACATACTCACTGGAAACAAGATGAAGTACATTTAATTTCCCCACATACAATAATTTATTATATTTTTTGAGTAGTTACTGGTGCCTTTTATGCAGTAACTTATTTTTCTACTTCTTCCATTCATTGTGCATGGGAGGGTTAACAACTCATGAACTGAAAAGCAAGTCAGTTTGTATTAGCTATTTAAATTGATTGAGACACTCGGCTAGAAACTTGAAAAATATATTTTGCAAAATACAGCTGGGATTTCTGGAGAATCCTGTGAGAACAATTTAAAGGAGAAAGGAATAGTGCTGGAAGAACGAAAAGTCATTATAGAACTGTGTCTTTTCTTCCCTGTAGCACCTAAATCACACTCCTTTGTGCTAGAAGCTTGCTTACAATACCAACGAAACATTCAGTAACCTGTGAGAATAATGCAGTTCTGATGGCAATACTGTATGTGGGTAAATGAAGTGAGAAGAACTGTTTACACAGCCTCATGCAGGAAGCCCGCTCTCTCACAGAACAGATCTTCTGTACATACTCAATTTCTTATATGCTAAAAATCTTTCCCACTTGTCAGACTGGCCTTAGCTGTGCTGAGAAGTCACCACGCCAGCTTCAGCAAGCAGACCTGAGGGCAAGCAAAGGAGGACAGCCTACAAAGTACAGGGGTGTGATACTATTGCCCTAATAGAATGGAACATGACCCCTAATGCCATTTGTGTCTTTGTAAAGACCATGTTTGCTGGCAGCTTTGAGCCCTACTGTGCTCCTCATGAAGAAGTGGGGAGCTGTCTTACCAGCATCAATGGTGGAGGGAAAATAGACATGTGGATCAAGCAGGAGTGTTTACACATTAGTGTTACTTAGAGATATGTCAGGTAGCTCAAAACCTTTAATAGGCTGTAGAACTGTTGGCTGTAACCTACCAGGCTGAAAGTGGAATAGATTTTAAGAAACTGGGTGTGAAAACCTATCTGATGGTGGATTACCATTGCAATTGGGGTATTTTGAGATATGAGCTGTTAATAGCAAGGGATTTACCCTGTGAACTATATAGTGATAGCTGGTGTGTTTCTCAACAGCAGGACAAAATCAGTCAGAAGACACCAGTCTCCAGTGGTATGCTTCTAACACTAGGCTGAGTCAAGGGAATTTCAGGTCTCCCTTGTGCAAATATAAGCCAGAAACCTACAAAGGTTTCACATCCTTGCATCACTTAGGCAAATTAATCTGTTATCTTGAGAATACAGAGAATGTTATTTAGAAAGACATGAGATGATATACCACAATTTGTCAGTCATGAGAACCATTAGGAGCAGGTAATGTCTTTCAGCAAATAAAATACCAGTAAAATTAAATACCTCTCAAGAAATACCCAGATTCCTGAAACTTTTATTGAGACGGGCACAGAACAGAGGTCAGCCTTTTGTAGCAGCCTGTGGTATTAGGAAAACTAGAGGTAGGTCATGGGGTTGTGCATTGCAACCACATTGCTGCAATGAGACTGACAAAACCACAAGAAGAAAATCATTGGTATACCATCATTTCAGGCACCACTGCAGCAGTGCATAGAGGCCATTGTTTATGTGGGGGTGCGAAATACATTTGCTTCTGCTCTTGTGCAAGCTGGTGACCCACAGATCTGAGAAACAACTTGGAAATATTCAAGTATCTAATGTTAGATAAGGACAGGGACAACCGAAAGGAAAGGCAATGAGAGGTTTGCTGCAACTCAACTAGAACTTCGCATCGAAACTGTATTGACAGTGCAGAGATAGCATGATGCCACATCAACATGTCGTGCCACCCCCTCCTAGAGGATATGCAATTCATGTAAGCGCAACAGCACCTGGCCAACCACCCATGGGCTGTCACTGAGTTCTTCTCACCTAGAGAGTATTGGAGTTGGACTGCATGCAGCTTGCATCAGCTAACAGCTTATTATGCAAGGTAGTTGCAGAATATAATTTGCAGGTGTTCAGCAGGAAAGCTACTGTCTTTGCTACAAGAAAAGATCTTCCAAGAGAAGCTGTTCAAAGACTATGTGCCAATCATTCACTTGCATGATTTGTACAAAAGTAGAGGAAATTGTGACTAGAACTGGCAGGTTTATGACTTTGCTTCTCTTATGAAGGCAGTTTCCATAGAAAAATAAAATTCTGGAACACAGAATTCTGCCAAAAATTACTCACAACTGAAAAGTTTTGACCCAAAACAGTGAGAAGAAATACAATGCACAGGGAAAAAAATCTAACTGTTTTTTGGAGGTTTTGTTTTATTTTTACTTTAATTTGCAAACATAAAATGAACAACCATTTTGAGTTGCAGTAGTGTTGGGTTTGGGTTGGTTGGTTGGTTTGGTTTTTGTTTGTTTGTTTTTATTTCTTTGTTTATTTCCAAAGGAGCATGTGAGGATTTATCCTTTTTTCAATTTTATATAACTGTCTTCAGTTTGGTAGAGACAATACTACTTTTGTACTTACCTAGAATAAGAGAAGGGTTGTGGCTTGAAGTAACAAAAAGAGATTAAAGATGCAGTCAATGAACCCTACCTCCAAAATTCTGCTTTTGTACGTATTTCTTTTCATCAAGTGTATTTTTACAGAGATTTTCTTAGGTTTGTGGATGTATGGTGGACATAAGAGGTAAAGTAGGGGAGCAGGGAACCATGGAGGAAATTGTTATGGGGTGACTGAAAACAAAAGCTGTTTTTGTTTTTTTTTGTTGCTAACATGAAGAAAATGTGGTGTAATTTCAGATAGAACGAAGTATTTGGTGTGCTTTGTGCTGTATCTTTATGGTATGTAGTTTTTTCCTTTCTTTAAAAAAAAAAAAAAGTGATTTGGTGATTTCAGTTTTGAAACCAAATTGTGGAGTTATTGACTAAAAGTATGTCCTCAAGCCCTTACACTGAGATGTCTTTCAGCTTGCCTGTTCTTTCCTTCAGATTTATCAGTTCTCTTAAAAGAAGTAAGGGCAAGCAGCTGGTGTTCAACAGAGTAGCAGTTGTATAAATAGGATTGATTGCATTTATTTAATATTACTTCTGTCCCTTGCAAATGACTATGGTTGTCTGTACAGAAAAGGGGACACCAAAGACAGATTTTTCCTGCCACAGTGTAACAGCTCTTCATCTAAAAGTTTGTGATACTCTTTTTTTTTTTTTCCTAACCTGTAACAAATCTTGTTGCCCAGGAGTAGCATCAGACCTTGTTTCCTTTCACTACAAGTCATCAATAAGCAACTTGTGTGAAGAAATATTAATGTTGGGATAAATAAAGAGTAGCAGAAAGAGGTCCTACATGAAACTCCAAAAAATGAGTAAATATCATTGACCTTTCTTTGCTTCTGTTGGCTTTGTTCACTAAATATGAAGATATAGGTCAAGGAAATGGTAAATGAACTTGCTGATATTTCTTCAATACTGATAGATCTGCACTTCAACTCCTCACAGTCAGTATTTTCCAGTCTACATAGCTCTGCAATTAGTCTGCAGTCATTTATCCAATCTAATGCTCATGTCTTTGGAATCAACACCACAAGGGTGCACAAAGGAAAAACAAAGCTCTTAGAAGATCAACTAATCCATTTCAAGAAGGAGCTCATCATGCAATGACTTTCAGCCCAGCAGCCCTATAAGTATGCTGTCTGCACTCAGAAAAATCATAATTATTGTCAAACAATGTTGTTTGAAAGTAATTAACATTAATAGTGTTAACTAATATTTGATATGAACTGTATTCTGTCTCAGGTTAGACAAAGTTAACTTAGAGTTGGATGTTAGTACCTTTCCTGGTAGTCTGGAGTCAGGACAAAAGGTGGTGTATGCTGTTCCTTCAACATATGACTTTGAAATTTGTGTTACTCATCTGTGCCACCATCAAGGCATAGATTATCATTAGTTTAACTTAAACTGCTGAGCTGTGCTGTGTGAGATTCCTGCTTGAAAGTGCTTGTGCCAAGTGAGGGAATTGTATGTTGCTGCACTCCTGGCAGGATATGAAGATGTTTGTCTGTAATGTCAGTGCCCTCAGTGACAGACGTTTTCAACTGTGGGCTGCAGTTCGGCATTATCAGGAAGGAAATTTCTGACTAAATTTGCAATTTTGTTTTTTTTGAGTATTTTCAGAAGTAATTTTTAATAGCTACTTAACTAATATTTTAGGAAAGACTATTTTTTTTTCTGCAAGCCTTCATTTGATTACCAAAACTTATGCTGGTTAGCATACAACTCTGTCTTCCCTCAATCATGTCTTCCTGGGAAACAAACATCTTTATAATACTTTCTTACATTATCAACGTTGCCGTCCTTTTATGATGATGTCTTCTTTTATCTTCAGAGGTATTCCTCCCCCAGCTTCATTTATACAGTTCATTTATACTATTGCTGCTGTCAGTGACTTGGTTGGATGGATGCATCTCACAGCCTTTAAAGATGACTTAATCTGGTCCTAAGTAATCATGGAGTTCTTAGCTGAACTCAATGAAATGACTTCACATAGAGTTCAAAAAAGTTAATGTTTGGCTGCATTATTGCTTTTACTGGGCAGGAAAATATACTTTTAAGTGTGAGCAACATAAATTCCAAAGACAAGATGACTTTGAAATTTGTAATCATAAATAATAATAATAATAATAATGGTTCGTTGAGTAGAGCAACTTTTCGTTATTTTTTTGATATTTACTTGTCTGGCTCCTAAATTCTTACTCAGAACACAGTAGTTCTTGATTCCATGAAGCTTGCCCTCGTTTAGGGGACTAGGTCTCACACCAAATTTTACCATGGAGTGCATGCAGATCATGCTAGCTACTTGCAATGATGTGAGGTAGAATGGCTTTTAAAAGTCCTACTATACAAATTAGAACAATTATCTTAAAACTCCCGTTCCTCTTACTTGTTGTTTAAGATAGGGATAGGTAGCTATAGCAAAATACTAAGAATTTCTGCTTGTAGAGTTTCATTTAGTTGTGTGATCTTCAGCAGAAACCAGTCAATGATGCAGGTAATAAAAGGGAAAAGGGGAAAGTATTTATCATAAAGTATTCAATAGGGGAAACAGAAAGGAACAAAATCTACAGTGTTTTGTGAAGGAGAGGTGAGTCAGGCAGTAAATGATATGTTAATGAGAGCAGAGAGAGCACAATGCAAGTTTAGAGTACAGCTGATATCAAACCACAGGAAAGAAAAGCACATTTTGAGATTTGCACTCTCCCTTGGTGGAGGTGTTGTCAACACTAGTGTGTTTTCATTGGCACTGATTGGCTCCATGGTCAGAGAGAAAGAGGGGAAAGAGGGGTGATATGAGGTCAGGATACCCACATCGTCCTAGACCTTGGCCCAGGGCATTTCCTTTACTTGGTGCTTTATGCCTTGCCAGCTCCTCCATCCTCCCTGCCCTCCAAGAAAACAAAAACAAAACAAAACAAAAAAACCCTTTGTCTCCTGTGTGTGTGACCTTGCCCTTAAAGCAGATGTGTGTGTCCATCTCAGGACACAATGATGTTCATCTCCCTCATCTTCCTCAACAACATTTAACATACCCTTTGTTTACAAAGTGTCATTCCATACCTGCAAGCTTCTTCTGCTTTCTGTGACTGGTTTGGTGTGACTGTCCAAGCCACACAACTGTTCTGGGTTTTGTTTATGTGTGTGTATTCAATAGCAAAGCGTTCAACAGCCGTACTGTCAGGAGTCAGTTTCTTTTCAGGTTGGTCCTCAACTTGGCTTCCAGAGGAACATGGATGCTTGCACATCCAGTTGGCCTTCCTTTCTTTACCGGTCTTCTCAATCCTCATTTATTTTTGTGTTTTATAGTTTTGGTGTGGTCTTCATGTGATGATGACAGCGGGAGGAAACTGATGTTTCCTCAGTAACTGCATTATGTCAGAAGTATAAACTGGGATTCCATGCAATAATTGGTTAAGGCATTCTTAGTAGTAATTGCAATGCTGCATGTGTTTTAAGTCAGCACAGATCTGAACAGCCTTAGTGAGAGAGTCCAATTTTCAGTCAAATCATCAGTGATTCAGGTTGCTACTTTTAAAAATGATTTGCTTTTAAGCCTTCAAACAATTTTGCTGCTGGAAGGTTTTGCTGATGAATTGTGGAGTGCAGGATGTAATTGAAATACTTCAGTTCAGGTGAGTGACAGATGGGAATTAGAAACTAATTTTCAGAACTTCTCTCTCCCTTTGCCTTAATGTAGCAGAAAGAGTTCGTGCCCTGTTTATCAGTTTGCTGTAAACAGTAGCTGAACAGTCAGGCAGTGACAGCTTGCAATGAAATGCTGGGGTGCTGGGAGGGTGTAGCTGTTATCTTGGAAGTCACACAAAAATTCACATGTGATGTGTGCACAATACATCCGTATACAACAAATGTGAGTTACTCTAGATACAGCTGGACTTTCAGTGAGAGAAAGGGCAGAAGGCAGTTGATAAATAAAAGTGGGGTGGAGAAAGAAGGGAATGAAGTGGTATAAGTGGTAGTGGTTCTGTGAGCATCAGGAGTTGTTTAAGAGTGTTGTAGGAATGAGGCTTTGTTGCTGTTTCATTCCCATTTTCTGTATATCTTTCAGGCTGATGGGGTCCCCACAGCTGGTTCAGGGGTCTGTGCGCACATATATGTTAATACAAACCTTCACTTCTCCAGACCAGTCCTATACCACAGAGCTGCTGTTGTTTTCATTAGTGTGTCAACAGCCCTCTTAGCTCTCCTCTTCTCTACTTTTGCCCTTGGAATATGCACGTGGTTTGACATCCTGTGCAAATAGGAAGGGAGTTTCAATTGCATTTGCTGATCTTTTAATCACTTTACTGCATGTTTGTCTTAGGTGCATCCTCTGAAAAGGCAACTAATCTGGGTAAGTACCTTCAAGAAAACATTCATTTCCCCTTTCCTTCCATCTGTACATGAAGTTAAAGTTTACAATGTTGATCCTTTTATGATAGCTGGGCATGTTGCATACAGTAGAGTTATACAAATTTATAGAAGATGGCCTGTGCCTTGTGAAAGTATAATAAATACAACCATGGTCAGGCAGTCTAGCTCTATGCACTATACAGAATTGGGTGAAATCAAGTCAAATAGAACTTCGCCCAGGGAAGTGGTGGAGTCACCATCCCTGGAGGTCTTTAAAAGACGTTTAGATGTAGAGCTTAGGGATATGGTTTAGTGGGGACTGTTAGTGTTAGGTCAGAGGTTGGACTCGATGATCTTGAGGTCTCTTCCAACCTAGAAATTCTGTGAAATTCTGTGATCTGTGAGAATATTCCTTGAGTTTTGCTTTCATTTCCAGCTTCCTCGAGTTAAGTAGTAAGTAATGCTGGTGTTCAATCTTCTTCTAATTGCAGTATTAATTTAAAGTTTTTTGTTTTTTTCAAATCTTGATTCTGCTGATGAAGTCTCAGCTCCCATCTTGGTCATTCTTACAGCTCTAAAATGAAACAGAACCAAAAATAAATTGCAAACTGAAAACTGTGGGTGTCCGTGTTTCAAGATATATGCTGGACCTCCTGATGTCAACTCTTTCATGTTCTGGAGAAGTTAGGCTGCCAGTGATTTCTTGTACCACCTTTCCCCCTACTGTTGAAGTGTTTTTGATGGAATTTGACAAAACTTTTATTGTCTTGAATTTAATGGTACAGCTTTTACAGATTCAATGGGATCAAGGTTTGATTCAGTGTTTGCTGGTGAAAAAGAACGTAAGTTTAATCTTGCTTAACATAAAAAAAGATAAATAAATCGGGTATCTCACCTGGATTTCATATGCTTTCCAGGGGACAACATAGTTCTTGTATTTGTTTATAAGCATTTATGCTGTACACATTGAAGTACAATAAACACCAATTTGTTACGGTATTTCTTTTCCAGCCAAATGTGTTTAGCTCTATAAACTCAGCCCTCAGCATGTGCTCTTTTTTTTTTTTTTTTTTTTTTTTCTGCCACCTTCTACTCTGTTTTGCTGCCTTTGTGTATTGGTCTCACAACCTAGCTGGAAGACAATCAAATCAATTTAGCCCCTCTGACAACAAAAAGACCTCAGTGCTTGCTCAAATGTTACCTCTGCTATTGAAGAACTCCTAACACTGATACTCTTCTTCAGGAAGTTACACATCGTGGTGATTTGGCCAGAAAGGAAAATGAGTAGGTATAAAATAGTTTGGCAGAGGTGGAAGGGATGGATGCTCTGATGCATTTAGGTCACGAGTCATGTATTTAGGTCATCTGTCTGTCCAGGGACTAGGAAGAAGTGGTGTGTAGGTTTGTTATCTTACAGTCTGCTACTACGCACTGGACGCCTGGAGGCTGCCACTGCCAGGCAGGGTACGTGACTGCTCTGATTCCTTCACACCAGCACCAGTATCTGTGGTTGTAAGCACAGTTTATCCACTGCTGAGTGAATACAGATCAGCTGCTACAATTTCCAATAACTCCCTGCCTAATAGGCATCATCTTGAAGAGGGCACCTGGGAAGGTCAACCATAATGTAGTCTTTCTGAGCTTTAAGAAGTCAGGACCTTGAGATGGGTTGCTAAAAGAGAACTGTTTTGACTAGATATATACATGAAGTGAGAGACTGGATTAAAAAAAAAAAAAAAAAAAAGTAAAAAGTTAAAATGCTCTAAGCAAAAGAAACGGGCATGCAACTGAAAGAGATTTTTTTGAGGAATGGTGTTTTTCAGCATGACTTTGAGCATAGGACAGACTTCTGTAACCCTAAAATGTTCACATAATACAATGAAAATTAGCCTAGAAATTAAAAGGACTTAATTAAATTGTTAGTTTCACTTCACTAACCACTTCTTACTATGATAGCGTAGCTGAGTTTGTTAATGAGATATGCCGATCACAGATGTTTTCTTTCTCAAAAAAAAGTAGAAAAGGAAAAGATTTTCAAGGTCAATCATTTTCTCTTTTTATTTAAAAGAAGCTATACTCTTGTTTAAAATGGTTTTGAAAAATAGGTTATGAGGAAAGGACGATTACTGTGGTCAAGATGAGGGGGTAAAAAAGCCAACTAATATTTTTTTAATGTGTGTATTTTTAAACCAACTCTAATATTCTTTTAATGGGTGTATTTTTAAACTCCATACATTAAACTGAAATACAGTTCGCTTCTGAGCCTGATGTAAAGGAAAAAGGGTAAGACTTTGAAATTTTAGGAAATAATTGGCATTGCATGAAATTTGATGATATGCCATATTTTACAGGTTTTTTATATATTTATATATTTCTCTAACACAAGGGTATGTTCCTAAGTGGCAGATTTCCTTTTTTATCACAAGGCTGTTATAACCGAGGACATGATTGTCACACCACTCTTCACGTGAACAAATACTTCAAGCAGAAGTATTAACCAGTGGCAGTTAAATTGCTTCTCCTTTTGAAGGCATGTGATTTTTGAATAAAATGTGGGAGATCATCTTGACACTCATCTTTTTTTTTTTTCCTTTTTTTTTTTTTATCAGCGGTGCTATTCCTTGTGAGGATGTGTTTTCATTTTAGTCTGAATGCCTGCTCTTTGACCTTTTTCTGGCAGCCACACGAGGGTTAGCTCTGTCAGTGTTGTTTTCTGCTGCCAGTCTTACTGCCTTCTACAACCATAGCTGCATGCAAAGCCTGCAGGACGCACAGGGCCATGCTCTGCTGATGCTTGCATCTGTGTAATCTATTTGAAGGCTTGTAAAGAAGAGCAGAACTTAGACCTTTGCATTCTTTAATGGATTTCACTTGTCTGTGCCGTGGGATTTGTTTTGTCTTTGTTGCAGCCTCACCCTGAACCCTCTTACTGCTCTTACCTACTACCCTCTTACTTTGACTCCCTCTGAAAATGCAGAAAAAAACTAATCTTTTCTGTCCTCCTTGCTTCACCATATAAATTTATTTGTATTGTATTCTTTTAAGAGTGATAACAAAACTGACATCTACAACTTACCTCCAGATTAGCCACTTAAACTGAAATATTTGTATTTCACCAGAGTCCCAGTGGGGTGATCTATAGGACCCAGACAAAGCAAAGCCTGGGTGCCCATGGCTTACCTAAAACCTAAAGAAGGGAAGTGGACCCAGCAATGACTGTTCTGGTGATGCATATTTCACAGGAAATAGTACTGCAGCCAGCAAGGAGCTTAGAGTGAAAATTTCTATTTTTTATTTTTTTTAGAAATGCAGTTTTTCAGAGTCCAAGTTTCTCAGATCCAGTTTCTCTTCATTTATGCTCATCATGCACAAAGAGTAATATATGTGGGTAGTACTTTTACTCCTCTCCTCTTCATTTTCTTTAATATTGCTGAGCTCTGTTCTATTGTGACCACTGTCCAGGCAAAGTCTCTGGGGATACAAAGCCTCCTGCTTCACCCCAGCTTCCATCCACCTAGCTCAGGTGGAAGCAGCCACTTACAATAGTAGCAGAAGGCCACTGTAGTTACATTTCCCTGGACAGATGATAACACTGATGGCTGACCTCTGCCAGTGGCCTTTTTCCATCACGGCTATTCAACACCCACATACAATGGTGGTGGGAGCCGTTTTCTGGAAGGTGGAAACGCTGAGTTTAATTTCACCTGCCTGTTGCAGCCTTGAACGCAGGCCACCTTGAGCAAAAGCAGCATGTAGCATGGGAGTTGAGGTGGAAATGCAGAGCAGACACATCTCCAGAACAGTGCGTCAGCTCCCCTTGTGGCTGTGGGGTGCTATGAACACGCCCCTCATCATGCAGGCGAACAGATAATTGGCTCTGCTTGAAACAGCCCCAAGCGTACAGCAGCTGTAAATACATCCACCTGGGAAATGGATGTTTGTAGAAAATGGAGCCAACCAGGCAGGGTGATAGCTGAGCGGAATTTCTGAAGTGTCAAAATGAAGAACTAGACCCCAGAGACTCGAAGGGAGGGAGCAAGAGACTAAAAGTACAGTGAGCACTGAAGACAATCACCTGATGTTGAAATTTGTCACTCCCTATCATGATTTAAGCAATCAGCAACAGCGTACAACAGTATTTGCAGGTCATCTGAATACCACTTCTGGCTAACTTCTTCATCTGAAGTTTGCTTGCTTCCTTTGGTTGTTCAGCCTGGAGAAAAGGAGGCTCAGGGGTGACCTTATCGCTATCTACAGGTACCTTAAAGGAGGCTGTAGCGAGGTGGGGGTTGGTCTGTTCTCCCACATGCCTGGTGACAGAACGAGGGGGAATGGGCTTAAGTTGCGCCAGGGGAGTTTTAGGTTGGATCTTAGGAAGAACTTCTTTACCGAAAGGGTTGTTAGACATTGGAACGGGCTGCCCAGGGAAGTGGTGGAGTCACCATCCCTGGAGGTCTTTAAAAGATGTTTAGATGTAGAGCTTAGGGATATGGTTTAGTGGGGACTGTTAGTGTTAGGTCAGAGGTTGGACTCGATGATCTTGAGGTCTCTTCCAACCTAGAAATTCTGTGTCTGTGTGTGTCTGTGTCTCTGTGTCTTTTTTGCTGGCACCACTGGATGTCAGAGACCATTACAGATCTCACCTTGGACTCTGGTGGAGCCTTGAACCCTAATTATGCTTGTTTAAGTTTAAAAGAAATGTTTCCTCTTTTTTGGCAAGCTTCGTGACTAGCATTTTTTTGCAAGCTAGCAAATAGGAAAGCAGGTAGTTTGCTGCTAAATGAAATGTAGCTACTTTTTGCCGTGGGGTGGACTCAAAAATTTATTTTTAATTGATAAACACCCAAATCTCAGTCAGGAACAAAGTCCTGGCTTTGCTAAGTTCAGCCATTTTAATCAGTGAAGAGCAAAGCCCTGAGTAACCATGAGCTGTATTTGGCCATAATCAGTTTGTGAAGAAGAAAGTAGGTGTGATAATAGTTTGGTGGGAGGAGTTTTCAGGGAATGCTCATAGAATAGGGTAAATTACTTACTATCCAGTTTCTCAGCAGTCTCCAAGGGATAACTGATTTAATCAGTTCTTTAAATGTTTTATTTCTTGCAAGAGGCTGTTCATTTGGCTAACTATTTTGGAAGTTTCACGAGACAGAGATATGCAGCATGTTGCTAAGTTGTGTATAGAGAATAAAATCTTTTAGCTGAATATTGCCCTTGAATGTCACTTAGCACTGTGTTTGTCAGAAATTTGTGGTGATTTTCTGCAAGCTGCTGCCCCATATTCATCCATTTCCTATAGCTCACAGGATAATAGTGTGTTCTGGTTTAAAACAAAATTGTTGTTTGTTGTTGACTGAGTAGCATGTTTTGTAGGTCCAGTTGGCAAGAGGTGAAAGAAAAGCTCCTGTTTCAATACTAGGAGTAAGCATTTGTGTTATATGAAGCATTCTGGTGTATAAAGACACAGTAGGGAACCAAATGGAGAGGAAAGCAAAGATTTCCTCATGAAGATCTAAGGTGATTTGAGATTAGGCTGTTCACTCGCAGAGTACAGGGTGACACCTGGGACCTAATATTTCATCCATTGATTTCTTCAGTCGGGTGGATGCACTTGGTCTATTCCATGTTTTAATAGAAAATCCATTTCTGAGCTTCAGTATCTTGCTGCCTGTCCTGTTGTCCTCTATTCTCCCAGCTATCCACCAGACTCATTAGATCCACTGAACTGTCTTGTTCTCTGGTCCATCTATTTTATGTCTTCATTCCAGATCTGTGCTGCTGAAATTTGTTTTATATTGGCTGGATTTGGGCTGCATCTTGTTTCCAGCTGGGCTGAATTTCATCTAAATGACATATTCTGCATTATGCCTGCAAGGAAGTATATAAAATTTTTAAGTCTGTAACATGCCATGTTAATCTGTTGATGCCTCTCACCGGTGAACTCCCGTAGGCTATTACGCACATGCTGTGACTCCTGACTGCATGGATTTATCAAAATGAAATACATATATATATATATATAAACAGTGGGGGGCATTTTCCCTGCTGTTATTTCCTTTAACTCTTAGGACTGTATTCTTAGTTGTGAAGAAACTGAGATGGGTAAAAAGAGAAAACAAAAAGCTTTGCTGATATGTGTAGCACAGAGAGAGCATAAGCTGTCCTTCCTCTTCCAGTTGTAGACCTTTGAAACAGTACAGAGGCCAGTTAAACAGTTCAGTAAAGCAGAAAGCTGCCTCTTCTAGTGCCCTTTCATTCTCTCATCCATAATTGTCCCACTCATGGCTTCATTGAACAGAAAGGAGATCTCAGGGAATGCTACTCTGTATCTGTCTGCAGGGAAGGAAGGATAGGTGTGGGGATCAAAATACTGCCCTACAAAATCGGAAGTACATGCTTAGCTCCTAACTCTGCCTCTGACCATGGTAAGTCATTAGTGTCCTAGTCCTTCAAAGTTGAGAACTTTCTTCTTGCATTTTGGTCTGGGGAAAAAAAAAAAAAAAAAAAAAAAAAGAGTTGATAAGAGTTGATACTGTTCCCTTGAAAGAAATCATGAGGACAAACTGACGAAAGTCATCACACTCAATGAACAACAAGGAGGATGAGGTTATTGACTTTTTCTGGGTACACTTGTTACCTGTCTCTCATATCTGCTTGATACTGTACTGGGAAAAGAGTTAGAAAGGAGATTTGTTCTTCTAGGCTGTCTTTTCTTTGGCTTTCTGTTTCAAATTCTCCAAGGTTTCTGTTACTGAGCATTTTTCCTGTAACTGTGAGTTAAAAACCTTACTTAATTTGATTGTCCTAATATGAGTCCAACATCTGCAGCTTTAAAAAGAAACCAGGTTGTTAAGTAGGGTAGGGCAAGTGAAATTGTAAGGTAATTGCAACAGTAGTGGCAGAAGGGAAGGTTAGAAGTCTGATCAGCCCAGTTCCACTTATGGACACTGGCACAGACTGGAAGGCACATGTTGGATGTTGGATTTTCTCCGGGTTGATCGTTTTTTTCTATTCTAGCAAACAGATTCACAAGATTCAAATAAGAGCTCTCTAACACCTTCTGCTGGCTCATCTCCCAAGGATTGTTTCTGTTGATGATTCTGCACTGTATTATTTTGCCTTCTTCCCTCTGTTTCTGTCTTCAGGCAAGCACATATACAAAACTCATACACTGCTGTTGTCAGAATGTGAGAATGCTATATGCAAGCTTTGTTTTGTTTTGTTTTGGTTTTGTTTGCATGTTTGTTTGGGGCTTGAGGGTTTTGTTTGTTGTTTTTTCAATGAACACTGATGGACGTACTAGGATTCTTCAAAAGTACAAAGTAGGTGTATTTGATACACAAATATTTTTTGTTTAATGGCTTTTAGGGAAGAAAAAATAAAAAAGTTTTTTTGCTTTCGTTCGAAAGTATTCTATTGTTTAAAGACTGACCATCTGAAAAATGATTTCCATCTGGAGATGCATTTATTTTCTTTGGTGGTCTGGGTTTTTAGTCAGACCACATTCATTTAATCCAGTCAGGCATCCAAGAAGGGGTAACACACTGCCTTGGAATGGCACATATACAGTACTTCGTTATAATAATCTTTCACCTCCAACCATTTCAATCCATGGGCTTCCCAAATTTAACGCAATTTTTGTGTATTTGGCTCAGAGGAAAAAAGCAAGAATATTTTTACTAGGCTTAAATTCGCTAGAGAGCAAGCCATATGAGCAGGGAGAGGCTGGGAGATAGCTGAAGCAAATATACCTTAGAATTGGAGATGACATCCATGAAAAATGATCTGTGCTTTTTTGTCTGGCCAGGCTTTGCCTACCAATGTCTTCACAACTAAAAGGTTCTGTGGGAAACCTTTTGCTCTGTGTTAAGAGATACTAATGAGGATGTGGACTTAATCTTTTCTCTCTCTTCAAATGGTATGCTTGCTGCAGCTGGGGAAGGAAGGCTGTCAGCAGAGGGTCTTAACCCTGGAGGGGAGGAGAGTATCTCCAGCTCAGAAGATATTTATATTCCCTTGCTGTTAAGCATGACATTGGCAGCAGCTAACATTTCCAGTGGCAGAAGAGGCAGATATTGCAAATGTCCCAACATGTGGCCAAAGGACCTGACTGTGCTCTTAACTAGAAACTAGGTTAAAGAAGAGAAGTCCTGTGTGAAAATCCAACAATTAGAACTGTGGCTTCACGTGGCAGCTCTATGATAGCACAGCAAGACCAACAGTAATTGGATGTCCTTTGCCTCATGTCACAGGGCATGGTGCTTACCCCTCTGGTATACCAGGTGTGGAGGAGGACAGCGCAGTCCAGGAAGCACAGGGAGACCAAAATATCCATTATGGGTTTATGTGGATGCATGGCTGGGTGAATTGTTCCTTAGGTGTGGTGATCCATAATGCTCTGTGGAAATACAATTACATGTAAGAGGGTGATTTTATTTTCAGGGGTTTTGTGCGCTTACACCTGGAGCTTGAGTTCAATGTAGATCTAATTGCTGTACTCACCTTGCTCTCCAGATCACAAGATGCCTGTCATTGTAAGCCGTGAGTATGTAAGCACCTCTAATGTGATAGTCTCCAAAACAAACCCCCAGTGATTTGGCACCAGCCTGATCTATAGCCCAAGAACAAAGCCCCAGAATAGAGCACCATTTATTCTGTTTTTATGTCTAACCAGTTTCTGGTTTGTATTTGCAGTAGTAATGGGGTGACAAAAAAGGTTTTTTTGTCCTTCATTCAAACACCAGTATGTCTGAAAGACTTTGCAAGCCACGTGTGTATAAAGCCAGTCTTTTCAGATAAATGATAATAATGAAAATCTATTTAGAAGCACTGTTTTTTGCAGATTAACAGCCACATGAGAATGCAGAAGCTGGCCTATAGCATCAGAAGCAGTATTTCACCTCAGCTGTACAGTAGCAAAAAAAATGCTTTGGAATACATGCTGCTACTTACGATGATGTCACTTGAACATGGGCCGGTGCTTTGTGGACAAGGTTTTCTGAAGCATTCAGCCTTGGCCTAACCTTCCTCCCATGCAACCGATGGTAAAACTGTATGGATGACAGTGAATGAAGGGTCTGAGTATAAGCTGAGTGCTGCAGAAAATCCTATATAGAGAAGTATTGTCGCAATAGTGGAGTGTTGTCACTGTCATATTAGACTGATTCTTTACCATTTGTAAAGGAAAACTGAACCATGCACTCAGACGTCACAATAATGAGTGGAGAGAGAGAGAGAGATCCGAAATCCCTGCACAGTAAATGCAATAGCAACACGGTATTGTCGGAAGAAAGACCTTCAGCAAAAGCTATTCATTGTCAAGTAATAGCATAAATACTGTGGTGTATAGAGTACAGAATACTGAGATGCAAATGGTATATAAATTTTAACAAAATGCTTTAACACATCCTAACTTTAAGCTTTGGGATAGTGTCACAGAACTTAAGTACAACAAAAGAATAAATTCAAGTAAGTGGAACAAAAGAATGTTAGTTTCTTGAATAACAAATCCCAATTTGTTAATGGAGAGTTAGCAAAGGCCCAGGACAATGCTATCACTTTCTGTTAGTTTTAAATGCCTTTTGTTTATGAGAGTAACATTGAGATACTTTATTTATATTTATCTTCCCTTGCTGTCGCTGAAAATTGGATGTGGTTTGAATGAAGAGTTATTCAGGTCAATCCCCACTCGTTAGGGTAGTGCTAGTCTTGCTATTGGGATCAGTCCAGGTGCTCCATGAGATTATATTATGAATCATCTTTGTCTTTAATACTGCACGAGAGTCTTTTGTGAATGAATAAAGCCACAGTGTTAATCTATTCCTTGGCTTTTAAAGTAAATGCTTCTTAGAAGGTGAAGAAGGCTACCTGCTGCAGTGTGAATCCTGAATAGGAGACCCCGATTTCCTTGATGTCAGTGAATGAAATCAAGGGCAAAAAGGCTTCCAGGTGCCTTTGCAGTGCTCACTGGGGCAACACAGGCATTGTAGGAGTCAGATGCAGCAGCTACCTTGTGGCTGCAGCCCTTACTTTGGCCACTTCTACCTTCTTTTGTGAATCTGTAGCTTTTGTTTACCAGCCCACTTATGCTGGAATCATTTTGTCAAATCCAACAGCAGTGCAATGATCTGAAGGAATGTCTCTTCTTTAACTAACAGAGACATAACTTTTCAATTCTTTGTTTTTGTTTTCTTGTCAAATACAGGTGAAATTTAATATGTTGAATCTTCAGTGTAAACAGAAAGATAATTATTGCTATCTCTGTGCTTTCCAGACAATTCACCTGGTTCTCCAAAGACCTTATGGAAGAGTATTGCTATTTCTCTCACTTTACTGAGCTCCAGAAGAGTAAGGCTGTCAAACTGTAAAATCTTCAGTTTGGGGGGAAGATTTCCAGGGATCTCCTGAGCACAGCTGATGGGGGAAACAGAGGAAACGCATTCACAGTGAAACAGTATGAATGCCATGTTTTACTGCAGTTTCATTTCTGAAATAATAACAATAATAATAATAATATCTAAGTTTCTAGGGGTCATTGCCCACTGGTAGAGGTGAAGGTAGCTGGGCCAGGCCAGCTCCCCAGCTCAGGTTTCTGTCTGTCCTTCCCGTGCCTGGACAGGGAAAGTCAAAATGAGTCAATTCACTCTGCTGCCCTTGAAATGTAAGACTGGAATACATACATATGAGACTGTTGCCTCCTCTGTTCCTGTTGGGACCTGACCTAAGCACAAAGCATTGTGTATTGTAGCTGTTAAAGAAAAAAAAAAAAAAAAAAAAAA
>CM021729.1:60907925-60958098 GCA_011074415.1 Stictonetta naevosa | reverse complement strand
GTCAGGTCTGTAGTAACATTTAGGAGGCTGTGGGTACCATAGAATTGTGCTGTGCATCAGGGTCTTGCTTCCTTTGGTTTCATTATGTCAAGCAAGGTTGCTGCTCATTGTGTTTCCCCTTGTTTGTTTGGAATACTTTTCTGCTTCTGTAGTAGGCTGTTGGAAGGAAATTCTTCAGTTACTGGAGTAATTAATGGCAGAGGCAATGTTCTTCAGATCTGTTGCCACCTTCCTGATGTGGGGATGGAGGTGGTTGATGTGGCTGTGTCAGGGTGCAACCTTCTGGACTCGGCAAAACTATGCCTTCTTTCTCCAGGGATTTGTGTCTGCTCTGACTAGTGGAGGGTCTTTTTTTTTGTTTATTTCTGCCCTTTCAAACTCACACATTTACACTTTTATGCCATTTATACCAATCTTAATGTTGCTGTTCCACAGTTCAATCTGCTCAGTCTTGCTGGCTCTCCCACAGCTGTCAGCTCACCAATTACTGCCCCATTTCTCAAATTTTCTAAATCAGAACCCTAGGAGAATGACCCAGTTGTTCTCTCCCTCCTTCATCTCACACTTTCTTGTGGTGTTTCTCAAGGTATAATCTTCTCCCAGCAAGAGTTTTGCAGAGCATGGTAACTTAACAGCGTGCTATGCCTGAAGCTCTGAAAGCATTTCACAGCTTTTTGATTTCTGAAGTTTCCACATCTTCATTTACAAGACTATCTGCTGCACTTTCAGCTATGTCAGCAAAAACAAAAAAGGTGAATACATCTAGAAACAGGCTTATGGTATTTTTTCTGGTCTGATTTTCCAGTTAGCGTAGCAGAAGAGCACTTGACTAGGATGTAGCAGGCAAGGCTTCTACTCACCACACAGCTCAGTGAAGCTGTGAGTGACCATTCTCAGGTCTTTTCACCTCCTGACAGCCTTCTGATGTCCTCTTTGCTAAAATGAGGATTAGAGTATTGTAAGGCCTTTAGATATTTCCTACTGGGGGCTGTTATTCAAAAATAAAGACTTGTAGTTGGTACTGTTGTGATTTGATACGTTTCTCTAGAGCCTATAAACCTGTAAAATTAGGAGAGAAATACTCCATCTGAGATTCTACTCTGGCACTTTTTTGTTCGCTTGCTTTTTAATTGTAAAGCGGCTTCTTCTTCATCATGGTCCTTGCAAGTTTCTAACCAAATCTTGAGGCAGAGCTGTTCTGCGGTTTGACCCTCCTGGGGAGGTACGTTATTGCTGCTTTGGGTCATTGTTTCAGGGGATTTTTTCAATTTCAAAAAGAAAATTTTATGGGTTGTTTTTCTCCTTCCTCTACTAAATTGAATGCAGAAAAATATGTCAAATGCTGAAAATAAAATTATAATGCCGACTTTCAGAAGTATTTTTTTTTCAGTTTATTGCAGGCTAAATGCTTGAAATGTGTGTAAGAGCTAATCTTATTGAACATCTACATTATCCATTTACTCCCATGCTGGATTTCATTCTGAAAAGCTTTAGGGTGATGAAGCTGATTTAAATGAGTTTTTGTGTCTTGTGTGAAAAGTCCATCTTCATACAGATGTAAAAACATCTCCCACATATGGAAATCCTTTGCTGTTTGAAGACCATCTGAAGTCTGAAGTCAGCTGGTGCTTTCACTGTCCTCATGAGTGTCAGAAATCAGCAATACAACAGGCAGTGTTTAGCACACTCCCAGAAAAAAAAAAAAAAAAAAGGCAAGTAAAAGTTAGTGATACTTGAAATTACTTGTATTAGACTCTTACAGCATGCTGTAAAACTTGGGGTGGCAGCTAAAGAGAAGTCCATGTTGCTTTCATTAATATGCCACAGGGTGTATAAAGGCCTGCTTTATCCTAGGTAATATGTAATCTTTTTGCACCACTTATGGCATTACAGGCGCAATTGCTCATGAAACATCACTTCCTGTCCCTTCAGTGCATTGGTGTAAACACAGAGTAACTGCATGTGTCAGCTGGCTGGCATCATAGTGATGTGGTGCAGGTCCGAATGACATCTATAGAACAGAGGCTACAATGGTGCTACAATTCACACAGAAAGACAAAGTTGTGGTTTTGGCTTCAATGAACAATCTGATGAATAAAAGTGAAAATATAAATTGGGAGCAAGTTTTGTGTTTTCCAAGATTGTGAGACTTTGACTGGTTGTTTAAAGCAGGTAGGGCTGAGGATGTTTCTGGGATACGGCCTCTGCTTTTTTTTACTACCTCACTGCTTTTCTGCCTTCTTCAGGCAAATAATGTTGCTCATTCTGAATACGGTAGATGCAGAAATAGTACTGAGAACATGAAGTTTGAAGAAATAATTGCAGGGTAATGAAAAGAAGCTAGTAGAAAGAATGCCATTGCTGATGGCAGGCAAATGAACATCATTTAGAAATCACACTCCAACAGAATCTTGGATTACTGTTCTTTAATTCTTGACTGTAATGACAAACACTTGAACAAAAAAAGTCTTTTTATAATAAGGACTTTGTTGTGTTTTAAAGTACTTTTCAGTTCAGAAGTTAGGTTTGGGGACATGAGGGAAAATGGAGCAAAAGTAAGACCATTTAAGTTACCCAAAGAAGCATACAGGAGTTTGTATGTATGCAGCAGTTGTTACATGCAAAACTGAAGGCACTAGAGTCTATCAGGAGTTTCTTTAATCTCATTTCCATTGCTTAGTAGTATGTGACGTTAGACAGTTCATAAGACAAGTAAGCCTCTGTACTGATTTTCTCAAATCTGCTGTAAAACATGTTTTAATATTCTCCTATTTCTTGTTGCTTTTGCCCTTTCAGTCACTCCTGGGACTGAGCAAATACTGCTAACATCAAATCATTTTTCTCAGTTAGCTTAAGGTGTTTCAAGTTTTACCCTTTATTGCTTCTAAAACAGTCCATTGTCAGTAATTCATCAAAGATGTTATACCTGTTTTAGACCAAATCAGATAGGATGTAAGCCATTGGGCCTAAACAGTCCCACCTTTCTGTCTGTAAATAATTCATTGTGGATTTTTTTAGTGATAATTACAAGGAAAACCTGAGAAAGCAAAAGACTTGTAGGTTGCAATTCTGTTATCCTGAAAGTTTGGCAGTTTTCTCTATTACAGAGCTCTATTTTTAAGATTATTCTGTGATTACAGGTCTGCTCTGGCCAAAGAGCCAGCAGACAAGGTTCTTTCTTCACTTGGGAGGAGATTGAATTTAATTTTGAGAATCAGAGATGAAATGATGCTGAGGTCTTGCAGGTTCTCCTGACATTGTCTCAGTGTCTTGTCTTTTCACACCACATGACCCATCGTTTGTTTTACGCCATATTAGCTAAATTATCTTCTGGCTAAATGAACTTCTGAAGTCAAGAATCTTGTGTTTTTCTAGCTTTAAAGGTTCACACATTTTAGTGTTTAAAATACTAAGCTTAGGGCTGTATTTGCTTACTGGAAAGTCTGTGGTTTTTTCTGACTACCTGGAGAATTGTCAGCATGTGCATGAACCCCCAAGACTCTTTAAAGTTTTTCAGTTACCAGTTGCAGAAGGTAAGGATCTTTGCAGATGTTGAAATGTTTATTATCATCTCCAATGTGGTGGGAATATGTGCTCCTTGCAGAGTGAAGTTACATCACCATCACTGTAAATATATCCTTGTGACAGTTTTTCTGACTTTATAGCAATAGAAACATGTGTGATGTTTAAAAAATAAATAAATGAAGCGGGGGTGTATATTTATCACAATAGTTATTCATATGAGGAATACATTTAGATGGCTTTTATCTTTCTACACACCTCTAAGTTGGAAAACGGCATAAAGCTTGGCTGTTACTGAGTCTGATGGTAATTTGGTTTTAGTGGAACTAGGGTAGAATTAGGTATAATCTATTGCTCTGTTTGAGTCTGAAACTACACCTGGATACTAGGATAGATATGCTATCCAAAATGTTCCTGACAGTTCATCGTCATGAATGGGCAGCAACTGCTTTTAAAAGGTTTCTGGTTTCCAAAGACTGAGAGCATTCTCCAAAATATCAGCATAGCAGGTATCAGTTTCCATGATTCAAAAATCTGAAATCAGAATGTTAACTAACTGCAGGACTGAAAAAATGAGGGAAACAACCTTATTCCCAGCTCCTTCCAAAAGACACCTTCTTTTACTCACTTTTGGACATGTATATTTGAGGGATGTGTCTCTTTCTGTCCAGCTAGCTGTGAGGACCACAAATCTTATATAGAAAGCAAAAATTATGTTTAAGGACCTCATCTTTCACTCTTCCCCAGCTCCAGAGTCTGCAACAGTAAATTCTGAAAGATTGTTGCGTATTTGATAGCTTCAGTGAAGACATGCTGTATGAAGTGGTGTGTTTTCTGGTAAGTAGATATTTGGAGCAACATCGTAGCTCACAACAGAGTACAAAGCAGGCAGGACATTGGAAGGTAGCCTGGGAAGGAAGGTTATGTCATTTTCTGAGTGGAGAAATCACCTGCATGCATTATGCTGGAGAAGGTCTGATCTGGCTTCTGGCTCATCATCACGCTCAAAAACCATTTCTACAAGGCAGGGTTAGCAGCCATCTGAGGTTATGCCTCTGTGAGAGAGTGTAGATGGGCAAAGGGATCTGTGCCTTTATTGTTTCTTTCTCCACAGGCAAAATCTACAAACTGTCCTGATGCTGGTGGGGTAGGCTGGTGCCTTGCTTGTTCAGTCTGAATGAAAGAAGGATGGAGAGAAGGGAGGGACAGAAGGAGGGAGGAAAAGCCAGAAGACAGGATACATATTTCCAAGTGAGACAGGATTCACATTAATAGGAATGAATATAAGATGCAATGCAAACACTATTTAGGAAGACCAGGATGTATGGAAAATGGATATTTTTTTTTTTCCTGTTTTTGGTTTGTTTTTGTTAAAACATTTCTCTTGCTGGATTTATCCATCAAATTCCCAGAGGAGAACTGTAACAGGAGTAGAATAAACAGAGAATTAAAATCTGGTCCCAGAGGTACAAAGCCTCCATCTTACTCATTAGGGAGTAACATGGGGAAATACAGCATGCGTGGGGAGAAGTGAGTTATTTTGTTTGCTGTGATACACAGCAGCTCAACAGTCAGTCCTTTTCACTGACTTCTGGGGCACTGCAGTAGGCTTGCAAACACCAGCCAGGAAGACACTTCCATTAGTCAAACCTACCTTTGCAGAGCAACTTACCCTTCCCTTCTAAAATGTTATCCTAATGCTTATTTGTGCTTGTTTTGGTTTTGTGTTTTACAGCCCTCCCTCTGCTTCTTAGAACTGAAGTGAATAGATAAGGTGAAATCTTCATGCTAAAGTTAGGCAGAAGGCACATTCACCAACCCAACTAAAGGATTCTTAAGCTTATACTTAATCATTTACAATATACAAAGTAATAAATATTTAAAAACAAACAAATGGAAATGTGAAAAAATTGCTGCTTGACACACTCAGAAAACACTGTTGATCCATAAATGCATAAACTCTCGGGAGGAATGTGTAAGAACAGGGGAGTGAGAGGAAAACTGAGCTTATTTGTTTAATCTGGCATTTTGAAAGTTAGAGCTTTCTCAGTCTTTTTTGGCTAATAAAAAACAAAAAGAAGAAAAAGGCTTTTATCCATAGTAAACTTACAAAATGTTGAAGCTGAAAATTAAATGACTGCTCTGTCTTGAAAACAAATACTTCCAGGGGCTTGTGTTCCTTCCAACTCTTTCCTCTATTTTCTCTGGCAAGCATATATGCAACATACTGTCCCTCAACTCAAGATAGTAAAAAGGATTTTAAAAGCCCAAATAGCTTTCTGTTGAAAAATTATAGTTTTGAAAATAATGCTTTTGCAGAGTTAAATTCTTGCTGACCTTAGGTCCACTGTTGCACATGTTCTCTACAGTTTTATCCCATCTAATGTTAGGCAAGGTTTCTTGTGCCCTCTGGGAGGATGTTTCACAGCCTACAGTGTGCAAGCCTACACTTGCACATACCCTGTGCTCACACCTAAAAAGACAAAAAAAGCATGCCAAGAAAATGTAGCTGGTGAAAGTTTGAGGTTGACAATAAGTTTGTATCACCTTTTTTTTTACTCTGTTGGTGTAGGAGGCAATTAACTGTTTGACCCCGCACCCTTTAGCTCATTATCTCAGGGAACAGAGGTCAGTGCCTTCAGCTTGAGAAGTCTCTTTCTTATAGGGCAGTGGAGGTTAAGACAGTGACACACTTACTTCTATGTGTCTTTTGTTTCTTTTGGCTTAGAAAATAGGACTTTTAAAAATGTATTGAGTTTATCTAACCTGAAGGTGAAATAAAGGCAACAGGTACATAAAAATTGTACTGATTTTAACAAAATAAACTTCCCTTCACACCTTAGATTTGTGGGTCTGTGTGTGAACAAAGGATAATTTTATAATATTGTCCGGATAATGAAACTTATTTTCCATCTTTCGTTCTGCTGCAATATTGTACTGGCAGGCTGGACTGACATTCTGCTCCCCCCAAACACACACACACACCAATTAGACCTTCCTGATTATCATTCTAACTAGAGGACAGCAGGCTTTGTTAGTGAGATGCTGTTTTGGTAAATGTGGATGGAAGAATTGTGGAATTTGATTTGTATGGAGATAAACAAAATAATCATGTTTCACTCCAGTTGTTTTAAATCAGCTAGGCAGCCTCTTCTTGCCAGCTCATATCCTGAGCTGTCTTCTGCCACGTCTCAGAAAAAAAAAAAAAAATGCCGTTTGTGAAAGAGTGATGTTAAACAGAGCCATTCATCTGTGTGTGCACCCCCACCAAACCTGTGGGTCTGGTCAAAGCCAATGAGCTCCAACAGAAATATTTCTGATGATATTACTATGCCTGGAAAACGAAATGCCTTCCCCCATCACATCCACTGAAAGACAGGAAGAGATCTACTAGCCTCCACAAGAAAACACAGGCATTTCCAGTCATCCTCCAGCCTCCAACAGCTATGTATGTAACATGTTGTATTGATGATAAGGTTATACAGCATGCATTTGCAGAATTATACTTCATGCTTTTCTTAAAGCCTTTCTTTGATGGCAGCATCCAGTGGTTACATAATCTTTCTCTCCCCCTTGCTTTTTAAGTCCTAGAGACAAAGGTTCCAAAAGCTCCAAAACCAGAAGAAAAATAAAAGGTTAACATAGTTAAAGAAATAAATAAATTGACTTTCAAGTAAGTATAGTACCTGACTTGTGATTTTAGAATGTTTGTAATTTGTCATTTCTTACCTAAGGGTCCTGAAATTGGACCCAGTTTGCTTTATCTCATTTCAAAATTGTTCTCAAATAGTTTGATTTCTGGATAATGATTAGGCTTTGTGACTTACAAACATAAATCAACAAATAATACAGAAATTGGTGTGGAAAATATAATGGAGAGTAGAGGAAATTAAATCAAAAATGCAAATTACTGAGGAGAGAAGATGTTAAAATATCTTGGGAAAAAATACAAAGCACTGGATAGCACCAAACCCTAGCATCTCTTAGAGAAATATTCTGTGACTAGTAACTCAGTAAAAAGTTTAAAAGAAATAACCATATCAGAGTGATAGCATTTTTTTTAAAATCATTAAATAATGGGATGTTTTCTTTTGTTAGTCTGTGGTTTATGTAGGCTAAAGAAATGTAACTTCTATGCAGAGCCAAGAATTTATTTTCTAATCAGTGTCTTAAAAGTTTAGTCATGATGCACCGAATTGTTACTGCTCTAGTTTAAATTATAATAGCAGGCCGAGGTACTTGTTTTTTTGTTTGTTTGATTGTTTGTTTGTTTTTTAAAGTAATTCCCTTTAATAACAGAGGTGAAACTGCTGAACACATCCCAGTACCTGTCCCTTCCCCAGTGTTATATTGGCCCGTTCAATGCTGCCCTTGAGTCTTTTGGTTAATGGCATTGGTCTTCATCAACAAGAAGGGAGAAGCCACCCACATCTCTGGTCTCTGCTGAAAGGAGGACACTGATGTTGTTGGTGGGGTTTTCTTTCTTGTTTGTCTTGGACTTACTTGGGGTTAGTTTCATATTTGTCCAGACATAGGCAAATATCCTTTCTTTATTGGTCCACAATTCCACATTACATTTTATTTCAGTCTGTGGTGTGTTTCTTCTTTGTTCCCTTGTAATTCTGGTAAACTCTTTTTACTTTTTTTTTTTTTTTTTTCCCAGTATTGGTTTTGTGGCCAATGCTTGATTATTAGTGCATTGTTCACAGCCCTAGCGTCTTCAGTATAATTTTGGATAGATACTGTGTGCAGTGGTTGTATCCCAGGTTCACAGGTAGTTATATAATGTGACTCTTAGTTGCAGAAATATATAAAAAATATGGTAGCAATAAGCATTTCATCACACAAGAGCACAAAGCTGTGCTGAAGTGGATCAGGGCAACAGTTACCTGGTTGTCAGACAACTGCTGCATGAGCTACATGAGCTAAATCAAAACTGCAGGCCAGCCAAGACGACAGACAGGTCTTGAGGCCTTTGCACGGTTCATACAAAGCCCCTGGCCTGTCACTGGTGATGGCAATATCAGATTTATAAGGCTACACTTCTCCCTTTGTTTCTGTTATTCTACCCCCCTGAATTTATTCTTGAAGCTGCCTGTTACATTTACCAAATCCTTCAAAGCTCATGGATTTATTGAAAAATTCTGCAGGTGCATTACATGCATGTTATAACTTGTACAAGAATCAGCACTGTTTATTAAAACTGTGTGTTTTTACCCTGTTTAATGGGAGAGTCCTTTCTCCGTGATGGCTAAGACACGTTTGTGTCATGTTGATGGATGCGTTAAGCATCTGTGTCAGCCAGGCACAGAGCCCGGCTGGGACACTGGCTGCTGAGTCCCGTTGCATTTCTCGGGTTCTGCTTACTGGCAATGGTGAATGGGTTTTGGACCTGATTTTCTCCTGTAATTTTTTGGAGTGGGTCTCAGTTTAAGATTTTTCACCTCAATATTTTTGTTTTACCCTTTTAAACCTTATTGTAAGTCTTGGGCAAAGGTACTTAATTTCATAGTTCTTGTGTTTCCTTTTCTGGGTATTTTGTGGCTCCGGATAGGTTCTTCACCTTCTCAGCAGCTTACCTTTTCTATTCAGATGAAACCATGCTTGCAGTGCTCCGTGGCAATTAATGCATACCTTTCATTTCAGCCCTTGTTCTGTTATTTCTTCTGGTGCTTTCTCTGCCTGCCTGTCTCCTCCACACCCCACTTGCTTCCATTCATACTTCCTTTATGCAAATCTTAAAAGTTCTGTTGCAAACCTCTAGCTTTTTGTAAATGTTCTCTGCTGCCAGGTCTTTACTTGACCTTGATGCCTGCAGAGATGAAATCAATGTCAAGCCAATCTAAGCACTCAGAATAACTTTGTTAAACCCATTAGTCAGTGTGTTAACCTGGAGTTCACTCATGGTTTGGTTACAAGACTCACTTCTGTCTTGAGTAAAAATGTGGAGTTGTTTCCTGTGCTGCCCTGAGTGCCCTTAATTTGATTTGGGTTAGTGGTAGTTAATTATTTTGTGAGATTACCTTGACTGGCAACAATCTGCTAGATTAATTCAAGCTACCCAAAGTACATGGAGAAATCCAGTCTTCTGTTGGTTATATTTCATTCATATGGCCTACGTGCAAATTCAAGTGTGCTGGCAGAAACACAGATATGGCAATGTACACAGCTGAATATGCTGTGTAACTATTCTGGCATGTTTGTATCAGTAAAAATTCATTTTCATTGCTGTGACCATACAAATGGTACCATGAAGGACAATTTAGACACAGTCTAAGAGTGAAGTTGTGCATACCTTTGGTGTCTGGCAGGTTCAGACTGCAAACTTAGAGGCTGAGGCTTTGTTCAAAGGAAGACAGCCTGCTGGTATCATTTGTGTTGATTTTTATAATGGTATTTTCACATGAGAATGCTCAGCTAAAATTGTCTCGGAGCACCTCTTAGGCGGTCATCTAAGGCAGTTATTTGTAAGCAAATGTTTTCCCTAAACTGTTGCTTTTTAGACTGTACAGAGTGGAAACTTCCTAGAAGAAGAGTCCTGAACAGAGAGAAATATAAATCCAGTTGTCTTTTTCTATCTCTTATAAAAGCTTGCCTGGTGATAGAGAACATGGCAGTTTAACAGTGGAATGAATTCAGTCCTCTGACAAAAATGACTTGATAAAAAGCTGTTGTGGTTTAACCCGGCCGGCAGTTACACAACACAGCCCCTTGCTCACCCTCCTCCCTCCCTCTCTGGGATGGGGGAGAGAAACGGGAAAGTGAAGCCTGTGAGCTGAGATAAAGACAGTTTATTAAGATAAGAAATAATAATAATAATGATAATAGTACTACTAATAATAATGTGTATGAAACAAGTGATGCACAATGCAATTGCTCACCACCCACTGACCGATGCCCAGCCTATCCCCAAGCAGCCGCCCCCCCCCACCCCTATGTATTGTTGAGCATGATGTCAGATGGTATGGAATACCCCTTTGGCCAGTTTGGGTCAGCTGTCCTGGGTCTGTCCCCTCCCAGCTCCTGCTGCACCCCCAGCCTGCCCGCTGGCAGGACAGAGCGAGAAGCCGAAAAGCCCTTGGCTTGGTGTAAGCACTGCTCTGCAACAATTAAAACATCAGCATGTTATCAGCACTCTTCTCATCCTAATCCAAAACATAGGACCCTACCAGCTACTAGGAGGAAAATTAACTGTCCTTACTGAAACCAGGACAAAAGCAAATAGGAAATCCCACACAGCTGAAGTCTCTGGCAGTCACTGGCAGTGGCCAGACTGTCACAAAACAGATACAGAAGTTGTGGAGCTCCTTCTTCCAACATCTCAAGGTTTTTCTGGGTTTCTCTAAGTCCTACTATGTCCACAACTGATAGGGAGAGGATCAGTTGCAAAAGCAGTCTCAAGTGTTATATTTGGTCAGTGAATCCGTAGGTGGCTTGCAATGGTCGTGGTGCTCATTTTGTCTTGGATACTGTGGATACTGCCATGGAAAGCATTATGCAGAAAGGTTCGTTCGTCTGGTATCCCATGTTGAACAGTTGCCAGCAGGAGATGCTTGGGAAAGGTGAAGGAATTCTTATTAGGCAAATGTGGGGTAGTCTGTGGGTCCCTTTTTCAGTTTTTCTGCCACTGGCTCTCATTCCTGGTTGCAAGAAACAGGCTAAAATTCCGAAGCAGGAGGCTTACCAACCCTCTTAAATTTTTTATTATCATCTGCATTTAGTCTGGATTCTTAAACACCATACATCTCTCTAGCCACCTTTCAAAAAATCTGTAATGTTATAACATATTAGGTGGAGTGTTTGGGGCAGGGTAGGCCCTTTACCTTTGGGTTAGGTAAGATGATATTTCTTACAGTCCTTTCAGCTTTCTAAGATTGATGAGAACATGGTTACTTTTCACCCATTTATTGGTATGTACACTGAGAGTTGAAGAGATGTCCCTCTACACACCACATCACTCAAGTTAAAGATGGGAAAAGGTATTAGCTTGTACATATAAGCAGCCATTGCCTTAGTGCTGTAAGTTTAGTATGGTTGGCTAGATGCAGTGGTTGCAAGTGTGCTGAAGTCTTTCTAAAGCTTTACTTGCTAGAAATCCATGATATATTAAACCTGATAACTTCACACAACTTCCCTGCCTTGCATTGCATCCTGCTACCTGTCGTTATGATCAGCACACTAAATACTTCCTTGTTTTTGTGAGGAGGCTCATCGCCGTTTTGCATTTTGGGGCTCAAATATGTCTTTGCAAATGAGTCCTGAAATGAAAAGATCCTTTTGCAAGTAACTCTCAAGAGAGCAGAGCTCTGAAGTAATTTATACTTTTGAGGTACTCAAATAGCAGTATCATATGCTCCTCACTGCTTGGGGAAGCCAGCTATATTTAGCTATCACAGTCATTCTCTTATGAGCAAATACCTCCTGTTGTGATAATAGTTGTATTGCTTATCTTGGGACTCTTTTATGACAATCAGTATTATTGTGAGCTTTGCTCCATGGGACCAAACTCATTACAGTGGATCTCATCCTCCCCACTGTCATCCATCTCTGTGTCAATTTCCTGCTGATTTATTTCCTTTGTGCCAGGATGTGCAGGGAGGTGGGATTTGGAGACGTTCCAGTTTTACTAAGAGGAATAGGTAAATAAGCTCAACTGCTTCATACAAGCACGGGTCCTCGGGGTCCAGTTGTTATTTGTCAGCACTGACAGCATGGTTGCACACTCATTCATATCAGATCAGTGCACTGTGTGCTGGCAAGCAGTGATAAAATCATCGGGGTGGGGTGGTGAGCCTGTGACTGTGATTCTGCTGAATTCACTGTATGCACAGTCTGACTTTTACATGGCTTTTTGGAAGCTGCAAGAAGTCAGACAATACTCCATTCAGCACACAGCTTGCAAACGTAGAGTTAAACAGTGATCTTTTTTTGAATAATTTTTCAATTATAGCCATGCTTAATACCTGAACAGTGCATCAAGGCACACAGCTCTGATCCAGGAATTGGCACCCTGAAATCTGAATTTGTAGTGACACTAAGCTACAGTCCTAGCTGCTGATGAACTCTGTTCTTTATGGGAGCTTTACTCCTCCCTTCAGTAACTGAGCAGTTAGCTCAGTAGTGCTTTCAAAAATTCATCCCTGACCATTTTTATGGCAGGTGTGCTCTCTGCAGAGATCATTAATGCCTCCGGCTGCAAGAGGAGCAGAATCATCTTCCTGGGGATGTACCTGTCATGGGCAGTGGAAGGCAAGAAGTTGATCTGTGTTTGACTGCTTTTAAACGATGATCTGTAGGGACCAGCTGTGAAAGGAAAATGTCACAGGCCTCTTCTGTGCCTGATCTGCAGGGCTTGGGTGTGTTTTTGCAACACTTCTGTGGAGAAGTGGATGTGGGCTAATGCAGCTTTCATGTTTTGGAGGAATGAGAGTCAGTGCCTTGTCTGTTGGCCAAGGTGCCAGGCTTCACATGGATGGTAGTTGTTTTTTTCTCAGGCAGATAGGTAACATATAAAGATATAAGCAGATAGGTAACAGTGGCTTGTAAGTTGAGTAATGGCCATATCTTGATTGATGCCTAGATTTATATCTGGGATGGTGCAACACTGCCTGGCCACACTGGCAGCTCCAAGAAGACCTTTGTACCTTGGATTTGGAAGCTTGCTCACTGAGCTTCCTAAATGTCCACTGCCTTGGTTTTCATTGGAAAAGATGACCCACCTGCGGACACAGGTTATAAAGTGGTGTACTGACTCTTTTCAGATCCAAATTCTTGCAGGACTATCTTGGATATCAACCAAGAGCTTTCAAAATTGGAAGAAAAAATCACAATCAAAATCTTCCTGTGAAGCGATCAGATGTGCAGGAGATGGTGGTGAAGAGATAGGGTAAAGAAGTTCCAAAAAAAAGGACACCAAAAAAAAAAGAAAAGAGAGGGAGAGAGAGAGAAAGAAATGAGTGTATATAGGGAGAGAATAAAACTCAAGAATGTTTTTTTCAGTGAAATAATTAAAAGTGCTGTGCAGTGCCCTAAAGCCTGTATGCATGTACTCTAAGGAAGGAAATGTAGGAAGAGAATGAGGCACTGAAAGATACCTGACAGGAGAAAAGACAGTTAGGATGGAAAATCAGGGACTGAGCACACCTTCCTGCAACTCCCCACCTATGCACACATGCATCGGGACAGCAGCTACAGAAGAGGCTCAAGCAGCAGTATGAATACTGCTCTGGGCATTGCAAGTCCTGAGAGAGAAGGGTGTAGTCTGCTCAGGCTGTGAAGCTGACATGAAAATGTTAAAAGCAGCACTAGAGTTTTATAACACATTTGAAAAGGGATTTTTGGGGAGTGTGGGGTTGGGCAGAGGCCTGTGGTCTGACTTAGTTCTACCCCATCCTCTACCCAGATCATCACAAGCCGCAGTGCTTCTGTTAATGAGTTATTGGGAATCTTTAAAGTGAATTTTGCAGCACCCTTTGCTGCTGTAAAATTGAAGGTTGAAGAAAAAGAAGGGATGAAAGGGAACCAGACCAAGTTGTTACAAAACTATCACTCTGATCCCAGGACTGTAAACAGGCTTGACCCCCAAATTAAGTCTTTTAAATAAAAAAAAATAATAAGTGACTGAATGACTTTTTAAGTAACAAGGAACTATTTTGCTTTACCATTTCTGCATGAGAAAATGCTGTGCAAACTTCCATTGCAGCTTCTCAGTGGGTGGCTGTAAGAGCTGGGTCAGATGTATCCCCTGCAGCCACAAATCATCATTCTGAGGTGGTGCATTGACTTACACAAGCTTTAAAAGGAATACAAAAAGCTGAGAAGTTATGTTGGAAGAAAGAGTATGCCAAATGAAAGTGTATTTGGGTCAGGAAAGATTGTCAAGGTTCTCTAAAGCAGGGTGTAGACACCCCAAGGGATGCATAAAGCAGTCCCTTGGGGTGTAGAAAGAAAATATTTTCTGCAATTAATATATAAAACTTTGGAGGGAAAAAAAAAAAAAAAAGAGTGCTTATTTAATCTTTACCTCATTCTTTTTTATTTTGCTTTTCTGCATAATGTGCATGTATTATTGCAGTAGTCCAAGCATATAATTTACAAATAAATGCACGTAATAGTTGGAAGGGTGCAGCATGTCAGTACAAAATGATGCCTGGGCTCAGCATGGTGCTTGTGGGGGGAACTGCCTCACTGGGGCAGTGCCTCAGTAAGTGTCAAAGTGGGTGTTTTGGCAGAGATTTGTGCATGAAAAGAAGTAACATTCGGTCTCATCCTACAGCCATCTCTCTGATATTTCTGGGGCTCGTGCAAAATTAGCATCTGGACACTTGGAAAAGCCTACGGTTCTGGTAGAAGTAGGCATTGGCCAGTAAGTTCTTAGAAGGCGATGTGTGCTGCTATGGCCGTTGATACAACAGAAAATACTGGTTAACGAGGTGCAGACCATGGTATCTGCAATTAGGACAGCTCTTCCAGGGAAGCAGATAGTGAAACACAATAATAGGTAAAGATTACAGCAGGAGCAAACAGAGGAAGAAGAGATGCTCATACAAGGAGCAGAAGCCAGGGTGCTGTGATTACTGAGGTGCTGCTGGGACTGATCTCACAGGCTGTGAGGAACAGCCTGGGAGCAGCTGCAGGGCAGGCAGTGGGCAATATACACTGGAACTGCTTTAACCCTAACTGGGGGCTTGCAGCAGAGTGGGCTGCTGCAGAGAGGGTGTGTGAAGCACAGCGTGACAGCAGGAGCCTCTAGCCTTGGGGCAGGGAAACAAGGAATAGAAACGTAGCGTTTGTACCTCTCTAACATCCTCAGCATGTCTTCTGGAAGGTTTTGGAAGAAAAGGTAGAAATGTCTAAAAAGAATATCTGATTGTTTTCAGAGGGGAATCAACTAGTCTAAAACAAAGGAATCAAATGGAGCAAGTGTAAATGATACAAGTGTGGAAATAGTTCTTTACAATCTTTGCTATTTCTGTCTTCCATAGCACAGAAGGATACGTAACCCACTCCAACACTATGGATATTGTTAACTTGTCACTTCTTAGCTTTGCTTTGACTGTTTTGTTTTGTTTGTATTATCATGTATAAATATATTTGAAGAGAGTAGTGCAATAGTTTTTGGATAGGTCAGTTGTCATGGCTGAAGTGACAACAAGAGAAAAATATGAACAAACTAAGGGAAGACAGAAAATACTGTATAATTTAAATGCATTTTGATCTCAAAACTGGGAGAAAAGCTTCTTTTTTTTGTGAGAATAGGTATCATTTCTATTGTTAATAGTGATCATTATTAGTAGTTTATTAAGATACGAGTGCAATGTATCAGATCTAATCTAAAAAAAAGGTGTGCAAGTCCTTGTGTATACATATCTATAGAGAAAAAAAGCTTTGTGCATTTATAAAACATGAAGTTTAGATCACTGCAAGCTACAATAGTAAATCAACTAGGTCTAGAAGTGTTTCCTATGGTAAACTTGGTTTTTCAATGGATTGTGTAAGCATAGTACAACATTGTGATTGGGGTGATTGTGTCTTTTTATGACATCATATTGGGGATTTCTCTAAACGTGAATGCATAAATCGATGGCTCTTGGACAAAAAATAACAGATGGTAGAAACTGGTTCCTCTCCAATGCAAAATGCTCTATATGCAGTGTTCCAATTTGCTGGAAAGGATTTTTTCATTTTTAAAGGGCTGATGAAGTGATCTTTGTAAATTAGAATAGTAGTATTTTAGAGGTGCATCAACAATGAAAGGCTATTAAAGCAGACACAGTGTTCTTCGTAGTGTCTTTAAAGGGATGCCAGCAAACAACAGAAGGCGGGATAGGCATGTTTATATGCAATTGTCAGCTTTTAGTGTTTAGGTGACTCTATAATCATAATTTGACCTCGTGCGATTGTGAATCTGTTCTGCTTATTTCCAGCCATCATCTGTGATATACTTCATAGGTTCAAGTTGTTTTCAAGTGCATACCAATTTACATGCTTGTAAGTGTCCACAAAGTATACAATAAGCTAATTTACTATGTACAGTTTAACTGAATGCAATTTTAACCACACCAGACTCTAAGTAACATAAAAAAAAAGGCAGCTTGGAATTGAATCAAAAGATGTGACTCACCTGATTTTTTTTCCCTCCAGACTATCAGCCTTAGGTGCCCTCTGTTCATTCCTGTGCTCATCAATATTCCCACTGTTTCATGCTTACACTGTGACCTGTGTGAATACTCCAAAAGCACTGGTTTCCTCAACTCTTGTAGTAGGAAAGTGGGAGGAGAGAGAGAGGGGCTGGATATTTTCTTGGAGATCTCCATCAGAAGCCAGAGAGTCGCTAGCGCCTTACACAAGCCTCTTCTTCAAACAAAGGAGATGCATATGCCATCACTTGCTCTTCATGGAGAGGTGTGAAAGGGACATTTGTTTCTTCTCTCTTCAAGTGTCTGTCAGAGCATCCTGTAGACTCCTCTTTCTTCTCTGGCAGCTGGATTGGTTGGACCGCTTGGGAAGGAAGCCAGGGTGCAGTGGTGCCAGGTAGCAGGGATACGGGCAGATCTGGTACTGGGACTGGTTGCCTTACATCTGTTCTAGTGCATCTGTTTGTGGCAGCAGGGAAGTCCCTGCTAACCAGTTCGCTTCCTCCTGCAGTTGAAAAGCTGCAAAACCAGGACATAACTCTGTGATTGCACTCAGGTGTGTGCTGAACTGTGTGGTGTGGAGCAGGTGGGAGTAGAGGGGCAAAGAGACACTTCTTAACACTAGGGAATAAAACCACCTCTGTGTGAAACTGTATTTTGTTACCCGACACTCAAACAGAAATTCAGAGCTGAGAAAATCAGAAGTGATCCCAAAATATTTGAGGAAGGAGCTCTTCTTTCACATCATCATGTTTTTCTGTCAATGGGCCATGTTTATAAGCTTTGATTAAAAAGTAAATAAAAATTGAAGCTGTTCAGATTTTTAAGTCTCATCCTCACCCTGATCATTCTCACTCCCCTACCCATGTATAATTTATACATTTTCTGTAGAGCTTGAAGTGAAATTTTTATCTGTGTTCTACCTGAATTTCACTGGGCAGTTATTTTTAAGTACTTAACCTTCTATCCGTATTTGGGACTGAGGAAAGTGTGTATTTTTGTTGTTGTTGTTGTTTTCAGGTTTCAATATGGTTCTGGTCCTCCTTCTGTGGGTGACACTGTGATCTTTGGTGATCTGGTTTGTTTAGCAAAGCATGAAATCCTGCAAATAAGAGGATGAGTTGCATCACTTACTAAAACAACCCAATTAAAATACAATGAAGACGTGAAGCAGGGGCTTACCTGGACTTTGGCTCAGCAGGGATGGCATATAAAAAGACGACGGAGCATCTATTTTTGAAATACATTTTTAATATCATGATTCCCCAAATTATTTCTGTGCATAGCTGTGAAACCCTCTTACAAATTAAAGACCATTTATTTGTGGTTTTGCTGGCTCATAAGCAACCAATTTTTTTTTGAGTAGCTAAATAAATTTCAATGGGACTCTTGACAAATGGTGTTGCAGAAAGGAAAAAAAACACCAACCAACCAACCAAACCAACAACAGTAGATGTTTTCTGGAGTAAAATACGAGTGTTTATCTGAATAAGGGAAGTTTCTTTGGACAATTTTTTCTTCATGTTAAAATCTCTTCTGCAAAATCCTGAGAAATCTGGGAATTGAAATTAGAATTTTTTTCTAGAACCTGTTACACTGATATCCTTTTATTATAGTGGACAGGATTTTCAGTCTTGTGGTTTCCCATCACTGCAGAATTCGTGATTTGTTTCCTTCTCTGCACTCCTTCCTGTAGCAGTTCTTTGTAGCTCATTCAATTGTCCCCTACTTTTGCATTATTACCCTCTGTATTCAACAAACTTGTTTTCTTTTGCTTTCTTCTTTCTCTTCAAATTCTTCTTCTTTTTTTCACCCATTATGAGAAAAGCCTGAGGAGCAGGCAGATCTGTCTGTATTTCCATTGAAACTGTCCCTAAATGCCTTTCAGTGCTTTGTATGGAGAGGCACCAAATGTAATGGAATTGTTTTTGTAGGCTGAAATTTCGTCACAAACCCTTCATGTATTATCCCAAGGATCTGGGAGGTCGTTTTAATATTTGCTTTCCAGCCTGAGTCTTCGCAAGACTGTCAGCTGTAGACAAAAAGTGTTCTTGACCATTTTCTTTGCAGGTTGTACGAATGAGACACTGAAATTAGAACTCTGTACAACATATCAAAACCAGTGATTAGCATAAATCTAAGCAGAGTACCCACGTCTTGAGCCCATTATTAATGAAATCAATCAACTGCAGTTCTGGGTCTTGAATATGTTAATTTTGTAACTACAGACTGCTATATTTTCATTAAACAAATCATATTACTTATCTTTGGAATTCAGAGTTCCTTATGTCTGCAAACTGTTATCTTATTGCTGACAATACCTGCCATTTTATTGCTATAAATGTCCTTAGAAATTCATGGAACTTTAGCCAGTAAGAAGTAAAAGAAAGAAATTATCAACTACATTTTACGTTTATTCAGAAGAGTTTACAAGCCCAGTTGGTGTGAATCAAGATGAAGCGCCTGCAGGAGGATGGGTAAAGGCCAGAAATAGTATTTTAATTTTGCCCAAGATAATGCATGGCTGTTTCATTTAGATTCACTTGAAAGTCTGAAGGGATGAAGTAAGAGCTAGAAAATTAACATTTTTTAATTAATTGAAAGATAGGAGTAGGATCAGTCTTGTTAATTGCATGGATAAATTCATTGAGGTTTGTTTTGCAGACTGCTCAATATTTGTACAGAATTTCCTAATGAATCTCATCATCAGGTTTCTACTTCATTTATCATGCATTGCTAATCCTTCCACAAGAAAGGCAAAAGTGTTACCAGCTGTAGCAGGATAAAAGTTTTATTCATGTGGTTTGCTGATGTGATGTGATATTTTAGTAGGTATTATTCAAAGTAAACACCGAGTAAATGATACACTGAGCATTTTGTCAGGGAATTCACCAAATGAAATCGATCAGCTTTGATGGCATTGCAGACCTGCAGGGCAAGGAAAGGTGTGATAGTTGAAAATAAGACTTATGGTCATTTTGTTTGGCCTTCTGGATATTAGCACACATGTACCTGCTATTTACACAACTAAGTGTTGGGTTCTACATAGGCAGCATCTGTTCTGGGGTGAAGCATATCCCTGCATGAAATTCCAGCCCTATGGCATTGATGTAAATTTTGTCTTTATCTGGGATTTCACTTGCCTGCCTGCAGTGGGAAGTTCTTTTGAGCTCTGCCTTGCTGACATACCACTTGAACTCTCTTGAAGATGTAAGTGGTGCAGATCCCTTATCAGTCTGCCTGCCTATCAAGTTTATACAGCTCCTTATCACTTAGGCGCTAGACAATTTTCCACATGAACCTTGTAGCAAGGGAAAATACCCCTGAAGGAATTCTTAAAACCTCTGTTATTACTTCCTTTTGTGGATCAAACCCTGCTTTGGGTTTTAGCAGCATGTTTTTAAGAGATTAGTAGTTTATGAATCCCGGTGGCTGTTCCTTTAGCTGTCTTCGTAGCAAGGTATTCTCTGATCATCAGTTTAAATATGTAGGTGATACCGTTTGGAGTAAAATGGTTTGCTAATACGAGTATGCATATCTTAAAATGTTACCTCTGCAAAGCAGAAAAGGGTCACGAGAGAAAGTGTCCCTCTGGTTTAATAACTCAAATGCTGCAAAATTGTCTACAGTGGTGGTGAACATGTGGGTTTATTTTGTGTATTTGTAGCAGGTTTTTTGTTCTTTTACCTGCTATCTTTAGTGATAAAGTATCAGTTTCTTATCATTGATTCTCTAGAGAAATAGGTAAGAGCACTTTTTCACTGACATGCCATTTTCTTTGAATGGCAGTAGTTTAAGTATAAACCAGGCATTTATTCTCTTATGAAAGTTTAAAATATTTTTTTATTCTATGATGAGATTTGGATCCTATACACTGAGCTCTTGTTTCATCTGTTCATCTAATCTTCTCAGTGCTCTTGCAAACTAGGAAATTGGGAGTGCTCTTGGATGCAGACGCTAGGCAAGTCTTGAAACTTAAAACACATGTTCATTTATGATCAGCTGGTAGGCAATCTCTCTGTTAGCAAGTAAAACTCAAGCATGACTCAGACATGTTACTCAGGCTGTGGCCGTACACTGTCAGCAGTCTGACAGCACATTACTGCTTCTGGTGGCTCTTTGCCTCTTAATAGCTCTTTGATGATGGGAAGCCAGAGCTCAGTGTGTGTCTTCCCTTTTGCCCAGGCTCCACTGTGCATCACCAGTGTTTATATGTACTTTTCCACAGACTGAGTGCGGTCTGATCCCAGTGATTGCTTTTCTCTTTGTAGGTCAAAAGCAGTGTGTTCTGGCTCTTTGAGACAGCAAATTTAGTGCTGGTTTTCTGGTACCTTCTAATAGTTGCAGATGTGGTGCTGTTACCTTAGTTTTTCTATTTTTATGTGCTGATACCAAGCCAGCAATCTTGTACTATGCTTGTCTGCCTTGCATCCAAACCAAATCACAAACAGGTCTTTATCCTCACAGAGTCTGGATTTGGGGATGGTTCATGCCACCATACAGTGTTTCTGATTAATTTTAAAGCACTTTTAAAGTAATCAGAAGGGCCGGAAGGTAGACCCAGGAAACTATAGGCCTGTTAGTTTAACCTCAGTGCCAGGGATGCTCATGGAGCAGATTATCTTCAGTGTTAATCAGGCGGCACTTGCAGGGAAAGCAGGTGATCAGTCCCAGTCAGCATGTGTTTATGAAAGGCAGGACCTGCTTGACTAACCTGATCTTCTTCTATGACAAAGTGACATGCTTAGTGGATGAGGGAAAGTCTGTGGATGTGGTCTACCTTGACTTCAGTAAGGCTTTAGACATTGTTTCCCACAGCATTCTCCTCAAGAAACTGGCTGCTCTTGGTTTGGACTGGCATACGCTTAGTTGGGTTAGAAACTGGCTGGGTAGCCGGGCCCAAGGAGTCGTGGTGGATAGAGTTAATTCCAGTTGGAGGGTGGTCTCTAGTGGAGTTCCCCAGGGCTCAGTACCCTGGTACTCTTTAATATCTTTATCGATGATCTGGATGAGGGGATCGAGTGCACCGTCAGTAAGTTTGTAGATGACACCAAATTAGGTGCATGTGTCCATCTGCTTGAGGGTAGGAAGGCTCTGCAGAAGGATCTAGATAGGCTGGACCAATGGGCTGAGGCCAACTGTATGAAGTTCAACAAGGCCAAGTGCCAGGTCCTGTACCTGGGGCACAACAACCCCAAGCAGCGCTACAGGCTGGGAGATGAGGGGTTAGAAAGCTGCCTGGCAGAGAAGGACCTGGGCATATTGGTTGATAGTCGGCTGAATATGAGCCAGCAGTGTGCTCAGGTGACCAAGAAGGCCAACAGCATCCTGGCTTGTATCAGAAACAGTGTGGCCAACAGGGCTAGGGAAGTGATTGTCCCACTGTACTCGTCTCTGGTGAGGCTGCACCTCGAGTACTGTGTTCAGTTTTGGGCCCCTCACTACAAGAAGGACATCAAGGTGCTCGAGTGAGTCCAGAGAAGGGCAAAGCTGGTGAGGGGTCTGGAGAACAAGTCTTACAAGGAGCGGCTGGGGGAGCTGGGACTGTTCAGTCTGGAGAAGAGGAGGCTCAGGGGTGACCTTATCGCACTCCACAGGTACCTTAAAGGAGGCTGTAGCAAGGTGGGGTTAGTCTATTCTCCCATGTGCGTGGTGACAGGACGAAGGGGAATGGGCTAAAGTTGCGTCAGGGGAGGTTTAGGTTGGATCTTAGGAAGAACTTCTTTATTGAAAGGGTTGTTAGGCATTGGAATAGGCTGCCCAGGGAAGTGGTTGAGTCACCAGCCTTGGAGGTCTTTAAAAGATGTTTAAATGTAGAGCTTAGTGATATGGTTTAGTGGAGGACTTGTTAGTGTTAGGTCAGAGGTTGGACTAGGTGATCTTGGAGGTGTCTTCCAACCTAGATGATTCTGTGATTTTGTGATTCTGTAAACACTAAAAATGGCTATACCTTGGCCAAGAAAACATTGGACAGCCATGACAGTCTTCTGCAGAAAAATCTTACTGTTAATTCCTTAAGCCCTATTATATTCATTCATTAAGTTTATGTTGTAAAGAGCTTTGGGAATGATCTTTTAACCCTCTGTTATCCTGTTGCAACCTGCCTGAAATTATATGCATGTTCATGCCAAGGTTTTTTACTGGGGACAGTGGGGTGCCTTTGGACATGTCTGGAGTGAAGCTGGGTAGAATGGATGTGAGGCTGCCACAGACTGGATGTTTGGTCAGTGCTTTTGCAGAGTAGTGATGTGTTTTCTGTCATGTTTTGATTCACAAACCTCAGTTTGGTTTCAGTAGCAAGCCAAGGGAAATCTGTACTATTTAAATGTCCAATCTGAACTACAAAGTTTTTGTGCAGGAATTATCAAAAACATTTGAAGTTTCCACAGTCAAGTGGATGGAGTGCTTGACAGGAGTCTGAGATTAGTATGTCTTTTTTTCAACCTAGACATTGAGTCACTATGTGACTTTTGGGATACTGCTTCAACTCTCTCTGGCTCTTGCCCCACAGGAAACAGAGGATTCTGCTTTAGAATAAGGTCTGTATGAATCCGTGTAATAAGTAATGCTTACAATGGTACAGTGCTCCGCCAAGGCTTGGGTAATCATCTTGAACAGTGGCATTAGTTTGAATGTGTTTTCTTAATTGAATGGGGGTTTGACATACGCAGTTTCATGTTTCAGTTGTGCAAATTGATCCTTGTTGGACTGGTGCAGAAGTTGTAGTGATTTTTTTTTTTTTACTTGTAAACAGAATCCTTACTTTAATGAGAATGAAGATGTTTATAGTTTGAATCCAGTTACCCACAGAGGGCTGCTAATTGTTAATGCAAGGTTAAACTAATTTACAAACCACTAAATGCTTGCATTTTAAGTGTCTCTATTTTTGTTACGGAAATGCCAGATCTGTGTTCTCCTTATATAACATTTTAATTTTATTTTAAAACAGGGTTAGCTGCTGCTGAAAAGATCATGAAACAGTCTAGATTAAGAAGGACAGGAAATCCACTGTAGTTTTTAGTGCATTGTCACGTCCTGGGATCAAGTAAAAAGTGGATCAATGGTAGCTCTCCTCACCTCTGGTCTGAGCAGATTTGGGTTTCTGCAGTGAAGTGATGTCCAACACATGCCAGTGGCTACACTGCTGTCTTAGTTTGCAGAGCAAGCATGTCCTGCATTTCAGGCTGGTAGTCTGAGATAATGTCAAAAGCAACATGAATTGGTATTGATAAAACAAGACAGAGGTTGAAAACTGTAATAAATGGTACCTGTTCTGGGATTTAGCTCTCCTGGATTTTTGATTTTTGTGTTTTCCACTGTTGCTCAGGTACTCATTATATGCGGCAAACGTACATAAGGCCATAATATTAATTCTCACCTGCACAGGACAAAGCTTAAAAAACCTGTGGGTTACGACTGGCTTCTGAGGAACAGACTTTCAATTTGTTGGTTTGAGTACTGGTAACATGGAACAATGATGAGGTGTGCTGTGTCTGCTGCAGGAGCTAAACCATAAAGACTCAGCAAATGATAATTTATCCTAGATATGTCCTTTTTGCTATGTGCCACATGCTCAGATAAAAAGCTTTTGAGCATACCTGAATTGGGCTTTTAGAAATTCTTCTGCTGGTTAGTAACATGTAGGAAAAGGCCTTTTTTAGAACATTTTTCCTTCCTCTGCTGTTTGACTGTCATTCTTTCTTTTTCTTTTCCTTTCTTTTCCCTTTTCTTTTCCTCTCTTTTCCCTGTTCTTTTATTTTTTTTTTTCCTTTCTTTTCCTTTCCTTTCCTTTCCTTTCCTTTCCTTTCCTTTCCTTTCTTTTCATTTCCCCCCCGGGGGCTACAAAATCTCTTCAGCCTGAGTTCTTCTTTCTTTGCAGTCTTTTTTAGTTAATTTTCAATTCACTTATGTATATTCCGTATCTCTGCTTGATCTCCCAGGAAATGTCAGACAATAACCTCCTGCTCTGTAGTTCAGGGGCTTTCTGAAAATGCATTTAGGGTAAATGGAGAAAGATGAGAACTACCTAATAGTAATTAATTCACAGATGTAATATCTAATACATTGTTTAAAGAGTAGAAACACCTCATAATACCAGAACTCCAGACTACTAATATTGCCTATACCGGGGTCCATAATTAGTTGGATTAGATTTAACGAGTTCTCTTCTCTTTGCAGTGCTCACGTGTCAGGTATTAAAAGGTCACAGAGTGTGGGATCTAAAAAGCCTTCTATAGATTGGTTAGCGTGATTTCCTTAGCAATTGAGTCAAATTGATTTAAAAAAAAAAAAAAAAAAAAGTAAAAATGAGAAGTCAATGCCTGATGTGTTGCTATTATAGCTGTTACTTCCTGTTGCTTTGGTGAGACACTTTGTTCTGTGAAAATGTGTTAAATGAAGAGATACTCGTGGATTATAAAATGGGACAGTCAGACCTGAACACTTGTTTTACATCTTACTACGATTCCCCCATTCTTTCAGCAAAAGTGCATTATCTCTGCCTGCCTGCAGACTGAGGCAGCTATGGATTGCTGTGGTCTGTGTTTCACAGTCCTCTGCATCCCTAGAGGACTCATTGCCTGTTGGAGAGAGACAAAAGCTAATGTGCTCCCACTGGGATGCCACTGCTCCTCCCCCTTGTCCTTCTGGAGACTGAGCTGATGAAAAGAACTGCTGTGACAAGCACAGGCTGGCTGAGAGTTTTCCCACAATGTGGGAATTAACTGGCCTGATCAGTCTACTGTTTTGTTTCATACTCCTCATGTCTGACACAAATGTGTCATCTCAGAGAAGCTGACATGCAAAACACTTTCCCATAGGAAATGCAGTTTTAAAACCAGTTTTTCACAATAAGCTTGAAAGAACAGACATGGTGGCACTTATTTATGACGTCAGGAGCCCCCTAGCATTCAATTAGGCAATTTTATATGCCTACTAAGAACCCTGAGGTTCTCTGCCAGTCTGTGCAGTTGCTTCATGCATCTGTTCAGAAAATTTCTTAAATTCTTGGGTTACTTGCAGCCCTCTGCTTTATTAGGAACACACAGCAATCACAGCTGTTGGAACTGATGGCAGGGCTTTATGTCTCCAACAGTGTTATAGAAAATCTTATTTATTTCAAAGCTTGATCTGGGAAAGCATTCATGAAGGTGCTATGGCATTAACATTTTTACACTAAGCCATTTGAAAGACAGGATTTGCAAAACAGGTGCTGACAGTCTATCCCCAGGGCACAAAAAGAGTTTAGTACAGTAATGCTCTGTAAGCGGCTCTAACTGTTTAACCTACTATTCTACCAGGCATCATGTGTTTGCTGGGTTAAAGGCAGAGGCATGTGGCACAAGAGCCATCAGTGTGAAAAGTGTTAAAAAATAATAACTGGAATTTTTTTCTATAACTCAAATAGAGTTGGATTAGCTTTTCTTTTTTTTTATTTTTTTTTAAACTATGACACAAATTTCTAAGATAATACCCATTTTATCTCATAAGTAAAGCTGGTATGTTTCATAAAACAGTCATTTTGAAATTCAGAATATTTGTATCTTAAGAACTGGGACATGGTATAGCATAGGAGTCTGAAGCCTGTCAGAGGTAACGTGTCCTGAGTATTATGTGTGACCCAGAACTGCATTTTTCAATGGTTAAGAGTTCAAGAACCCCTCTTGGCACACAGTGTGGCTTCACAGGAGATAGTATAGCTGTGCTGAGCCTAGAACCACATCACCAAAACTTTCATATACATTATATCATATACTCACAGCTTGGAGTCAAATTATGGAGAGCTGAGATGAAAAATATACTAAGTAGTTCACAGGCAGCAAAACTAGAGCCTGCATCGCGGTGACATGGAGTTTGGTGCTGGTAGCAACCCTGTGGCAGCTGGCCCAGCTCCTCAATTCATAGCCTCTGCTGAACTGCATGCTCTGCTAATTGCTGTTTTTTTCCAGTTCCCCTGCTGAGAGCTGGTGGGAAAGCACTGACACCCGTTATGAGCCTCACAGGCTTCATATGCTGAGGCCTGTTGTCACCCTGACACCAGTGAGGCCAAAGAGCTGGACCAAGATGCTGTGCAAAGCATATTCAGGAAGACACACCGGCTTTCACCTTCTTCCTCCCTGACAGCCCTGGCCCATGGAGATTCTTATTGTTGGGGTGTTGATTTCTGTTGGAAATGAGGTTGAGCCATGAGGGGTAACCTCATGGCTGCCTATAGCTTCCTCGTGAGGGGGAGCAGAGAGGCTGGTGCTGATCTCTTCTCTCTGGTGACAGGTGGAGCACCAGGGAATGGCAAGGAGCTGCAACAGAGGAAGTTCAGGTCAGATATTAGGAAGAGGTGCTTCACCAAGAGGGTAGTGGTCATGGCCTCCAGCCTGCTGGTGGTCAAGAAATGTGTGGACAACACTCTTAAATATATAGTTCAACTCTCAGGTTGCCTTGCATGGAAGCAGGAGCTGGACTCAACAATCCCTGTGGGTCTCTTCCAGCTCAGGATGTTCTATGACTCTGTGAAATCTGTGCTCTTTCTTGATGTACTCATGTTTAAACTGATATCAAATGATTTGCATCTTCATGTGTGTCTCACACACATGGCAGCTACATGCTGCTTTTCCACACCTACTTCCCTGCTAGCCTAGGTCACTGCCTGTTCCTCTCTTATTGTTTATGTCAGCTTCTTGGTGTGTTACCTCATGTATGCACAAAAGCACACACATTCTCAATAAATCTCCTCTGTGTTAGTCTTCTGTTCTCTCCTTTCCTACTTATTGTGCTGCAAAGAGATTAAATGTCTTGGCACAGAGTGGTACAAGACTATGTTAATTAACATAGCCACTAGCCTGAAGTAATGCTAAATAGATGGGGGGTTGTGAGCTAATGTGCTAATTGATAGCAGGTCAGAAAGACTTTGTAGTATGGACCCAATCCTTCACTTCACTCTTGTTGTATATGCTTGTTATTTTTTGGGTACATGCGCCGTGATGCCTTCTTGAGTAGTTCACATTTCACACAGATAAACGTTGATCACATGTACAGTGAATGTACCATAAGCGTGTCTTTTAAAGTGCAAGTTCTCAAGTCAATTGCCACCATCTCTGGATTCAAAATACACTGTGGGCAAGCTAGTAAGCTGGAAATGTGGTGTTACAATATGTTCTGGTGAAGAAGCCTTTGCTTGAAGGAGGATTGTCATTCAGGGAAACAGTTGTACCCCTTACTGTTCTTTGCTCTGTAGATATAATGTATTTGTGACCTGCCTGGTACTTGTTTTTTTTTGTTTGTTTGTTTGTTTGTTTTGCTGCAGAGGGAATGCATTCTCACATTATTTTGTACTGCCACAAGTTAGACCTTTATGTTCTATTTTGTCTATATCTGTGCTCTGGTATGTTAGTGCTCCATGTTATGAACCTTGTTATGTTAAATGTGGAGTTTGCAAAAAGGCAAAACATACTGAAATATGTCTTTTTTTTTTTCAGGATAATACATTTTTGAACGGTGCCTCCCCAGGAAGTGTGATGAGAAATGGCTTTAGGAAACAACACCCAGAGAAGTTACTCCATCATCCCCTGTTTCATCTTCGTTGAGGTGAGCTCCACAGTCAGTTGACCCAAAAAATAAACACTGGGCAGAGCCAGGCCTACACAGAAGGCAGCTCTGCCCTGCAGTAATTGCATCACTTGTTGGCCATATTGTTTGTCAGGATGAATGCTTTCTTATTTGATAGCCTTAATACCCAACATCATGCTCAGTAGCATTGAATCCCCCTGAAAACTGTCCTGTATAACATAAGTATGACATAGGTCTGATCTTATGTAGATGAAGATGAGGTTAGGTCTGAAGCAGATGTCATGTTTTCAACTTGCTTCCATCCAATTTGCTGTGGTATTTGATGGAGAAGGAGAAGTAGCTGCGGGTGTAGGTCAGTGACTGACTACTCAAATCTTCTCAGTTTTCTTCAGACCTGGTACCTTAAGGTAGCACAAGGACTAGACATTTAGATAAATGTCAAATCTCACAGTCTAATGGTTCGTAGGCTTAGGAAACAATGCTCAGCTCCATTTTTAGTTCAGCTGCAACATAAAATGTAGGTGAGGCACAGAAATCCTTCAAGTTTGATGAAGGAGCCAGCTAGCACAAGGTCTGTAAATTGATGATCAATGAAGTTACAGGAGTGAATGCTTCTACAATGGAATATGGCTCTACATCTTTGTTAGGTATGTTTTCTTTTTAAGTTAGCTCATTATTTTACTCTGTTGCATAGGCTTTTTTGTGTTTCTTTTAGTTACCCTAACACTGCCAGACTGACCAAAATCAATATTGAAACCAATATATATTCAACTGGTATGTAAAATGCAGTGAGGGCTTTCTTAGCAAGGGTTTACCTCTGGGTTTGCAGGAAAGGTGAAAACTTGTGCCAGATTTTGATAGTGAGACTAACCTGTGACTGCCTGTCCATAGAACTACCTCTCTGACATAGATCAGATGCAATACTCTCTTTTTGGTCCTAATTATGGGGTGACTCATGCTTATTGACAAGAGAACCACTAAGAACAGTCAAAAGACTAACAGTAATTCTGGATGTCCTGTAAGACTTATCTCATGCCCCCCGAAATCTTGGAAAGTTTCTCGTGTGCTGCTGCAGCAGGTGCAACGGGCATTTAAAATGGCTGCTTTTCAGAGCTCCTGAATCCTGATCTTACCTCAGGGACATTGAAAAAGCATGCACTGATATCCAGGACCTCTCTAACCCCTACCCACCTGGAGTCCCCTTCTTGTAGGATCTTCTCAAGACAGCAGATAAAGTTTCCTTACGCATGCTCTCTACTTTCTCTACTACCAGCTTAGCCCCCAACAGTCAGAAGATCCATGGGTGTTTAGTCAGGAGTCAGTAGTGGTTCTCCTTTTGACCTGAAAGGGCTGTGGTCAGCCCTCCCTTGCAGTAGGAATCTGACTGATTGGAAGATGAAGATGGAGGAAAAGCATAGCAAAAAGAGTAGTAAAGCTTGGCACCACTTGCCAGATGCTGCTGTGGCAGATGCTGTTGTGTGAAAGTGGCTGTCACCCAAGACTACATAAGATCTTTAGGGATCCTTGGATGAATGAAGATTGACCATGTCTTTGTTGTTATTATTAGAGATTTACTATTGCACAAAATAAATAAATAAATAAATAACAATCAGGAGTCTTTTCAGTTACACTTAGACAGACCCTCTGCAGATTGGGTCAAATTAGAGTTGTAGAATCACAGCCCACAATATGATCATAACCTAGAATAAGACTTTACAGAAAAGATGTGAGTCACTCACTCCCCAGAGGAAGAAAACAACAGTGGAGGTGTCCCTGGCCACTGGGGAATCATGTTTTGCCATCCAACAGTAGTTCTAGTCTAAGTCCCACTCAGAGCCTGTAGCTGCTTGATTTTACAGACAGTGCTTCCTGTGCCATTGCACTTCCCTGTTCCAGGATGGGTGTCACCATCCCCTGGCCACCCAACTTCTGGGTATTGATAATGCTGATTGGTTTAACCACTCTGTCAATCAGTGCTCCCCATACCCTCTCAGTGGCTCAGCACTTGGATCTTGTCTCTTTATCACCATGACTGTAGGTGTCCCCACACACAGTAGGTGCCAGAGAGGGGAACAGAGAAGTGGGCAGAGGTGTTCACTGACAGCCTGCTTACATATTGTGGATATTTGGCTTATTGCTGGTTGTGCTGACCATACTGCCAGGGGTCAGGAGCAGGATCACACTGGCTGAGCCTTTCAGTGCTTCACAAGGATTTGTCACTTGCCATAATGTCCAGCTTTCTGGGGAAATCTCTGCCTCCCTTCCCTGAGGAAACTGAAAGGCTCTTCTTACTGAGAAATGGGTCACTACTTCATCCCATCAGCTAGAGGAAGAAAGGTTAAAAATGGCAAACAAACAGCGATAAGCTCAGAAGAAATGCAATGAACACCACCAGGAATAAGATGTCTCAAATTTATTGCCTGAAGCAAGCTGTTCTGAAGATTTTTAGTCTTCTAAATGTAAGAATGATGAGCCCGGTTGACAGTGTGTGACAGAACTATAAATTGTCCTTCCTGTAGACAAGACTGACATGAACACAATAAATCATTTGACAGGAGGAAAAGAATTCTTCACCCTCCAAGTATACTTTCCTTGTCCTTTCATATATTTGCCTTGCTTGTTAAAGTGTAATTTAAAACAAAAAATCAGCCAGAATCAGAGAAGTAGTGTCCAAAAAGATGTTCAACCTGCTATATTGGGTGAAAACGTGTTTTCCCTGCTTTTTTGTCCACGGCATAGATTCTTAATGTAGCACTGTTGGAACTATGTGTTCATAGACTTATCAGGCATGGTAGCATTAAACAACAGGAAATCTAATTTCCTGCAGGGAATGCAGAGATGATTGATAGTAGCCATTCTGCCTGAAAGGCCCCTGTAAATCTTAGAACATGCTGAAAGCACTTTTCTTTTCATTCTTCTGCATGCCTGGGACCAATAGGAATTCATCTGAGAGGGGCTATGCCAGACACAAAGCCCTGTGCAGGATTACCTGAGCTAGAATAGGCCCCATTTTTGCTGGTCTGAAGCCACCATGAGAATTGATAAGCTGTATATTGCCTGGCTGCCATGGCTAAAGGTACATGAAGGACAGCTAAAAATATGTTGCCTGCTTTCCTCATAACATTTTTCCATGGTGAAAACAATCTGGCAGCAGACCTGTTAGGTGATCATGAGTAAGAAAGGAGGTGGCCAGGAAATATTTTTGTAGGCTTGTTTCCCAGAATATGCTGCTTCCCCTACCATCTTCCATAGAGCATGGTCCTTTGATTAAAATTTTTGAGATATTTGCTCTTAAGAAAAAGTGGCATTTTCTGAGCTGAGCCTTAGCTGTCATGTCCGATGCCCTGCCAGTATATATTTGCTAACTACCCAATATGCAGAGTGCCTTTAAATAAGTTGTGATGGCAGAGGTGGAAACAGGGTGTCACAATCAGTTTGGGCATTTTAAATACAATTAAGCTTCAATCTGTTTAAATGCAACACTTACAATTTTGGTGTTTGAGGTTTGAAGTAGGTGATCTTTAAGGTCCCTTCCAACCAAGCCATTCTGTGATTTCGATTTTTTTCCTTTCCATTTTCCTCACTCCCAACTAAGTTGTAGCAGTTAGTTATTATAAAACCTGACCTGAAGATGAATTATTAGAATTTACAGTCCATGTCTGAGTCTACAAATTCCTTTTTATATTCAAAATATGAACTTTTTAACAATAGCTTGTGATGTCTGATCTGTAATGACAGAAATGGTAAATGAACATTTTCAGTCTCTAATTGGAAACACGTCACATTAATATAGATTTAAAGTCTAAATACAGAATCATTAAACTAATTTTTAGTCACTTAGCAGATCTGAGTCCCTCTCCCAAATAATGCAGGCAGTTTTCCAGATGGTCCTTTATTGTACCGTAAGAGGTATCATTGCAGGGGCATTTGTTGCCAAAGCTCTTTGTGGGATACCGCCCTCCTTCACCCTCTGGGACATGAGTGACAAAGTTGTGTCAGAAACATCTTTAATGATGCTTCAGCATAGCTGTCGCATTATTTCACAACCCCACCTTGCAGGGCTTGGTCCAAAGATTGCTGTTACACACCTTCCATGGAACTCAGAGCTGGCATTTGTGCACCTGGGTACAGGTGGATGATGGTGGAGAAAGGTAAAATTGCAACTGGCGGGTTTGTTTTCAGTGCCCCTATTCTCTGCAGGTAGGGAATGCATCATCAGAACAACCAAGCTACCCTTGCATGTAGGTAGCACATCAGTGAGCAGAGAGAAGGAGTGTTGAGGTGGGAGAAATGCAGGGCCTGGCAAATCCCAATTCTCTTCCTGGGCGTTGGGGTTGGTGAGCAGCCAGGAGATCTTGATCAAGCAGTGCTTTCCGTGCTCTCTGGCTTTTCTCTTTTCCTTCTCATTTTGGGTGTTAGCTTTCTAGGGTGTTAGCTTTCTACTCATGCTAGATGGGTATAGGAGAGTTGAGTACAGCCTGGCTTTGAATTTGGTGAGGTTAAAGTGACTTTTTTATACTTCTACAGCATATTTGATGCTCATCATAAGTGACAGGGAGTGTAATGCAGTGTGACAATTTTATCTCCTAGTACATGTTGGAGGGATATAGTTAGATAATGTGAGTAAACAGCATCCTCACAACTTTATGTGTCTAGGCATGCAAAAGACTTTTCAGACGTTGTGTCTGTGTGAACGGTAGTTTTTTAAATAAGCAATAAGCAAGCAGCATCTTGATGTTGTTTTCTTTAAATAAAACCTTCTCATCTCTTGTGAGTCACCAGTGGCTGTGATTGTAATGGTTCTCTAGACAATAAAAGAAGAAATTTATTCAGGAATTTCTGTGGATGTGGCACTTTCTACTTCCTTTTTCCTCTTCTTTCTCTCAATGGTTTGAGGGCTTGAGCTGTTTTAGGGTGGGAGTAATATGAAGATTAATTTTCTAAATTACCCATTACTTCTAAAGGGTGCATCTGAGGTGTGTCTTCACACATGAAAACAGAGCAGTTTTTCAGCACCAGATTTAATTAAGTTGTCTTAGAATGATCAAAGAGTTACAGAATACCAAGTGACTTTAATATGACTGATGTATGTGTCACATTGTGCTTTTTTGTGGATTATTGTAATGCTGACATTGACAAGGTAGGTTAGGGCAGACTCAAATAATCAAAACCATCAAAACTTGAAACTTTGGACTCTAATCTGAAGATCCTGCCTTTTCATGCTAAATCAGTTCTGCCCTCAGGAAACTTTTTCAGGCAGAGTAGAAACTATTTCTTCTTGACAACTCAATATATGCATTGGAAAGAACTGAAGATTTTATAAGAAAAATCCGTCTCATCATGAAGAAAAGGAAAAATACTGTGATATACAAAGCTCTAGTCTTTTGAGTATTCTGATGCAAAATTTGACTTGAACTGTATGTTACAGCCTCATGGGATCTTTGTTTCCACAGCCAGTGGAGTAAATTTTCCTTTACATTTTTTGTAATTTTATTTTTGGACAGATTGAATCACCTTCAAATACCAGTTCTAACTTAATTTATTAAAAAAAAAAAAGAAAAAAAAAAAAGAAGAGTTTTAAATTACTGAGACATAAAGGAGGAAAAAAAAAATGTCTTTCTCTGCCTCCCTGCATTTTCCTGACAGTATTCCACGTAGTCAAGCCAATAGCTGAACTACTCTTTAGCAGAAGAATGCCTTCAATACTGAGATCATATGTGTAAGTGAGACAAGTGCCTCTTGAACTTCTGTTTGTCATCAGCATCACAGCAGGGATTTGGAAGCTATAAAAAAACAACTGAAATTAGAACAGTCATGACATACAAGGCACATTTTTTATTTCTAATTTTTTGTCTAGGTATTCTGAAAACTCAGAATATTTTTGCCCATTTGGGTGTACCAACTGGTGCTCTCTATTTTTGAGCAGAGTGTTTGAGGACTATAGAGAAGTTCTGCCAGAATTTACCAGTACACTGTGAAGGGTCTTGTGCTGTGTGCTGTGGTCTTCGAAGCAACATTTATAAGAGGCATCAGATATAACATGTTCTTTAAAAACAAAAATAAAATTTGAACTTCCTCGTAGAAAAGCTTACTGATTTTATGATCAGATTTATCTTTAATAAAGATTTATCTTTAATAAATGATAGATTTAATGATATGATTAATAGTGCTTAAAGGAAATATTAACATAGAATCACAGTTTGGGATAGTTGGAATACGGTTTTCAGTTTTGGCAAGGTAGTGTCCAGTTCTCATAGAAAGCACCAAAAAATTCCAAGCAGATGTTTGATGGCCATCTAAAGAGGTACCTTGAATTTAATTAACTCCAAATAGTTGCAATGATCAGCAACTGTATCCTGTAATGGTATCCAGTACTCACCATGTGAGGCTTCTTGGTTTTGTTTCCTACTGAGGCAGCCAGGAAAGATGTTCCAGGGGTTCACCTGTGTGGGCTCAAGGCATCCCGTTGCCACCAGTGTCAGTCGTCCTGCACATCTCTATTTCAATCCCAGTGCCTTGTTTCTCCATTTGTGCATTGCATGAATGATTAAATAGTAGGTTGCTACGCTGGGATGCCAGGAGGACAAAATACCCTAAGTGATGTGTCGTGTGCTGGTGTTGTATAAACTCTCCATCATTAACTTATCTAGTTAGATGGCTGTGTGAATTGGTGGTGACAGATGCTGTGCGAAATTGGAGGCATGTCTCTTGGAGCAAGGCGATGTTTCTGAATAATCCCTATGGTTCAATCACTTCTGTTTCTTGGGATTCCTTGTTTCTTTTCTTACTTCCTCAGCATATGTATCCATTTCTCTTTGTTGCTGTTCCTAAATGCCTCTTTATGTTCCCCACTCGCCAGTCATTCCTTATTGTCTGCTTTCTTTCTCTCTACACCACATACTTTGTTCCAGATGACAAGATAACTCCATAATGTAGAATTGGCTTAATCTCAGTGAATAGGTGTCTACTGAACGTTGGATTAGTTTTATTGAATTGCTAGGCAGATCTAATGTTAGCTGACTACAAAATGAAACTTAGTTTTCTGAAAAGATATTCCTTCCAGGTCTTTCACAATTAAGCAAAAAGTATGAAACCTTCTATGACAGAAAACTCATGGTTGAGATGGGCACCCAGGAAATAAATAAATAAATAAATAAATGCTATTTCATTCTCTTTAGCTTCTTGAGGACATTTTAAAATTAATGTTAAGAGCCTGCCTAAGAAGGATTAACTGCTTTACTGCATTTTTCTGTAAAACATTAAAAAATAATAATAATAATGGTATTGTTGCTTACAGTCATGTTAACCCAATTTTATATCCCCCTGTCTTTATCCTGAAAATTTCTCACTGCAGATAATCCCTCTGACAGCCTGAATAATGTCTTGGGGTTTGCACCAGTCAATGTGGTGCAGTTTTCAAGCAATAGATTAAAAATACCAAAAATTCTTTCCATTTGTGAGTGATTAAAAAAAAAAAAAGCTAATAGAGGAAAACATAGTGGACACACTGCTTTATCTGTTTCACTGTATTCTGAAAATCACCAATATTTTCTGAGGACTACTTCAGTTTATACTATGTTGGTCTATATAACGAGGTTCCCAAGAGTAGGAATTGTGATTTTTTTCATTATGCAAAACCTAGGGAGATTTAATTTTCTTTGCTTTTTAAGTAGAGATGCACATTGCAAATTTATCAGTTAAAAATCACAGCTTTGGGAGATTACTGGTGGGAAAACTACTAATCAAAATAGTTAGTATATAAATTTTAAGAAAATGAATTAGAAAACCAGGGTTCATTAAATCGGGTTTCCTGTATTACATGTGCAGACCTCTGCAAACCAATGCTAAGCATTCTAAGTTAGAGGGTATTTCTAGCAATGACTGGAAAACTTTAAGGTTAAAATATATATCAAGATGAACATGAAAATAAATATAGCAGAGTACATAACATGGGCAGATGTAACACGTGGGGACAAAGAGTTATTGTCAATGAAAATTAATGCTGATTTTTTCCCTTTTTTCAGAAATATGCCTAGATTGTAATGTTGGTTGCAGATTATGGTAGAGCAGAATTTGTTGTTATGTTTTTCTGTATACTCCAAAGACCCGAGGATTTTTCATATTTTTTCTCCTAAGCACACAATGTTGAGCTCTTTTTTTACTCAGATGTATGAAAATTTGGCAACCATTGCAGATGCAGTACATACCATATCATTGACTCTGCCATTACACACTTGCACTGTTTCTTCTGATCTGCATCTCTTAGCATTGTTTTCTTTAATCTGGGGGGATATCCCTGATAGCATGATACTTAATTGGCATGTTATATTAATCTTTAGAAAGAGTGGAAAGGAATGAATAGGGACTCAGAAATCCATCATAAGTAACCTTAAATACAGCTATCCAGCCTTCCCAGTACTTCCAGACATTCCAACAGAGTTTAAAGAACTGCTTTAAGAATAAGCCTGCTAAGTCTTGTATTTTTACAAACCTAAGATGTGACGCCAACATGGCGTTTCCCCAAGATGTGGTATCTTCTGGTAGAGTGTGCTATCTTCTCCTTTACAATCACAAAGGGATAATCTGTTTGCCAGCATGCAAATAACACTCACAAAAGAAGTAGAGCTTCTGTAATTCTGTAATACAACTAGTTCTCAGATACCTTTCAGACTTCTTGAAGCCTAGCCATATACTCTCTCTCACGGGTAATTTTATTTGCTGTATATTTGTTCCCAGCTGTGAACAGCATGGAGCTATTCAAGAGACTGTACAAAAATCTTTCATATGCAGATGCATTTGTAGGAAATCTGTAAGAGAGTGGTATTGATGGGAATCAGTGTTTGGGAATTTGTTGCATGTTGTGCAAATGATGCTAAATGGGCACTGAAATCTAACATACATGATATCATTACTCGTGAAATCATTACTCATTATGATGTTTGCTTACAGCAGTGATTAGAGTCTGACCCACAGGTTTAGAGTTCATGGGTCTTAACAAATTTTCTTTTAGCTTGATGCCAGGACTAGATTAATACTTCTGATGAGTTTAACAAGTTCAGACTTGGTAAAATTTCAGATATCTGTGATTTTGGTATAAATATAAAATGATAAATTGTATTAGCTCTTCCTTTAGCACTCCAGGTCTAACTTAAATGTCAGGAATGAAGACTCATCTTCATCTTGAAGCAGAGTGATTTAATGGAACAGATTTCTATAGTGGATAGATTTTTTGAAAGGACTGTTAGATAAATGATTAATCAATACTTTACTAAGCAGTTAGTCGATTGTTACAGAGTTGTTACACAGTCCAAGAAACCAAGTGGTTGTTCATAATGGTCTATAACTCTCACTTTCAGATGATGTGTTTATAGTACTCAGTGGGATTAGCATCTGCATCACACCAGACCTGCCTAGAGACCCATGGCTGTCTGTCGTCTCTAGTGGCCTTGCAGCACAGTCTGTGCATCTTTGCTTGCACCATTGCTGCTGGGAGCCCCTCTGTGCCCCATCACATCAGGCCAGCAGCAGCTGTGTTGGTGGCTGGGGCTGGTGCAAAGAGGTGATGGAGGTGCTGGAAGCCAGGCTCAAAATCTTCATGCACACCTCAAAACCCTGGTATATGCCTCCTTCTCTTGTTGCCCTTTACAACCTGATCACACAAACTGATGAATGGAGAACCCATGTAATGGGACACTTGGGGGGATAGGCTCTAATCAGTTTAAAATAAGTTTGAAACTTTTATTAACCTTTTCTTATTCTGTAGCAATTAATAATTCTTTATGATTTACAGTAATTATTGACAGGGGCTACCAAAAGCATGCTGCAATCAGATTACAGCTTGGAAATAGTAAAATTATTACTGGAGTTGCTGTTAGTTTTGTCCTTGACTTTCACAGGGTATATTCAGTAATTAAAAAGATAGCTAAATTTGGTCATGTATTAGCTGAATTATTCCTGTATTTCCTTCTCCCAGATCTGACATAAAAAGCTGCATGTCTATACTAAAAGTCAATAATCCACTGTTCATTACTACTTAGCAGCTTATTTCTGGAGTGTAGACTTTGCCTACCAGGAAGCTGCTTTTTAGAGTAATAATGTATTGATACTTGTTATATAACTTCTTAACATGAGAAATTTATTGTGTGAGTATTTTGTGCATCAGTACAGTGTTATGGATTTAATACTATTTTTATTTAGTGGGATTTAAAATCCTATCAGCATAGATTGTGATATTTGGTTTTTCATAGTAGAACTATTGTTCAAATTCCTGTTCGATTTATTGTTGTCTATAAGAAATACTGCCCTTCTACTAAAACAATAGCAAAAAAAAAAAAAGTGTAAATGTAGCTCATAAATGTAATCAAGTTTCTTATTAGTTAGCCCAATATGAGATTCCAGTTATGATGGAGTGAATTAACCTTCCAAAGAGACTGTGTAGCAGATTACACTTTCATTAATTTTATAATTCTCCTAACGTTTGACTTGGAGCCAGTTAAATCAGTAGTCATCAGTGATCTTTATGAACTCGTTTAAACCAGACATATCGAAAATCATTCCAGTTCTGTTGAACAAGTGGGAAACACTGAAACTCTCAAACTGACTATTTGTGTGAACAGGAGAGCTTTGTACAGCATTGGTCTCATATGAATTCATACCAGCATTGGTTTCTCATGACCAGTTTCAGTCTTTTCATTCTTACTGCAAAATCTTTCTGTAGAGATGAAAGGAAAAAAGCATTGAGGGACTCATAAGAAACTTGGAGTACTCGGAGTTGCTGTAATTTGTATAAGGAAGGCAGCCAGGGTCAACCAGGTGGGTCAGAGACCCAAGTATACACTTCTAAGAGTTAAAAGAAAGGTCGTAGACTCACAGGAAAGTTCAGATGGGAAGAAATTTCTGGAGTTCCCTATTTACAGCATAGTTCAGAGGATTAGCAGCTGGTTAAGTTCCTCTGGGCCTTGTCCAGTTGATCTTTCCTATTGCATTACTAGGCAATCCGTTCAGGTTTTGGCCATCCTCACAATAAAACAAACATTTGTCCCAATGTTCTTTCCAATAAGGTGATGTAACCTGATGTGAAGGAAAAAGAATGCAGGCCCAATGGCAGTGAAAAGAAAAGGTAGGATGCAGCACATTGAGGATGGGCAAAGGAAAGCAGTAAAAAATGAACAATGTAAAAATCCTCCCAAATTTCAGAGGTATGTGTAATTGTTGTGCAAGACAGTTTTGTCTGCCCAGCCACTTTTCATTCCGTAACTTGCCCTAGGTATTTACATGCCTGATACGAACATGACCACTGAATACAGATAGTCAGTCTGTTGATTTTCTTACCCAAATTGCATACTGTAGTCAGTAGCAGAAGATAAAGCTTCCTGTTCCAAGCCTTGCTCCATCAGTCCACTTTGTAAATCAACGAGCTGTGGTAGCAGTGTGCAGCTTCCTCCCAACCTCTGCATCCCCAAGTAGCCTCCATCAGACTACTCTCCATACTATCTATTGTTCAGATTCTTAGAAAAAGCAAATGTACGTCTTAATGCTTCTGCTGCCCAGGTTTAGAAAGACTCTGAAGAAGATAAAGGTGTGCCATTCTTTCATGTGGAGACTTGTTAAAAGAGGCTCTAGAGGAACTAAGTTCTGTTAAATTCAGGTTCAAACAGACTGGCTATTCTTGGAGTAAAACCAAACTTCTTCATGATAAATGGCCATAGCAAATAGCAGCGAATGTTTCTACTTATTTTGACACGGCTAACAGTTGAAAAAAAAATGGGACCTTTAAGAGAAAGAGACATGAGTGAGCACCAGAACCTAGTGATTTTATGCAAGTTTTCAAAACCCATGTTTTCCCTTCTTCCATCCCTTGCGTTCACAATTATGTAGCAAGATGATTCCAGATTCTGAAAATAGAAGTGGTCACTGTTAATTTTTTTATACTATTTTTTTTACCATTACTTTTTTTTCCCCTTCTTTTTATGCTATTTTTATTACCACTACTATCAGATTATTTATTACGGTTACTATCAGATTATAAATTGTGATTAAAAGTGGTACTATGTGGTTGGCTGAGACACAGCATGATTTGGAAGCAGCAAATGAGATTCAAAGTGATATGATAATATTGTCAGGGGTGTTTTGTTTTTTGTTTGGTTGGTTTTTGTTTTGTAAAGTTTCCCAATCAGCTGGAAAAACGGTGGAAGCAAATAAAATGGATTTTATAATGCAATATGCATATTAGTAAGACTGTGTCCGTTTAGGTGAAGTAAAGTGTCTTTGATAGTTTCCTACTGAATTTAAAACATTGTCTCTGGTTTTTGTGATTGATCTAAGCATGCTGCACTCTTGGTGTCAGCAGACAGTTTCTTTTGGCAGCAACTGCTGCATTCATCAATGCCCAACTACTGTAAACTTGTGTTGCTCTATTTAATAACATCAATCTGGAAGCACAGGCATGTGCTATGAATTTTAATGAGAGCTGTTCCATTAATGACAAAGATTCAGTGCTCCAGCCACCTCCCAGGCTGTCAACTTACAGTGAAAACCTTTATACGTGGAAGAAATAGGCAACAGAAATGGCAACTAAGAAGGTGATAAGGTCAATGTTGTTAGAGTAAGGCTAAATTTGATTTTCCGTCTTCTGCAGACAGTTTTGGAATGACAAATTCCAGCCTGCCATGATAAAGGGGGACTTGGTGACTTTACTAGGCATAGCAGTCCAGCATAAGGATATTGGAACACAATGTAACTAATACAGCACATGTCAGAAAACTGGTACCAGAAGACACAGATTGTTTGGGACTGAGATTTTTCTTGTCTTTTCTAATTTGGTGTATTCACTCTTCTGATACATCCCATGTTGTGCCACTTGCTCACTTAGAATGAAATTGGAGATGCCAGATTTTTATGATTCAATGGTGTGGGGCAGCTTTTTACCTGGTACAAAACCCATGAAATTACTTAAGTCCATAGCTGCAGACATGCAACTATGGAGTAGATTTAGATTTCCCATGTGGCTGGAGCTCTGTCCACTGGAGCACACCAGCCAGCTGAACCTGAACCAAGAGGCTAGAGGAAAAGGTGAGTGGTGGTGGTAGGAGACTCCCTGCTCCTGGGGAATGAAGGCCCCCACTGCCAACCTGAGTGCTGACTGGGGAAGTTTGCTGCTTGCTAGGGCCCAGGAGTGGCACACTGTGGAAAGGCTATTCCAGTCCTCAGACTCCGTGCTGCTCTTCCACCCGACGCTGATGATATTGCCAGGGGTGACTGGAGAATAAGAAGCTTGATTTGTATTACATGGTTTCTGGTGCAGGATTGTAGAGCATGAGAGCTCAGTCAGTGGTCTTCTCCATACTGCCAGTAAGGAGGAAAGGGCCTGAGGAGGACTGGATGGATCCTGTGCATGTCAACCACAGCAATTATCTGAACTACAGACCACAGCCAGGAATCTCATCCAGGCTTGTTTGTAGCTGGTGGTGGCCCTATGTAGTCGTTCTCTTATTTGCTGGGTCTCCTTGGTGCTGAAATAAATGCTGTGAGACCTGGGTTATATTTCAGTTGTAGCTGTATTTCAGTTCTAAAGCTGGGAAAATCGAGGCAGAGACACTTTCCTACAGCAATTCCTTAGGCTAGTGCCAGGATCTCAGCATCTACATAAGAAGTTTTAATTGTGATTACTGCTTTTGTTAGAGACACAACTCTCAGATTTGCAAGTGCATTTCAGCAGCTGCTAGTCAAATATTTACTCCTTACCTTCTTTATAAGGCTCTTCTTTCTTTAAAGGCCTTGAACTCTCAACAGAATTTTTGAAAGGTAAAGAAATTAGTTTTCTCATAGAACTAAACATTTATCAAGCTATATCTCCATTGCACTGGTGCAATATTTTAAAACATATTTTAGTAATAAATAAATTCAGTCATCTATAGGGCTGCTGTCTCAGAAACACAATTACTCAGCCTTTCCCTTTCTTCTTTTCCTCAGCAGGTAGCAGAATGGGAATATTGAAGTATTAGTCATTTAAAAATGTGATAAAGTGTTTTTATGTATATGGGAAAGAAGGGGGATTAAGTAGATGCTTAAAATGCCAGAGCACTGTGCCGTTGTAGGAAAGAAAGAAAAGAGAATATTAGACTGCTGCAATAAGTAGTTAATAATAAATGAAGAACTTGACAGCAGGGCACAGAATTTAAAACTGTCATTTTTTGTAATTGATGAAACTATCAGAGCCTCATTTATGAAGGAAAGGAACAGTCCAGGCAGGCAGGAGTAAGCACTCTGAGGATGAGGAGTGTAAAAAACCAAATGCCTGTCATAATCTTCCTGCCAGTGCATCATAGCTTGATTCCTATCAAAGAGCAGTAAAATGTGCTCGTTTTTGGTATAGTCCTTAGGTGGCTAGTGGAGTGGCCACCAGTGTTGAAGGGAAAGCCCCATCTGTGGAAAGACAACTCTTGTCACTGCACACACATTTACTTCTGGGAAATGTACTTCTTTCTAACTGGCCCACAACACTTCTATGATTAATAAAGCTGTCAGAGAAAAGGTCTCCTTTTAACACCTTTTGAAATCAAAGCCGGCATGACCATTTCTTTCAAAGGCAGTAGAAATAGGCCAAAAAATATGTAATTTGCAGGTGTTTGGTTTCCCTGAGACTTTACATTTACCTTCAGATTTTCTGGGCTGGGAAATACAGTGGAACATTACACTATTCTGTGTAAGAGCTAAACAGAAGTTACTGCTGCTCCTCAAAACCTTGCAGCCCTTCAGTTTTCTGTTCTACCTGCAATGCTCACTAAAAGATAAAGGTGGGGATATGTGCTGTTTTGCTTTGGAGCTAGACTCTCTTTCTACTCACATTTGCATTGCCCAAAGGGGTACATTTTCAGGACCTCATGGATCAGTCTGCGCTTGAGATTGTCTCTTAGCAGGCAGATTGATGAATGATGAACAGAGGGCCATTCTGCATTTCCAGAACAAAAGAGATGAAAGCATGGGGGAAAATGTCTGAGGAGAAAGCAGATCTGGCGAGTGCTCTCAGTGTGAGGAAGCTAAGAGGACAGGATCTCTAAAGAGCTGCCCTTCCTAACCGTGCAGTTATTCTGTGGTTCTTCTGTAAGGTCACCCTCCCTGGGCAGTACTTCTCTGGACCTACAAGGCAGAAGTGCTGGGGAGTTGAAAACAGCTTCCCTTTCCTTTGGCCAGACACGATCCCAGCAGCTTTTCAGTCTGCATAATAGGGAGCTTTTTTTTGTAACTTCTCTGGTAGAAGAATAATGCCAGAAGAGTAATGCCAGAAGAATAAGTATGTGGATGAGGCAGCGTCCCACCAACCCCATGGGAGCTGTCTGCGGGAAGGTGGCTCCTTCCCTCTGAGTGCAGAAAAGCTGGGAATGATTTTGAGCAAAAGAAAAATGCACATTGGACATGAACTCCTCTTATTCATTGGGAGGAGTATATATACTCCAGTGCAGAAGGCTGTTCTGCTGTAGTGCACCTTGGCACCTTGGCATCTAGAAGCCAGGGTTGGCAAAAGTCACTTTGTGACTGTGTTTTCCCTTGAACTTTACTCAAATGTAGGTGTTTTTTTTTGTTGTTTTTTTTTTTTGTTTGTTTTGTTTTGTTTTGGAATGTCACTTGATCCATCATTAATGTTAAATTTTATGGTCTGAAAACAAGCATAAGATAAATGATTGTGTTTTGGTGTGGTTAAGGTAAATGACTGTGTTTTGGTGTGGTTTGGTTCTCACGTCCTTCTGGTCTTTGCTCCTTTTGTATTTTACATTATCCTGATTTTCCTTTTTTATCTGATACTCCCACTGCCAGTCCCTTCAATCTGCAGAAAGATGCTTGCTTTCCTACCTGCAAGGACACCTCAAAAATCGGCATGCACCTCTGCATCTCTCAGTGAAAAGCTCACCTTAAAGATACCACAGAGCAGTCAAGAAAAGCATTCTGAGAAGATTTATTAGTATGATGTACCAGAATCCTGTGTCTTGCCAGGATCTGATGTTTCTAGTCATGTGAGGAATGAATTTTCCCGACAGCTCCTATGTAAGTGAAAATAGTCGTTAGACTAAAATGCCTTTAGAGTACATGACAGATTTAACAGCTTTTATGAGCCATTTGTACAGTGAATTACCATCAGTCAGTGAACCAGTCTTGGTTTTGCATGGCACCTTGGAAATGGTTTTAGCCAAGGGCAGGGCTTCAGCTTTCAAGGGGGGGACCTTGTGTTGGATAATTCTGGAGCACACAGCCTTATGCAAATAATGTGTGTGTGCGAATCAAATCTTTATTTTGTGTGGTATTGATGTGCTACTTCAAAACTAAGTAAGCCACAGTTTTGTGTTGGGTTACTGAAATTAGGTAGGCAATAAATTATGACAAGATATTCCAGTATTTCTAATGCACAGGATGAGTCACGTCAGCATAGTCCAGGTTAAGGTCTGCTGTCAAAAAGAATCAAATAAAAAAACAGCCTTTTCACATAAGGACAAATGCCACTTCAAGCCAGAAGGACAAAATTCAAGACAAATTATCATTAAATCTTTTGGGAGTTGCTCTGCATTCTACAAGAGTTTTATTGTGTTGCTATATTGCAACATTTAAGTATTTCAACAATTTTAATAAATTCACAGATTTCTGAGGCTGGAACAGAGCATTAGACAGATCCAGACTGATCTCCAGTGAAAAGCAGACGGCAGAGCTTTATCCAGAAACCCATTTTTTGAATGCAATACCTCATTCATGACTAAAGCACCTCTTTCATAAAAACACCTCACACAGTGCAAAGACAGCATGAGAGGACAACTCACCCAATGCTCCACTGGGTGCACACCTCATTTGGGTGCTGCTATAGGTGATCCTCATAATCACAGGAGCATTGTTAGCCTTTGCTGCACTGTACCCTAAGGTGCCATGCTCTTTATTTTGGAAAATGGATTTTTGCATCTCACAAGACCTCTTCTTGGTGATCTTGTTGGCATAGGAATGGCTTAAGGCAATGGCATGTCCAACTTTTTTCTCTCTGTGAAGAATTTTTAAGTTGTTAGGTAATGGGCAGTGAATCCAAAGATGTTGGAGGGAGTGTCTTGCCTTTCTGAGTAACAACCATATGCTTAATGGGGAATTTCAGTGTGGCAGAGATAGACTGGAATATTCAGGTGTTGGGTTATGAAAGCAGAGGGATTTTTTTTTTGTTTTACTTTAGGTCAGACTTTTCTAATCACTATTATCGGTGCTAGGGACAGCCAGGTGGCAAAATTTTAAGTTCAGTACTGTGAAATAAGATAGATACAGAGGCTGAGGTAAATGTACAGTAAGGATATTCCAGTTAGCTGTAATCATTGTATCTTAAGTATTTACATTGCAATGATGGGGGTAATTTCTGAATAAAATGCAGGAATTTTTTTTAAGTCCCAATTCAACGAAACAGGTATTGTCTTAAGTGAAATAAATGTGAAATATTTACATGTGTAGGTGCTTGCATATAAAAAGCGGTTTACATTTGAGTAGATGCCAGAGGTGGCTGAGGAGAAAGGTGGTTTGTTTTTTTTGTGAAAACCAATACAAAATTGTGGAAAGCACGAGTGACAGTTTGTTACAGTTAATTATAAATAAAAGTAAAACTGTAAAGTATAGAGAAAAAAAGACATTTTGTAGAGAAGAAGGAATTGTAGCAGATGTGTAGAAGATGAAAGGAAAGAGGACTGAGGGCAATTCAAGAAAAAAGGAACATGAACAGTTAAGATTAAGACAACCACTAGTGGATTTTCAACATATAGAGTGTGATTTTACAAGGGAGTTGGGGAGTTCTGATTAACATAGGAAAAAATAAGGTATAATTTTATACAAATATAGGCTCTGCTAACAAAGCACTAAAGTACCTATCAATTTAAGCATGTGCTTATTTGTTTTAAGTATATATTTAAATGTTTTGTTGAGTAAGACTTTGGTTAATAATATCCTAAAGCACACTTTGGTGCTTGTTTGAACTGAGATCACAAAAATATAACAGAGAAAGTGTATGAAAGATTCAAATGGATTGGATTATCTCATGTGATCAAGGACATAACTTTATTATTAGATCCAGCACTGAAATTCTCAGGCACTGAACAAAGTACAGAATATAATCAAAACTTTTGCTTTTCATGGGTGGGTTGTGTTGCAAAAGTACAATTTTAATCAGATTCTTTTTATGAAGACATAAAGGTAAGTTAAGCAATTGTGTTAGCTGTTCCTTTCAGTCTGAGATATCCTGGTAGTCTAGTTTCAAGATCTGACTCCTTTTAACCATTAGTCTAAATCAGTTATTCAGTAGCTCTTTGAAGAATATGGCTTTAAGTAGCAGTTATGAATGTGATCAGATCTGAATCTGTCCTGGGTCTGAAAACTTTTTTTTTCATGTTAAGAGGAGTATTTCCTATTACAACTTTTTTTTTAAATTAGTATTTAAGCTAATCATAAGCACTTTTGTGATTGTAGCAGTCACTTTCCCCAAGCCACTTACATACTAAGCAATAATGTTTCATACTAGTAAAAGCCAAACTTTACTATCTTAGAGATTTATAAATTACTTATGTATATTTCAAGTGGTTAGTGAGAAAGATGGATGAGGTGTTTTCTGTGGAGGGCATAGGAATTCATGAGGTATTTTTCAAAAGTATCTTTCGAGTTGCACGTGTTGGGGCATTTTTTTATCTTGTGAGGACTTACATTAAAAACCAGTACTTCAACCAAGTGACTGGGGCTTTTGAGAATATCAGCTTGCCTCAGATGGCAGTTAGAGGAACTTTACAACATGTGACAATTTTATCTTATATTTAGCACTCCCTCTTCAGTTCCACTGTTGTGTGAATGCTTTAAGACATAATCATGCTGAATCATGCCTCTTCTTCATTGTTACTCACTCAATCCAAAATGTTAACACTTCATATTATAACCACTGATTTTACTAATTAACAGTTTTGCTGTATATCTGTACAAACTTAATTTAACTGAAATTGCTAGGAACCAGCCTTGCTCTTGCTATAGTCATTTGTCAGTTCTGACCTGAGCGTGGGGATATTTTAGAAGAAAAAATATATATTTTTTTTAGAGGATCAAACCCAGAATCCTTTGAAACATAATTTGGAGAATAATTCTTTGAGAACATCCTGGCAGACTGTTTTCTAAAATTTCCTAACTCTCTTAACCCTTTTCTGGGCAGTTTCATGGTATGGACAGAACTTGGCCTGCCTTTTGAAGAATAAGCAACAAATTTTCTGAGTATTCCAACCGAACAAGCTCTTTCAAATGTCTGCAGTGGCCAGCTGTATGATGCTTGAAACATCAAAGCTTTTTGTAGTGTGTTTGATACTGGATTTCATGCAGTAGTTAACGGTTTCTTCAAGTCCTGAAAATGATCCCATGATTTCATACTGTTCGCTTTGGACAAGGGTATGTAGGATAACCATCCCTGGAGTGTAACTCATCCCTCAGTGATCACACATGTCTGCCACTGGAGTATATCTTCTTTACCTCTCTTGTCTTGCTCTTTTTAGTGTCAAGAGCAAGTCTTTATACTTGAGGAAACCTGTATGGGGAAGCTAGAAAAAATGTGCAATTTATTTGGGAGAAGACTATGTAGATATTACTGATACTGGTGCATCCTTGAAGGCTAAATTGTTTAGTCATGTTCTCTTCATTTGAAAATGCTGATTCTGCAGATGCCTTGATGGGCAAAGGAAAATTAAAGTAAAGAATACATGCCCTCAGCTTCTTCAAGTTTAACATCAGAGTAGTCAAAATAAATCTATGTTCCACTTCTGCTGCTAAAAAAAAAAAAAAAAAAAAGGAAAAACAGATGCTATTTTAACACAAGCTTTTTCTTCTAAGAAAAGTACTTACTCTCTGCCATAGTTTGTTGATCATTTTAAGGTGTTAATTGCTGGAAGCAGCAGTTTTCTGGCTGTATGCCATTTGGAATTGGATGGAGCATTAATGCCACCTGCTGAAAAGCCTCATGGGACTTGCTTAGGAAAATACATATTACAGACTTGGGGTTCAGAGATTTTACTAATACTTAGTAGTATAATACTTAGTAGTAGTGATAATATTCTTCATGTACAAAAGAAGAAAAGTAAAAATGTGATATATTATCCCTTTTGACAGATGGAAATGTTAATTCTCATGTCTCCTTGCTTCTGTAAACCTGATATTTATCAGGAGGGCTATCAGACCCCACATTACTCCATGTTTCTGAGGTTTTAAAGGAAAATTACAGTATAAACATCAAGTTTTGCTAAGACAGGAATTTTAATTTTCACATTTGTTATTACAACTGTTTGAAGAACACTTTCACTATTAAAAAACTACATTTTGGCCTAAAAAAGAAAGCAGCATGCATGAACACTGAAGTGGGTATCATCTGAATGTTGCTTAAAGTCCCAGTGTTCCTATGTATTTAAATATATTCTTTATTTTTTCTTAAAATTTCCACTGGCATGATGATGTGACAATCTCAACTTTCATTTAAAAACATCGGCTAAACTTCTTGCTTGTTATTGTGGAGAAAAAAAAAATCTATGTTTAACTCAAATAGTGTAATTCATGTTAAATTTTTTAATTGCTGGCTCTTTATGCTATGTATATGGATATACTATGCATTATTATAAAAGATGCATAGAATTTAATACAGGAAGATCAGGCAATTCAATAACTTTATGTTAATGGTAGGTGATGTAAACAAAGCAAGAACTAGATCATGGTGCTCTGGAGTAAAGATCAACCTGGAGCAAAGGACCAGTGAATGGAGCCAATGCCCCAGTTATATGTTCCTTTTTAACTTTGGACACTTCAGTCATCAGTTCACTTATAGATTGCCATTCTACAGACCAGCTTTGTGAATTATCTCCTATAAGATTTGGGAGAAAAAGTATATTCTTTGTGCTGTTTCTTAGTGTGGGAAAACAAGCAAGAAAAAATCCTGTTAACATGAGCACCTAAATTCATTTTCTGTAACTGATCATTTAAATTATCGGTGTGTAAATTATCTCAGTGTTGTCAGTGGAGAGTAAAATGGGCACTCCAAGGGGAAAATGGTGCCGTTTAAAAATTGCCTTATGGAAATACATCCCTTCTCCAGGTCTGTAGCTTCTGTCAGAGTGCAAGCCTAGGAAATTGGGCTGTTGTCAGTCATTTCCTCAAATGTGTATGACAACACGTCAAGGATGTCAAGGACTAACCAATGCTCATGACTATGTAATCTCTGCATGTGTCAAACACACTGTTTTTTTTTACTGCATATAATCCCCTTTGAAAACGCTGCCTATGTGTTTAGTGGTCATAAAATCAGGTTCTCCTCCTCTAAACTGCATAAAACTATGACAAAGACTTTTTTTTTTTTTTTTTTTAAAGGAGGATAAAACCTACAGTAGGTTTGTAAGCAGATTACCAATGTCAGCAAATGACTTTGAATTGCAGCTACACTTTAAAAAAAAAAAAATATTGTGAAAAAATACAGGGGAGAAACCTAACTTAGTAAAAACATAAAATAATACACAAGATGAAAAGTTGTTTGTTAGTTTGGCATTTGGAATTTAATGTTGCATTAACGCCCCCTGCTGATAAGCCTTTGAAAATCTACTTTGGTTTTAAGGAAAAGCAGGGGTACATCATTGTCCTAATTTCAGTTAGGACAGAGCTAATTTTCCTCTTTCTCTTTCCTAAAGGACTGTTGTGGTTTAACCCGGCTGGCAGCTAAACACCACACAGCCGTTCACACGCCCTCTCCCCTCCCTCTCTGGGATGGGGGAGAGGAATGGGAAAGTGAAGCCTGTGAGCTGAGATAAAGACAGTTTATTAAGATAAGAAATAATAATAATAATGATAATAATAATAGTGCTACTAATAATAATGTGTACGAAACAAGTGATGCACAATGCAATTGCTCACCACCCGCTGACCGATGCCCAGCCTATCCC
>CM021729.1:60827136-60907825 GCA_011074415.1 Stictonetta naevosa | reverse complement strand
ATTGTTGAGCATGATGTCAGATGGTATGGAATACCCCTTTGGCCAGTTAGGGTCAGCTGTCCTAGGTCTGTCCCCTCCCAGCTCCTGCTGCACCCCTAAGGTCTGTCCCCTCCCAGCTCCTGCTGCACCCCTAGCCTGCCCGCTGGCAGGACAGAGCGAGAAGCCGAAAAGTCCTTGGCTTGGTGTAAGCACTGCTCTGCAACAATTAAAACATCAGCATGTTATCAGCACTCTTCTCATCCTAATCCAAAACATAGGACCCTACCAGCTACTAGGAGGAAAATTAACTCTGTCCTAACTGAAACTAGGACAATCATGTTCAGTATTTAACTGTACTGTACATTACTACTTTCCTTAAATCAATTTTTTTTTAAAAAAAAAAAAAAAGAAGAAAGAAATCCAGCATATATCCTACCAAAACTGGATTCATTTTAAATAAATCAGATTGCTTTCAAGTCTGCTCTATAATGAACCTTGTGCTGTGAAAAACAGTAAGAAAAATGTCTTTATAATTTACATATACAAACCTTTTTTACTGTTTGTTTAGTAAAAAAGACATAGTGAAGTAGCATGGCTACATAGGAAATAAATCTTAAAGGAGAAAGGGTATCTTTAAAATTCCATAAAGTAAGCAGATTATTATAATAAATTATCGCTTGCCAAAATCGAGAAATTGCAAGAGGTTGAGCAGATGTATTGCCATTCAGGGTTAAACTACAGGGAGCTCTTTTCATGGCATTTATTATCTAACTTCTAGCTAGGAAAAGATATCATTAGTATTAACTTTTACAGACTCTGTTGCATTTGGTAACACGGGCATTACATGATTCTGTAAAATAGCCAGGGATTCATTCCCTCTCTAAGCCACAGGGGGAACAGCTTTTCTTCCACCGTTAGTGATTAAAAGAACACCACTGTGTTTCTTGCAGTTTGCAGCAACACTTGCGGTGCTGAGCCTTAACTGTTGGCTCATTCATGTTGCTGCTTGTCTGAGGTGCATAAAACCTTGTGCAAGTGTCCATTGCTTCAGCTGACCCCCTAAAGCTTGTAGGGACATCCACCCCTCTGTGCCATTCCCTCTGAAGAGAGTGAGGAAACCTCTGCTGCCCTTTTTTGGCATGAGAGAGGAGAGAGCACAGCCCTTCACAGGTAGGGATCATGTAAGGAGGCTTTCCAAAGGCAGCCCAGCTCATCAGGAGTGCGGTGAATACAGTGAGAATAGTCAGGATGCTACAAGATGAAGTACTGTGCCCATGAGCACCCAGATGAAAGCTGATCTGGGATGGGTGTGAGGTAGTCCTGGTGCCCCTGTCCTGCCCCTGTCCTTCAGGAAGTCTGCATGGAAAAACTGGCACCTGTCCATGCCAGCTCTGCTCCTGGTCATTACTAATAGCTCACACGCACAGTGCCATATGAATGCAGAGATCTGTGCATTTTTCTCTTCCAGCAGGAATTCAGATCATGATGGGGAAAAGCCTGCTGCAGCACACAGCCACGTGAGCGTTTCACGCAGCACTGTCATGCATGTTGTATGCTTTTACTACCATGGTATAGTATGGGGACACTAATAAAGAAGATTGTGTGAGAAGAGGCCAGTAAATTTTGTAGCATTAAAGCACTGATTTTTATGAGTGAGAGAAAACTGTGGAGCATTGTTCTACAGTGTCCCAGCCTTACCACCAAAAACAGAACTAGGATTGTTATCCAAGCCAAAACTTGTGTGGATCTGGTACCAGATCTGATGCATGTCATGCGTGAGCCTGTTGTGGTGGCTTAACACCTGTAGGTGTTAACACTCTTCATCACCATGCCACTTGCTTATCTCCCCTCCTCAGCAGAACAAGGGGAAAAAATACAATGAAAAAAAAACTTTGTGGGTCGAGATAAGGAAAGGGAAATCAAACATTAATTACCATCACAGGCAAAACAGATTCAGTGTAGGGAAGATTAATGTATATTCTTTACAGTTAATAACAAACTAGAGCAGTGAGAACTAAAAGAAAACTAAAATCACCTTTCCCCCATCCATCCTCTCACACCTCCTGCCCCCAGGCAGCACAAGGGAATGGGGGCTGCGGTCAGTCCCTGACACTTCATCTCCGCTGCTCCTTTACGGTCACTTTCTGTCCCTGCTCCACCTGGGGTCCCTCCCACGGGATGCCGTCCTTCCTGAACTGAGCCTGCGGGGGCTGCCCAAAGGCAGCAGCTCTTCAGGAACTGCTCCCACATGGCTCCATACCATGGGGTCCATCCATCTCCCAGGAGCAAACTACTCCAGCAAGGTCCCCCACGGGCGGCAGCTCCCCCCAGACCCCCTGCTCCTGTGTGGGCTCCTCTCCATGGGCTGCAGCTCCGGCCTGGGCCTTGCTCCTGTAGGGGCTCTCCATGGGCCACAGCCTCCTCCCAGCCACATCCACCTGCTCCACCAGGGACTCCTCCACTGGCTGCAGCTCTGGTCATTCCTTAAATCCACTCTCTGAGAGGCCCAACCAGCCCTCCTTACTAGCTCTGCCCTGGCCAGCAGCAGGTCCTTTTTGGAGTCAGCTGGATCTGGCTCCTATCTAACTACCAAAACCTTGTCACATAAACTCGTTACATCTGTGGATTCAATTACTACACAATAGCTGCAAGTGCAGACCTGGAGTTACACTGAAGTCTGCACCATCTTGCACTCAGTCGTTAACACAAAGAGTTGAGAAGAAAGGAGGACTGCCTGGATAGGGCTGCTGAACATAGGGCCTACAATACACATGCTTCTCTTCAATGGCTCTTAACAGGCAAGTGAGCATCACCATCGCCAGTGTCCTCAGTAAACAGTATGGTGGATCTCTAAAGAAATCTCCTTTATTGTTTGTGGAAGCATGTTTATATTGTTTGAATTATTGTGCCTTTTTCTTACAAAACCAATGGTTACAAATTGCAAGTAAGAAAAGGAATTAAAAAACAACAGGACCGAATCATTTGTCCACTGTTGGGTCAGGAGCAGGTAGGGGCTTCTTGGACAACCACAGCATAAGATGACAAATGCTTGCACGTGTATTTCTTCTGCAGCCAATAGCCATCAACACAGGATTTGAAACAAGATATGTCCATCTCTTGAATTTTCTCCACCATGAACAAGAACTGTGTTGAAAAAGTAAGGTATGTAGGATAGAGAGAGGAGGGAAAGCTATTATTGATGTTACTTTCTTAGTTGATCAAGACAGTGTCAGATTTCGGTGGATCTAGGAAAATTTGTCGACTCTGAGTTTTTTTGACAGGTCAGTATCATGTGCTGCATTCATTTGGTGCATCTCCTTGTCTCCTCACACGGTTACACACCTTCAGAGCTGGTATCAGAGGATTTATCCCAAAGGTTAGAACATGCTCTCATGTCCTTGTTAGCAGTCTGACAGGGCAGGTAGCCAAGGAGGCACCATGGTTGTTCACAGCATGTTGTTGTTATTCCTTCAGAAGATTGGTGATGTTTTCTGAGCTCTTCTCCCTGCTCCTGCAACAGCCCCCATTTTTCCATCTACTGCTGCAATACCTATAGGAGTTCCCAGTAGTGCCATGAATATTAAGGTGATCTTCCTCCTGTTTTCTTAGTGGTCCCAAAATTATCAAACAGAAACAAAAGCCATTACAAGCAAATCCATCTGTAGTAGAAATTGAAAATAATACTGGCAGTCATATGCAGGTTGTAGTTTTGTGTCAACATGGAGAATTACTAACTTTGAAAATAAAAATGTCAGGAGAATAATGTGCTTTTAATAGGAGTATCTGAGGATTACAGATGTAGTGGACCCATGCAACTGGAGTCCAGAACTTTGCCAGAGCTGCATCAACCGTCCAACACACTGGACCCAGTGTCTCTACTTACTGCTGCCCTACCTGTTACCTCAGAAAATGGAAGAATATTTGGTTCTGTGGGTTTCATTCATATTCATGTTCAGACCTTGGCCTCATAAAAGCTATTATACTATTAAAATACACAATACAACGTGGGTAGACTTTTATCCTCCCTTTAAGCTGACAGTTTCAGCCTGTGATCTATAGGTTGCAGTCACCTGACAAAGAAAGTAGGATTAAATCTATTACAAGGGAATCACTGGCAATATATAAGGGTCTAGAAATTAGAAGACTGAAAGCTTGCTTTAAACGGGGACTTGGAGCAGTGTGTAGAACGGATTGAGTTACACCTGAAAATCAAGGTGCCTCATGTTGAGGCTTAATTGATTGTCTGTAAATGAAAATGTTACCCCATTTACAGCATCGTTATGTCTGTGTTGCCATTACAGTTCTGGACCACTTTAACTAAACAGCTAGGTTTGGAGTAATCAGGCTGCCATACGCAGATGAGCTCTTAGATAAGTTCTAGTTTCTGTAGTGTAAAGGGACAGAAATTCTTCAAGGACTGTGCCATAAAAAGGGAGCTAGGATTGTTTTTAACCATGTGTCAGTGTTTTTAGAAGCTGTGCTAATCTCACAATACTGCTTTTCTTGAAACAAATGCCTTTTAAACATGTAAAGCCCTTTTTTTTTTTGCCTGTGAATGTCTTCTTCAGCCTTATAAGCTATACTTAGTCCAAATTTGATTGCCAAAATGGTATAACAATGCAATTAATTCTTGAACAAGTAAGAAGCTCTGCAGAGACCAGTCTGTTTTCTATACAGATAAGGCTTCAGAGGCCTCTGGGTGCTTTTAGCCCTCTCTCTGAGCTGCTTCCCAGCTTGTGTCACCATGCTGACTGGACATAAAAACTCCCGTAACAAAGCCATGCCCTGGAATTGGTTGCTCTCAGAACATTGTGACTTGTGTGCCCCAGTTCCTTAAGAAAACTGACTGCAAAGTCAGTTATGTCAGGTGAGGGATTGAAAACACTTCAGAGGAATGGCAGCTCTGAAAGATCACTGGCTTCATATTTATTCTGACACAGCATAAAATAGGTGGTTATTCTGCATAATGAAACCGTTCACTTGGAGATATTTAATACTGGGTGGAATTCCAATTCAGGTTATTCTTCTTTCTGTCTCCAAGTAAAGTATTTGTTCATCATACATTCCTCTAGCAGCTGTGACTTTACTTTGTGATATTTTTATGAACAGTAAAGATGATTTGCTGCATCCAGTCAGTCTCTTTGCAGCCTAAAAGATTGCGCAGTCAGCCAGATCCTTGCCATCCATTGACTGTGGTCAAAGATGATGAGAGCTTTTACTGTCCTGATACACTCTTCCTCTTTCTGCAGACCTTGGTGTGCTATAAAAGTACCAAGGAGAACTTTTAAAGCATGTCATTTGTGATAAAACGGTATAGAACAGATGCTTAACAAACTGCTGTAGAGGCTTTTGTTGATCCCTGAAGAATTCAGGCTGCTGACTGCCATTAATGCTAATGGGAGATATATACCTATTACCCTCACACCTCAGTGGGAGAATAGGCCTGACTGTTGCCAGGAGATTGAGATCAGATACTTCTAATTAATTGTTGCCTCCATCTTCTTTGTTATGTGTAAGAACAGTCTTTTCTGAGGGGAACTGTTTAACTCCTTCCTTACCACTTTACCATCTACAACATGAAAAATTGTGTTTATTTACAAGTACAGTCAGGGTTTATGTAAGTTTATTTAAGTTGCAGTCAGGATTACAAACAGTTTCAGGAGTCCTGCAAAAATATCCAGAGACATACCATGTAATAACACTTGTCAAAGTAATTAACTAAAATTGTCGTGTAGTAACACCAACCTGGTTCGTTTGCCAGTATTTGTAGGATGCTATATTATTTAAGAAAACAATGTTGCACTGATGAGATATTGTGTGTTTTTTTTCAGGCATGAACACCAGAGGTAAGAAATCTGTATCAGGTGAAGGATGATTTAGTAAATGGATATCCATTGGCCACAGATAAATACAGTCGGCACTTAAAAGAAAATTCTTGACCCCTGCACCAGCATGAGTTTCTGAGGCTTCACTCTAATCAGGATGCTTCAGGAAACTGTCTCAGTAATTCTTAGATGGAGGCTTGCTCTATTTTTATAGCAGGGTGAAAGTGTGTCCTGAAGCTTCATGATGCATGTGATTGCTTCCAGTTGTCTGTGCTTCTAACACCCCTCTACTTCAGCCGCAGGAGTAGAGCTCCCACCTCTAGGACATACAGTTGAGCATTACTGATGCTGTCCAGTAGAGAGCAATAACACTCCTAACAATTCCTTCCAGCAGTAACACGGGAGTGCTACACATAGCTGACCTGTGTTTTCACGACATACATACACTGTGTCTGTCAGATGCCCCAAAGTGTCTGTTCTGGGAGGTATGTACTCTTACCAGCTGGCTTAAACGAGCACAACAAGATTTTCGGGCTTTGTGTAGCAATTGGTCACTAGAGCTCGTTCAGAAAGGGAGATGGAAATCTGCTTTAAAAGTCTGGAACCTTTTCCTGCTGTGGGTGAGTCACAGCATGTGTCCAGAGTTGAAAGCACTTAGGCATGTTTGTGGTGCTCTGTTCATAATATTGTGAGTTTTGGTTTATGAACTGAAAACCACAGAAGCTTGCTAGAAACAAATAAACTGACCAAGAGTATCAATAGTTAGATGATTGACTATCCACTAAGTAACATCTCAAACAAAGTTTGAAAGGCTTCTCTCAGAAGGAATAAAAATGTGGTCTTTTATGTGTCATTTATGTGCAAGAAAAAAATTCTAATTATCAGTCATGCACATTAAAGGCATTGTAAGATACGTTATCAGTAACATGTGGGAAGACCAATAAGCTGAAAGAATTTACCTATTCATATCTGAATATGAACAACAGGGTTTGTATTTTTTATGTTCATTCATATGGTTTTGCATTATGATTTATACGAGTGACAAAGTATCTCAGTACACGCAACAGAAGTAGATTTTGCAGTGGCTATATGCTTGTCTTACAGGATTGTACAGCTAGAGAGTATATGAGAAATTTTTACAGCCACTTCCTTTTCTCACTCAATTTCTTGGTCGCTTATTAAGAGCTCTAGGGAGTCATCGGGGTAGGCTGATCAAAAAGCTCTGCCTCCTGCTGTCAGCTGTCTCTTTCCATTAGTCTCTGTCTTTTATAGCTTTACGTCCCTTTCCCAAATGGAGTTAGCCTCTTGCTTTCTTGTTTGCAAAGTGGTGGCCTCTCTGGTGTTCACAGCAGTACAAAAAAGGTGCTACTACTATGAAGGTTTCCAGTTGTGATTAAGAGATTGCAGTAAATGAAGAGAGTGTGCAAAGTCGGGGCCTTGAGTCCCACTGCTATTGCAGTTGTTTTGTTTTGTTTTTGCAATGGTCTTCGAGTTGTACTGTCACAGTATTAAGGTGACAGGGAGGGTTTCTGGATGTATCACAATATCCCTGGTATTAATGTGCCTGCCTGAATCACATTTCTTACATTGAAGATGCTGTTTCCCTATACTTAGGACACACTCCTACACTAATACCTGATTAGCACCTGCACCAAATAATTACTGATCGCCCAAAGAAGCTGAAGACTGCAAGCTTTCCTTCGTATTTCTTGGACATATAAGAATGTAATTATTTGATTGCATAGAACGCCCACAACTTAAAGAGGAGTAAGTGCTGTGATGGGAAGGTCTGCAAGGACAGAATCATTGCAGGCTTGTAGAGGTACAGAATTTAATGGTGTGGTGAGGGACAAGTGTTGAATGAGGTACTACAGAATTAATCCATTTAAATAGCTGGCTTCGAGGAAGAAACACAAAGCAGTTGTGTGAATCCATGTTGTCAAGCCTGATCTAAAGTAAAACTGGAGTTTTTTAATGGGGCTATATCAGACACATGGTGTGTATTGTTAACTGTGTCATGAGTGAGCTTCTGCAGAATCAGGATCTGAGCATACATCATAGATTTTTCATGTGCAGACTGTTGACTAAACCAGAAAAATCTAGTCTTGAGGAAAGATAAATCTTGACTATGCCACAGCTTCTACTGTGACCTATGGGCAGTCATTTTATCTCCTCCTGCTTTTGTCCCCTCTCTGTAAAATGATGATAAGAGTATTTTCTTATCTTACAATGGAGTAGCGATAATAAACATTAAGGATTATGATGTGCTTAAATACCATGGTAATGAAAGCCATTAAGCACCTTAGACAATTCTATTAATTGGCTGCTTTTCTAAGCTGAATTACTGAGCATTTATATTTTTCCCCCCCCCCAAAATTCAAGGAAATGTATCAATAAGGATTGATAAGTAAACCCAGTAAAATGTCAGTGCTAAGCTGCACTGTGTTTTCTGAATTATGTAGCTAGACATTCTGTATCTTTATCTTGTCAGCCTAGCTGCTCTTCTTCAACACTTCATTCAAAGACTCTAAACCTTAAAATAATGAGAAAAGGGAAAGTTATCTGCTACAACCTGACTGTGACTACAAAAATCAGGAATTTCTGCATTTGTCATTTTAGGTCCTAGCTTTAAAAATTGAGAAAGAGAGGGTAACTGAAGCTCATTTAGGCATCTATGAGTAGTAAAACAGAATTAAAAATAATAATAATAAATGTCACTCCTGCCACTAGAAATAAACATGAAATTTTCACCAAGCAGAATGGAAAAGGGAAATAAAAATGAAAAGAGGAAAGGGAAAAGAAAAGGGGAGAAAGAGAGGGAGAGGGAAAGGGAAAGAGAGAGGGAAAAGGAAAGGGAAAGGGAAAGGGAAAGTTTGCCTTTTGCTGAGAAGCTTCTGACAAGAGTGGATACTCAATATGAAGCACAGGAACATGCCACACACGTGGTCAGGACTTCACTGACAAAAGATTGCAAAAGATTGCCACATTAATTGCAATAACTGACTTGTCCTTTCTGCACCTCACATCATCCCTTGTCATAATGGGTCTGTGGAAGGGTCTGTTGAACTAGAGGCCTAATTTCTGCTTCTCTGCTGTTGCTGTTTCCCTAAAATGTTGGGAATACCTACCTGCTGTTCTCAGGATTACAATTTTTTTTTTCAGATAATATGTTTTTGTTTTATTTATTTATTTATTTCTCAAAAGACCAAAGCACACACAGAAACTGAAGTGTGACCGGGATTTGATTTATTACTAAGTTGTCTGTGTTGTAGGTCAGTATTGGCATAAGTCAGACTACAGCTGCATTTTATATGCAGGCAGTATTTTCATGCAGCACTAAGGCAATACTTGGCCCTGGGAAGGTCAGAATCAGCTGTACAACTGCTAGCTAGAGAGTGCTTTTGGAATAAATGAAAAAAGATAATAATTGAAAACGATTTATTTCCTGTGGCACCCAAAGAAGAGTGTAACTTCAGTGTCTGTTTTGTCCCTTTCCCACTGACAAGGGGAAAAGCAGCTCCTGTTGACCTGTCTCTTATAGCACTGTCTCCTTTCACGCTGGCTGGGGCTGGCAACCTAAAGCATGTCTGGAGGTGTGTTTGGAAAAGGAGAGATGGGTCAGCTTATTACTGACACTACTAGAACTCAGCTTCAGTACCTCTATGTCCAAGTATTCTGTAATCTGCCTTTATGTCTATGTCAGGTAAAGTAGTGATAGTGTCATTGCCTTCCTTTGGTGTTAATTTATAAAACAGAGTTGCCCAAGGTTGATAAGGAAATCTATAGCTGCACAGGGAGGTAATTTTGTGTCTTCTAGGCCCTTAACTACAGAAATGTGTTTGTTTATAGGACATCTCACTGACTCAGCCAGGATGCTGTAAAGGTCTCTGGGAAATACATAACATCTTGCTTTACATTTGCTTAAAAAAATCTACAAAGGGAGTTACTGTGTCTTGAAAATGACAGGATAAGTAGTGAAAGCTGAACAAATGAAGGACAGGTACGCATTTTAAATGTGAAATATTCAAAGCAGTTCATTCTAAAGCTACTATTATATAATCCTGATGAAGTAAGAAAATACATTTGCTTACACACCTTTAGAGGTAGATATTACACAGGAAAAAATACACAGACTAAATCTTTTGATTCTCCAGCCAGTTCCAAGCCATCTCCAGTGGACCTGCAGCAGGACACAGGAGAAGCTTGAGAGGGAAAGAGCAGAGGAGAAATCACCATGTACTGACTGTACAGGGTCAGCATAGCTTCAATTCACTACAGGGTGGTAGATTTCAGAGTTTGGGATCTTAAAGTTACTGAATCATCAGAAGGAAGCAAAAATTGTGAGAAAACAAATGTTTGATTAACATTTTATATATTAAATTCATGCTTTAAATCAGGGTGGGAGAAAGAAATCATATGCATGTTTGGGGGAAATAATTATGTGGATTACTACGTGTATGAGCTTCTAAAAAAGGCTGTGTACTTTGTCTATGTAAACTGTAGTTGTTACCATAATTCTGTAATTCACAGAAGCTGATGTTTGAATCCATACAGCTAATTGATTTGGCTAAAAACACTAAACAATCCAGGTTGTATTTTACAGGTGTGGGATTAATCTGTGGACCTCAGAGTCTGGTTACAAAATTATATGGTTAGTTTTGAATGGGGAGGGTTCATAAATCTTCAATTTTGGATTCAGTTTGGTCTGCTTAAATCTATCAGAGAGGCTGCTCAGAGTGGTGGTGGAGTCTTCCTCTCTGGAGATCTTCAAAACCCACCTGAACATGGTCCTGGGCAGCCTGCTGTAGGTGGCCCTGCTTGAGCAGGAGGTGGGACCAGGTGACTTCTAGAAATGCCTTCCAACCTCAACCATTCTGTTATTCTGGGATCTACTTTCATGAATGATTTACCTGCTTGATTGATTAGTTGGTTTTTGTCTTAATTTTGGTCCAACACGTGCCCAAAGATATCATGACATTGTCAGCTGTCCTCTGTGTCAGTGTGACATGCAAGATTAGGTTAGAGGAGTGCGTGGATAGCTTGTAAGTCTATCTTTGAGAACAAGTTGCCAAAATTATTTGTTAAAGGTCTGTTCTTAAAATCATCTCAGAGCAACACAGTTTTGATGCAGTTATCTTGGAGGCAAAATGCTACAAACAAGCCACTTTGGTGTTTGTTTCCTCACTTTTGGTTTCACTGCCTTTTTATTTTTATTTTTTTTCCTTTTTTTTTTTTTTTTTCCTAAGGCATGTTATAATAACTTGTATATGCATCAACTCTGGTACTAGTGGTAAGTGGCCCTTCTCTCTATAAAGACCACCCTGTATCCAACCCTGGAATTGTCGTAATACCCAGATCAATATCACTGTTTTTGTAAGTGTTGAGAATTTTGACATAAGATTTCTTCTGCAATCTGGCAGAGAGGGAACAAGAACAATGAACTATCATATCCACCTAATTTTCAGAGGTTAGGTTAAGTGGCAGTCCTGGTGAGGTTGTTTTGAGATGTGTTGGAAAGCTGACACAGACACTAACACAGCTTATACAGAATAACTCTGAATATGCACTGAAATGTTGATAGCTGAGATTTTCCAAGCAGCTCTGTTAGTCAGCCGTAAACTACCAAACAGACACAAGAAAGGCTCCTTGTGGTTTATATGTGTAAAGGTGAAGATCCAGACTCAAGCCAGAGCCTTTTCCAAAGGTGGTTGTGATGGAGCGGGGTAGCGAGACAACACAAAGTAGCTCCAACCAGTTGTCTAGGGGGACAGATTTCTGAGGATTTCTAAAGCTTTCCTGGTAAGCTGCAGCTGAAAAGAAAGGTGAGTGGCAGGAGTCCAATTTCCCTCTGGATCTGTCAGATCTGTCAGATCTGATGACTGCTTCATCTGACCCACCGAGGGCTTTTATGGATGAGCAGAAGTTGCACGTTCCTCGTTGCAGGTTTGCAGCTGCAGCCAGGAAGCATTTTGGCTTTAGCTTCCTTTATCCCGTGCAACAATCCTTTCCAGCTGCCTACCGCTGTGTGCAGGTTTTAGCTTGTCACTGTCAGCTCTCGCAGTGCTGCCCCTCGTTCTGCTAGTTTCCATTGATTGTTGCTGCCGTTGACACTCACATGCCCTTTGACGAAGTAACTGTCAAAGCTCCCATCCATCTACAAGCTGCGTTACGGACCCGCTCCTATCTGAGACATTCATTAGTGTCGTTTGCCAAAAGGTTTATGTAACAGATGTTGCAAAGCGGGCATGCAGAGATGCACACACACACACACACACACACACACACACACACACCAGCGTTGCAAGGACTGTCGGGGTGACGATGAAGGGAGGATGGTCTTCGGGACTAGAGTAGCTTGAAGGCATAGCTGCATCTGTTTAAAAAAGCAACTAATGCCTCTGTGTCACCATGCTGTATTTTCAGCTTGTCATCATGGCTGGGACTGTTCTGCTTGCCTACTACTTTGAGTGCACCGATACTTTTCAAGTGCATATCCAAGGTTTCTTCTGTCAGGATGGCAATTTGATGAAACCGTACCCTGGAACGGAGGATGAGAGCTTCATTTCACCCCTTGTGCTCTACTGTGTGCTGGCTTCAACTCCAACAGCTATTGTAAGTATAAGAAATTGTTTGAATTCTCCACTACCGCTCCATAAATAAGAGCAACAGTCTTATAATAACTTTGTCCCCTTTCCTCTAGTTCCAGCTGTAACTGATTTACACTTAGCTGGGTCTCTGCTTTGCCTTAGCCTAATATGATCTTCATTGCTTATCTCCAGGTGTAAGTATTCTGAGGTAATCTTAATGCAAGATTGAGAGGTAGAACTTGTTAAGCCTGTTACAATAGCTTGCCCAGTTCAGTGATTAGCTGTGAATTGTCTGGGCTCCAGAGTCATGAATGCAAAGGTGATGTATTACTGAAAATAAAAAATTAATAATAAAAAAAAAAAAAACAGGATAAGTTTGGAATAAAGCCTGGGTTGGACATGCAGCATCCTCTTAACTTTTTTTTTTTTTTTTTACTTGACCCAACCAGTCAGCTACAATGTAGCTGTTCCAAGCAGGTGAAAATATACAATTAGCTACGTACATGCACTTCTGACATGGTTATTGTAGTCACTGATTAGCAAAACATTGGCCCTTTTCCATTTTCTGTGTAGAAAGTTACAAATTTCACCAATAACTAATTTTCCTACCTATGTAATTACATTAATAAATTCCTACCACACTCTGTCTTTACATGCTTTCTTTTCTTATACTTCTTTCTTTATCTTTAGTATTTCTTTCTTAACTTTGCTTTGCAACCTTTTCAAAAATTGATGAAAATTGTGCGTGAGAAATAAATACTGGACCGTAATCCATTTCAGTTTTTGGTCTGTATGAATATTAATGCATGAAATAGTTTAACACAGAATATGATAATAAAGAGATCTGAAAGAGATCTGCATAAAAGTCTAGTTTTTGTACAGGACACTTCATGAAAATGAGTAATATTTTTTAATGAATTATGTCATGAGCTCATGAAAATCCTCTGTAGTAACACTATTATTTTCTGTATTGAAACTCAGTTTAATGTTAAATCTTGTTTGCTTTGCTTTGTGCTGCAATGATAGACAAAAATAAATACGACATTTCTCCATAGTGATATTTACAGTAACTTTCACAGGCTGTGCTTTTAAAGCAAAATCGAGTGATGTATCTATGCCTGGATGGATGCTGTAACACTGGAGTTAGTGGGAGTCTTGTCCCTTGTTTTAGTGATACGACATTAGGTGGGCAAGCAGTATTGAAAATGTTGCTCTTTAGTTGGATCTTATGTTTAAAGCCTTCCTCTGGCAAAGTGGGTTGCAAACTTTTCAGGTTTTTCTCTACTGGATCGACATTTCCCTTCACTTCAGAAGCCCATGAAGTTTTCTCTAGTTATTTATGAAAAGCTGGATTGGAGTCTTCTTTGGGAGATGAATGTCACTGCTTTTGTAAGTCCCTAGGCCATGTTAAACATAAGAAGTGAAAGACTGGAGTGAACATCAAACAAAGTTTTTGGATGCAGAGACCTTCCTTCAGCTAAGTGCTGTGTGGAGCTGGTAGGTCTATCTTGTATAATACAAGCTGCACGGAGATGCCAGCTTTGGTCCAGAAGTACAGCAGTCACATTAAATGACAGGATCCAGTGCTGGATCTAAGGTAATAAGCAGCGCTGCTTGGGTTACACTCTGCTGTTGAACTGGCCATCTACCTCTTCATCTAGAGAAAATGTTGGTCAGGGACAGTGCAGGGCTCCTTTCACCATGTGTCGTTATGATGTCTTTCTACAGCCTCAAGGAGACAGTAGGTCAGACTTCTTGGGAAAATATTTTTCTTTTCATTCTTAATATATTATGCATTAATACATTATTTAATGTGTTGATTGTATTAATTTGTTGTGTTGTTAATACATCATTTAATTATTTCAGGTATAATTACTTAGTATGGGGCTAATCTTCAACTAGAGAATATGTACAAGGGGTATTTTTCTGTCCTCCTTACAAGTCCTCAGCACAATGTATTTATAGGAGTAGTTTCACTGTATTTCTCACACCTATCATTTTCTCGGAGACTTTGCCCTCCTTGCAGGCTAATTTAAAATTTCTGCTTTAGCTGGTACCTGTTTTCACCCTGTCTTCCCTCTGCAGACTGACTTGTCAATGGTCATTAATAGAAAGGTAGTAAATGAGATAGATAGTGAGCTCAGGGACTCCATAATCTCTGTCCCTGCATTGCATTACTGATCTGAGTATGAGTATCTGCAGCTGTCATCTGGCTGCCTGTTATTCAGACAGTCATGGTCTAGGCAAAGATTTTTGATACAGTTGAATGTCCCAGAGATTTCAGTGAAAGGAGCAAGTGCAGCCATTTCTATTTATACAGTGATGATTGTACTCTCTCCCAGTAAAAAAATAAATAAATAAATAAAAACAGCAAAAGAAGAAAACACAGCTGTGCTTTGTGGGAGGGAATTTTGCATGCATTCACTGTGGGCTAAGCAGTAGTTTCGCTCTGTGCACTTTGCTGTCAGGAATAATCACTGACAACCTGCAGCTCCAGTGTGAAAGACTGACTTAAGCCAAAGGTAATGCCAGTTCCTCTTTACAATTTTGTTTTTCTCCTCTGTAAGACGCTTGCTGCTTCATTTTCTGACAGCAAATTTCTTGGTTTGCCTGAGAGGATTTACGGCAGGATTTACAGTCTGATTTGCCTGTTGCATGCATACTGCCACTTCTCTGACACCTCATGGCAGGAGGGGAGTCATTATTGCCAGGGAGAAGGGGAGGAGCCTGGCAGCAGCTGGGAAGAGCTCCCAGTTCTAGTTAATAGTTTTTTCTGGAGCTATAGAAAGTACTCTAATAGCCTCTACAAGCTCACTCTGATAAGTCAAGAGCAATGTTTAAGTGCAGTCCTGTGTACACAGCTCTAAACTGGGCTCCAAGCCCTGGTTTTAGTGTAGCTATGAGGTGTTGTAATGCTTGAAAGCCAGAAGGGAGCATCTTCATGAATGTATTGCAATATCCCCATGTCTCAGTCATTTGGCTGTGACAGTGGCCATGGGGGAAATGAGTACATGTGTTTTATTTTTTCCCTGAGAACACATTGCAGAAGTGCTGTTGCTTTTTGGTACCATAGTATGTGCATTTCCCTGCACTGTAGCAGCAAAGTAAATGAGGCCAGCCTGGTTTTTTGCTATGCTGGGTTGGGTAGTTAATCATCATACCTAAGAACTACAAAAGTCTTTTATTGCTCCTGTTGATAACCCTTTAGTCTTTGATAATGAGTTTCTTGTAAGGGGAGATGCCTGAATCTTATTATGAAACTGTTAAATAAATTAAAATCATCTATGCCTGACTTCATTCTGTGAAAAGCATTTTTCTCCCAAATGTTCCACTGAGAATAGGTCAAATGCTTTCATCTGCCTTATTCATTTTTAAATCTCTGAGTGTGGCACTATTAGCATCTTTGCTGCAAAGCAGTAGGGAAATGGTCATTTTAGTGATAAGTAACATATTTAAAAAGGGCAAGCTTGTTTTTATTTGTAAAGAAACATCTGGCCATTTTATTTCATATTTAGTGGTTTATCCCCTGAAACATGCATGTTCACAGAATCACAGAACGGTTGAGGTTGGAAGGGATGTCCAGAGATCATGTAGTCCAACCCCCTGCTCAAGCAGGGTCACCTAGAGCATGTTACAGAGGATTGCATCCAGGTGGGTTTTGAGTGTCTCCAAAGAAAGAGACTCTACAACCTCTCTGGGCAGCCTTTTCCAGTGCTCTGTCACCCAAACCATAAAGAAGTTCTTCCTCATGTGGTGATGGAACATCCTGTGGTTCAATTTATACCCATTACCCCTTGTCCTACCACTGGCCACCACTGAGAAGAGTTTGACCCCATCCACTTTACATTGTGCCCTCAGGTATTTGTAGAGGTTGATAAGATCCCCTCTCAATTTCCTCTTCTCTAGGTTAAGCAGGCCCAGCTCGCTTAGTCTTTCCTTATAGAAAAGACTAAGCACTTGTTGAACCTCACGAGGTTCTTCTCTGCCCAACTCTCCAGCCTGTCCAGGTCCCTCTGAATGGCTGCACAGGCTTCTGTATGTCAGCCACTCTGCCAAGCTTTGTTTCTCACACAAACTTGCTGAGGGTGCACTCTGTCCTTTCACCCAGGTCATTGATGATAAGTTGAACAGGACTGGACCCAGTACCGACCCCTGGGAGATCCACACTTCTGGAGCTTGCGCAGGAGGATGTTATGGCAGACAGTGTCAAAAGCCTTGCTGAAGTCAAGGTAGACAACATCCACTGCTCTCCCCTCATTCATCCATCCAGTCAAACTCAAGTAGTAAATTATGCTGTCAGCATTGGTACAAAAATGGGATTACTACAATCCTGTCTGTTTTAGATTGAACTTGTAGTTATCAGTGTATTCTGGTGACAAAAAGAGCTTCATGAGATGAAGATGAAACTGTATATGTCTTATACCATTTGCTTCTAGTACTTATTTTTTTCTTCAGAGACTTTGCGCTTCTTGCAGGCTGATTTCAGTTGTGCTGACATTGGAGGATGATTATTGAAAAACTGTTGCTTCCAGCTGTCCTGTTTACATGATAAGATGGGTCCCCGTCTCATAGTAAAGTGGAATGGATCGGAACAGAATAGTACAGAACAGGTCAGTTGGAAGAGCCCTGCAGAGACCATTGAGTCCAACAGCCTGACCATTTCAGAACTACCAAAAGTTAAAGCGTGTTACCAAGGGCATTGTCCCAACACCTCTTGAACATGGACAGGCTTGGGGCACCAACCACCTCTCCAGGGAGCCTGTTCCAGTGCCTGACCACCCTCATGGTGAAGAAATCTTCCCTGATGGCCAGCCTGAGCCTCCACTGGCCCAGCTCTGTGCCCTCCCCTGGTTCCTGCCATGGGTGACCAGGGAGCAGATGCTGGCACCTCTCTCTGCCCTTCCCCTCCTCAGGAGCTGCATGGAGCAATGAGGCCGCCTCTCGGATTCCTCTTCTCCAGGCAGGGCAACCCAGGTGTCCCTGACAGTCCCTTGACTGTCATGTCAAGTACTAGGGTGAGTTAGCAGCCAGCCAGTCTGTGTGGACAAGGGAAGGGGAGTGAGAAGGAGCATGTTCACCTCCGTGGCCTAGCACAGAACTTTGGTCTTTGCCTCAGCCAGTTTCAAAGGATCACAAGTTCCTAAATGTCAGAAAACAGCTGTTGTCTTGGCATTGGGGTGGCCTACAGCAACACATTCAAACAGCTGACTTCTGCATTACAGATCTGTCAGTGGACAGCTCCTCTTTCAGTGATCCTAATTACGTAAGGAATGGTGAAACTAGCAAGAAAATAATTGGACTTTTTTTAGAGTAGGAGGTCTTAGGCTGCAAACTCTTTTCTGGAGATAACCGTAGCATAGACACTTCACTCATCTGACTTCATGGTTGGTAAGGAATGTAAATATTAAATGCAGGTTGAAAGCAGACCCTGAGTCCCACGATCACAAGTCTGGTGAATTTAAAAGTTGTCTGTCCAGCATCATCATGTTTCACAGAGCCTGAGAAAAAGCGTAATATTCCAATGCATCGTCAGTTCCAAAATAGGGATGGTAGGAGGTACAGTAATTCCAATTTGTAGCAGAAATAATAATTTGTTGATTTTTGCCAATATGAGAATTTTATTAAAATAATGTTTCAGTTGAAAAAATGTTTTGTGTAAATGCAAGATTTTCAAGCCATTTCTTTAAAAATATTTTGGTACAACTCAATCACATCCATTAGTGTCCCTCAAGCCTAGCTTTTCCCTGTTACGACGTTAGTACAAATCAGCCAGTTCCCCTGCTGGTACTGAACAATCATTCCAGACTTCAGTGCTGCTTCTTGCACTGCTCCATCCCAGTGTGATTTGTCTGGCCTCTTGAGAGAAGCAGAGAGGCTTAGGAATGGAGGCAGCCCACTGAAATGAATACAGAACAGCAGCAGAAAGCTTCAAGGGCACTATTTTTCATTTTCTTAAAGTAGAATGGAAAGTGCCTGTGCTGTTTTCATGCAATCTGTAGTTTATTTCTGTTTCCAGGAGGGAAGTGGCAGCCTACATGTAGCTTTTAACTGTCTGGTGCAATTTAGTTCTGTAAAGGAGTATTTGTTTTGAGATAGTGTTTTCAGAATCAGTCAAGCCTGATTCTCAAGCCAGTTAAGTGGTCCAGTTATAAAGATGAATTACAGTGTTGATCAAACTGATCTGAAGCAGGAAGAAACTGTACCAACTTTTCTCTAGAGTTTACGCTTACCTCCCAAATTTTAAAAATGTTATTATTTTAGATTTTTTTCCTGTTCTTACCACCACTTCCCTTCCTTGTCTTCGGTGCATTACAGCCATGTTATTCCCATGTTTTATTTCTAGAAGGGAAGCCAGGGAATTTTATGCTGTGTTTGCTGAGTCCCCTGTGGCTGCTCAGCAGCAGATGCTGTGAAAACCAGGAGCAGCCACTGCTGCTCAGAGCCCTCTTGCAGCAGCTCTTCCTGGCTTTTCCAGGCAGAAATAACAAGACTCCCCTGTGCTAGGCAAGCAGGCTGGGCAGCAGTGGGGAGCAAGGGGCACCGTCAGTGCCTGGACCATCCCTCACGCCTTGTTAAGGAGGGCATGTCCCTCTTGCAGGGTGTACCGCACCGTGTTCCTGTGGTCCCAATTTTCAGGGGTGACCTCCCTTTCTGCTTAGCTGCAGAGGGAGAGCTCCACTCGATGGCATTTGCAGCTCCTTCCTCTTGCTGTTGGGTAGCAAAGCTGAGGTTGCTCAGGGCTAGAATGGAGAAAGAGCTTCATGGCTTGGCAGGTGTCATCCGTAATCTGTGGCTTGTCATTCTCTTTTTGAGTCCTGTCATTGGCAAGCTGGGATACGTATGAGTCAGGCCAGCGTGTGCCCATTACACTGGATGAAAGTTTGTATCCTTGTATTTACATCCCATTCTGGAAAGTAATAATTACACCTTGTTTGTTTGTTCTAGCACTTGCAGGCACTTCTGCTGCCACTGTCTTGCAGGACTCGGTCTCGCAACGTGTCAGTTTCTGAGGATAACCGCAGAGCTGTGGGAAATTTCTTCCCTTGATTATACTGAAGTTTCAGAATCTAATTATTTTAGGCAGTTTTCCCACAGCAAATTGCTTTTTTGAACAGTTGTGTTTTGTGGGCAGACCAGGACCCAAATTGTGGACTTCAGTTCTATCAACTTTGGGGGAATGAAAGGAACAAATTTATTTTTATTGCAAAATAACTTTTTAAAAACTGTTCTTTGATGTTGCCTTGATTGAACAAAAAAAAAAAAAGAAGAAAGAAAAAAAAGAATGAGATAATAATTAACTGAACACAGATTCACAGATTTAAGTAGAGAGAGCATCTGAGAAAACTCTTGACTGATCCCTGGTCCTCATTAACAGCAGCAGTGCTAGTTTTATTAGGGATGGCCTCTGCCCTCCTGGGCAGGATTGGGCCAGGGTCCTGCTGCAGACAGTAGAAATGCTGTTTCAGGAGAGGGTGCTAAGGCTGTGACTGCTTCTGTGACTGCTCGCTGCCCTGTCTCTCAGCATGAATGCAGTTTACCATTTGCTGCCCAGGCTTGACTAAGAAGTATAAGCTGTGCAGCATCAATACGTCTCTCTGTAGGCAGCAGGCAGGTTGGCAGATCAATAACCAGCAAGTCGTGTGGCTAAATGAGAGTGAGATCAAAGGAATTAAAGAATTAGAAACACGAAGTGAAAGCTGATCTGAGCCATGTCCTTAGTGGGGGCCTACAAAGATGCCACCAGACTGTTTGAAGGACGAGAGGCAGTGCTGCAATGGACTCAAGCTGCAAGAAGAGAAACTGTGATTGTTAGGGAAAAATCTTTATATGCTGACAGTAGTCAGGCACTGAAACAGTGCCCCCCTACAAGCTGTGGGATCTCCATTCTCAAAGACATTAAAAAATTGACTGCTCAAGGCTTTGCTCAGTGCTTGCTCTGCTATGAGTAAGGCTTGGACTGGAGACCTCTGGCGCTCCTTCCCAGATAAATCCCTGTGTGATCCTGAGCCTTTATGGTTTGTGGTGCTTGTGTAAATGTTCTGCTTCCTAACTGTTGGCAGAGGAGTGGAGAAAGAGCTTCCGTGCAGCACTTGGGGAGTGTCTCTACTGGCAAGCAGCTGTGCTGATGCAGTCCTGAGATACACCATAGAGCAAAAGGGCAGAATTGCTTTGGGCCCACCACAGGGCAGTGCTGATGAAATGTCTGCTGGAGCACTTTGCAAAGGTCACCTTTCAGTGGACAGGCATGCATTTCCCAGGAAAGTTGTGTGGAGTCATTCTGAAAATTGCTGATTGGGGTCCCCATAACCCACAGCTGCTTGTTTTCTCAGTTTTTGCAGAGTGTTCTGCACGTAGTTTGTCTCCCAGCCAGTGCCTTTCACATATCTGCTCCTCCCCTCGGCTGCTGGTTGAATGCTGTGTATTTGATTAATTTATTTCTTTGTGACATTAAAAATGCAGCCACATGCATTCTTGTAGATGATTCAGGAAATGTCATGCAGCTTGCTGAAGCCAGCCCAGAGATGAGAGTGACAATGTCCTGAGAGCAGAGTACAGATTTGCTTGCTGACAGAGATATTTGTGTGTAATAGCATGTCTTTGGATGTGGTTTTCATGTATTAAAGGGTGTTAACAGTGATTGACTCTGCTGTTAATGTTGTTAAAGCAAACAAGCTGAAAGATTTTAAAACTCCTGGAAAAATCAGAATGATGTAAACTTTGTGCTTAGAAAACACAGATCCTGTCTGTACTTCATATAATTCTTCCTTATATGGGATCTGCCTCTACTTGCTGTGATCAGAATTGCCATTAGCTGTACGATTTTTATGGGAAGCAGCAAAAGGCTGTCATTTCACAGAGGCAGCCCCAGGCTGTGGCCACAACTCTGCTCACTGTGTCTTGTGTGTGTGCCCTGGCTGATGCTCCTCCGCCTGTATCTGTGTGGAACTGCAGCTGAAATGAAAACTGCAATGCCCCTGTCACACAACTTCAGGGTAGGGATGGAGCCCTCACCTTTACTAGAAGATTTATTTGAAGGCTAATGTACTGAATAGGAGAAACAAATTCAAAGGAACACAAGTCTTAAATCTTGATCCCATCCTTGTCTAACTGCACCATCAAGTAATTAATTTCCCAAATTGAATACATCTCTTCAAGGCTCCACACCCTCACCCCACAGCATAGTTCCTGCAGGAGGGTTGCTCCAGGGTGCCACTCTTCTGAAACCACCTCATGGTTGTATCCCACATCCATTTATGGACAGTTTATAGAAACAGCTCTTCTTGATGTTTACCCCTAATCTAGTTACAGAGTATATCACAGAATCATAGAATGGCTCAGGTTGGAAGGGACCTCAAAGACCATCTAGTTCCAGCCCCCCTGCCATAGGCAGTGATGCCACCAACTAGATTAGGTTGCTGAGGGTCTCATCTAACCTGGTTTTGAACACCTCCACGGATGGGGCATCCACAGCGTCTCTGGGCAACCTGTTCCAGTGCCTCACCACCCTCTTGAGTGAAAAATTTCCTCATCACATCTAATATAAATCTCCCCTCTTTTAGTTTAAAACCATTCCCCCTTGTCCTGTCATTATCTGATTGAGGAAACAGTTGTTGTCTGTCATTTTTATAAGACCCCTTCAAGTATTGAAAGGCTGCAATGAGGTCTCCCCAGAGCCTTCTCTTCTCCAGGCTGAACATCCCCAGCTCTCTCAGCTTTTCTTAATGGGAGAGGTGCTCCAGCCCTCTGATCATCTTTGTGCCCTCCTCTGGACATGCTCTAACAGCCCCACATCCCTCTTGTGCTGGGAGCCCCAGACCTGGATGCAGCACTCCAGGAGGGGCCTCACAAGGGCAGAGCAGAGGGGCACAATCACCTCCCTTGCCCTGCTGGCCACCCCTCTGTTGATGCAGCCCAGGCTGCAGTTGGCCTTCTAGGCTGCAGGCACCCACTGCTGGCTCATGTTGAGCTTTTTGTCCACCAGAATCCCCAAGTCTTTCTCTGCAGGGCTGCTCTCATTGAGGTAAACATCAATCCCAGTCTATGCTCATGTCTGAGATTGCCTCAACACAGGTGCAGCACCTTGCTCTTGGACTTACTGAATCTCACTAGGTTCACTGGCCCATTTTGCTGGCTTGCCTTTGTCCAGGTCCCTCTGGATGGCATCCCTTTCTTCTACTGTATCAACTGCACCACTCAGCTTGGTGTCATCTGCAAACCTGCTGAGGGTGCACCAATCCCACTGTCTATGTCATTGATAAAGACATTAAATAGTCCCAGTCCCAGGAGAGAACCCTGAGGTACGCCACTCGTCACCAGCCTCCATTTGGACATAGACCCATTGAACTCTACTCTGGGTGTGATCTTCAAGCCAACTCCTGATCCATGGAATGATCCAGCCACTAGGTCCGTATCTCTCCAATTTGCAGATCAGGATGTCATGTGGGACTGTGTCAAAGGCCTTACAGAAGACCAGGTAGATGGCATCTTTTTGTCTTTCCTTGCCAACTGATGCAGTCACTTCATCACAGAAGGCCACCAGACTGCTCAGGCATGATTTCCCCTTGGTGAAGCCATGCTGGATGTCTCAGATCAACACCTTGTCTTGCATGTGCCTTGACATTGCTTCCAGGAGGATCTGTTCCATGATCTTGCCAGGCACAGAGGTGAGGCTCACCAGTCTGTAGTTGCCTGCATCCTCCTTTCTACCCTTTTTGAAAACAGGAGTGATGTTTCCCTTTTTCCAGCCACCAGGGACTTCACCTGATGGCCAGGGCTTTTCAAATTGGGGGGATGGGAGGAGGCTTGGCCACTAGCTGTGGTTGTGTAGTTGTGCAAAGAATCATTTGGCAACGAGACTGTGAGCACAACAGAAAGTGTTGTAAGAAACAAAGATTAAAAGAAAGGATAAAAAGAAGTTTCCCTTTAAAATCAATAGTTACATAAATTAAATAGATAATTAAACAAATTAACAAATGCAAAACTCTTCCGGAGTGCAAGGAGGATAACATGCTCCTATTGTGCTGAGAACTTGAAGGGCGAAGATGTGATATTTCACTGTCTGAATATGTCAGTTCACAAGCTGAAGGACTATCTTTTCCAGGCTACAGCTAGAAAAAAAAAAAAATCAACTCTGTCATGGGCAAAAGGCTGTTGGTAAGAAGCATGAGATACTAGTTTATTCAGATATTTGCTAAGTAGGAGCCAGGAAATAAGCAAACACACAGCAGAGGTTTTTTGAGAGCTGAATGCTGAGGATCAAGTACATGAGGACACTGCCAATAGTGGAAAGGCAGGTGAAACTGAATGAAGTTTTCTCAGTGGATTGGTTGAAATCAGTGGAGGAAAAACAACTGCTCTGGGTAAATATCTCTGATTTAGAGAGGGTAAGTTGGGACGTCATCATATTACTTTTACCTGACAATAATATAAAGAGAATGTGAGCAAAAGAGGCCAAACAACCTCAGTGTAGTTAAGCTGCTATTACATTCGTGAAATTGAGCATAAAATCATATCCAGTAACACTGGCTTAGTTTCCCTGTTACAAACATCACCTCAGACTGTGGATCACCTGAACTTTCAGTACCCAACCTCCATTGTGATTCTCTTGCCATTTCTGCTATACAATTAAACCACTATGATACAGTAGTTAGTGAACCTTGCGTTGTTTTCCCAAATGGACATTAAAGTAGTAGTTTGCTGATGGACATTAAAGTAGTAGTTTGCTGTTTTGTTTTGTTTTGTTTTGTTTTGTTTTGTTGTTTTGTTTTTGTTGTTGTTGTTGTTTGTTTGTTTTGTTTTTTCTTTTTCCACCCGTATATGTGTATCTATAGATTTCGTATTTAGGACTGAATTGTACACATTCCAGGGTTGCTGATTCTATTCTGGCAGATGCTAAGGAACTTAACAGTGTCAGTGATTGAATGTGGGAGGCCAGCTGGACATCCTGGCTGCATGTGGACACTGCTCATGCAGAATCATGCATTCTAAATCATGGAAATCAGTGGAGTTATTCAATTTGAGAAATGCCTGGAGGAAAAAATAAATTAATAAACACTTTTTTGAGAGAATATTCAGACCATATTCAATTTTGTACAGCTAGATCAGAATTAAGTGCCCAGTCTCACCTTGGGCTTTCAGAGCATGCCCTGGCCTTGAACCACTTTCTAGAGCCCAAATAAAACATACAAGGAAGCAAAACCCCCAAATTCAGGCAACTAAATTCAGTACCAGAGGTAGAACTGCAAGAATAATCCAGTTATATTGAATCATCTTATGTCACCTCACAAATACAGTGTTACTACTATATATCTAAAGTCTATATTAAAGCAAAGGAACTGGTCAGTTAAAAAGTCACATGTTGCTATGTCAGAGGAAATCTGGGATAGTGCTAATTAAATCACTGGATTGAACAGATTGAACAGATTTATTCCATGGCAAAATTTACTCCTGAATCTAAGTAGAATTAATCTGTCCACATGAGGCTCTCTAGGAGTGTGCCAGACAGCTAAGTTCATGCAAACAAAAGTGGGAATTGAAGCTCAGTCAACTTCTGATGCAAAGGAAATTAAAAATGGTGTATTCTTAAAGAAGGATTATTACTATGTTTTATAGCTAATTCTTATTTGAAAAGTTTGTGTCGTTTTTTTTTATTTTTTTCAAGTCCACTAACTCATCTTCTTCACAAACTAGAATTTCCTCAGGGCATGAATTGTCTCTCAATGTGTATGTATAGCCCCAGGCAGACAAAGAGCCAAAGCATTAACTCTAACTTCTGAGCATTATCATAATTCAAATAATAAATGGTTTGATATAGAGTATCACTGTTAAACTGCTTTAGTGCAGATGGTCTGTTTCTTAATTCCCAGCTCCATAGTTAGTGGGCTGAGTTTATTGAACTGCTTGCCAATTCTGCTAAGAGCAGATGGAGTGAAATGGGATAAAGGCAATATTTCAGTGTGGCTCCCGTGCATCGGCTCCTAACCACAGATGCCATTATTGACATACATTTTACAACTCTACATCTCTCGCCATCAGTGGTTAGAATTATAAAAAGGTTGAACATACTTGGCTTGAATGCCAATAATCAATAAGGATGCTCATCTGGCTTAATAAGGATAAATTGTTGCCCTTGAAACAGCATACATACCATTACAGCAAAGCGAAATAGGGCTCGCTCCTTGAGGTTTATGCTAACTCTGTATCTGCCTGCGTGCATCAACACACTTTTGTAATGCATTTCTTTGACCATTCCTTAAAATCACGGATTCATCTTGTGTCTTACCATAAATGTAGTTAAATTAATTCTTTTGGGTGCTCCTTTCTTAAAAGCTCATTTCTTCCACTTCAGGTTGGCTTTTTTTTTTTTTTTCCTAAAGACTTCCATTACAAACTCTGTCTTTCAAAATCTGTGAGTGCTGTGAGTGGACCATTACTGCTGCTAAAGCTGATGATCAAATTCTGTACAGCTTTAGCTACAGCAGATAGATTTCTGTGCAACAAATTAATTCTGAGTATTTAGGAAACAGTGATCCTACCCCTGTGGGGAACATCTATCATATTTCATGGAAAGAACAAATGGTCTGATGGCAAACTAAATACTTACTACATAAGCACATTTAACATGAAGATGGGTAAATCCCTGGAGACTTACATTTTGATGATTTAATAAGTAAAACTGTACAGTTATTAAACAAAACAGTTCAGAAATCATCCTCTGGCCTTCAGACTGGCCAGCATGTGAAATCAGTAGCCAAACTCTGTCATAAAGAGTGGTGGCTGCAGCTAGCTTTCCTTGTGGGAATTGGCCGAGGCATGTTCACAGAAACTGAGACTGGGACAGGCCATGGCAGGGACCATACTAATAACCTAACAGCACGGGTGATTGCCAGTCCTGCCTCCATATCCTGGCACTTTTTATGTCATTATTACAAATAACAGCGGGTGACCTCCAAAATTTTCAGCGACCTTCTCAAAAATTTAGTGTCTTCTGATAAGTTTCCACTGCAGGGATGTCCTTCATCTAAATTTCTTTTCAAAGTTGGCAGGAGTTCTGTTGCCTTTGTGGCAGATGCAGACAAGTGTATTTTTGAGAAGCTGTGAAGGCTGTAAAAAGCATCCAGTGTTGCCAACGCTTGCTGCTAAAATGATGGGGTAGAAGTCTGCAGCGCTAGCTTCCACTTCCCTCCACGGGCAGAAGCCTTCCATCCATGAAAACTATCCTGTCAGTAAATTTTAAATGCTAATCCCAGGACATGACAAATTCTGTGTTAATTGCAGTAAAAATAGGAGGTTTAGTGATACACGGTAATGGTAAAGCTCTGTGTCCTGTATCCCAGAAGTTAGTATAAGGAGGCCTCGTACTTGATGTGTTATGCCACTGAGTGTAAGAACAGCTCCTTTTCTTGGCTGGGAGCTGGGTCTATCTCAGTTCATTCCAACTGAATGGTGTAGCTTCTCTGTGGAAGTGCAGCATCCCAAAGACACAATTTTGTGTAGTAGTTTCCATGGGCTGGAACCTGGCACATGTGTTTTAAAGTTTGCTTATGCCATTATTAACCTTCTATTTCTTTCCTTTTCCTGACAGATTTTTATTGGTGAGATATCCATGTATTTCATAAAGTCAACCAGAGAAGCCCTAATTATTCAAGAGAAAACTATTTTGACTGGAGAGTGCTGTTACCTGAACCCACTGCTTCGAAGAATGATACGTTTTATAGGTAAGCATCTTTAGCACTGCAAGTTTAGTCCCTGTTTGCACCAAAACAGAACAAAAGATCCTAATCATCTACAGCACAAAATTAATTGAGCTGTGAAATCTTTGCAGGCATTTTCCACCTTAGAGGGATAGTCCCCCTCGGGATTTGCAAGGTAATGTTTGAAATGTGCCATGTCATGCTGTCTGGACCTGGTTTATATCCTGTTCTGCCGGGCTTAATGCTTCTTCTGGACCCTTGAAGAAAGGTTATGCCAATCAAATCATTATATGAATAAGTCCATCATTGCTATTCTGTGTAAGCTACCCATTTTACTTACAAATTGGTTCTCAGCAGCCCATCTCTTTGGAATTTTTTTATTCAGGTCTAATTTTAACATCTGTAGCTCTGGCAAATAATGTTCAGCTGAGCACAGCATAAAAAAGCCCAGAGACCACTAAAATAACATTCTTATTTTTATTGTATTTGTGGTTTTGTTGTTGTTGTTGTTTTGTTTGTTGTTTTTTGTTGTTGTTTTTGTAAGAGATTTTGTTGAGTTAATTGCTGAGAAGCTAGGGAAAAAAATCTGTCACAAAACCATTTGGAGTTTGCTTTCTATTAATACTTTAAGACCTCTACATCCTTGTCACAAAGCTTAATCAGTGGAAAAACACCCAGGAAACCTCACCAAGGGGACCATCTCATGGCTCTTTAGGAGCAGGAGCAGCTGCACAGCCTGAATATCTGCTGTGGCACTGACAGGGGATCTTACTGCTCTCTGAAGGCTTCCCAGTTCACAGCTATTTAAGGCTGCCCAAGCTGCTCCCTTGAGTGTTTAGAAATAGGGAGAGCTGTCTCACTGCTGGCACAGAACAGTGGTAAATATGACTCTCCGCTGTCCAGGAGTTTTTATTCACAGGCTATCCCTGCACCTCCCTCCCTGTGTACTCACAGAGGTTAATCACCCTTACGTATACCCCCTTTAAGAGAGTTGGGTCTGAATTAATAGTCTGAGTAAAAATAAACAGCTGAACAAAAAACTGAAATATCTGAATCACATCTTCCTTGTCTTTACTAAATTTTTGAGCTTTATATGTGAAAAAACAAAAGGGCTGGTGTGACTATGGCTTCCATGGAGCATAGCCATGTCTGCAGGCAGGGATTCTTGCAAAGACTATGGAGTTGAAAAACTCCACGCATTCAGGTTTTCATCAGCAAAAAATATGCTGCATAGGATGAAGAACTGTGGTTTTCTTTCTCCCTGTCCTCTTTCTGTGCTTCCTGCTTTTTTGCATGGAGGTTAGGAAGTGAAATAGTTTTTTTACCCTCTCCCACACTGGGGATGGAGACACAAACCACCTGTGGTTCATTAACCAGGCCTGTCCTGTGTGCTGCTCATTCAAATGAAAGACATGGGAATGTAATTAAAGTAAAATACCCTTGAACTTCAGATAACCTCTAGGATATATTGATGGATTGTAAACTGCCATTAGGAGAAAAACAGAGTACTGAGGTCCACTGGGCCACTCAAGGCTGTTTGGCTGTTGCAGTACATTCAGCATGTTTTGTAAAGTCCTAATCAAATACTCTCTCCTGCGGGGTCAGCACTAAAAGAGCTTAAACCATAGCGGCTAAGCACTTGCTCTATATATATTCTTACAATTATATTTTTCTGCCCTGCGTTTATTTTAATTATCTTTATTCTTAGGCATTCATGCTATAGTTTTGCTTCTGGTGGAGGAGGCAATGACGATACTGTGGACTGTTGGAGAGTAGCAGGATATCAACCTGATAGAGAAATCAGTCTTGGCTTTGCAGCTTTATTTATCTTGCAGAGAAAAAGAAAGTTAACCTTATTAGAAATGTCTTAAAACGTTGGTCTTATTTTAAACTCCACTGATGGCAAGTTTTTGTCAGAAACCTCCCTGTCTCTGTAGTGAAGTGAGAGAAGCAGAGCTTGTTGAAAAGTGGCGGAAATCATTTATAAAAGGAACTAAAAATACCCACACTTATTTCATTGAAATTCCAAATGCGTCTGAAAACATGAAATGGACTGACCAGCTGTAGCCCATGCTGGGTGATTAGGGAAGTTATCTTCACACAGCTGCTCGCTCCAGAAGGAAGATACCTGGATATGAAGAGACCAACAGGTTGCTTGTACGTAGATTTCCTTGCATGCGTCTTCTCTTGCTAAACATGAGGACCATATGTTACAGAGATATTAAATAGCTTTTCTCCCAAGATATGCTAGCAAGTGGACTGGCTTGTTGCAAGGAAGCCAGTTTGCTCTTGGTACAAATTCATTTGAATATCCACATCTGATAACCCTTTTTGGCCCAGATGAATGAGCAAGAGCCTTCGGTGAGTACCTTAAAAAATAGCAGTCGAGCTCTGTGGAATAATGCTTTATCTCTTATGTCATCACAGTTCATATTACTCAAAAGGGTGAGAAATACCATTCAGTGTGTCTGGGTGTTTATACCTCAGGAAAAATTAACACAACTTTCTGACCCTGAAACCCACACCACAGAGAGTGTCTGAGAGTTGTTATTTCCAAATTTTAGAAAGGCAGAGACTTTTTGTCCCTCCCTGACTACTAACTTCAAACTATCTTTGGTGGTGTAGAAGGTAATCAAGCTTGTCACATTATCACCATGGGACGTGTTGGTTTTGGTTGCTGGACTTGAGCTTTTTCTCCTCATGCTTTTTCTTCATGTGCCTCACAATGAGGCACTTTTTTTTTTTCTTTACTCTAGTGCTGTTGCAACGAATAAAGCAAAATCAAAACCCCACAGCTTTTCTGGGATGTTGACAATGCCCCATGTTTCTTTTCATTCATTTTTGTACCTTGCCTGCTGTGCTTCCTTTGTTTCCTCAAGTCCTCAGCAGCTGTCCATCTCTAGAGTTCTCCCATTGCAAGTTTAGTGGGGTCCTTGAATGTTGAGCTTTGTCTTAAATCCCTCCCTACTTCTTTGTCCTTAGAAAGCTGGACCAAAATTTCTTCTTTCTTCCTGTCCCAAACATAAATTCTGTCTCTCAGCTTGCTTCAGTGTATATCAAGTCCTCTACTGCATCCTAGATAGGTGAAATCTGCTGTGTTCCCTGTATTTAGAAAATCAATTCCTTTATTAGTGAAATAAAGCTGCCTTAGCTAGGAAACATCAGACTTTGATATATGTTGCAATTTGTTCCATCTTCCTCTTTATCTTTTATATTCCTTCCACAGACATTTATTTTAAAGATTTTCAGTTCAAACAAGAGGTGTGCAATTGCTTTGGAGTAATTTTTTCTGTCTAAAATATTGGTGCTGCACTGCTGTTCTTTAGTGCCATCATCACCCTTCCCTCCCCATCCCTCAAAGGAGTTTTATTAAGAACTTAAGCTACCAAAATTCAAAGGTTTTGTATTGAACCTTTAAGTAACCAGTGAGGAAGAGAAGTTTGTTTCTCAGGCCTCTGCCTCTTCTCCCTGCCACCCAGCTTGAATACACACAGCTTTTTGTATTTTTATTCACCTTTTGTGGCAATTTCCCAATCAGTACCCCTGTTAACATTTGAATTTGCTTGCATGTTTTTCTTCATCATTTGTATTCCAAATAGAGGTTATACATTATTTTAGTGTTATTTTGAGAATGATCGTAATCAAGAATTTAGTATGTGTATATACAGCAGTTGTACCACCCCCAGGATCATGGATTCAGGCCTCACTGACTCAGTCTGGCAGTGTGATCAGTGTGCGTATTTTGTTGCGTTTCAATATATTAGGTTTCTAATCCCTGTGATTCAGTTGTATACCTGTAAAACTCTGACAACATGCAAGTAGCCTCTTTCCAGATATTTAGAAATGCAATGTGCCTTGTGAATTTGTTACTAGTGGCTTTTACTTTGGAGCTGCATAATTTGCAGTTAACAAATGGCACAGATCAGCTTCTGCTGACAGCTTAATTTAAAGCATGGGAGCACCTCACAGTGGGCAGCTAAATAATGAAATTAAGGCTTTATTTCGGCAAATTAAAGCTTTAGTTCAGCAAATAAAGATTTACAAGATTTACACACACATTGAGTTTATTGTAATAGGATAGATAAACCCCAGAGCTCTGATGTCAATTCCCTGAGCAGCTGCAGGACATAGTTTGCCTGACCTTATCCTTCCATCTGCCTTCATAATGAAACAATGCACATTCTGTAATTAACTGGCTGCCTTTCAGGAGGGCTCAAGCTGTGTTTGGGTGAGGCTTAAACTACCATAGGTCTCACTCCTTATCACTGAAGAACCTCCACAATGAGAGGTGTCTGTGCTGGGGACAAATCAAACGTTACTGCTCCCTTTTATGCAGGGCTCTGAGATGACTCTAAGTCTAGATGAAAATTGATAGCTATGAAGCAGCAAAGCAGGAAGAAATGGACACCTGTGGGGAGGAGGCTCAAGGCTCTGGAGTGGTTTTGCACTGGTAACTGAATTTCTTCTTGCATGTTCAGACCATATGTCTTCCTTCTTATGTCTTGAAGAAACAGTACCCAGGCAGGACACTCACAGGTGAAGCAGGTAGATATAAGAGGCAGTAGATAGCTGGAGCAGTGGGCTTTGTGGAGAGATTAAAACGAATCCTGTGATCAGATTATGAGTGCTCAGAAGGATCTTCCTCTTGAGCCTGTTTCTGATGCCACAGCAACAGGCAGTACCTTTTCCTGCAATGCCCGTCTCTCCAGCTGTAAAATGGCAAATGATACAGATCTCTTTTAACAACACCTTTTAAGATATAACGATGAAGGGTGGTTTAGCAGAGTCTGGGTCACAAGGCTAACAATGGATGGCTTAATTGGCTGCACAGGACAATTATGGGAACACCCACAGAGATGGGCTGAAGATCAGCATTTCTGTAGAACCAGAAGTTGTTCCAAGGACTTCCTCCACTGAAACTCTTATCCTCTTTACAACTCATAGTGGGAAAGAGATTGTGGGAATGTGAGTATGCATGTGTAATATGAAAGATTTCCCAGCAAATTAGGTTGAGTGTGACAAATTAGACAATTGTCTGGGCACTGGGAGAGGGAGGCATGCCTAAATAAATGCACTTTGTGGAAGACATGACGATACATTACTCAAGAGCACAGCTTCTGATGTCCCACAAGTGCTTCAATGCATTGTTTCTTCTGTCACTTTACTTAACGGTTTCACATTTTTTCTCTAATAAAGGCTTCTGCCTCTTCATTCTTATTTCCTCCCACTGGCTTCTCACTTCTCTCTTCCCAATGTCTTTTCAGCAGCTTGTCTACAACTCCCATGGTTCTTTTTGTGTGTGTTTATTTATTTGTTTTGTTTCAAATCAGTGGCATTTTAAACGTCTGTAATAGTGAGAGTTTCCATGGAGTCAGCAGGCAGCTGCAGTCACTGATGTCAGAGAGATTCAGGCTGGAAGAAGAGAGAGCTTGAGCAAGAGTTGCCAGGAGAAAACAAGTTAGTGCTAAGGTTAACAGTGAATGAGAGTGCTAAGGTTAACAGTGAGTGAGGAGAGTTAGACCCTTCTGTAGGGCATGCATCTCTCTTACCAGAAGCAATAGACTTAGCTGGAGATGGTAACATTGATAAACAGTCACACAGGGAGTTTAGTACCAGAAAGACAATTGGAGCTCTGTGTCAGTGAGAGCCCAGCAAATCAGCTGAACAGACGGATTCCTGAGATACAAAAGCCATCAGGGGACTCTCCACCGCTACCAAGGCTCATTGGTGTTACAGCCTTTAAATCAATTACAACCAACCCAGTTTCAAAGTCTCCAGACTTTGCTGTAATTTTCTTAAGGCGCGATTTGGCAGAGCTGCAAGAGGGGAATTACAGTGATCTGTATACATCATGATGGAGAACATGATAAAGGTTTCGACCATGGCCTGTTGGGCAGAGCACAGCAGCCCTCAGCACTGACTCTGGGCCAGCACTTTCAATGTTACCAAATATTGAGAAAATATAGGTGTTGAAATTTCTTTCTCTCAGAGCAAAACACCAGACTGCCTTTGTACCTGTGCACTGCATAGAGATTGAAATAACTTCATGAAGCCTGTGAGTTTTTTCTGAAATACTTCAGTTCTTGACTTATACTGACTTTGCAATAAAGACCATGGGCCAGATAACAGTCTGGCTCTTGGATTTCCTCTAAGCATTGTAAAGGGCTGGGTAACTATCCTCGCTGCATTCCCCATGACCTGCACAGCACATCAAAACAATACCATTTAAAGCAAGTCATGATAAAGGGGAGGAAGCTACTGCCTTCTTTGACCACCACCATCTCCTTAAACCCACAATCACATACCAGTTCCTTGAGGCAGCACCATGGATTTGGTGTGCCTTTTTTTGAGTGGTTAGTTCTAACCCATGGCCTTCAGATTTGGTAATAAACTCAGTCCTCAAAATCCCCTTCACTGTGGTAACACTCCTTCCTGACTTTGTGGATGCGTTCTGAGGACAAACCACCTCACACTCCTGCAGCATCTCCATGATAATGGAAAGTAGAGGGCACTTTCCATTAATATTACAGTGATGTTTTTGTGCTGCAGCATGGCTGTATCAGTCACACCATCTCTGTGAATGAGCAGTGCTAGGGAGTACCACTGCACATGTGTACAATTAATACATTTTTAGTTAAGGGTTTTATTTCATGTCACTATCCTCTGCCAAGACAGCCCCTACGTGTTTGAAAGGGCCTAACTCTTTTCAGTTATGACCCTACTGCTTTTGTTATCCACAAGGAGGGTTACAGTATCTGCAGAACTATCTTTGATTCTTCTTAATTTGATGCAAGGCATTTTCAGTTGCATTAGATTCCTGACTACCTGATATTTTAGTTTCACAGACTACATCAGACATTTTTTTTTCCTTTTATAACTCAGTACAGATAAGCAGTACAGATACTGTAACCCTTACAGCTCTCCTAAGATACGTTGATATCCCTGAACCTCCAGCTTTTGGTTGTACTTAAATATGTGGCAATCTCAGTTCAGTTATAATTTAAATGACTTTTGCGTGTACAAAGCTATAGTAGAGAGGAGGCAAAAATATATGACCCCCAGCATTCCCAGACCATAAGTAAAATACTTATTTTACTTTTTTTTATGATACTTTAATCCAGTTTAGTGATGGGTAGGAGGAAAAATGAGGTGATTTAGTCTTTTGAAACATTTGGGTTTGGCATTACTGCAAACCTGCTCTTCTGTTCCTTTGGTAGGTAGGGAACACTTGCAAGCGAAGATCCACCTATATGTCCGTAGCAGCCATAGCAGATACTGATAAATCTCATGGGGAGTCAGTTGAGGATGTGTATACTGCAGTTTCAAGCAAGGGATGCTCCACAACCCTGCAAAAGCTCCTGGGTTCAAGTGCATGCTTTCAGCTGTAGCGTATGAGAGTATGTGCTTCCACTGGCATAAACTGAACTGCAACTGTATGGAAAGGTCTTCTGGACAAAAGCATTGAGGATGTATCCCAAAGGACCTGGCAAATATTGCTGGATTAAAATCTTAAATTTGCAATATCAGAATACTGAATAGTCACAGTCCAAATGACAGTCCACATGACATGCTAAGGTAAGGTTAATTGTGTCTTAGTGCTACACTGCTCCTCAGGTTTTTATTTTGTAGTTCAGAGCTACTATATTAATATTTTTGGCCCAGATCTAGTAAAAATTCATAAACATCTTAACAGTTCACGTGCATGACACTTGATTGCAGGCTGCAGGCCCTCATCATAGTGGAAACTTTGCAGGCATAGTATAGATGCAGTGTTTGCAGTGAAACTTGTAACTCACAGTTTTGTTCAGAGCTTGAATCACAGAAGTATCTATGCATATACTTTCCACTTGTAGCCTTTTTCTGAGTCCTTCTGGAGCCACTGAGTTAAGCACCTGCCATAGTTCAGCACGCACTCTTCCGTGTCATACATTCCATGCAGGACTCTGCTGGTGTCAACAGGGGCTTTTTCCAGGTAATGACAGTAGAGTTTTCTCCTTTATCTCTCATTATGTTTCCTCCTTCCAGGTAACAATACTGTTTTAAACTTCTTTGAATAATACTTATTTTTAACCTTTTTTCACAGGAGTGTTTGCGTTTGGACTTTTTGCTACTGACATATTTGTAAATGCTGGCCAGGTTGTGACTGGGAACTTGGCTCCATACTTCCTGACTGTGTGTAAACCCAATTACACTGGAAACGACTGTCGGACCCACCACCGGTTCATAAACAGTGGCAACATCTGCACCGGGGATGTGGAGGTGATTGAAAAGGCAAGGAGATCCTTTCCATCCAAACATGCTGCTTTGAGCATCTACTCAGCTTTATATGCCACGGTGAGCACCACTGATGGTTGCTGATATGTATGACTGGTTTCTGCCTGTACATCTAGATGAGGTTATTTGTCTTACAGTGTCTTTTTTAAGAATAATAGGGTTGTTTCAGGAAAGGCTTTCTTCCTTTCCCGTAGTGCTCTGTCTCTTTTTTACCACTGCTAGTTGTGGTGGTTTTACTCAGCTGGACAGCTGAGCTCCACTACAACCACTCTCTCACTCCCCCTCCTCAAAAGGAAGTGGGGGAGAAAATACAATGAAAAGGGCTCAAGGGTTGAGATAAGGACAGGGAGATCACTCAACAATTATTGACACAGGCAAACTAGATCTCAGCCTAGGGAGGTTAGATAAATTTATTACTTGTTACTAACAAGCTAGAGAAGTGAAAAACAAAGAAAACAAAACACCTTTCCCCCATCCACCCTGTTCTACCTTATACCCCCTAGCAGCACAGGGAAATGGGGAATGTGGCTGCGGTCAGTCTATAGCACTTTGTCTCTGCTGCTCCTTAACGGTCACTCCCTGCCCCTGCTCCATGTGGGGTCCCTCCTACGGGATGCTGTCCTTCCTGAACTGAGCCTGCGGGGGCTGCCCACAGGCAGCAGCTCTTCAAGAACTGCTCCCACGTGGCTCCATACCACAGGGTCCATCCATCCCCCAGGAGCAAACTGCTCCAGGACAGGTCCCCCATGGGCAGAAGCTCCCCCCAGATCCCCTGCTCCTGCATGGGCTCCTCTCCATGGGCTGCAGCTCCCACCTGGGGCCTGCTCCTGTAGGGGCTCTCCATGGGTTGCAGTGCCTCCAGGCCACATCCACCTGCAGCAGTTCTGTTCTCCCTTCCTTAAATCTGCTCTCCCAGAGGCACAAACAACATTGCTTATTGGTCCAGCTCTGGCCATCCGCAGGTTCCTTTGGAGCTGGCTGAAACTGGCCCTTATCTAACATGGGGCAGCTGCTAGATACTTCTCACAGAGACCACCCCTGCAGCCCCCTGCTACCAAAACCTTGCCATGTAAACCCAACACAAGAAAATCAAATTCTCATTGCTTTTGCAGCACTGTGTAATGTAGAGGAATGAGGTCCTAATCTTGTCTTTTCTGCTGATTTTCCCAGAGGCCACAGAGTAAGCATTTAACCACTTCTTCTGCCTGCCCCTGTCTCATCAACATTAAAATTGCTTAACTAGGGATATTTTCCTTAAGTAGCCTGACTCAAATGAGTGGCAGTATCTCTCTGTAGGTCATCAGAATTTGAGAAAACCCTCAAACTTATTAATGACGGGGTATTTACCCTGATTTTGGTACCAGATGATAAAACACCACATTATTGCTATGAAAAGAAGAGGCCACCACTGCTGTTTCTTTGACCATCTGTTTGCATTGAAATCTGTGAGAATAATAATAGAGATACAAACCATTAACTCCTTTGATCATGAATTGTTCAGAATTGCTTGGAAAGCCCAACATGTTTTGCATGCATTACTTCTGAACAATAAGCAACCATATGTGAAATACGGTTCCCAATAAAGTCAGCATTGTTGTAGAAGCTGTTTCCATCATGATGAACTCTAAGATAGCTGCTCCAGAACCAGGTGTGGTAATTCTTCCAGGGTCTTCTCCTGTCCAACCTCCTTTGGTTCCTAGGAGGCCATGTCTTGTAAAAACAGCTGATTCCTACAGAAGGAACTTTTACTTTCTGAACTTAAGGACCTAGTAGTTCAATGTTTCTCAGCCCTAGGCTTTCAAGAGTACTTCTGATGATTTCTCCATGGCTCTGGTGGAGAGTGAATGGCACACAAATAGATGAGACCCCTGAGCCACAGTGGGACAGATGTGTAAATCAGAGGATCTAATGTTTAAGACACAGGTCTTAAACCCACTTCATCTCCACTCTGCTTCAGTAGCCCATGCAACTCAGCCAGTGCAGGAGATTGCAAAGGGACTGTAAAGGGCCACAGAAGAAAATATGAGGTGGAGCCAGGATATGGAGTCCTTTTTGAGCCACAAGGTTTCAGTCTGCACTACAATTTTAGCCCAGGTCTGTGCCTGAAAACACCCTCTGGCACTAAATATGTTGTCAAATCACTGATCCTCAAGTATCCTGTAGGGACGTCTCTGTACATTTTTCATTATTACTCTGCTAGTGACAGGGCTCCCACGGTGGTTGGTTTGGCTTTGTGTTTGTTTTTTTCCTATAAACTGGGTTTTATATTTAATCTGCTAGGCTTTTTCTTGTCACCTGCCAAATAAGCTAGGAACCCAAAGCATGACTTTTGTGATCTCTTCAGGCAGTGATGAAACTTATATGTCTACAGCAGGGGGAAAAAAAAGCCAGCATCCCTGGTTTCCATGCTTACATCAAAATTAGAATGATAATGCAGTTTTATTACTCTCCCAGAAGTGGTACAGTCTTTATGCACAGTACAAGCTGCTGTACAGTTAGAAAACATGCTCCTAAGACACTGCCCAAAGGGACATGATGATAGGCTGGAAATATTCCTTAATTTATTAATGTTTCTGTCAAAACAAGAAAAGAAAATCATGTTACATGTGGGTATCCTAGTTACATGTCTTCAAACAATTGTTACATTATGCACTTGTGAGAAAGGTCATAGAAAAGCCGAGGACAAGGGCATCTAACAGGTAAGTAATATTCAACCTGAACATGCCAAATTGAAGTATTTCTTAAGTACAACTAAATGACCTTTTACTGTAGAGTGAAGGGAGACACCCTTGTTGATCCTCCTGCTTGCCTCTGGGCTGAAAGCAAGAACTCTTGTACAGTCACAAGAGGGTCTCTGTGGCTAAAAGCTACAACTAGGCACTCTTCATTGACATTTTAGTAATATTTTTAGGATTGTTAAGCTGAGCACTAGCCTAGCAGTATCCACGAGTAATGCTTTCTGTCACCTCCATCTGGCTGGAAGCCTCTGCCTCATGACAGTTGATCACGACCTGGCATCTGTTGTTTACACCTGGGTTGCTTCTTGGCTAGACTACAACAATACAATATACCTAGACATTAAACTTTCAACATATGGGAAATTCTGAATAGCACAGAACACTACAGCAAGTCCCTTCTGCAATCCAGGTCACTGTGACCCCACTGTCAATTTCCTCCATTTCTACGTTAACACCTGCCAGACTAATTGACGAAATTCAAGGCTTTGGCACCTCAGGCAGGTTCACTGAGTGAGCATCTAGGAGGCTGCATCATGTTCTGCAACACAGATTGTTGTCAGTGGCTCTTACTGTAGAAATCTCTGTGGAAAAGGAAAAGATCTATAAAAACTGTAGAACACAGAATTTTCCAGTGCTGGGCTGAAATTGTGATCTTTCTGGTGAAAATAAATCTTCCCCTTCTACTGAAGGGACTGAACAGACTTCTTTCACTCTGCCTTCCTCAACATAGATATAGTATACATTATCAATATATGTAAGCATGTTTGCACACATATATAAATACAGGCATATATATATATGTCTGTCTATTTTAAACTTGCAAATGAAAACGCTTCCTTGACTCCTTACTTGTCTGAAATAGATGTAAGAGGAGTTACACATAGGATGTGTGCTACTATCACACATTGCACATTGCTAAATACACTGCTTGAGTGTACTGATAAGAGTGCAGTAAAGAAGCCAAATAGACTATTTATATAGATAAATCTTATGTAGTTCATCTTTGTAATGACTTATTCTCTGTTTCTCACATCTTTTTATATTCACTTCCTCCCTCCCTCTCCCAGCCATCAAACAACTGGTTTTAACATTTAGAATTCTGTAAATAAATTTACCCCATGAATAGCAATATAGGAAATTTCCAAAAACATCTGCAGAGTATAGGAAATCAAATATAAGTGACTTTCACTGAGATTTTGGGATCTTACACAAGGCTTTGAAAATGTCTTGTAAGTGCAGGGGCAAACATATTGTAAGAATTTTCAAAAATATATTTGCTTTAGGGACTAAGGGAATGAAGATCAAAAACCACAGTGACCAGGAGGTCTGACCTGAAAGAAGAATCTCACCCAGTTATTTCTGAGCTCAATTTGCAATTTGTGGATGAACTGGAGCATACATTCTGGAAAAACAGCCTGTCCTGTTTTAAACCTTCCTCATGCTAGAGAATCTATCACTTCCCTTGGCAATCTGTTTTCATAGTTAATTACCCTCATTGCTAAAAATGTTCTCTTTACTACAAGTTTACATTTGCCTGCCAAGATGAGTGAAACTTAAAATGCATTAGGTAACATCCCATCTGAGAGCTCTCCCACATGAGAAACACAGAGATCTAGTTCCATCTCATACCGTTAAGAAAACAAGCATGAGTGGATTGTTCTCTGTAGCTAGGGTTTGCATCTGTCACAGCAGGGATGCACTGTTACTTTAAGGACATTTTTATTTTCCTTTGGGTGTTGTAAATTGCAGCAGTGCTTTTGTGGGGAGTGGGAGCGCAATCCTTCTCTGTATTGGTCGTCTCCATAGGCTTCTGCGAGAAGAAATGTATAGGGTGAAAGGATGGGCAGTAATTATTTACTTAGTGGCACCTCACTTCGATAATAGTTTTTCCTATTGTTTGCAAAGAAAAACCTTTCCGAGTTTTCGTGATAGGTGCAGCTCAATGTAGCAGCAATGACTGGGGCAACATTGCCGCCTAGTGCTCAGTTGCTAGTTATCTTTTCAAGGCGTGTGCTGCATTCACATATTGGAAAAAAGACAAGGGGGGATGGGGAGGGCAGGAAAAAAAAATGCAGGAACCTCTGTAGCCGAGTCCCATTCCCAGTACTATGACACACCATAATATTCCAATAAACGAACTGAATTCACCATTAAATCGTGTGCTCTCCAGTACATTTAAGGGTGAAGACTTCACGTCCCCAGGCAGAGACTTAGCAAATTCAGCTGTTAAAAGTAGAACTGTAGTTGCTTGGCAAGTGAACGGGTAATTTTGCTTCAGTACAGGCCAGGAGCCAATCAGACCTGCTGGTCCCTGGTCAGTTGCTCTGGCCTGCCACTTCATCTACCAGGAGGTTATTGCTGCATCCCATTCCTTTCTCCACAGCTAAGGTACTGCAGTGGTTTTGGGGCTGACATCATTAACACGAGCCAGAGAGGGGAAGCCAGCAACAGGATCATCATTGGATGGCCCAGTCAGTGAAAAGGGAAAATAAGTATGGTTGAGGAAAAACTGAAAATTCATATATGGGAGGTGATGTGTCATATTTGTGCATGATGAAGATAATATTGGGAAAAAAAAGAAAAATATGTATTTGCTTTGCTTATCAAAGCTTGGGAATTCTTACAGGCATCTATACTTGATGAAAAGTATTTTATTTTATTATTTTGTCATCAGACTTGGTTTGCTTGATCTTCGGTATTTTTGGCTCTGGAATTAATGACTAATAGCTGCTAACTGTGACCCACATGGTTTTACTCTTTTTGTCAAAAGGCATTTAAATTAAATATGAACTGCCAAAAACATGTAAAGTTAATTAAACAGTATTGTGAGCACCATGTAACTTCATGATTTAGAATGACATTTTCATAATCAACTTTGTTTTGAAATAAGTCTTCCTTGTATTCTGTATTTCGTTTTACCTTGAAGAAAAGACATCTGTAGTGGTTTCTCTTAATGCCAACAATCAGTTTCTTAATCTGAACACTGCTAAGGAGGCTGGAGAAGCTGCAGTTCATATCATATGCACATTAGTTTCTGCAGGAGTACAAACAAAAATACTTGACTCCCTTTGCAAACATTTAGACATTTACATTTGGTGTGTGTGTTTGCTGGCATATCAGCAAGCACTTGCACAAGTTAGGAACTCAGTAAAACTGAGCCTATATATAGCAGCTCAGAAAGTCCAGTGTAAGTGCAGTTGATTGGATATTTGATACCCTGAAACGTCACTTTCCAGTACATGTTTTATTCACCTAAAAGTATTCTCTGGGCTACCTTAAACCTCTTCCTCCATTTCTCAATTTCTTCTTTTCATGAACCGTGAATCATATCCTTGCTGACTTACAATATGTCTGGATAGCAAAAGATCAGTTTCTTGCAGATCTCTTTTCATTTTCGGTTTGCGTTTTCTTTTTCAGATGTACATCACGAGCACAATTAAAACAAAGAGTAGCAGGCTAGCCAAACCTGTGCTGTGTCTGGGTACCCTGTGTGCTGCCTTCCTCACTGGGCTAAACCGAGTTTCTGAGTATCGGAACCACTGTTCGGATGTGATTGCGGGCTTCATTTTGGGAAGTGCAGTAGCTTTGTTTCTGGTAAGCCTATCAGTCCTACCCCATTCCTTTTAAAAGTATATGGTAAAAAATAAATAAAAATTACTCCTCTCTTGTGTCCGACTGCAGCTAATTAACCCAGTTGCTAAGAACTAATTATAGCCCCATCTAATAGATGCATCATCAGAGAAAATCCTAATATGAAATCAGGTTACTATTAATTAATAAGACTAGTATGATGACATTTTTGCTATCACGTGTACTTCGAGATTATTTTATTTTAATTACTGTCTATACTCTTACTTGACCAGTCCTGGAAAAATGCTTTAAATATGGTGTAGATTTCAATTAATGTCAAAAGGGAGGTATGCTTGAGACTGATGTTCTCTGACATTCCTGTATTGCAAAACCCACTGGCTGCATGGTAGGGAGCAAAAATGTAGGATACAGGGTGTTGTTCGTATCTCTAAGCTATGGTCCTCATTCTCCATTTTGTTTCAAGCCATAAAAGATGTTCAATAGAAAGGAAGATCAGGATAAAACTCCTTGGATTTTGTCCAAACAAAAAACCTTCACAAATCATTTATTCCCCTGTTCCCTTTAAATAAAAAGCTGTCTCCAAACTGTAACATTAATCTCCATGGCTTTAATGTGAGCAGTTTGTCTGATTCCCACTGGGAAAATCCATTTAGAAGTAGCCCATGTATTAAGATAGGCAGTCACCCCATATATCAGGGCAGCACAGTCCATGTGCTTCCAGTACCTCTTTCTGGCAACCTGCTCCCAGCCCTAATTTGTCCCTCCAACCCTTCTGCCACAGGAAGTGGCACAAGCTCCACTGCTAAGCAGAGGAAGGGGTCTCCCCAGAGCATGAGGGGACGGCTGCTGCGAGATGCCAGCTCTCAGCACAAAACTCACCCAGGCTGCAGCCTGCTCTTTGCTCAGGTGTGAAGAGCAGCAAAGATGAAGAGCCAGCAAGGAACAGGCTGCAGGAATTTCTCTGATAGCTGATGTGTGAGCTCCTGCATGCCTTGTTTCACTTTGTTCCCAGCCTCCAAGAAGGTATGTGCAGGGTGTGGTCATGCCAGCATCACCAGATGAGTGCAGTAAGTCTTGTCACGCACAAGGGAAGGCCTTGTGGGATAAACTCTGCAGGAGTTGTGCTGGAAGCATGCGGGAGTGATACTGAAGGAGCTTGGTGGCATCCAGATGTGATGTAGATTAAGTCATCAAATGAGCTCTTTTCATTGTTTGGAAGCATTGGTCAGAGTCTCAACGGAATATTTGGCCAAGAAAATGTGGGAAAAGGGTAGTCCATTTTTTTGTCATGCATGGAATGCTCTGCTGTATAAAACGTAAGAAGGCTGAGGATGGTTCAGCCAGGAAAGATGAACCCTTTTACTAAGATGGACTGTCACACCCAGCTGTGTCAGTAAATGCTCCGTTGTCCAAGGCTGAGACATGTGATGCCTTTAACTAAAACCCCAGGTGAAGTTCTTTGCAAAAACTGGCAGCTGAGAGACCCTGGTGGGAATTGCTTTGAGTTACTCGTGTGGACAGAATATGCTGACCTCATTTTTTTTTTCTGCATTACACAGGGGATATGTGTTGTCCATAACTTCAAAAGCACCCATGGAGCTCCTTCTAAACCGAAGGCTGAAGACCCACGCGGAATGCCACTAATGGCTTTTCCAAGGGTAGAAAGTCCGCTGGAGACATTGAGTGCACAGGTACTGTAAATTCACTCGCCCATGCTATCACCAAAACACATTTTCTGTTATGACAGGCTAAAAACTAGTTGTATACATAACTACATTGAGAGCTGGTTTCATTTCTAGCATTAAACCCATTGAACAGAAGTAATACAAAGGGGAGAATTTTAAAAAGGCATTTATCTTTTAAACCAACAAATTCTCTTGACCTCCTGCCCCTCTGCACTTCCATAGATAAATCTATAGGATTTCAGGTGTCCTGTGCAATAACAAAGTTTTGCTTAGAAGAACAGAAAATTGAGAGAAAAGTGAAGATAATTCTGTGTATTTACACTTGAGAATGCTTTGGAGATGTCTTAAAGATTTACCCTAAGATTTGTTATCCTGAGGATGAACTATGCTGCCCAAAAAATAAGGATATAAATTAGTTTTTATTCTTACTACAGTTCACTATCCTCTATAAGAAGAAATCATATACTAACTACTCTCTAAGCCATCAGAGAAGATGCTAACAACATTCTCTGAAGTTTGCAAAAAAGTAAGCTAGCATGAGCATCATCTTTGATGGTGTTTTTGTTAAACTACTGATTTTGAATAGTTTGTGTTGGCACAACTGAACTGTATCCCCTCCCTCCCCCCCAAAAAATGCCACCGGCAGGTGCAGCATGATCTGGAGATGACCCTGTGCTGCCACTGAAGTCTTGGACTTTGGCTTCCAAGAATCAACAGTTTCAATCCAAAGAGGACTTCTGTGTTGCAATGTATCTGTGTCTGCCTGTGTTTTGGCATACTTCCCCACCTATTTATGATCTTAAGCTCTGTATGTTGCCTAATCAGAAAACTACATATGAACTACATGCATACATCACATGAAGCCAAACTATGTGAAGCTTTATCGTGGTATTTTTAGACTCTTGGTGACCGAGGACACACACTAGATGGCATCAGTTGTGTGACTGTGTAGTATTTTGAACCTATAGTGGCACATTTCTCCAGACAGAATCCAGTCCAGTTTGAAAATCCCTAGTGAAAAAGTAGCACCTTCTTTTTTAAGCCTGCTAGTGAGTGTTCATAGCCCAGAAGCAGGGCTCAACTTCAGCCTTTCCTACCATGAGCTCAGAATAGACATCACATTTGCATTCATTTCTTGCTTTTAAGGTGCTTTGTTAGTTGGGCAACAGATTTTACATCTTTGCATTAGGCAAGGGTTTTTGCATCCATTTCACACACTAGTATGTGTAAGTGACAAAATGTGTACAAATGTTCACATTCACATTTTCCTCTTTGCAGAACCACTCTGCCTCTATGACTGAAGTAACCTGAGATGGACAACTGGCAACAGAAGCTATTTTTTATTACCCTTCAGTACAATACTTCAAGACACAGTTACTAAATGTCAAACTGTGATGACCAGTATTATGTTATGTCTAGTTAGAGGCTAATGTTTTGTACATTTTTTGTATGAGGAAGTGATGTAGCTTGCCCTGATTTTTTGTCAGCTTTAATATTATTATGCCAGAATTTAAAAGCAAAATAGAAAAAGAAAAAAGAAAAACAAAACAAAACAAAAAAAACTTGTTTAAAGTGTGCACTGAGGAACTACATCTATGGAATTGTTGGTGTTGTTATGTGATATTTGTACACAGATTTTTTCATTTTTGAATTTATATATCTTGAGAAAAAAAAATCACTTTTACCTTTTCTTACCATAAAAAGTGCTTCTACAAGTGGGTCAGGTTCTGATCTTAGTAAGCTCAGCATAGATCTGAAGTAATTGTGTATATTTAATTCAGATGAAAATAATGGTGATCAGGAATCTAACCCAAATGAGAATGATACTATCAACAAGTAAGCATCCAGCCTTGATTCAGTGAGCTGCTTAAGCATTCCTTAGCATTATGGACTTGAGTTAGCCATGCAGTTTCCAGACTAATTGGCAGAATTGGAAGTGTATCCTTAAGCATCTTACTGAATCAGAGCCTGATTGTTCTGGTGTGGGTGATTGTGCTAGTTATTGAAGAATAACTAAAATGACATATTCAGTCTGCAATATAGACAGACTGGACGTGCAAATTTATAGTAGTAGCTGATAGCATGTGAGCTGACTATATCATGTCTCTAGAGCTCTGTTCCTCCCTGAGGCTCAGCTAAAGTTCCCAGTGAAACCTGGCTTCAGGAATTGACTATGGGGATATACAGCCATCACTGTGGAGCGAAGGCTGCGCTTTAAGTGTTTCATAACTTCATCATAGATTTGTGGGGTAACTGGTAACACTGGTGCAAAGGAAAAGTGACACCACTTCTTCAATGAAGTGGCATTACTGGGCATTCAGATTGGCATGACCAAGAGGCCACTTTTGCCCTGACATTGTAGTTTTCACCGAGGGGCTTTGGCAAATCAAAACAAACAAAAAACACTAATACTGACACCATCTGTAATAGCAGTCTGCATATTTTGTAAATCCTGCCATACAGAATTTATATCAATACTGCTATTTTAAAATTCAGAAACGTTGTTCAAGGAATAAAAAAATAATGGGGGGTGGGAGGAGACATGCAGAGGGGAAAACAAAAAAAGACCCCATATGCCATGGCTGGTACTGGGGCAAAGGCTTCATTACATGACTTTTCACTGTTTCTAGGCTTTTCCTGCATCTCATGCTTCTAGCATGGTGATAACTGCTGTGTGTCTCCTTTAAAGAATGGAGCTTCTGTCTGTACTTTTACTGGAATGTTTACCTCACATTTCCATTTTGGTTCTTCTTGGCTTTTTTTGTATATTTTTTCCAAAACAGATGAAAAAAATATATCAAAAAAAAAAAGCGTAGCCTGATCGCAGTTATTTGCCTGTGACACAATGTGGGATGTCTGTGTATTTACATGAAGTGATTCTTCTAGGCTGGTATTTTCTCGTAATTCTACTGATGTCTGGTTCAGTTTTAGGAATATAAGGATCAGACTTGGGTCATGCAGGCTTTCTGTGGCCATGAGGAATCACTGATTGTGTGCAGGGTCACTCACTACAACTTTCATCCAAATTCCACTGAAACTGGGGAAAAACTGCTGAATAAATTTGGCCTTGGAGCTGGTCCTTGTTCTGCTGCTTTAGGAAGGCAATGACATTACGAAAGCTCATCAGTAATGAACACTCCATTTAATATGCCCAGTCAGCAGCACCTAGTTCATTCATACTGCAAGAGGTTATCAGTGGGATTATATTCTAAAATAAAGAATGTATTATATCCTTTATATTCTTTATATTCTGTAGCCTACTCTTTCTGTTCTGTAGCCCTTTATATTCCCTAGCCTAGTTTTCACAGCTATAGTGCCCAGCATTATGGGTCTCCTGAGTGTGCTGTTAGCACAGCATGCATCTTGCATTCTTGGTTAGTGGCATCGACAAAATCCGTAGTGACACTATGATGCTATTCCCCACTGTTTAGCCGCTAGCACAATGGCATGGACAGTCTTCCTGAAGGTGGAAAACATGTTTTTTGAGTTTCCTCCCCATCTTTGAGGATGTAGAAGTATTTGAAGGATTTTCCACTTCCTGAAGAAGTGCTTTATCCTTACAGTTAACGTGCAGTGTGGTAAGAAGCACCCCACTCTCCACTGTGAAACGTGTGAGCCCTGCTCTGTTCTCTGACGTAAGGTGCAGGGATGCCTCTTCCTGGAGAGGTCTGCAGGTAGATGCAGACCCCGTAAGCATGAGCACGCTTATACCTACGTTCTGGATGACTGGAGAGATGAAGAAGGGCCTGTCTTACATTAGATTTAGAGTGCCCTCAGCCTTTTCCAGTTGACAGATGCCCCCCAGTACGGACAGTTTAAACCTAAAGGTGCATTTGCTTTCCATGGGTATCTCTCCCTTCAGGGACAATGTATCCACATCCTGGAATCTGTGACGCAGTGAAAAATCAGTTTTTAGATAGCCTTTGGATTTTTAGTTTTTTTTCAGTTCCTGTTCTGAGGAAGAGTTTTCTCAGTGTGTTATGTACAGAGAGTTTAGACACCTTCCATAACGGGACTCAACAATGGCTTCTGCAATCTACTGTAAAGACATTGCCTAAAATACTGGCAGCAGTGCCTGAACTGGCTATTTGGGCAGAAGTGACACTGCTGGAGAGCTGTGGCCTCTCTCTGTCCCCCAGGCAGCACTCCTGCTGTACCCACAACTGTTCTGGTTCCTCCTGTTATATAAACTGTGCCTCTTGCTGTGCAAAGGCTCTGGAACGTGACTCACTATCAGTAACAGCCTTCCTCTGCTTTGATTGAGTACACTTATGAAGGGAAAATTGGCACATTTCACCAAAACCAGTATAAGTAAAGTGTTTGTCCTCCCCCAGACTTGAATGGGCATGTCCTACAAAACTGCCCTCATTGAAAAGCCTCAGGTATTGGTCAGCATCTTATGCTACAGACAACTCAGACCACATTTCAAATGTATCCAAACAAGGCCTGCCTGGTTTGCCACCTTGCACCTCCTGGTAAGAACAGCATTATTTCTTCCAAGATCACTTGAGGCACAAACCCAAGGCTTAGGACACATGTTGAGCCAAAGCAAAGAGAATAATCACATGAAAGCTTTGAAGATCAATGATATGTGCTATGCAGTGATGGACTGTAATCGTTACCACCCGATCAGGTCCCACTTGTTTTCCTCCATCTACCACCAAGCTATAAAACAGCAAGTTGTTACAGAAGCTAGAAATGCAAATTTTAATACTCTAGGGCAAGGGCTGAGACCTCAAGAGCTTGTACCAATTGTGCATAAGTTAAAATTATAACTATTTAGTAAAGTAAATTTATATTTGTTCCTCTCTAAGGAAGGCAGCCCTCAGATTTAATTCACCTGATGTAAAGGCTTTTAATGTTTTCCCTGAATAATCGTGAAATGACTCTTCCTCTGGATAGTGATTGTTCCACTGTTTTGGAAAATAGACTTTACATGTTGCGTAAGTGAATCAGCTACCACTAGTTACAAGATGTGCTCATAACTTGTAATGGTTGACATGTTTTAATTGAGAAAGGCTGACTGACTGCTACCTGGGATACAGGGAAAGGTTTTCATTAGCAAGGAAATGATTCCTGGGAGGAGGATGAAGGATTGACACTACTTACTCAAGTCAGTCATTGACACTGTATTTAACATGTCACTGCGTTTGACATGGTGTCACTGTTTGACATCCCATTGATGCTATCTTCACAGGTGAGCAGAGAACCCGCTGGAACAGGTTACGCCAACCTGTGTTTTCAGAGCTGCCTATTACCTCTCTGTGCTTTGGGTAGCCGCAGGCTAATGGTGTGTAGTGAACAAGTGGCACAGTCAAGTCCACATGGATGTGCAAGGTACTCACAGTCACGTCCTATTTTACCAACCAGTGGAGCAGCTTCTCTTCTGTAAGATTCTGTCAGCTTGTCTTTATGCTGCTACTTTAAGGCCAGCTATTTTCTCTTCTAAGGGTGAAAGCTTGGTTTCAGGCCATGGAACAAGCACACCCCCTGCATAGCAGTGTAGCCTTTTATTTCTGTCCCCGCAGGGCAGCAGCCTGTTCCACATCCTCCTCAGCAGCACCACTACTTACCGAAGGCATGGATTTGGCACCCTTTCTCCACCCGTCACAAAGCTGTGAGGGAGAGAGATCTGGGGATGAATACAAGCATGATCACTAAAAATAACAAAAATAACAGAATAAAAGAACCTCATAAAATCAGGTATCCAACCTATTTACTAACATACCATGGTACTACAGACAGAAACATTGCAATAGCTGAGTGAAGTTGTGCAGGATGGGGAGCATTTCCATAGTAGAAGTCTATGTTTTACTCAGACTTTGCAGCAGGAATTAGGAATGCAACACTGAATAACAACTTGAAAGGGCTCAGGAACTTCCAAGAGACAGAACAGTTCAACAAATTGTGAAATCAACTACAGCTTGTGAGAATTATTCACAGTTAAAAAAGAAAAAAAAGTTCAAGTTTGTTTCTGCAATGGAAGAGGACTCCATTGTCAAAAGGTAGAGGAGATACTGATGTAGGTTGTGTTTAATAATAGGAGTTTAATGTGACTGCATTAAGCAGAACTAACACTAGTTTTGAAAAAATGACTTCTTATCATTAAGTATAGCAGTACTTGGGCAATTCAGTGACTGAAGCTCTCTAGAACAAAATCCTAAGTTCTCTTCAAACATATCTCTGCAGGAGATGGAAAATAATACAATGCTATTGTGAAACACCTTTGGTGTCTGAAATATGTTGGTCTACTTCTGCTAAGAGCATGAGCTTGGATTAGCTCAGCCAAGCAACATTTGTATCTAAAGTGTACTTTTGGAAAGAAACTTCTGGTACCTCATTTTTTACCATGTTCTCTGCCGTAGTTTCCTGATGTTTTATAAATGTTTGTTGTTTCAGCCTTCCTGTAACATACAAACTACTATAAAGCCAGTTACTTTAGTTTACAATGGCTTGGCAGAAAAAGGCAATTGGTATGTTTTCATTTTCTGGTTCTTCTTCCCCAGTGAACAGTTTTTTTGCAAAATAGTCTTATTTCCAGATCCTCCCTTAAAGTATTCAATTCAAATACCCACATCTGATCTTTTTTTCTTTTTATTAGTCCTTGCAGCTTATTGCACAAGTGTGCTGATAGAAGCGTGAGACTTAGACCTCGGAGAAGCATGTATAAGGAAACATCAGTATATTTCCTTTGATGGAAAGACATAATTTCATGATAATTTCCAGTGCATTGTTCCCAGAAAGCCTGTGAAGCAGATGAGTGTTATGTACCTTATTACAACCACACCCATCAAGATGGAAAAAAATAAAACAGCATGTAGAAGTGTCCCTCTGCCCAGAGAGAGCAGAGAAGTATGCTTCAGTTCACAAATATCTTAAACTTCCGTACCAGATGAACCCCCCAGTTTTACCTCAAATGCATCTTCAAGAACCAAAACTCAGCCCACGGACAATTTTATGGCACAGGCCATTATTAGCCAGTATTTGCTTTTGGTGTGTCCATCTAAGCCCACTGCTAATTTCCTGTTTTGTGCTGCTCACCTGCTTCATTTTCATTATGGGGTACTTAAAAACATTTAGAGATGTTACATATAGAGAGAAGCATTACTTTATAATGCTTCTCTGAAGAGGTCTCTTCTCTCCCAACATGGGCCATATGCCTACAAAGTTTCTTAGAAAATGTCCTTGTGTAGGGCATACATGCCACAGATTTTATGGCACAATCAGTGCTGAACTACCTCTCCACACACATATTTATCTATTTATCATACTGTGTTCTTCCACAAGATGCAAGGAAGGGACTTATTAACAGAGAACATTCTGTAGTGCCAACAGAAACATCCTGCCCCTTCCTTTTTACCCAGCCATCACACATTTAGCATGCTAAAGCCACTCTGCAATTACATGGGACTTAAAAGGATACAAGAACAGGTTTCTTAAATTTCTTCAGAGCTGTAAGAAGCAGTGCAAGAAGTTTGCCGAATAATGAAACTGAGCACCATCAGACAAAAGCTGCAGTTTCTAAACATGTTTCAAGTGGAGATGGGGTTCAGAGGAGTGAACTGTATAATCCAGCATATTTCTCCTAATTTCACTGCTGTCTTCTCTGATTACAAGCCTACATAATCAATAACAAAGGAATTAAAACTAACATTAAGTAATGGTTATTACAAGGATCAACAGAACTTAGAAGTATGAAAATGCAGCCAGAGAATGCTACAAGCTGCCTTGATGGCAGCCACCTTAATAAGACTGTTAAAGAGTTCACCATTAATGACCTCATAGATTTCAGAGTTCTACCTGGTACTCACTATGGCCATGAAGTAATTTCTAGTAGAAAAAGTGGAGTTTTATTTTAAGACTATGTCTGTGATGGGTTTTAGAAACATATCTGATGTGATTTCAAGTCTCAAAAAGGGAGAAAAAATGCTGGCATAGCTCCCCACACCTTCCCCTGCCAGTCTGCCAGCCTAGTCTAGGTGGCTGAGTTGAACACCACAGCAAAACACAACAATACACACTTTGTGAAATCCCATTACACAGCTCAGAGCCAAAGGCAATATGTTTATGAGGTGCACAGAAGAAATGCAGAAGCTGGTCCTCTCTGTTTATCCCCACTAGACTCTGTAGCTGTTAGGCAGCAGGACAGAGGTCATAAAGCAGGCATTTTTACCTTTACTGACCACACTGCGTCAGTGTTTCATAAAGAACTTCTGCTCTTTTTTCAGTATATAACAAACAGAAACAATGAAATCTCAACATAACTTGATGAACTTTTATTGGTGATACTCGTATACTCGGTTGATATCACAGCAAGAGGGCTCTGTTTCTGCTCTGCAGTTCTGCCTTAAGAGCACAACCAAAACAAAGCGATGCTTCACAGCAGCACTCACTACTACCAATAAATCTTCAGGTTTGGGGGTAGCTCCGAGGCATGCAGGTCATCAAACTTTGACCCCTCCTTCACAGGAGTGCTATAGAAAGTCAAGACATCCTGGGCACTGCACATCAGGTGGAGCTGTGAATTGGGGACAGCGTAACCAAGTTCTGATGCCAGCTGAGCCAGGAGCCGAAACTTTAGCTTGTTTTCTTTTAGGGACGTCTGCTGCCACTGATCAGGAAGCAAAGGTCCGAAAATCTTCCTGACATGAGACTCGAGTAAGCTCTGTATATCCTCTGGAGGAACATAATTCCTGCTGCGTGGTGGGGGACAGATCACGCTGGGTTCAGTCTTCTCTTCAATGATTGCATTTGGTCCTGCTTCTACTTCTTTCTCCTCCTTCCTGTTGACATCAGACAGAAGTATTTCAATCTCTTGGCTACTTAAGCTGAAATCAAAGCATGTTTCTGTTCCTAATCACTTAAAATGATGGTCTGAAAGGAGTTTACACATCCTACAAACGCAGCAGGTCCACTATGAACAAAGTGCCACAAAGGTCAACAAGAACAAAAGTACCTAAGCTAGACTATTGATTTTGCCCCAGATGCTGCTTGGTAGATGGGTTTTCTCTAAGTAGAAATCACTTGACTGCTGTATTGTATTAAAATAAGTAAAAATCCTAACCAGCTTACGTGACTTGTTACGCAGCCCCAGCTCAATTTTCTAGTGGACTGTGAAGATGATAACCGAAAAACAGTAAGCGCTACCACAGAAAAAACAATTCCTATACGCTTATAAGTAAATACACAAGCGAATCAGTTTCAACCAGAAAATGAAGCCTAACCCCAGCTATTGGACCCCAAACGCCACCCGGTGCCCACAACAAACCCGGCAGCCAGCGCCCCCACCAGCCGATACCTGCGGGCGCCCCAGAAGAGCCGCCGCGGAGCAGACCCAAGGCGCCGGCCCCGGCCCCAGCCGCAACGGAGCCGCCGCCCTGCCGCCGCCATCAGCCCCCCGGCGGCCGTCGCCATTTCGCGGATCCCTTCCACTTCCTCTTTCCCTTCCCCTTCCCTCCTGGCGGCCCACCATGACGCTACTTCTGCCCGCTCCCGCCCTGCCTGACGGGAGTTGTAGTGCCACTGCTGACAATAAAAGCTGGGCACGAGAGTATAAGACCCGTGTTATTATTATTATTTTTTTAAGTAAATTCTTTTTAAATTGTGAGAGGTGATGCCACACAGCTCTGCCAAAAGACACACACCTGTGCCTTGATTCCCATTTAGTGCACATCTCTTTGCCCTGGCCACAAAACAAAAAATACATGTCAAGGCCAGGCATGGCCTCCAGACGCATCTAGCACAGTGTTGGCGTCAGGTGTCCTGCGAAGGAGCAGGAAAGCTTTAGCCAAGACACAGCTTCCTCTTGCTGAAGTGAGAGGTTCGGGGAAAACTATTTTCCACCCTTTAGAGAAGCATCACACTGATACATGGCACAGCAATGAGATACGTAGCGGGAGCAGTGGTTTATTTGAACTCAGGTGTATGGAGACCTACAGGACAACAACTGAATGAGGAAAGAGTTGTTCATGACTCTGCTATAGGCTCCTGGATTGCTTTTTGGCAAGTCACTTGATCCCCCTTCACGGTTTACATCAGGACACACTAAATACACACACTGATTACCCAATGATTGCACCTTTGTGAAAGAGTTTTGTTATGTATTGCCTCTGTAACACAACGGTTACCAACACACACCCAAAACCACCACCAACATCAAAGTTATGGGAAACAGAGTATCCCTGCTTTCCTTTTCCCTACTGGCAGGAGCTGTGGGTGTCAGTGGCTGCAGCGAGACAAGTGCTGAGCTTGGTGGCTGTGGCTGCACAAGCTCAGTTCTCCATGGCCCTAGAGGGCCTCCATGTGCAGGTGACCCTTGAAGTAAAGTCATACTGCCTCTCTTCCAGGTGAGGTGTTTGAGGTTTCTGAGAGGGAGAGCATAGCATATGTGAAATGTGTTCATCTGATTCGTGTCAATGTGCAGCAATGCTGGGGCCGCATGATAAAATGTGACCTTCTGTCTTACACATCCTTGTATAACCATGAGACTAATAAAATAGAGATGGTTAATGTATGTATATAGTTCTTGTGTTCAGTAGTTAATGTATGTATATAGTTCTTGTGTTCTGCAATGGTCACCTGACAGGACTGGCTTGGACCAGTTTTGTTGCTGGCCAAGCAGTGTTAAGCAGAAGTCTGTGGGGGGGAGCATGCATGGGGCCTGGGGTCGAGAAGATTCTAGAAGATTCCAGAGGATAAAGAAGGCATTTGGAATCCTATTTGATTGGAATCCTATTTGAGACTCAGTCGTTTATCACAGCATACTTCTGGATTTTATGCTCTTGCCTGGTGGGCTGCTCCAAGGCGTTTAGTGTGATTAGTGTAGCATGTCGACCAGTGAATATCCTGGTATGACTTTAGTTCTGCTGTTTCTGCCATTTATGGTAAAGAGCAGAGCTGCATTTTTTCATAACAACTGTCTAATGGTGCTTTTTCTAAGAGAGCTTAGCATCACTAACTACTTGGCAACATATCAAAGGTCAAACTGTGGGCCTTCAACATCAACCTAATTATTCAAGTTATGACAACTGGGTAGGCCAAGATTCTTCCCTGCACATTTAATGTTAATTATCATGAAAATTACACAATATAAGCACCAAGATAAATAGGCTTTGGACAGCACTAAGCCTGTGCAAGCCTAAGTCAGTGTACGGCAACCTTGCTGAGCCGAACCAAGTGCATGATTCTGCAGGGGCCCAAAAGTCTTTTTGTGGTAACGTTTTTTATCTGTCTGGAGTCCAGTGTAGTGCTTGTCACATTCATCTCTGAACTTTTTTCAGTTTCTGACTTCAGTTAGCAGAATTAATATCTCCAGTTTTATCACTATTATTTATCACTATTTATCACCATTTCACATAGATCTCCTTAGGATTTCCCAAGCTCACCAACAATAGCACTTCAACTTAATTTTTGTATAGGCTACTGAGAACCACAGAGGTGTGAAAGAGACTGAAAAGTTTATACAGAATAAACATTTGTGAGATACAGATTGGTTTTGAATTACTGTTTTATTCACATGATTAAAGACAGGTTTTAAGATTTTGGATGCAAAAATGTGATAATGGGCAAGGGTATCTAGTGGTAACTACTTAATATGCTTACTACTCTAGGGACTAAGTTTAAACCAAAGGGAGCGTGGATTTGTGATTCAGTGTTATTGTTTATTCTATGGAAATAATTCTTCATTTTTAGAATGTGTAGATGAAAAAATAATATCCCCTCTATAAATTGTGAAAGTCAAGGCTAGACGAGTAAGCTAATCCATTTCCAGTTTTGTTCAGGGTAAAGAAAATTAGGTTTCTTTGTTTTTCTTTCCTTTCTGAGCACCTTTCACCTTTTAAAGCAGGACAGGACAAAAGCAGATTCCTGTGCTTTCAATAGGTGTAGCTGGCAGTGAAAAGCGACTGTGTAGCAGCTGCATCAGTCTTCCCAGACACAACATACTGTCCTCTGCATGCTAAACTATTAATCTGAAAAAGAAACGGAAAAGGAGGGGATCATATTAGCTTGGAGTAAGAAAGACAACTGTAGAAAGACAGTAGTAGTAAACAAAGTGCAAAAATAGGGAAAATGGAGTCAGCTTCTGAATTCACCGATGATATTTATGAGCTAGCTTAGTTTTGCGACACTGTCAAGACCTGTTTGATGGTCACTAGCTGGTTGACAGAAAGGGGAGCACTTTTTTTCAGACAAACACAGGGTGGATGTAAGTCCACATTACAAAAGAAAATTACCAGCTGTGACTAGTAACCACCTCTGCTGTTTCTTGCATTAGACTTCTGTCATGCCAGCTAGAATAACTTCCTCGGTGTACATGAAGCACCAGAAAGGGTAGGAATAAGAGGAACCTTACGAAGGTTACAACATGTCTCCCATACAACACAGAGACAATATGACTCCTCTCTGACATAGAAAGGAGGGAGCAGCTCCTCTTGGAATCAAGGGGAAGGCCTTGTACCTGCGCCCGCTTGCGGAAAGCCTCCTGTGCAGCCTTCTTGTTCTCCGATTTGCCCAGCCACACTGCCAGGGCAGAAGCTTGCAGAGCCCTTCCGTATGAAAAGGTCAGTTTCCAAGGTTTAGGCAGAGAGCACTGATTCATGGCATTCAGATTGAGAGAAGCCTCCTCTTCACTTTGACCTCCAGACAAGAAGCAGATTCCTGCAAGAAAGAGATCTCAAGACTTAGAAACTGGGGTGCTTCAGACACCAAGCCACCATCCCTGACCTCTGTGTGCCAGAGGAGTGAACATGTCAGATGGATGAGCAAGGCCAGTAAGACTGACAGTGGAAGGGATATATGGGAACAAATCAAGAATCACCAGGAACAGCAGCAGGAACAGTGCGGAGGAGAGTAGTGACGGTTGCTGCAGCTACATCCTGAGGGGTGTACTTCTTGGGGCAGGCATGCCCGGCTGTCACCATGTTGGGTTTCAGCAGTGTCCCCTCCAGGTAGACATGATGATCATTCAAGGCCTTGTAGACAGCAGCCAGAACCTGGAGGGTGAATAGGAGGACTGAATACACATCTGTGCTCAAAGTTTTACCTCAACCTGCTGTGGAAAGACAGCTTATTCCTCGTGAGTGGGATAAGATCAAACTGAATTTCTTGAAATTTGTCACAGGAGTTGCCACCCTGGAGGCACCACTACTTTTGTGATGACTAGGACACTGCTTTCCTTTTTTATTGGGTTTGACCTTACAAACTGACGTACTGAACTTTATCACCCATGTATCCTTTTGAGCTCAGGAATGCTTATATTGACAGTTTGATTGGAAATCCAAAAACAGGGATTCTGCTCTCACATTTACTATTAGCTAATAGTAACTATTAGTTACTATGAGTAACCCATTTCTGTGATACAGTTATGGAGGACCTTTTCGGTCAAAACTCCTTGAGATCTGTCAATGCAAACCCTGCATAAGATTACTGATTTGTGAGGGGACAGAGATCAAGAATCTCTTACCTTTTCTGTGACATACTGGCAGCGCTGTAGATCGTGGTCTCCATCAGGTAAAACTTCTGGTTCCACAATGGGCACCAAGCCATTCTAAGGAAAGAAAAACAACGAAGTCTTTGGAGGTATGGAAGAAAAGCTGTCTGCCAGGAAGAAAAACTGTCTACGTTGTCTTTGGTGGCATGCCTTCTTGCTTCATTGCCCTTTCTCCACATTTCCCAAGACCCTCACAGAGATTCGCTGTTCACAATACCTAGTCTATTGTCAGAGGGAACAGTGAAGAAGGGACAACATCTCAAGAAAGGCGGCAGGAGGGTAGATACCTGCTGGCAGATGCTGGCATAGCGTGCCAGTGTGTTGGCATTCTCTTGGATGGCAAGTTGAGAGGGTGTTGTGCTGGTGATCTTCAACACTGCACGCCACTTGCCAAAGTCAACACCATCTTTCTTGTACTGGGCACAGCGCTCAGACAGTCCATCCAGTCCTGCAGGTGAAAGAATAGTGCTTCAGTGAGAACAGCTTTTTCAGAAATACCTCTGAAAAGTATCATGACACCAGTCAAGGCTGCAACTTCTGTTGAGTCTCCCCATGACTTTCACTATACCAGTCATAGCTGAGGCTTCTTAGATCTCTCCTTACCTTCGATGGTGGTTTCCCCATTTGTTCCTGCTAGGGGTGATGTTCCTTTATCCAGCTGAAGAGACAGCAGAAACAGAAGGTGTTACAGAGTGAGGGAGGTCAGTCTAAACCTTGCTCCCCAGACCTAGTCTGCCTTTGCAGATGGACTGTGAGTAAAATATGGGACTGAACAGACTGCTAGTGGAAGGAAGGGAAAGGCTGCAGTAAAGGGGAAGAACAGGAGGGATTGGGTAATGGGGGCAACATGCAGGTGGCAGTGGGGAGTGGCTCAACAGTTCTGTCAGCTGCAGAAAGGATTGAATTGCATGGAAAGATGTAACTGCAGTAAATAGTGAATAGATGGGTGTTGTTGGACAAAAGGGTCCTGTGTCAGTTGCAAATGTTTCCCAGGTTAGTTGTACAAAAGCAATGCAGAGAATGGTGGCAGAGACGTTCTAGGGATTTCAAAAAAAAAGTTGTTGTAGAGAGTAAGTATAGCCCCCACACATGTACAGATACTCACTTTTATTCCCACCACAATGCCTTTTTCTTTTATGATAGCTGGAAATGGCTTTCCACTGCTGTCTTTCTGATAGAGAGTCTCGTGGAAAAGTATCACTCCCCCAATGCTCTGGTTGATGGAAGTATCAGAAGAGAAGAGTATCTCTCGAAAAGCACGGCGATTCTCCTCGGTGTTCTCCACATTGATCCTCTGCAGCCTGTTCCCCATGGTACCTAGAAAGGTGGCCAAAGGCCAGACAGAAAAAGGTGTTAGGCCTGGCTGCCCTCCTGCCAGAATGTAGTAATTAGAACTGGGGCTTCAGTGAAGAAGTGAATAATTTGTCAGTATTTGCAGGCTGAGATGTTACTGCTCAGTCAATGGATTTTAGGATTTTAACCTTTTTCTTTTTTTCTTTTTTTTTTTTTTTCTTTTTTCCTTCACTGAATTCAAAGATTAAGCAATATGAGGAGAAAAGTCTTGGGTATTGCTATCCAGAACTCACCCACTGATTCATCTGCAGCTAGGATCCCCTTTCCTGAAGCCACAATCCGCTGAGCAATGTCTGAAAGAGCTTTCTTCTGCTCTGGAGACAGCGCAGGAAACTGGTGAGTCATGGTGACTTATCTGTGGGAGAGAATTGTAGTTACAAGCTGATGGGAAACTGTATGCAAAAACCACCATCCTAAGGCACCAGGCTTGAGTATTCATATTGGAGGCCTCTTGGTGCTTGTCTGGTTCACGTTGTCACAGACACATGCCCAGAAATCCAGTGTGAGTCCTTTTTGGTTTGCTACATCTGGCGAAACTAGAAGAGGGAAATGCAGGAGCCACATCCCAACATCTGGCGAAACTAGAAGAGGGAAATGCAGGAGCCACATCCCAACACATCCTTCCACTACACAAGTAGGAAAGACTGCGTTTTGCATGGATTCGCTCAGAGACTAAAGGAAGGTAAGCCTGCCAAAAAAATGTTTGTGCCAAATTAACAACTGTGCTAATTGCAGACACTGCAAACTTCTTTGTGAAGCACTTACAACCTGTTGGTCCTAATCAGAAGACTGCCAATTATCACATAGTTTGCTTTTCCACTTTTCCTAACAGTGCCCCTTCTTCCATTCCCTTGCCTGTGTTGGCAGTATTTGATACTTTGTCTGCTTGCCTTTTCACCTCTGCTGTCCAGCCTTGCTTTGTAGTTCTCTCCTCCCCCACAGCTCCTCTCAGAAATGTACCATGTTGCTTGCTGTGGACAAGATGTGGGAGTTTAGAAGGATTCACCATCCATTTCTGTCTTCTCAGCTCCAGCAGAGGCTTACCAACTGCATGTATCCTGCACCTGAAATCCAGGTTCTGTCTTGTTTTGACAAAATGTTTGGTCTTATTAAAGTTCTCATTAAATGGGATTAAGTTATAGTTAATCATATGAATAATCCACAGTACTTCACTATATGCAAGCACGTATAAGCTTGAGCCATGAAGACTCTCTGTCTTCTGTTCATCATCTTCTATACCTAGAGCACCACCAGTGTTTTTATTAGCAAGTGGTACGTCCGTGAGATGAGTCATTAAAAACAACACAAAATATCTCTAATAACAAGTTTTATTCCAGAGCAACAGACCTGTGAGTAGCATCTGCACCTTCTGTTTCCCCAACTCAGCCCTAGAGAGGCAGGAGAATGTCAGTTCCCAGTAGCTTCCACCAGCCATTTCAGCGTGTACAACCCCCCATATAAGCATATATGCAGCCAAGTCCTCCATCTTCTCTCCCTGCCTACAGCTACTACATTGCCAGGATCCCTGTGTAGCCTTCCCCATTGAAGGGCATAATAGACAGTATCAGGAGTCTGGCTGCTAATAATGCTATGGTAGATGCTGACATCAGTGGAGTTCTGTGCACCATGCCATGCCAAGTGGTGCCCAAATTTCCTAGTAACAATGCTATCACGCTGCTCTGACTGCTCTCGTGTCTCTCGTTTAAAGTTGAAAACGTTTGTATTGTTACTGTGCAAGATTCAATGGTATTGTCTGTCAGTACAGGCTGGTCAGTATCCAGATGTTTTACTTTTACCTTTTTGTGAGTTCTTTGAGGCTAGAATTTATCCTATGTGACTTAGCAGCACTGAGTCATTCTAGGTTTAGAAGAATTTTGAGAGAGGATGTGATGAAGCATATGCTAAATGAAGGGGGTAGCCTCTTCTCCCAAGTGCTATAGTGCATTGTTGTGATCTTGCAAAAGCATCCTTTGGTAAATTTTCTGTGGCCAGAGCTTTGGGATGCATCCTTCTACTGTGGTGGCTGCAACTCCATCACTCCTGGTTTTTATCCTGTTTGGCCCACATAAAAGATCTTGAACTATGGTTTATTCTACATAGCTATAAAGCTGACCTCTAACCTTCCTCATCACCTGCTTCTGTGTGATAACTATCAAAATTAACGTTGTAAGCACTTCAGCCAAAACTGTAAATTACTATGCAAAATTATGAGGAACAGCTCTAGTAGTTCCCAGTCTCAGTGGAAAAGACTGGCAAATTTTCAGAGAATGTGACCTAGTCCAAGGTCGAATTAATGAACTGCTAAACCAGTGAAGGGATTTCAGAGTTGCAGTTTGGAGGTGTGTTACAGCATAAGCAGGTGTATCCCGATAATCTTTAATCCAGCTAGCTGAGGTACAAAATCATCAGTCACTATGGTTACATTATTATGGGTATACATTCTCTCCAGTAATGCATTAAACAATGATACTAATGTCTTTTGTATTTTGCATGTTCCTTGTGCTTTCATAAAGATAACAAAGACAGTTATCACCCAAAACCAGCCTGCAAAGCAAATTGCTGAAACATGGAAATACGAGATTTTGGTGGATAATATTGGTTCCGCTGTGTGCTGAGGGAGACTGAAACAATAAAGTGTAGTTCCACAAGTCAAAGATGAATTGGAAGACAGTAGATTAGTTCCATTTTTCATTCAGGTATCCCATAGTGTTTGAAGAAGTAGATGGAGGCTTGACAAAGGGCTCCCCAAAGTCTGTGATCTGTAAGGCTGTGGTGAGTGGTTCCCAGCTGCTCTGCCGAGCTACAAGGAGCAATAAAACACAGTGTGTCTAACTGAAATGGAGAATAAATGAGTGCAAAAGAGTGCTTGTAAGGGGAGTAATAGCTCAAGGTCCAAGATGTTCAAGGACCCTTTGTTTAGTGTTTTATTTTCCTCTGAATCTCTCATGAGGAGCATAACCACTAAGGATCTTTCCTGATGGATTCTGGAATGGGTGTCCCTGCTGTAAGGTACAGCTCTGAGCATATCGAGGGGGCTGGAGAACACTTACAATTCAGTAACACTTCTTACAGCTGCCTTCTAAAGATTAACCTCCCAGCACATCCACTGAAACATTCATGACCCATTAAGGAGACAGTGCAGTCTCTCCCGATGTGTCACCATAGATGTCCTGAGGAAAAACAGTTGCACCCAAGCAGGCAGCTTCCTTCATTTTTCCATGAATGAAGCCTCTTTGCCCTATAACTCTGCTTTATTTAATTTGACAAGTTTTCCAAGCAGAGAAAAGCTCAAAGGAACTTTGTTCTGAGTAACAGTATCTAGAAGTTGTCCCACCAATATTTTTTTTAAGAAGTTTTATTTTTCTTTACCTATTTTAGGCTGTGGGCTAGTGTCCTAAGTATCATAAGCTCAAGTCATTTCACATTGATTTGTATATGTACAGGACAGCAATTATTCTCTTTGTGTTAACCACTCCCATAATGTATTTTCAAAAAGTGGAAGAACAAAAAAAATGGAACTGCTCAGAATGCATAACTACAGCTTTATGTCTACCTGGAGTGTTTGTCAGGCTTCAGCAGCAACTTAAACAAACCAAGTTCTTTGTTCAACCCCCAGCCTGTGACCAGCAGGGGATAGGGCTGGGGAGAAAGAGAATGGCACAATTCTAAAAGTAAATATTGTGTTGCTGAAGTCTCAAGTTTTTCTCAGCCACTGTAATGGAGGACTGCAGGGGAAGTATCTTCATGGATATCAGCACAAACACTGCATCCTGTTAATATTAATAGGGAGAACCAAAGGGCAGAGGCAAGCTGAACAGCAGAAGGAACAAACTGTTAAATTCCACATCAGGTCATCTTATAGAAATTAATATTCTTCAGCTTCTTTTATTTCCAGACACCTGAAGTGACTGGCATCTTCTAGTCTTACCGAAAATCTCACCTGAGTCCTGGTTAGCAGGTGGGGAGGGATCAGATTAGCGTCTGTTTTGTCTTGGTCTCTTCATTGCCTTCTTTTATAAAATTGTTTCCAAATGTGCTGGACCAAACTCTCAAAATACAGTTTGTATCCAATGCATGTAGCTAAAGCTGTTCGGCTACTGGTAAACAAAGTCCTTCAACACCATCCTTGAGTTAGCAATACGAAGCACATGTGCATATTATTGCACTGTGCACTCAGGAGATTCTACTTCAGGCAGAGAGTTCGAAGAAGCAAAAGTTGCACATACAGATAAATACATGGTGTTGATAGGGAGAATGAAATGTGTTCAAAAATTTAGGCTGTCACATTTGGGTGTTAACCTGGCTGGGTTTGCTCCTCATTTAAAGATATATGCATGGGAGGATTAGTCCCATAACGTGGTACACACCTGATATGCTCTCTAGAGCTGGCATATCTATTGGCCTAACTTCACCGTGCAGCTCTGTTAAAAACCCTTGTCTAAGTATGTTTGGTTCTTTGGCCACTGGGCAAAACAGAGATACAAATGGTTGCACAGGCCTGGCACCGTCTTCCTGACGGAGCACATTCTTACCTAGCCTGCTGAAGACACCCATCTGGCAGCAGTAGCTGTACGCTCCGTTGCAGGGTGACCGTTCAGGGCAGCCAGGTCAGGGAGTGAGGGTGCCAGCAGGAACACCATGAAGTTCAGCCAGGACAGATGCCCAGCCATGTCCTGGGAGGGCAGCCATCCCACCAGGCTATTGAGGCTGGGGAACAGCTCTTGGGAGACTGAGCCCATCAGGCAGCGAGCTGAGCAGGGACCAGCAACAAGGGTCAGTAGCATCCTGTGCAAGTATGGCTATGGCCAGAGAGCCCTGGGAGGACAGAGGTTATCCCCATCTGCTCAGGACTGGTTATACCATGTCTAACTGCATCTACTTCTGTGCTCCTGCGGTACAGGAAAGGCGTTGACAAACTGGAGTGAGTTCAGCAGATGCCACCAAGAAGGTTGGTGGCTGGAGCAGTTGCCATGAGAGAAGAAGGCTGCAAGGCTGGGGCTAGTTAAGCCTCATGCAGAGATGGCTTTGGGGGCACCACACATCAGCCACTAGTACCTACAGAGGTGATCTGCAGACAGAACCAGGCTCTTCACAGCAGTGTGTGGCAGGAGAGTGAGACAACAGACATAAGCTGAAAGTAGAGAGGTTCAGAATGGATATATAGAATTTTCTTCACTACTGGGACAGCTGAGCAGTAGAGCAGGTTGGCAGAAAGGCTGTGCTGTCTTCATCCTTGGAGGCTGTCAAGACCAGCCTGAAATCATAAGCAGACAGGTCTGACTCCCTGCTTTGAGCAGGAGGTAGGGCTACAGACCTCCTAACATACCTTTCAGCCTGAATTATCTTGAGACTCCACATGGGAGTACTTGCTTTTGGAAGCTGAAATGAAAGCAGTGACTTCTGTACGTGTGGTGAAGGAGCTGTGAGGAAAGAACAGGACATTTCTCCCCTCATGTTTGTGGTAGGAGTGAAGAACTTAATACAGCAAAATGTTTAATTTCTGGGTGCTAAGAAGTGAGACAAGAGCATGGGACAAAAAGATATTCAGACCTATTTCACCTAGAAAAAACAGCAGATGTTTTTGATTGTCATACTAATTCTTGTGAAAGCTCCGAAAAAGCAGATTTCACCATTTTGACAGGCCTTTAGTTTCCCCTCTCTAGCAACCGAGAAAGGGAGATATGTTTTCAGGGACCTGGCCTCTGCATTTGGCGTAGAGCACTCCTGGAGAGCTCATGATGGCTAGAGATGGCTGAGGTGGCCACAAACGCTGATTTCTTGGAAGTAAGCATGGTCATTAGGGTGAAGGTTCTTCTCTCCCAGGGATGGGCTCTTAGAGTAGGTAAAAAATTGCTGTCAGACTTGCCTGAGAAGAACTTGAGAACTTGCCTGGCAGCAGGGGAGATTGAGGGAAGCGGTAGTGACAATTTCAGGTGGGCTACCTAGTTATGGGTGCTAGGCATGTGGGTTAGTTGAGAAAGTGATGGAAGATCACAGGCTCAGTCAGGATCTGAATTTCATGACAAGCAATTTCCTGAAGCCAGCTATTCACATCTAGAAAGGTTACAGCCTGTTGCAAGGGCATAAAAATGATATTCCCAAGCCTCTCTTTCCTCATTTATTAGTTTTCTGTATTGTTGACCATATCTTACATACCCTGCTGAAGAATCTTATCAGCACTACTGCACTAATACTTCAGAAGAGCCACACAGTGCACACAGATAATTAAATTACACTTTTGTCAGCACTGGCATTTGTCAGTACCAACTGCATTCTCCAGTGATTTTCTTTTCCTTGCAAACAAAAATCTATGTACACCACGAACATAAATGAACACATAAGAAAATGAAGCAGTAGAAAGCAATGCAGGTATGTTATCATAGACTGAGGATTCACTTACTCTAGGAGTTTCGAATTACTAAACTAAGTTAGAAAGCTAGTGTTAGCAGCAAATGGGTCACATTGGCAGATCACTGCAGAATGGCTGAGTGCTTATTCCTTGCAAGCTTTTCCTGGAAAATAAAATAAAATAAAAAAAATAAAAAAAAACACCCTCTTTAGATAAACATGTGTCACAGCTGCTGATTCGCATTACCACCTTTACAAATTAGAAAGGAAATGGTTATACTTACTTGCTTGTGGACAGTGCCTCCGTTGCTACAAGCTTCTGGTGAGGTGGCTGCAGGCAAAGAGACCCAGTCCTTCCAGTTGCTAACTTTTATAAAATTCTTAACAGTTTTTTTTTTTTTTTTTTTTTTCCCACTCCTTTTTTCTCCCTCCTCTCCAGGCTGGTTGGGGAATGTCACTGCACAAGATCATTGATTGGCTGCCAGACAACACACACACCAATTGTTGGACCTATTTGCTCTCCCTGCTTTTCCACCCACTTTCCCTCCCCCGTATATATAACACAATTTATGATGCTGTGAAACTGAGACTTTTTCAATTTTTTCAAATTATTCCTCTTTCTAAAACATACTGCAAATATTTACAAGATAAACCATGGCAATTGGTTACAGGGATCTGGGATAATGCTTTCAGTTTAGGTTTAGATCTTCTGGAAGCTTATAGTTAGGAAACCACACTGTTCAGGAAGGAAGAGCAGGAAACAAAATGCAGAACCTCTGGGGCAGATCCTTAACTGACATGAGTTACTATCATTCCTGTGGCTTCCTAGGAATTAAACTTGTTTTATTGAATTGAAAATTTAGCACAGAAACATATTTTCACTTCCTAATTAGTATACAGATTGACTAAATGCAATCCTACAGTACCAGGGTTAATGAAACAGCAAGTTCTGATTTCCTTTAATGTATGTGAATCACATACTGTACGTTTGAGAATGATGGTTATCAGAAGAAATGTGCCCGCTTAGAGATGTACAAGCACAAGTCAAACTCTCCATCAAAATCCCATTGAAACACCTTCTCCCCATGTTACAATGACATGCAGACTTTTCAGTTGTTTAGCTCAATTTTTCTGTGAAAAATACCAAAGCTCTATACATGGTACATCAACATTCCATTTTATGTCAAATCACACCACAGCTATTCACCAAATCCAAGTACATAGACCTCTTCTTTATTTTTTCATGTTATTTTCTTCATAGTGCAGGTCTGTATTTCTGGAGATAAGTACAACATGACAACTTTTAGGCAAACATCATACCCTCAGCAAGAGTACATTCTGTGACCTTGGACATTAGTATGTCTTTACCCTGAAGACCCAGTGTTTGCCTGAAGAATGACGTAGTTTCTCCATTTGTTTGGCTTGAGTGGTGACACCTTTAGCCTTTACATGGACACGGTGAGATGACTGATTTCTCCTCTCACTGAGCAGCACTATCTTTGTTAGGTCTCTTCCTCCCTGAGCCTGTCTGTTCTAGAGCTGCGTGCCAAGGTCAGTGCCTGTAGGATATCTTAACAGCTAACACAATGCCAGGGTTAGCACTCTATGACAGTCAGTAAAGAAGCCTCTGGGAAAGCTGAGGGACAGTCTAACTGCTTCTAACTGAGGGCCTTGTACTTGTAATGTTTTGTTTCCTTAAACTTTCTCCTCCCTGATCCAACATCCCTTTTTGCTGAAGGATGCCCTACCACACGACACTGATAGAAAGCTGTTGCTGCTTTATAATGTTAGCTTTATATTCCATTTCTCCCACCCTAGCAGACAGGGGAGCCCAATGGCATATTAAAGTTTTGCCAGCACAAACATAAAGGTGTCTTGTATGGGTTAAAAGTGTTTTTATTGAATTATATTATCTGAGACCCGTTTGGGACCAAGCAGTTGTTACAATGATAGTCTTCTTCAGGTCGCCAGTGAAAATCCAAGTATAAATCCTGCTATTCCTGGTTTGGTTAGAACCTGTCATAGGTAGGAAAGTACTTGGAAGTGTTTCTTTCCCAGTGCTGTCTCTGATATTTGGAAAACACTTTAGATAATTCCATGCATTGGGATTATCTTGCATTTGTAATTCTTTCAGAACTATATATATATTTTTTCCATATGGCAAGTGACTAGTTTGTGGCTTTCCATTTCTTCTGAGCAAAAATCCAGCCCTTGTAGCACTAGGATTACAAGTCCTAGCAGAGATTCTGAACACTGAGGGGCAAAAGAAGTGAGAGAGCATTATGGCTGACTTCTTCACTTACTTTAGGAATGGCAGCCTTTTCATGTGAAATGAATGATCACTCTAGATAATATCCCTGTAAGTAAGATTCAGTACTATTAACATGCAGAACCATGAAACCATCTGCAGAACCATCTGCAGAAATTAATAGTGGAATGACATTAAAAAGACACTTACTGGAAAAGAGTAGGTCCTGTCTTCATCAGAGCTCTGTAATCATAGTTTGGGGATACCTGCACCACCAAAGATTAAGTTATAGTGGTATCGTATCTCCATAGATGGTAAGAGGAATAGGCTTGCATGGTGAGGGGAATGCAGCATACTGGCATTCAGCCCAGAAACTAACCTTCCCTACAAAATATATCATTGCCTGCACTAATGCTTCTACAGCAAATTCAGTGTATTAGCCAAGATGTAAATGTGTTTTATTAAACTGTTTTTCAAACTCATATTATTGCCATCTCTTTCAGCTTTCTAGTCACCTAACTTGTTTTGGATTTCTATTGTCTTTGTTTGTTTGCTCAAGCCTTATTCAGAGAATAATGCAGCCGTAGTGAAAAATCAAAAACATAACAAAGTTAAAGCTTTACTCTGCACTTTAATAAATGACGTAGTATTAATCTTATCAAAACTTGTGTGCATGATCAGACCTGTGACGATTTGAAATGAGATGGAAAAAAACAATGAGCAGAAAAAAGCTGGAAGAATGTCTGAGAATAATATTCATCCACATGATAAACACCTGCCTCCGTGTGCCTCAAGTGAGTGCTGCCTGCGTGATGGGGTTAAAGTCTAATCAGGACAGACTTGGGCTGAGTGGATTCTGCCTCCTCTTCACCTCTCTGCACAGTGCTGGATGTTTCCTGTTTTCTGTACTCTGCAGTCTTGCTTAACTGTATCAAAGTCCAGCTTGTTCATCCCTATCTAATCAGAGGTATTGTTTATTAAATGGTTTGTTTTCCTCATTCACCTCTCCTCCTAACTCCTGATGAAGAGAGCCCGGCCTTTAGCCTTGCTGAAAGAAATCACCCATATGTCTAGCTCTGCAGTATTCAGCCATGTCTGCAGACACGTTGTGCATGGAGGGTGCTGGGCAAGACTGGTGTGAGCCCACATGTGCACTGAGAAGATTGCACAGGGAGGGTCTGCTTGCTCTTTGGTCTTCTGGCTTAAAACGGGGCCGCAACAAACATCCTGACTCAGAGTGAAATACAGGCAAGCACGTATGGTGATTATTATCAAAACACAAATGTTTGTAATGATTTCAGTGCTGCTGACAGCAAACGAGGATACAACTTCAAATCAAGCTGTCAGTGTGTAACTTGAGTAGTTACACGACTGGGAATGTGGCTTTCATAGCTTGCCATGCAGTACAAAGCCTTGAAAATGGACCTTCCAGTCTCTTTGCCTGGAGGTGCATGAATAAACTGACTGGTGGGGAGAACTCAAAGCATGAGCTGTCAGGACAGGAGGTGGTTTGGGGAAATGGAGAGATACATGAAGCAAAGAAGCACAGACAACAGAGTGCCTAATTCCATATGCAGTTTTGGCAGATGTTATACTGAAAATTATTCAGAACCATATGCTGCACCCTATCATCTGCTGAATTTGGATAAAACATCTATAAAGCTGGTGTGGAAATACATGAAAAGAAACTCAACTCCTCAAGAGAAACAGCCAGTGCATTTGTAACTACAGTTGCTCCTACACAAAATTCCCTTTCTTATTTTGTGAAATATGTAGCCTTAATGTACAAAATTATAACAGAAGTTAAATACCAGCACTTTGAGCTTGGTTTTGTCTCAGGTCCTTAGATTTTATCTCAGGTTCCCCTAGTACTTTACTGGAGAAGGGCCTGAGCAACCTGGTGTAGTAAGACCTGTTTCAAGTGGGGAACTGGACCGGAGACCTTCAGAGGTCATTTTCAACCTGAATTGTCCTAGGATTAAGTTATTATGTCCGTGCATATGCATGAAGTGGTCAAACAGAGAAGTATCTTTCTTCAGTCAAATATAGTAAGAAAGGAGATGGACCTGCCAGTCAGGAAAACCATCAGTGACATACAGAAAGAAGAGACAATGGAGTTTTAATAGGAACATTGTTTATTTTGTAGAAAGGTTGCTTGTAAATATCTTTAGAAAAAAACTCCTAGATTTTTTTTAAAAAAACACCCCACGTCCAGACATACTGCTCTTGAAATATCCAGTCTGGCTATTCACAACTCCTCAAAACTGAGAGGAAGTGTTTCTCCTTCTCTCTTCAAATGTAATGACTTCTCACTAAGACATTGATACCTGTTGTAGTTAGAAAATCTGCTTGGGCTTTCAGTGTAAGAAAGACCTATCAATTTATGCTTTGTGTTCTGCCTGGAATCATGCTTTGGAAACAGAGGTAGTTTTTTGTTTAATTGAATAATTTTCCCTGCATTTTGAGTCCTGCAGTCTGTCCTGTCAAGCAAGAATCCTCTTGTGCAAACAATAGCTGCTGCACTGAAAAATAGTCTCAGAACTATTGAGAATGAACCAACACCCAGAAAAACCTGTAATGTTTATTTCAAAAATTGTCAGCCTGATTTTTTTGAATGTAAGAACAATCTCAAGGCTGTGTTTCAAGGAGTTTATGCTAGCCTTGAACCCTTGAACTTACATAGCCTGAGATATGGCAGCTCAGCTCCACTCTCTTAATGCAAAAGAGAAGTAAAAGATTTGTTTGTTTGAAACTGCATTTGTAGCCAAAATGGAATTTGTAGTCCAAACCATGGAAAAAAACCACATTAATAACTAACCACCCCTTTTCGTTCCAAGGGCAAAGTGTAATTCTCCAGCTTGTCATTTTTAATAAAACTTGTAGCAAAGGAAACATTAAAAAAACTATATATATACTTTTCAGAGTTCAGAAGCAGCAGAGATCATGCTTGTCCAAGATGTCACAGTGTCATGGTGGGTGCTAAATACCTGAATGACTCAGAAGAAGCTCCAGCTGGCTCAGTGGAAAGACCCACCTCAGTTTTAAAGGTGAATTGAGCACTTAAGATAGTAACTCCAGAAGGATCAGAAAACTCTATTAGCCTGTTCCTTACAGAAGGGGGCTCTTTCCTGGTAGGTTTATCAGGAACTCCCTCACTGGCAAGGTAAAGCTGTAGCCTAAGTGTTGTTCGCAACTGATTCTCCTAGCCAACTTCCCATGGCTCTTTTGCCCTGAAAATTGTTTCCTAATTTAGAAGGGATGCCTCAAGTTCATGTTCTCAATTTTCAGATATGAGGCTCAGTGAAATTATTGATTTCTGGAGGACAGATTATGTACTACCGGAAAAATAATAAATAAATAAATAAATAAATAACATGAAGACAAACAGATAAATCATTTCCCACATCAAAACATTTATTAACTCCATATAGTCAGTTGGTTTCTTTTCTAATGTTCCTTTCTTTTTTTCCTTCCCTCCTTTTTCCTTTCCCTACCCCACTTATTGTACCTTACTGTGAGATTTTCACTGTGATAACAAGTGGACCCTCACAAAAAGAACGGGCATTGTTCTGCATTTGTATAGTACAAAGATGAAAAAAAGAGTGAAGACAAAGCACAGCACACTGAAACATTCACAACTGAAGGAGCATAAACAAACAACTTGTATTTGCAGGCGCAGGCACTTAGTGGAATAAATAGACACTCAAATCCTGCCATCAAATCCAGTCATATTATAGAGAAGCCTGAGAACAGGTTTGCCCACCTGCCACTGGTGGTTCTGTGTAACCGCTTTGATATCTTTGGGGTTTTCAGTGCATAAAGATTAATGGCTTAGTTCTGCCTGCGCAATTTTTCCTTTGTCTTCTGACAGAACAAATGTTTTGCCGTTGGAATGATATGAAATCCACAAGCAACCCTTACTCCTGTCTGATTTCCAAGATGTCATCAAAGTGTCCCAGCTGATCTACTGAGACAGCAAAGTTCACATGCCTGAGCATGCACTGCTCAGGGCTGTGAGGACATTTCTCACTGGCTAGCTTGCATTATGCATGTGTTTTGTGCGTTCAGCACCCATCGTGGACTGATCGCTGGAGGTCTGCAAATATTTTCTTTAGTTTCATCTCTCAGGAGCTGTATGCCTTTCCAACCTGCAACGAGACTTGTTAAAAGTTAAAGGCTTAAATCACCCAAGAGAGACTGGGGGAAGTAAAATTCAAAGTAGAGCTCTTCCTTCACCAACAACAAAGAAACAAAAACAACACTCTACACAAACAACTCCATCAAAACTCTGTGAAAATATTGTACTTGGTTCATTCTGAAGCTAGGAAAATGGTTTCAAACATAGTTCAACCAAACTCCGCCAGTAAGTGAATTTCATTCAAAGTTCACTGAAGTCCAGGTGTGTTATTTTCAGACAAAAACATTTAAGTGACAGTTTTGATCCTATATGAGATTTCTGTCATCCCCACAGTTTTATATTTAACTGTGCTCACAGCTGGGGTACAAAGTACTCATCCTGAATGCCCAACAGCCACAGTAAGTTAGTTGGTCGGTGTAAGAGTGGCACCCTGATCTATTGTGGTACTGCTGCTTGGTTTTAGGAGCAGCTAGCTTTGTTGCTTATGGACATTTTGTTTGTTGGCTGGAACAGTGAATGAACCACTTAAGCAGAGCTGTGAACTACAGCTCCAAAATGAAATAAAAGATCCTGCACGGTGGCAGCTGATGTAATCTCCCCTTTGACTTTGTGCTGATAGGAAGTCAAGGTAAATTCATGTTGAATGTCTAAGTCCAATCAGCAACTGATAAGGCCTCTTTTAATGGCCTGGATCCACTACAGCTAGCGGTGATACCAAGCAACATGTTAGTCACCCTGTATTATTTATAACATCTGGAAATGTATCCATGAGAGTGTGCATTTGTGACTAATGGCTGTCATTATGTTTTCCTATTCCTACCCTCAGAGTTGACCTTAAACAAACAGAGACTTAAGCTTTTAGGAGCCTCTGTTCCGAGAAAAAGGAGTGGGAATGGTGGAGGTACAGACAGGATTTGCAGGGTAAGACAGTAAGAAATAGAGGCTTAGTGGAATCTACGTGAAATTTCAGGGAAAGTTCTCATTATAACCATGCTACCTCTGAAAGGTCTGCTCAAAAACACAGCTTTGAAGCAGAAAGGTCACACATCAGAACTTAGTGAGGATGGACAAATAAAGGCACTTCCTCCTCACTAGGTTGAATTTGAAACATTCACTTTGTCCAACATTGCTGCTGCCCTAAGTTGAAGATTTCTGTCACCAGTGGAGAGTATGCAGTATAGTTGCTTATATTGTTGTGAGAGCTTTTTGCTAAGAATGATGGAGAGCAGATAATCCACACCCAAAGCTGAAAGCCTCTACTTCCCTCCCCATGGCGTACAGTGATTAGTTCAAAATATGTATTAAATAAGGTCCCCGTGTATATGATTTTTTTAAAAACATTTTTTTGTGTGCAATAGAGGTGTTCTTTGGCCACTTGGAGACTCTTGATGTTTGTCGTGAGTGGCACAGTATCTGAACTTGCACGGCATCTCTCAGCCCAGAAGCAAGGGCTCTTAGGGCTTTGTGTCACAAAAGGCATGAACCCATCACAGCAGTTTGGGATTGTCATTTAGGCGAAGGCTGGAATACATTCCCACGTGCCGGACTAGATTGGGTTCCACCACGTAGGCATTCTCCCCCTTAATGCGCAGCAGCGAGTAGAGGGCAATGTCCTTCGCAAAACCCTGGCGACAGTGCAGCCCCTTCAGGTAACCTAAGGCACGTTGGGCAGAAGGAGCAGAGAAGAGCATGGCAGGCGTGCAGCACTCAGTGACTGGCACGACGTTATACAGCGTGGGGGCCAGCCGACGCAGCTCCAGCAAGTAGTGCCGTCCCACCAACTCTGACAAAGCCATGGTATACAAAGCAAAGAACAAGACAATGGGCCAGCTCAGGCCTGGGCGACCAGTTGCCCAGGAGTACCCACAGTTCAGCACAGGCCCCAGAAACATGCCCAGGCCCAGCCACTCAAGGATTCGCATGGGCTCGGGGTTGACATAGTGCTGAAGCCTCTCAGGATGGTAAAGCTTGAAGTAGAGTGCATCTCTGAGGTATGGTTTGGAGAATCGGGCCAACAAGAGGTGCTGCAAGACAGGGAATATCTCGTCCTCTGGCACAGCATCATCTTCCACTACCAGGACGTATTCTGGGTTATATGCCAAGAGCGACTGCTCAAGGCAGAAGACGTAGTCCTGCTTCTCCTTCTCAAACTGGTTCAATCCAGGGTCAGGGTCCTCCCCAGTTTTGTCACGACTGACCATTGGAAAGAAGCTGCTCAGCAGCCTGACATCCTGGTGGCGGCTGGGTTCTGACTCCACATTACAGAGGAGGACACGGTGGCTCTGGCAGCGTGCACCACATTGCTGGAGGAGGTAGTGGAAGCGGGAGGCCACCTGCAAGACATAGTGGAAATCATTCCTCCTCTGCACAGTGATAATGGTGACCAGTAACAAGGGCTGGAAGGTCTCGCTGACAGAGGTCTTGGAGATGTTTGGTATCTGCAGCTTCTCAAAGTAACGGAGGGCAGCCTGGCCCTCCTGCTGGTTCTGCTTCAGGAACTCCTGGCTCATGGGATTCAGGTGCCAGCGCCGCAAATAAAAATAGGAGTGGAGGAGCCGGTGGCAAATCAAAGGAGCCAGCACACCGAATGTCACTACAGTCAGTGTGAGGAGGTGGACAAAAGGACTGGACCAACGGCACCACCTCCCATAGAGCTGCCAGGCATGGTGCAACATCGCTGCTGCAGAAGGGGGGCACTCCTGCTCTATTCATGCCCTCTGTCCTTCACTTCCACTGACTCTCATCTGGGTTGCAAGACATCACTGCAGCAGTGGCTGCCAAAGTTTTTCTTTCTAGAGGGGAAGAAGAAAGCTGGTTAGTGAAATTGGAATAGTCAGAGTGGGAAGACCACAATTCAAGAAAATGGGAAGCTGAGGCTAGTCACCAAGTAGGCCAAAAGAAAAGGCTGCTGAGGAGTCCCTTGTGGTGGGGGCATCACAGAATTGTTGCAGGAGGCTGATGAAAGATGAGCCAAACTTGTTTACCTGCAAAATGCCCCGTGGCCTTTTCAGCACATAGGAGCTCCAACCTGAGTTAGCCAAGACAGGACTTTGCTGTGTTTGTTACTGTGCTTGAAATGCATAACAAACAGGCAACAGGGGTGCAGGCAGTCTGGACAAAGAAATCATTTGCTGTTAAAGACAGAGATATTCATGTTAAAAGCAGAGATACCATTTTTGGTCACAGTGACATAGTAAAATTTGGGTCATAGCCAAGAACCAAAGCCAGATCTCTGGTATTGCTGCCTAGCACATATCTGAAAGACAAACTTTTACCTCTGTGGAGTGACACATGCTTCCCTTCTGTCGCTCACACACTTCCAAAAGCGTGCATGTGTTTATACTTTACTCCACCGAGTGTGAAGTTAGATAATAAACATACCAATATACTTTACTACAAGCATGTGTACACTAGGTGTAATGTGTCTCATATGCCTCCTCCTCCCTAGACCCTGCGAAATACAAGGTAGCAGAAAGATTATCAACTTGAAATTGAGCCATTTGCTCATATCTATAACTTAAAGCTTATGCCTTTCATTTGAATCTGCAGCATTTATATATGTTTATATGCACATATGCGCACATGCTTTAAGCAAGCACTCATCTTCACAGAAATTAGATTTTGCCATTTTGGCTTTTCTGTTGTGCTTCTCTGGGCTGCTATGGACAACTAACTGCCAGGCTTTTGGTAGCTTACACAAAACTGTGGCATTTAGGCTGTTCATATAAATTCTACTGTACCAGTAATTTCCCTTTTTAATCTGCCGTTTGCCTTTCCTTTTTACTTTCCATTCCCTCCCCTTATGAAATGAGTTACTCATGCCCCCCAGTTGACTGACTCCGACCCCTGTTCAGTGGAGAGTTTCTCCCATTTTTAACCTTCTGTCTAACCATTTAACCTTTTTCTAACTATTAAATGGTGTTCCCAGACCAAAATGTTACCCATTTTCCTTCTATGCCTGCTATCTGAAGCATCCTGAGGAATGATGTGTGGATGGAAAGAAATCAATGCCATGACATTTCTACTCTGTCTCAGAAGAAAGGGCCACCATGTAGAATCATAGAATATCCCGAGCTGGAAGGGATCGATAAGGATCAAGTCTAACTCCTTGTACCACACAGGTCTACCCAAAAATTCAGACCATGTGTCAGTTTGGACAAGTGCACAGTCCAAACACTTCTTAAAGAAGAAGGAATGACTCAGAACAGTAAACAGTGTCTGAATCTGAGACTACTTCAGACCTGCTTTCATTACTGGAGCAACAGATTTGCCACATTTACTGTTAGGAGAACTACTTCCTATTGCTGTATGGCAATCTGGTGATCTTATATGAAAGGCCTTTTACTAAGATTAATGGATAGTATACGAGATTTACTCCAAATCTTTGTTGGAGACCAGGTCCTTCATACTGTGACACTTCAAATAGTTCAGGGATAGATTGTGACATCAGTATTGTGCTGCCTCATGAGTCAGGAAAACACAAGATTTCAAAGATTTTATGTAAGTAGAGGTAACAAATAACAAATCTGCACATCGATGCACAGAAAACTGCAGTTGTGTTCCCATTTTTTTTTTCTTTCTGATTATACAATCCTGTTTTATACAGTGTATTGTAGTGCACCAGTGGACCTTGTAATGGCCTTAAGGGTGAAGGTTGCATTTCAGCCACCAGATCCAAGCCATCGTGATCCACAGTATGAAAACCTGAAATCCATCAGATGTAAAGATCTCACATTTAAATTCACTAATTCATCCAAAACTGAGGGCTGTTCCAGTTCTCTTCTTCTGCTAACCATTAGCAAACACTAAAGGAACACACAGCTACAAGTTCCAACTCACACTGGCATACTTTTAAGCCTCCTTGCGATGTAAGCAGTACTGTTGGCACTGTGACTAAGTCAGGCTCCAAATGTGAAAGTGAGGACCACATTGGGAAAATACAAAGGAGATGAAGAAGAGCTAAAAGATAGTTTAGATCCCAGGTGGTAAAGAAACTGACTTTTCATCTGCCAGCTATGCCAGCGATCCACGCTACAGGAGCTGTGAGACTGTGGTGAGCTCTGTAGGTTCTGGGATATACATTTGTGCATTAATAAACCTCACCCAAACAGGAGCCCTCATTTATTTATTTTTTTTCTCACATCAAAGAGAGGCTCTTGCATCCTCCCTGCAACACTGGGAGCAGCTGCCTGGCAACTGGCTGAGCTCCGCAGGCTTCAGCATCTCCCATGAACCACAGAGCTTGGGGTCCTGCTCCTCCATGGCTGCCCCAAGGGCAGGATCGGGGGCAGCACAGGATGGTGCTGGTCAGATGCTGGAGGGTTCCCCAAGTCTGCTGCCAGCCAGTCATCCCCCAGCCCTGGGACTCCCACTGCCTGGCTCTGGGCTCCCAGCACAAGGAGGAGAAGGCAGGCACCTCGCCGGGGTGTCCCTGTAGCACAAGAGGAATATGTGCTGGCATCCACTGTTCTTTCTGACTGAACCTGGCTTTGCTTTGCCTCCACAGTAACAAAATTCACAGTCTTGCTAAAGGACTTGCACTGGTTTTGCAACTTTTCTAACATAAGGAACAGCTGTAAGTAATCACATCATCAGATGTCACAGTGTCCTTGCTGTGTGAAACAGGACCTGTTTGTCGTTCCAGTCCCCACCTTGGCTACGCTGGTGGTAGCAGCAGCATCTGCACTAAGCTGTAGCGTTGACTTGTATGTTTTTCCTGCAGAGGCATCCCCAGTTGAAACTTCAGAAAAAACAAAACAAAACAAAAACAACAAAACAAACAAACAAACAAACAAACAAACAAAAAACTCTACTCCCCACCCAGCCTAGCTGCACCCTCAGGACCAAGTTTCTCTACCAATTGACTTCCTCTGGCAGAGAGACAAGAGCTTTGTCTTGAGGATGGCATTGTTAGTTCCCCAACAAACAGTCCTGCTTGAATCTGAGGGAAACTGATTCAAGCTCCACAGTCATAAAGAGCCATAGAAATTTCCTTCTGCTTCATACATGCATGCTGTCAGCTCACAATGCTGTATGGATACTCTCATCTTCTGAAAAGTGAGGTCCCTACCACCAGCTGACCAGTATGTCTGGACCAGATGGCCAGCTTTTCTCATCTGCAATTCATCATGCAATAGTTCTTTCCCTGTTTTCTGACAGTTTTCAGTAAGTCAGTTGCCAGATAATGTTTCTGCAATGTGTTCAGGCTTGCATTGAAAACAGCAGTGTCAAGTAGAAGCCAAATGTTTGCAGGTCTGACCACTGTATTTAAATACAAAACTGGGCACTGGGCTCCCTATAAAATACAAACCACCTTGGCCAGAGCTGTGCTACTAAAAACATTCAGCAGAATGCTAATGGAAGAAGTTCAGCAGTTGTTCTTAAACAGTATTTATTAGCAGGTACCAAATATATCTCTTATGTCTTCTATCAAGCACTGCTTAAGGCAGTTGCCATTATGTTGTTTGTAGTCAAATTTAGAACATGCTAGTGCCAACAGTTGGCCAGAATGGCTAATAGCCAGTAACAAACACAAATTTATAATGAAGCAGCCATTTGCTATGGAAGTCATTAAAGGTTCTGCTTGCCTTTCTTTCTTTAACCCAATGGATGTCAAATAAGCCAGCTGTTTCATTAAGCTTTCATCTAAAATGCTCCTTGCTATGGCAAAGGACATGCTTACTGGTGATACATGTGACTTCTCTGTTCTCTCTGAAAACTTTATTTTTTTTTTTTGTCTATGTACTAAAGGCATAACACCGTTTTGGTCTAACATATTAGTGGCAGCTGGAAGTGTAAGAGGGGTGTGTTGGAAGGTGGAGAGGGTTTGGACTTGGTCCTCTGCAGGAGTTACGTGGCATGAGAGGTAGAAATCAAGGGCACATCAGTCTGTTCTGACCTGCCATTCCCGACAGCCTGTCAAGGAACAATAAAACTTCTTTGGTCCAAAAAGCTGGAATTTAAGCACTATTAAAAAAATAATAAATAAATAAAATACACTGGCAGTGGTTTGCAACTCTATCCTGTTAGTAAACCTCAGTAAAAGTCAGTAAAACTCTGGAATTCCATCTTGAAGATATATTTGCTGATAAGCTGGCTTGCTCTTCTCTACTAATTGTAGTTAACTTCACAAGTTGTTCAGAAATCCCTGGAAAGCCAGGGACTGCAATTTGGAAGCTACTGAACTATGAGATGAGGTACATTGGTGTGGCAGCTGGAAACCACTTTCTCCATATTCCTTGAATTAAGATAGTAAAACTATGCCATCAGTTAACCAGGCAATGCATTGAATGTATTTTAATTAACTACTTCCCCAGCTTTTCTCTTCCTTCTTAGTTATATTAATTTTCCTTTGCCACACAAAGCTGAAGAGTGCCCATTCTCAACACTTGCCAACTTTCAGCTGGCCACCTTGGTACTGTGCGAAGTCACGGGAAAGCAAAGTTTTTCCCTGTTGCTATTGAGCAGCAACGTCAGTCAGTATTAAGAGCAAGTGGAAGTGAAAGCAGCCTGGAGAAGCGAGTTATTCAAAATAATAGCTTCACACAGAGATCTGAGGCAAGGGATTTTGTGAGGAACTGTATTTTAGAAGATGGCACCAAACGTTTATGTGGCTTTAAAATTAATTATGCAATCTGTATCCATCTAAATTTACATTTCCTTCTGTGACAGCAGTAAAACAAAATGAAACAAAACAAACAAACAAAACCACCACACTGTTACAGAATTTGATAATCTGCATAAAAACTGTTGCATTTTGTCAGAGATCTGCCTGGCACCCTCCAAAATCTGAGAAATGGCTTTTGGTTTCAGCCCACTCGTGATTTATCAGAAAATTTTCATCCCTATTTGTTAAAAAAGAAATGCTATTAAACAATAGCTGCTAATTATGGCACCAGCTATTACCTTTTGTTATTAGCTCTTGGAATCTCAAAGCTAAATATTATTTGAGTCACCGGAGGTGCTACAGATAATTTGTATTTTAACTCTTTGTACATCACAGTCTTTTATTAAAATGAGACCAGGGCCTCTGCATGCAAGACACTGAATACAAACACAGCAAGAGGCAATTTCTACCATAATGGATCCTCAGCCTACACATATAAAAGGCAGGAAGGAATCTGTTTTTCCCAGATATGTAAGAGATCAGTCTGCTTTTGTTGCCATGCACAAACCTTATTTTATAGTTCAATCACACTGGTAACCCACACAGGTAGGTAAGCTAAGCTAACTATTGAAAAAGCAGCTACTAAATATGGCATGCTGAAGTAACAGCAACTCCTTGCAAATAGAAACAACATGAACAGATCAACAAGGAGAATTCTCAGTCCTGGAGAAGTTTGTCCAGAAGGAGCTATTACAGAAGAGGCAGGAATGAGATATCCCAGCACAGCCATTGCGGAATAGCTCATCCCCCACAGCCTTTCTGTGCAATTTCTACGTGCAGTTGTGCCCCTGGGGCTTGCTATGAAACCAGCCACATTTCACAGTGCATGGAAGAGCAACATGCCTGTTAGACAGACAGACAGATCCCCGAGTACCTGGGCAGGGCAGGGGGTGTGGGTGTATGGACACAGACAGGGGAAAAGAAAAGCAAATGGATGTTGTGGTGACTGCACCATGAAGAGGACATTGCAGCTTTACTGTTCTTCATTTATGACTGCAAAGAATAAAAACCCAGCAATAAGGAAATGTGACACTACTTTTGCGAGCAAAGGCCTTTGCTGATAAGGCTGTATGTTTCCTGTTGGGACACAGCTGTGTGACAATGAAAATGCAAAACTGTACCAGGTGACAACCACGACATTTTGATTCTGACCGGTATTTGAAAGCAAAACTGTTTAGTCATTCTGATAAACATCACTTCTCTTTTTAGGGAGACACTGTCTACTAATGTTAAAAATACTACAGCCTTTTCCTCTGTATTCAGTTGACACTGAGGGATTCAGCATTGTCCCCTTCCTCTCCCCAGGTATAAAACAGGCTGCTTTTCTTGCAGAGAGAGGCACACTAAGTGTGATGTTCTGGTTCTGGAAGGTGCTGTGTATGATCCCCATAGGAAGAAAATGGGCTAAATACAGAAGCTGGAAAATATTCTGTTATATAATTAGTATTGCCCTTGTTGGGCAGGCCAGGAAGCAGCACATTTCACACGGGCAGGAGGCTAGTTCTGTTTTTTTGTGCTTGCTGAACCTGGCGTGTCTTTATGGCAGCCATTGGGTGCACATGAAATGGTTTTCTCAACAGCTGCATGAGAGCAAGCAAGCCTGTGAACCTGTAGCTCACACTGGTGTGACTTCACACTTTGCTGCACATCAGCTCGGCTGCACATTTCTTGCAAAACCTATGGTTTCAGGTGCCAGTGGCTTCAGCCCTTAGTTTTCCTAGCTGCCCCCCTTTCCTTTAGGGAGAGCTGCCAGGTAGCAGCACAAGGTGACCCACAAAAAACTGAGATTACAGCAGTTACCTTACTGGGATGGTCACAGTGGAGGGGGCATTGCATAAGCAGAGCTGAGCCCCCCAGCTCCCTGCCTTCAGCACCAAAACACACCGACAGCATCCCCTGCGTGCCCCATCTTGACCACCCCTTGTCTTGATTTTTGCCCCCCAAAAAACTTCTGCCGAGGGCTCCTTTAGCTGACACCCACCACAGGAAGGAAGCTGGCTTTTTTTTTTTTTTTGTTTCCGTAACATGGTGCCGGCTTTTTGATGCCCCCCCCACTCCTTCTCTGGGGGAAGGAC
>CM021729.1:60787537-60817958 GCA_011074415.1 Stictonetta naevosa | reverse complement strand
AAGCAAAGACTGGGAAAACACGAAGACTGAAAGCTATGCTGACTTGAAGACCACATTTGGAGTCAATACAATTCAAAAAACAAAAAAAATCCTTTGGTCAAGGACTGGCTACACTGAGAATCAACAACTTCCATACCTTTTCTTATTTGCTGCAGGGCCTCCAGTTGGAAGGAAATGCTGTGAGAGGAAAATGCATCAACAATTTTTTACTTTTATTTTTTTAATGTTAGGAGAGGTTTGAATGCAATTTTTAAAAATATTCCCTGAGGTACTCACCTTCCTATATCTGTTACATGACATTTATTTTCTGCCACAGTGCTATGTAAATACAGACTCCAACAAAACCAGTATACTGTCCATCCTACACTGGCTGGTCTCACATTTGCTCAGGAAACCACAACAGCTAATGTGCTTGCCAAGCAGGTTGCTGTAGCTGGTAAACAATTTTTTTTTTTTTTTTTAAAAAGTAAAACCATCAAACACTTAAAAAAAAATCATTTGGGAACTCAGAGTTCTGTTGTGCCTGATGTCTTCTCCCCCCTGGCAGAGGTGGGCACAGCAGCCAATTACATTTTGTAATGTGGTGATCATCTCATTTTTGGTATTTCAAGCAAGGAAACCCACTGTAGAGATAGTGAAAACATGAAAGAACTAAGTTTCTGAAAGATGTAAATCGCCCTTAAACTGACTGAAATATAAATGCTGTCAGCCTGATAGTATCTGTAGGGGGCTTCCATTTCATGCTTTTCACTTCCTACAAAAATGAGCGGGCATGAAGATGTTGTTTTAACCCCCACATCTTAATTTTAGCTTACCTGAGGTAGTACTTCACGCTTTGAAGCATTTGGGGGTCAGGAGAAAAATTTGGGAACCAGCGGCCCTTCTCCACCAGCCAGCAGGCCGGCAGACGCCATTTTACTTAAGGGCACGGGCGCCGGCGCCAGGCGCTGCAGCAGCACCATGGCAACGGCGGCCATGTTAGGCGCGGGCAAGCGGCCTCCCAGGCAGCATCCATGATGTGTGAGGGCGAAATGGCCGCCGGAAAGGGAGGGGCTGGCTGCTCGGCCCAGCCTCGGGTCGCGGGGCGGGGGCTGGCGGCTTCCTGCGGGCTGGAGGGAGGTGGCGGAGGTAGCTGGTGTTGGGGCCGGGGCCGGACCTCGCGGCCGGACCGTGTGAGGGCGAGCCCGGGACAGGGCCGGTGCGGGGGAGCGGGAGGGTGGCCGCGGGTCGGTGGGTGCCCGGGGGACGGGCGGGCAGGCAGCGGGGCCTCGGCTGAGGGCGGCCCCCGGGGGTGCGAGAGGTCAGTGGCAGCAATTTAGGGTCTCCGCTGCGTGTGGAGGGCAGGGCTGGGAGCAGAGGGTTGGCAAATGGCTGGGAATGCAGGGGAAGTGACATAAACAACAATTGCGGAGGATGCCTGAGTTACTTACATGATCAAGGAGAAGTTTTGAGAGGATGGGCTTCTTTGGATCAGAACGAGCTAAATATTAGGCCTGGGAAGTTTGCTGTCAGCAGGTGGCTGATGGTGGCTGGGATAGATGACTTTGGGCCAGTGTGGGGAGTGCCAAGTAGAAGTATGTGTTAGTCTCTGCAAGAGGTTTTTAAGAGTAAGAGTGGGAGTAAGGTGAAGTGGGGTTCCTGGTATGGGAGGTCTGTCTTTGGTCAGGGTAGTCTGTTGCGGAGGGATGAATATGAATAGGCTGGGACTGAGGTAAAGAAAAGAGAGGGTCTGTGGTCATGAATGCTTAGTGGCATGCAATATGTGAGGAAGTGAGTACTGGACAGAAGGAGAGGTACAGCTGTAGGGGTTGTTGTTGGCAATGAAGGAAATATTTTGTCTGGATAAAACAGCTGGAAGGGGGTAGTCACTTGTGTCTCACTGGGCTGATAGGTAGTAGATGATTTTATCAAGAGGGATTCTTCCTCGCCCCGCCCTTCCCAATGGCCTAGTCATTCTAGCTAAAAATCAGTGCCCACCAAATTACGTTGCTAATGGGGAAAACAGTTAAATGGAAGTTATCTTTTAATTTTGAGATGTATTTCATATTTATATTTCAAGACATTACAGGAATACTGGACAAGATATGTGTCATTTCAGTAACTAACTCATTTAGAAAAGAGCCACTGTTCTGTATGTGGTGAAAGCTGCTGTCATGCTAAAATGCTTGTTGGACAATAAGATTTGGCAAAGCAGTCAGTGTACCAGCTTTATCTTAAAAGTACAATAGCCTTAATACTTTCAGTAGAACTTCTCAAGTAAAGTAAGTACATAAGAACTGCCTGGTTTAGTTTGTTCTACAAAAAGAAAAATATAGATGTTCCTTAAATACTATTATAGAATAAAATGGAACAATGCAAATCCTGTTTGCACGTTCTGCATTTCATTTACTGCAGGATTTCATTTAGTTTAGAGGTAGGGAGATCTGTGGATTGAATGGGCACAAGACCTGTGAATATTGGAAAGGATGCTGCTTATGTCTAGTGAAGACTCTAGTTTTGTTTTCCAGCATTAACCTCTGTATTTGTTTGGAAACCCTTCAAGGAAGTAATTGTTGCATTGCTAAATAACATGTTAGTAAAATGCAAGAAATACTGTTTAAATAGGAGGGAAGAAAATGTGTTAATAGTGAGGATTGTCAAGCACTGGATCAGGTTGCACAGGGTGACTGTAGAATCTGGAGATACCAGAAACTGAACCGGACAAGGCCCGTGGCAGCCTGCTGTAGCTGACCCTGATGTATTCAAGAGCACTGAACAGCTGATTTCCAGAAGTACCTTACAACCTCAGCTACTCTGATTTTCTAACTAGCAGTCCTGCACTTTTAAAATTGCATTAATTTGGTCATAAGTGTACTCCAAATGTGCCTGTCTCTCCACTAAAACATAGGAAAAATCTTCAAATGGGTCTTTGCAAATCTTTGCTTGGAATTGCTGCTCAGTTCAGTTGGATTTGTCGGATATTTTTTTTAGCAAACTTAGAGGGCTCATCTTTGAGGTGTTGCTGCCGTTGACTTTGACTGACTGAATGCTGATGTAACAACTATTTTTTTGGTGTGAAGTGAACAGGTGCCATGTACGCACAGTCTTAGGAAGTCTCAGATATATATGGCAGCCTGCTGAATCCTAAGCCAAATCATTTTTATTAAAACAGCAAGAGAAAAAGAGACTGAATCCGCATTAAATTTTATTTCTGAAGAGCATGATAAAATCAAGTGCTGCTGCTTGAACATTACAGATCAATGGTAATAATGATGGTTATTTTTTTCCATCATATTGCTGTTCACTGTGGTATCTTTTAAGGTTTTTGATCAATATTTGCCCAAACCTTCTGAGTTACATGATCTGTACTATGTTGGGCATCTTGTTAACCATGATGGGTTGGTACATAACAATCTCTAAATGGAGCTGGTTATGTCAGTATGTTTGCTGGTTTTTAATGGTGTTCTTTAACACTTAGGCTGAATTCGGAGAAGAGGGGACCTTGTATATCTCAATATCTCAGTCACCATGTCTGGAATTGGCAATAAAAGGGCAGCTGGAGACCCTGGCCCTTCTGCACCTCCAGAGAAGAAGGCTGGGGTTGAAGACTCGGGAACCACAGTGGAGACCATTAAACTCGGTGGCGTTTCTTCAACAGTATGTCTTTTTTGTGTACTGCCACTCAATCTCTGGTTGCTTTTTTTTTTCTTTTTTTTAATCTGAGAACAAAAACATCTCTCTTCCTTGCTGATGAGCCTGGTCTAGTGATCTCACTTGTGTAGGATGTGCCACTGAGTTGCGCTTTTGCACAGGAGGAGATGGACATTCGGACCCTGCAGACCAAGAACCGGAAACTAGCAGAGATGCTCGACCAGCGGCAAGCCATTGAAGATGAGCTGCGGGAGCACATAGAGAAGCTGGAGCGTCGGCAGGCCACTGATGATGCCTCTCTGCTGATCATCAATCGTTACTGGAATCAGGTTAGCATAAGTTTGGTTAATACTGCTTTCTTGCACTTTCTTCTGTTCCCTGTTCTCCATTAATTTGTGTCCATACCCTGTCTTGTCTTGCCTGTTGTGTTATTCAGTTTGATGAAAACATCCGCATCATACTTAAACGCTTTGACCTGGACCAAGGTCTTGGAGATCTCCTGTCTGAAAGAAAAGCACTGGTGGTACCAGAACCTGAACCAGACTCAGACAGTAATCAGGAGCGCAAAGATGAGAGAGAGCGAGGTGAGGCACCTGGCTGGGAACAGTGGAAAGGATGTTTTTCAGCTGTGGACAATGTTGGTTTCCCTTTCTAAAGCCTGTCACTGGCTTTCTCTTTATGAAGACCAGCATTACTTGTCTGTCAGAGCACATTTACTTTTTGCATCTCTTTCTGTTCCCAGGTGAAGGACTGGAGCCAGCATTCTCCTTCCTAGCCACCCTAGCCAGCAGCACTAGTGAGGAGATAGAGTCTCAGCTGCAAGAGCGTGTAGAGTCCTCCCGGCGTGCTGTTGCCCAGATTGTCACAATGTATGACAAGCTTCAGGAAAAAGTGGATGTGCTGTCACACAAGCTGAATAGTGGAGGTATGACCAAGGGGGGCTAATCCCTGGCTGATACTCACGGACCCTGTTTGCCTCCAGCATAGACACAATGCTGCATTGTAAGCATTAAGAATGACTAGGTTGTAATCTCATTTAGTTTCCAAAATAAATTTGCCCAGCTTTCCAAACTTCTAATAATCAAAACCTCCAAGTACTACATGTTAGAAGTATATGATGATTGCCTCTGACTTTGAATGCTGAGAACTCTGCCCAGTGTTGGGCAAAGGAGAGGTTTGTTACTGCCTGCAGTGTGTTTCTGTACCATGAGAAGTTACAGACTGTAGTTGAACCTTATCACCCAGCTATTCCTGGCCACCAAGTTAAAGGTTTCAAGTGAGGAAATCAAATGAGTATTGCAAACTGATGCTGAAATTCTCACTTGCAGTTGAGTAAAAGGCTTAGGAATAACTGACTCCTCAGTTTCCTCTGGGTTTTGAGCAAAATGGTACCCATCCAATGTCTTCTGAACACAAAGCAGAGTTTTGCAGAGGAAACCTAAATGACTAGCATCTGAAAATTAGTGTAGAAGATTCACTTCACACTGTTGAATATTTGAAAAACTTGGCTTAAGGTTAGAATTTTAGTCTTTTTAGAGACGTCAATGCTAATTTACGTAGAACTACCAAGTCATCTTTGGTTTTCCTACTTTCTGGAGTGTTTTATATGGTCTGATCAAAGAGCTCTGCAAATCTAGCATTGGTGTGCTAGAGTATTACTATCCTTAGCTGGCAGTATCAGACTGTTGCAGTAGTGCCAGTGCTATCATGCGAACCTGGACTCAGTTGTTATAATTTGTCATTTGGTATATTAGCTTAAACCACCTGTTGAAGGAGGTTTGCACATGAATTTGACCTGCCATAGGGTGTCAGTGGGAGACAAGGGCATGTTCTATGTTGCTGATGCTGACACGATTGGAATGATTTCTGGCATTAGGAGATAGTAACTGACAGTTGGGAATGTGTGGTATGTTAAACTGCAAAACCTTTTGCTTAGTGAGTGCTCTGTGTGGATGGAGATCAGACTCCAGGAACAATCTGCTGGAGGGATGTAGTAAGCACAAGTTAACAGCAGAAACTTTTTTCCCTTTCTCTACTGTTTAAGAATTAAAAACAACCTTCTTTGATTTCTGTTCCTTTTCTTGTGCCGTTCTCAGATATTACACTGATGGAAGAAGCAGTCCTGGAGCTTAATTCCTACCTGTCACATGAAAATGGACGGCTGCAGGAGCTGGCTGATCTTCTACAGGAAAAACATCGAATCATGTCTCAAGAGGTATAAAAAGGAGAGAGAAAATAATTTGTTTTGGGGTCTGTGCTTGATTATTTCCCACTTAGAATAATTTGTGGTTAAAGTTGTTTGGAAGGCAGGTTATTGCTCTGGAGAGGGGCAGGAGCAATGGAATTTGAAAGACAGATTCTGAACGCAGGTTATGGAATGGGTGGTTGTATGTAGATTTTTCTGTGTGATTCAGAATCATTTGCTTTTTATATTACTGAAGGAAAGAGAATAATTGGATCAGTGAGTTGAGTGGTTTTGGTTTTAGAAAACAGCAGAGGAATTGGTAAGGTGATGTTAAGATGACTGTGTAAATATCTGAGGTGAGACACTTGACTTGATATCCCTGTCATTTTCACCTCTCTTGGTTTCTCTGTGTCATGTGTGAAAGTGTAATGGCCTTAATTCTAAGACCAACACAGTCATTAAGGGATTCAGATTATTGGCAGTATTTTCTTCAAAGGCATCAATTCCTTTAATACCTGTTTCTGTTAACCATGGCCTTGTTCAGTGTTTGTCCAAAGGCACTTCAGCGGTTTGTAGAGTAGATGACTATAAGGATTCAAAAGATTAAAAAAATTTTTAATTTGAATAAGGTGAGGTGGCTAGGTGGCTGCTTCTACACTCTGCCATATATCCCCAACTTCTTGCCCTTTTTCCACGATCAGTTTTGTCTTACTTTCATTACTGTTTTAGGTACTGTTTTTTGTCTTTTTTAATTACTGTTTTTAGCCAGTATAAAATTTGGACAGTTCATTGACTAATCTGTCTCAGTAGCAAAAGGCAATAGCAAAAGGTGCAAAGGACATGAACTCAGGCTATGATGCATTCATACATTAAAACAGAAGAAAAATAAATATTTAGCACTCTGAAAAACTGATTCTATCTAATATTACTGTCTAAAATACTCTTTTGATTGCAGTTCTCCAAGCTGCAAGAGAGAGTAGAGACAGCAGAGTCTCGTGTGTCTGTTCTAGAGACCATGATTGATGATCTTCAGTGGAATATTGACAAGATCCGCAAGAGAGAGCAGCGTCTTAACCGACACTTAGCAGATGTTCTTGAACGGGTAAGCACTGCACTAGGAATCCACATAAATGGCTGTAGTTTTGAGCTGCACAACATCTTCCTAGGGTACTTTGCTATGAGAAGTTAGAATTTCTGCTATACCATCTTTGATTCTGAATATGCTGTGGCAGCATATTCTTGGTGTTTAATTGAGTATTTATGAAACCTGTTGCCTTTTTTGCAGGTAAATTCCAAAGGCTACAAGGTGTATGGAGCTGGGAGCAGTCTCTACGGTGGCACAATCACCATTAATGCCCGCAAGGTAATCCCAAGGACATGGTCATGTGCAGAGGGAAGGATAAAGTCAAGGATAGATTGTATATATGACCTTAGGTTGGAACAGAATTTAAATACCTTCTTTACCACAAATCTCCTGGGTGACCTTGGGCAAACCATTTTGTTTGTGTCTTAAGTTTCCTGTGTGAAACAGACCTGAGGGAAATAGACTGTCTTACTTGGTGTTGTTATCAGCCCATTACTTTTGAAGTAGTCACTTAATTAGTACCATCAGTAAATATATTAATGGTAGAATTTAAAAGCATTTTATCCCCAACAGTTTGAGGAGATGAATGCAGAACTGGAAGAGAATAAAGAGCTTGCTGGGAACCGCCTCAATGAGTTGGAGGAACTGCGCCAGGATCTTGCGGAAGTAACAACACAGAATGAAAAACTTAAGGTGCGATACTGTACCTGTGTGATGATGAAGGTGTTCTCTGTGGTTAGGTCCCATTTTTTGTGTTGTACCATGTCTCTGGGAATCCTTATTTGTATTCTTCTATTCTGTGTTTCCTCTTCACATCCTGGGATGCATAAATAACAGGTTGAGAGATTCTATGCCTCTACTCCACTGTTGTGATCACCACTTCGTGTACTGCATCTACCTCTGGGGTCCCCAGTATCTGAAAGACAAGAAAGAACCTGTTAGAGTGGGTCCAGAGGAGGACCATGAAAATGACAAGAGTGCTAGAATACCTCCTATGAAAAAATGCTGAGTTGGCTGGGGTTGTTCAAGGCTGGAGAAGTTTTTGGGGAGACCATATTGCAGCATTTCAGTACCCAAAGGGAGCTTACAAGAAAGGTGGAGAAAGACTTTTTACTGGTAGTAACAGGAGAAGGGGCAATGGTTTTATAATGAAAGAGGGCATATTTAGATTATATTTAAGGAATAATTTTTTATGGTTGGAACAGGTTGCCCAGATAAATTGTAAATGCCCAGTCACTGGAAGTGTTCAAAGTCACATTAGACAGGGCTTTCAGGAACCTGATCTAGTGAAAGAAAGCTTTGTCTATGGCAGGGACGTTAGACTAAATGATCTTTAAGTGTTCTTTCCCACCCAAACTATTCTGTGATTTAGGTGGGTTATGTACTGGACTTGGCACATTTGTGCGACTTAAGCTTACAGTTCAGTGCACTGGTGACACCATGTGGTCATCAGTGGGAATTATACTAGTTTCTTATTTCCATTCTCCATTCTGATGCATTTCTTTTGTACATCTTAATGATGTCTGTTTTTTTAATTCCACATCTCTGGCTTGACCCCTTTCACTTCCCTTCCACCACGTGTGAGTACCTCTGGGAACTTATGTAGGAGAGTCTAGATTCTTAAAATAATAGATGAACTTAAATCTTTCCCATGTGTTTGAGTGGTTAGATAGGAAATAGCATATGAATTTCTTATCTTAATGGTAGTGACACAAAAAGTTGTGAATCTATAGTAGATAAAATTTAGTTAATTCTATATATCATAACTTAGCTTGTTGCTAGGATCATCTGAGCTGATTAGTCAAGCTTCAGAGATGAGATTCCAAAAGTTGTCTTGAGGCACATGTAAATTATATTTATTCATATGAGTTTGCTTTGAGACCATTTGGCATACAACTCCCTTTTCTCTTAATTAGTGTTGAGCTTTATGTGAGTGTATGTGTATCTGCTTCACTGCTGGTAGTCATACCCATTTGCTAACATTTCTGTGGTAAAATTCATGTGCTATGCTTTCTTTCATTTGCCTTCTGTCATTATATCTCCTTTTCTTAGAAAGTTAACAATGCCTAGTTGCACCTAGTTTCTCTAGTGCCCAGCTGTACTTTTCAATGTTTCTGTGTTGATCGTTTTAGGTGATTATGGTTTTATAGTAAATCAGTTTGAAAGTTTTCTTGTATTTCCCAAATTTGTATCTTTGAGATAAACTGTTGCAAAATCTGAAAAGGAAAAAAAATGTGTCTCTCTAAGAGAAACAGTCTAGTATATATGAGTAGAAAGAAAGCACAAACTTTTTTTTAGCTGATACTTAAGCATATCATGTGCGTCTACTTCACAGCAGTGCTGTTAAAGTTCTACTTTTTTAAGATACTTGTGCTGTTGCCACTGTCAAGTTGCTTGTGGCAGCTTAATTCATTGTTCTTCTACCTTGCAAAATGGATGCCAAAGACAGGAAGATGATGTCATTTTCTCTGGCATTTTGTGTCTTGACCAGGTTGAGCTGCGACGAGCAGTGGAAGAGGCTGTGAAGGAGACTCCGGAATACCGCTGCATGCAGTCCCAGTTTTCTGTTTTGTATAATGAGAGTCTCCAGCTGAAGGCACATCTTGATGAGGCCCGCACTCTGCTTCATGGCACACGCGCCACACACCAGCGTCAGGTGGAACTAATTGAGGTAACACCTGTGCTCCATCAGACTGGGGAACATTATCATCCTATCAACTATCACTGTTGATTTGGGTGGCTCTGGAAATGTTTGGGAAATTTCTTCCTGGTGATAATTTATCTGTTGTTTTACCTTCTGTTGGTGAGGTGAGAGGTACTCCAGGGTCACAGCACCAAGTTCTGTCTCTTTCTTATTCCACAGAGGGATGAGGTCAGCCTTCACAAGAAACTACGCACAGAAGTGATTCAGCTAGAGGACACTCTAGCACAAGTTCGCAAAGAGTATGAGATGCTGAGGATTGAGTTTGAACAGACACTTGCTGCCAATGAACAAGCAGGTATGGAGCTTTTCTGCTATGTTAAAAACAAACAAACAAAAAAAAAACCAGAAGGCTGCATTGCAGCGTGACAATTCAGTATCATTCCTTTTCCACTATTAAATACTTGTTCTGTCAGGTTTCAAAAACAAAGCTCTTCTCATGTTTCAGGGCAGGCCAGTTCCATGTTATCTGACTTTCTTGTAGGAGTTGCAAAATACTGCATTTTGCTAATAATTTGGTTTATGCCAGAGTATTTTGAATTGTTAAAAAAATTACTTTTGGGAGGATTAATTTACAAATCTGGGATAACAACCTAGAAAGGATGCTGGTAATGCTCAAATTCTATCCAAAAGAAAGAAATAAGTTGTTCTTAAAGTAGCCTTTAAAATTATAGAGATTTCTTATGGCGTGACTATTGTGGGTTAATCTGGTAGGCACCACAGAGCTGCTTGCTCATTCCCCCTCATATCCTCAGTGGAACAGGGGAAAAGAGAACAGAGTAAAAGCAAGAAATCTTGTGAGTCAAGGTAAAAAAAATGTTTAATACACAAGAAGGAATGGAGTAAGAGAGAGAGTCATCAAAACAGGTGATGCGAAGGCATCACCTTTGAAAAAGAAAAAAAGGTGTGAGTCATTCACCCTCTCCTACAGCGATATTCAGCCAGTTCCCAAGCAGATGTCTAACCTCCCTCTTTTCACTTGTTTATTGCTAAGCCTGATGTTATATAGCTTAGAGTATCTCTTTGGTTTGTTTGGGTCATCTGCTTGGTTGTGCCCCCTCTCACCCTTTTGTGCACCTCCTTTCTGTTCTCTGTGGGGGCAGAGTGAGAAACAGAGAAGACCTTAATGCAGCAAGCACTATTCAGCAGTAACCAAAACCTGGTTACATACCAATGCTGGTATGTTACCAGCATTGTTTTGGTCGTAAATCTAAAAACAGAACCGGGTGAGCTGCTATGAAGAAAACTAACTCCATCCCAGCCAGACCCAGTACAATTATATTTTTCCCCAACATTCCTTAAGGGAAGAGTAATGTTAAGGGAAAGCTAGGACTGGGAATTGGCCAGGACTTACGGTAGCTTGTAAAGCTAGCCTGATTTTTTCTGTAAACATTCTGTTGTGCAGTAGAATTATTATAATCTTATTTTGATCCCTTGTCACTTATCATTTAGCTTGTTCTCCATCTCTGTGAAGGTACTAACAGAAGATCAACAGAAGTGTGTTATTACAGTTGTGTGTTCCTGGTTTTGTAGGTCCAATTAATCGAGAGATGCGTCATCTCATCAGCAGCCTCCAAAATCACAACCACCAGCTGAAGGGAGAGGTGTTGAGATACAAGCGCAAACTGAGAGAGGCCCAATCTGACTTGAGCAAGGTATCAGAGTGGGAAATGGCAGAGAGGAGCAGTGAATGCTTAGTGGAATGGTGAATGCTGTCAGTCCTTTATAGAATCACAGAGTGGTTTAGGTTGCAAGAGACCTTAAAGATCATCTAGGTCCAACCCCCTGCTGTGGGCAGGGATGCCACCCACCAGACCAGGTTGCCCAAAGCCCCATCTGACCTGGTGTTGGACTTCCAGGGACGGGGCATCCACAGTTTCTCTGGGCAACCTGTTCCAGTGCCTCACCACCCTCTGAGTGAAGAACTTCCTACTTATATCTAATCTAAATGTACTATCTTTTCGTTTCAAGCCATGACTCCTTGTCCTATCACTACACTCTCTGACAAAGAGTCCCTCCCCAGCTTTTTTGTAGGCCCCCTTTAGGTACTGGAAGGCTGCTATAAGATCTCCCCGGAGCTTTCTCTTCTCCAGTCTGAATATCCCCAATTCCCTCAGCCTGTCTCCATAGGAGAGGTGCTCCAGCTGCTTGATCACCTTTGTTTCCCTCCTCTGGACTTGTTCTAATACTTCCATGTTCTTGTACTGGGGGCCCCAGAGCTGGGTGGTGCAGGGCTCCAGGTGGGATCTCACAAGAGGAGAGCAGAGGGGGAGAATCACCTCCCTCACCCTGCTGGCCACGCTACTTTTGGTGCAGCCTAGGACATGGTTGGCTTTCTGGGCTGCAAGTGCACATTGTTGGCTCATGTTGATCTCATCCACCAACACCCCCAGGTCCTTCTCCTCAGGGATGCTCTCAATCCATTCTCTACACAGCCTGTATCTGTGCTTGGGATTGCCCCAGCCCAGATGCAGGACCTTTCACGTGGCCTTGTTGAACCTCATGAGGTTCGCACGGGCCCACCTCTCAGGCCTGTCAGGTCCCTCTTCCCTCCAGCATGTTGACTGCACCACATGGCTTGGTGTCATTGGCAAACTTGGTGATGCACAGTGCACTCAATTTCACTGTCCATGTCACCCAGAAAGATATTAAAATCCAGTCCCAATACTGACCTCAGAGGAGCACCACTGGTCACTGATCTCCACTTGAAAGTTGAGCAATGGACAATTGCAAAACGTTGACCACAATGTTTTGAATGCAACCAGCCAGCTCCTTACCCACCAAGTGGTCCATCCACCGAATCCATGTCTTTCCAATTTAGAGACAAGGGTTTCATGGGGGACGGTGTCAAATGCAAAAGTCCAGGTAGATGATGTCCATTGCTCTTCCCCTATCTACCAATGCTGTGACCCCACCAAATTTGTTTGGCACAGTCTGTCCTTAGTGAAGCCATGTTGGCTGTCACTAATCACTTCCTTATTTGTTATACCACATCCTTGTTTTTAATATCAGCCTTTCCATTACAGCATGCAGTATGTAGTGTAATTTCTGATGGAGAACCACAGTCTCCTGCTTTCCTCTTATCAAATTAATTGTCTTCCTTTTGTAGTTATACAGTGCTCTGTGAAAAGTATTAGCCATTTCAGAAAAAGCACACAAGTTGATATCTGGGACAATGAGGGAAGAGGGATAAGGTTCCTTCAGGAAGAGGTTCTTCACTGAGAGGGTGGTTGAGCACTGGAGCAAAATCCCCAGGGCGGTGGTCATGGCACCAGGTGTGCCGGAGTTCAAGAAGCGTTTTGACATGGCTCTGAGACACAGGGTCTGATTTTTTGGGCAGTTCTTTGGGGACCCAGGCGATGGACTCAATGATTCTTGTGGGTCTCTTCTAACTTGGATGTTCTGTGATTCTGTGATAACTGTGATACAGGTTTCTGGCTAAATACTTAATGGTTAATTTCCTTCTGTGTCTTCTCCCTTTCTGTTGCATGACAGATCCGCTCTCGCAGTGGTAGTAGTATCTTACAGTCCCAGTCCAGCACTGAAGATGCAAAGGAGGAGCCTCCAGAGATCAAACAGGAGCCAGACGATCCTTCTGCCCAAGTACCTGTGCCCAAGGCTGCTTCTGAAGATGCTAGTGAAGTTAAGGCCAGGCGAGATGAAGAGGAACGGGAGCGGGAAAGACGTGAGAGGGAGAGGGAACGAGAGAAGGAAAAGGAGAAAGAGAGGGAGCGAGAGAAAGAGAAAGAAAAGGAAAAGGAGCGGGAGCGGGAAAAACAGAAGCAGAAGGAATCTGAGAAGGAAAGAGAATCCAAAGAGAAGGAGAAAGGGAAACATGAAGATGGAAGAAAGAAGGAGGCTGAAGTGATTAAGCAGCTGAAGGCTGAGCTCAAGTAAGAGTTGCTGATCCTCTCTTTCCTGCGTGAGTTGAGCTAGCTTGGGTGATTGTGTGAGATAACTTGCAGCTCTTACTTAAGGGATTGACTACTGAACTGAGAGGTTTCTAGCACCCTCTCTGTCTGATAACAGTTTGGACAACATAGTAACACTTCTACAATAGCCTAAGCCATGAATACTGAACCAGGTACTTCTTAATGTGGGTCAAGTAGTTTTTGCTGCTGTCATTACAATTGTGTAAACCTTTACAGCAGCAGATTATTAGTGAAGGGCACAGTGGTCTTCCCTGTCTTAGTACCAAGGCAGAGATGGATGGCTGTTGCTATCCATTTTCCACTGGGTACATACTTATGTCACCCTCTGCCTTCTCTAAGTCTTTCAACCTGTATGTGCCTGAACCTGTTTCTTTTCAGTCTCCATCTTGTACTCCTTGACTATTTTACATTTACCAGAGTGAGAAGAGCCAGGGAGAACTCCGTATATGTGCATTATGGGAGATGGAGCAAATACTGGTCTGACTCTCATGCTAGTTATACAGCAATGTAGCTTTTCTGCTAAGTACTCACAGTTGTCTACCTCTGTGTTCCCAGGAAGGCCCAGGAGAGCCAGAAGGAGATGAAGCTGTTGTTAGATATGTACCGTTCTGCCCCCAAAGAACAGAGAGATAAAGTGCAGCTGATGGCAGCTGAGAAGAAAGCAAAGGCTGAGGTAAATTTCATTTCTCCTCCCTCTTTTACTTTTGCATGCTACTTAAAACTTACAGTACTCTGCACCTGCACAATGGTGCTTTTGTCTCCAGACTGGAGGTTGTTTCTCTTCCTGTGTTACTTACAAGAGAGATTGGAACAGTTTGGAGATGAAAAGAGAGATTACAGGATGCCCTTTTGAGGGGTATTGTTTTCATCATTCGTATTAAAGGTGGTGCTTCTTTCAAAGCTGTGTTTAGCTCTCTGCTGCCGTAACATGTAGGTTATTAACTTTACATCATTAAAAAGATTTTGAAAGTCCTGAAGACAAAGAGGGCTATGCAGCAAATTAGACAAAAATTAAACTCTGATTTTAGGAATACTTTGACAGCGTGGTCTCAGATTTCTCAGTGGATGTGGCAAAGAAGCATCACCTGATGTATTTAAAGTCAGGCTTGAACAATGATTTGAGAATAAAACTATTGCATCTGAGTGAACATGCAGAAGATTCACTGAAGAGCTACACTGTGATATTGAGTGATGTTATGAGTGTGGCCACCTTCTCCAGCCCCTCTGGTTCAGGACTTCCTCCTGTCCAGCCGCTGGAGCTCAGCCTGTGACTGAGGATCTCTGCCCAGGCTGAGGGGTTGTGGCTGCTACTTTCTTTTGTTGTGGGTTCAACAGTGGTGACAGTGAGCACATATCCCAGAGATGTACACAGAAGACACAGGACACTGACACAGCCTATCAGACAGATCGCCACTGAGAAGCCACTGCCTTCAATAGCACCCACACATAGGACTCAAATAAAACATAAACACGAATAGCCAAGTTCACCTCCTCTTGCACTGGTAGAGATGAAAGCTTGCTATTGAAGGTGTGCATGCACACACAGCACTGTCCAGGTTCACAAGTGTGTACACATCTGCAGATCCCTCAAGTCCACCAGGTACCTCTCACTGTGTCCTCGGCCCCCCTACCCAACTCACAAACCAGTTAACCAGTAGCTGGCACTTAGTCCCTGCAGCACATGTACATGTGTGTGAGGTTACACAGAGATGGCTAAGGAAAGATTTACAAAGAAGGTATAAGTAGAGAAGCCAGACTGCCATGATCAGGCAAATGACCATTCTGACCAGCTGTATTTCACCCCCAACCGGGTCCTTTTATACCCCTTTCTGTCTGTAAACCTCTTTGTTGATCCTTGCTCCCCTTCCCAGTGCACATCCTTTCATGGGTTTGCAGAACTCTGCTGATTTCCATAACCCCTCCTAGTTTGGGGTCCCTTCTGGTTTAGTCCGTTCGGTTGCAAAGCCCAGGTTGATCTTCTTGGAAGTGGCACGGTAATTTGTTTACAGCCCAACAATTAGTGTGATTGACAGGGTTTGTTTCTTGTCATTGTCTCCATGTCTGTTTTGCCAGGTCTGCACCTCTGCACTCCTCTGCATATTTTGTTTCTAGTTTCTCACCCACTTTTTTTTTTTTTCTTTTTTCCTCCTTGGTGCCCTAGTTGACAGGGTTCCCAGCCAGATAACCTTCCTGGGATAAACACACTTAAGTTCTCACATCAGTAAGGAACCAAACCTGGTCAGTCACACTATCTCTGCCTCCTTTGTTTCGCCAGTCAGGTTGTGTCTTTGTATGTTTTGTGTATGGTGTCTTTTAATTATCCCTTTTTGCACTGAAAATGATGCTTGACCAGATGCCTTAAAGGAGCAGATCTTCTTCTGCTTAGCCTTATATATGCAACTGTAAGAGATAACTAACGTTGATACTCTGATAAGAGGTACTATGGAATTTTCAAAAGTTTTGAAATCAAGATTTCAGTCTTATAGCCTGTCTTAACGCTTTCTCTGCCAGTAATACAATGTCTTGTTGAAGTGAGATGGGTTTTATTTTCCCGTGCTTTGAGGGCAGTTTTTCTGAAGCTTTGAATAATTGTGGGGAAAACCAGCTCTTAGCAATGTTCAGGCCACATTCTTGTGTTTAGTGTCATTTCTGTCTTGTCTTTCTTCTAGCTGGAAGAACTAAGGCAGAGGGTGAAAGAACTGGAAGACAAGGAGAAAAAGGAGAGTAAAAAGATGGCTGATGAGGATGCCCTTCGGAAGATCAGAGCAGTAGAAGAACAGATTGAGTATTTACAGAAGAAACTAGCCATGGCTAAACAGGTGAGAAGTTTCTGATAAATTCTGTCACAGTTTGAGCGTATTGGAAGTAGGTGCCTTCAGTTTACAGCCAGGAAGATTACATGAGGGAATGAATTTCTGTTTCTGTATAGAATTAATTTCTGTTTCTGTAGTGATGTGCAAATTTTGTCCCTGTTTATTGAAGCAAAAAAGAAACAAACAAAAAATACCAATGCCAGCTGTCACAGAGCTCATGTCAGGTGTGGTAGGGAATCTTAGTTGTCCATGTAGCTTAGGTGAAGGGTACAGAGGAGAAGTAGCAGGGTCAGCCTCTACAAGAGGAAGTTGTAATTTCTTTTTAGTATTTTTATTGGCACAGTTCATACAATTCATGCTTATGCATGGTGCTAAGACATACCTCACCTTTAAGTTTTTTTTCCACAAAAAAGGGCTTAATCTAATGTTAACAGGGTGGGACCCATTGAGCAGGGGAGAGGCAAGCCAATCATTTGATAAGTACTTTTTTTAGAATTGAGGTTTTTCTTTTACTGTACAGGACTGCACTGCCTTGTCATTTACTCCATTAATGTTGAAGCAGCCTAAGTGAGTATAAAGGCCGTGTCAGCATTTTATCTGGAAACTTGAGATGTCCATAAATAGTGTTATTGGCCTAGTTTATATGGCAGCTATTTAGCTCCCTGAAGCTAGGAGGTGGCCTGTGCCACACCTGTTTTTTTTTTTTTTTTTTTTTTTTTTTTTTTTCCCCAGCAGATACAAGCTAGAGTCTGTGAATTCCTGTCAAGATGAGTCTTTTTTTTTTTTGTACACCTTCTAGTTCAGGGCCTCTCTGCTGTGATGCAGACTTCTAGGGAGTACTTTTGTCTGGTTGCTGGGAAGATACCATGAGTCTTCTTTGGTCTGTGCTAGTTTTGGTGTCTCTGAGTACAATTTTCAGGGTAACAGCTGGGGTACAGGAATCAGTTCTGCCAGAACTTGTAATCCTCTTGCAGGAAGAGGAGGCTCTGCTGTCAGAAATGGATGTCACAGGCCAAGCCTTTGAAGACATGCAGGAGCAGAACATCCGCCTGATGCAGCAGCTGCGGGAGAAGGATGATGCCAACTTCAAGCTGATGTCAGAACGCATCAAGTCCAACCAGATCCACAAGCTGCTGAAAGAGGAGAAGGAGGAGCTGGCAGACCAAGTTTTAACACTGAAGACACAGGTAACCTGGGAGAAGTAGAGAGGACAACCAAACTCACAGGAAGGTGGAGGTGTTGTGGGTCCAGCCCTCTCATCATCCTCATGGCCCTCCTCTGGACTATCTCTAATATGTCTATGTTCTTCTTGTGCTGGGGCCCCCAGAGCTGAACGCAGTAGTCATTTTCCTATGTTAACAGTTCTACATATATATTCTGCCATCTCTGAAGACTGCGGAGCATGCATTTCAGTCCTTCTGTACCTCCTCTCTCCCTTTCCAAGGTGGATGCCCAGCTGCAAGTTGTACGTAAACTGGAGGAGAAGGAACACTTACTGCAAAGCAGTATTGGAACAGGGGAGAAAGAGCTAGGTCTCCGAACACAGGCCCTGGAAATGAACAAACGCAAGGTGAGCAGTTGCTTGATTTCTTCTTGGATTGTAAGATGGAGTGGTCTTGAGGGAAACATAGAAAGCTCCTGTCTTTCATTGGTGTTACGGTACCTGATATTCCCTCCTTTTGGACTAGTATACCTGAATGCTGAGGAGTTCTGAAGAGAGTTCTAATTAAGGTGTGGTGGACTGATGTTTCCTTGGATAAAGATGAGCAAGGTGTAGTTTCTGTGATAGGTTTCCTGTAAAAGGCACCTTAGTTCAGAGTATCATGAAAGAGGCAGCAGCCAGATTAAGTTAACTGGCAACAAGTAAAGCTTTCATAGGAAATATGAGGTAAATAAAAGAAAATTACGGTTGGGCAACATTAAGACATTTGTTAATTGTGTAAGATCATAAAACAAAGTAGGCCTGTTGAGTGGAATAAAACTGAGTGTCATGGCTGATCCTGCCATTATTATTGAGTCTTTAGTAGAAATACAGGAATGACATAACAGACAGAAAGGAAGGCAGGAATAGCACTTTGAAGAGGAGATAGGGGAATTCAGTGCAATCACTTGTGCTTAATATTATATTCTGAGGTACTAAGAGAACTTGGCTAATGGATTTACTAGTGCAGGGACAGTTAGGGAATGCAAAGAAAACTGGTGAAGAGAGAAAACAATTAAAAAAAACCCACCAACCAACCAAACAAAATGCAACAGAACTCATCTTGCAGTTCTCTCTCGTTTAGCTTTAGGCCTGCCTATAAATTCAGTTGAGAAAGTGTAGAAGTGGAGGGCTGAAAATACTTGAACAAGAAAAAGAAATATAGGGGCATTAATGTTTTTCTAAGTGAGTTGCCTTACCGTGTCATAGGGCTTATTTAACAAAGAGGAATGTTCAAACTAAATGACTAGAGCTTGTTGACAAGAAGATAACTTGTTCTTGTAAAGTTTAGGGACTGAATTCAGTTCTTCCATTTCAAACTACCATAATCAGATTGAAAAAAGTAAATCTCCAGCAGCCCTGGAAGTATTCCCTGGGCAGTCTTGAATTGTCAGGTGGAAGGACTAGAAATCACTAGAACTTTTTCTGTGTCTGTTACTTCTATACTGGTTTACTTTTTCAGGCCATGGATGCAGCCCAGCTTGCAGATGACCTGAAAACCCAGCTAGAGCTGGCTCAGAAGAAGTTACATGACTTCCAGGATGAGATAGTGGAAAACAGAGTAACTAGAGAGAAAGAGATGTTCAACTTCAAAAGGGCTGAGGTATACAGTTTGTGCACAGTCTTTCAATATCTGTCTTCTTTGGTGTCTGTCTCCTTTTGCATTGAACTCAGATCAGATTCCAACTATGTGAGTTTCCTTACTGTTTCCTAGCTAAAACTTATTTTTTGTCCATTCACTTAGATTTCAGCTCAATCTATTGAAATAGCCTCTTGGCTGTTTAGGTTTTGATATTATTGACAATACAAGTGGCACCAGATGATGATGTCATCTCTCGTAAGTCTTTTGGTCTATCAGCAATAAAAGTTAAGGTGGAAAGATTTAGCTAGGTGCACTGTTGGCCAGGTGCTACATCTGTTTCTTCCTTGGATTAGCTGTGACAGAAGACATTGCTCATTTATTTGCTCTCTTGTTTTCATACAGGAAGACATTTCTAGGTTACGCAGGAAGCTGGAGACCACTAAGAAGCCTGACATGGTTCCCAACTGTGATGAGATACTGATGGAAGAAATCAAGGATTACAAGGTGCATAGCTGTCTCCCACTTCCCTCTTAAATCTGCTTTAACCAAAAGGCTGTGTAGTCATGCTGTCAGTATATGACGTTATTTGTCTAGACTCTGGCACTGTAGACCTATTTTGCATAGAAGAAAGCACCCTTTCCACAAGAAGAGTGGAAAGACCTTCATCTTTAGTCATATTTTAATGTATCTAGTGCAATGCAGTGAGCCCTCTCTATAATGATTCTGTCTTGCAGGCCCGCCTGACCTGCCCGTGCTGTAACATGCGAAAAAAGGATGCTGTCCTCACAAAGTGTTTTCACGTCTTCTGCTTTGAGTGTGTGAAAACACGCTATGACACCCGGCAGCGTAAGTGCCCCAAGTGCAATGCTGCCTTTGGAGCCAATGACTTCCATAGGATCTACATTGGTTGATTCTTTCCACTAGACTCATAGGAAGTTGCTGCTTGTGGTGACCACCCAGCCTCCCTCACTTTCTCTTACTGTCACCTGTGGGGTAGTCAATGCTTCTATCTGTTCATCTACAGTCTCCTCTGTGCAGTGTGGTTAGGGAACAGAAAGAAATAGACTGTGGATTTTGGTTCCTTTCTTGTTCATGTTCTTTTATTCTCGCCTTCATTTTTTTTTGTGAATTTTTTTGATGCCTCAGAGGATGTTTTCTGTCTATCAATTTCACATTGTCAAGTTGAAAAATCTCAGAGAAGTCCTGGCTTGGTGGGATGAGAGCTGTCTGTAGTTCTGCAGAAAGAAATGAGGCCTTTACAGAATCACACAGTCATCTAGATTGGAAGACACCTCCAAGATCACCAAGTCCAACCTCTGACGTAACACTAACAAGTCCTCCACTAAACCATGTCACTAAGCTCTACATCTAAACATCTTTTAAAGACCTCCAGGGATGGTGACTCACCCAGTTCCCTGGGCAGCCTATTCCAATGCCTAACAACCCTTTCAGTAAAGAAGTTCTTCCTAATAACCAACCTAAACCTCCCCTGACGCAACTTTAGCCCATTCCCCCTCGTCGTGTCACCAGGCACATGGGAGAATAGACCAACTGCCACCTTGCTACAGCTTCCTTTAAGGTACCTGTGGAGTGCGATAAGGTCACCCCTGAGCCTCCTCTTCTCCAGACTGAACAGTCCCAGCTCCCCCTTGCCGCTCTTTGTAAGACTTGTTCTCCAGACCCCTCACCAGCTTTGCCCTTTTCTGGACTCACTTGAGCACCCTGATGTCCTTCTTGTAGTGAGGGGCCCAAAACTGAACACAGTACTCGAGGTGCAGCCTCACCAGAGACGAGTACAGGGGGACAATCACTTCCCTAGCCCTGTTGGCCACACTGCTTCTTATGCAAGCCAGGATGCTGTTGGCCTTCTTGGCCACCTGAGCACACTGCTGGCTCATATTCAGCCACCTATCAACCAATATGCCCAGGTCCTTCTCTGCCAGGCAGCTTTCTAACCCCTCATCTCCCAGCCTGTAGCGCTACTTGGGGTTGTTGTGCCCCAGGTGCAAGACCTGGCACTTGGCCTTGTTGAACTTCATACAGTTGGCCTCAGCCCATTGGTCCAGCCTATCTAGATCCTCCTGCAGAGCCTTCCTACCCTCAAGCAGATGGACACATTCACCTGACTTGGTGTCGTCTGCTAACTTGCTGAGGGTGCACACAATCCCCTCATCCAGATCATCAATAAAGACATTAAAGAGAACTGACCCTAGTACTGAGCCCTGGGGGACTCCACAAGTGACCGGCCTCCAACTGGATTTAACTTCATTCACCACGACTCCTTGGGCCCGGCTACCCGGCCAGTTTCTAACCAAACGAAGCGTATGCCGGTCCAAGCCAAGAGCAGCCAGTTTCTTGAGAATGCTGTGGGAAACAGTGTCAAGAGCCTTACTGAAGTCAAGGTAGACCACGTCCACAGCCTTTCCCTCATCCACCCAGCGCGTCACTTTGTCATAGAAGGAGATGAGGTTAGTCAAGCAGGTCCTGCCTTTCATAAACCCATGCTGACTGGGCCTAATCACCTGGTTGCCCTGCAAGTGCTGTGTGATAACACTCAATCTGCTCCATGAGCTTCCCTGGTACTGAGGTCAAAGTACCAGGCCTATAGTTTCCCAGGTCAACCTTCCCTCCCTTCTTGTAGATGGGCGTCATGTTTGCTACCCACCAGTCAACTGGGACCTCCCCTGATAGCCAGGACTGCTGATAAATGATGGGAAGCGGCTTGGCCAGCTCTTCCATCAGTTCTCTCAGTACCCTTGGGTGGATCCCATCCGGCCCCATCGACTTGTGTACATCTAAGTGCTGTAGCAGGTTGCCAACCATTTCCTTGTGGATTGTGAGGGCCACATTCTGCTCTCCACCCCCTCCCACCAGCACAGGGTACTGGGTATCTAGAGAATAACTGGTCTTGCCGCTAAAGGCTGAGGCAAAGAAGGCATTAAGCAACTTGGCCTTTTCCTCATCTCTAGTCATTAAGTTTCCCCCCAGCATCCAGTAAAGGATGGAGATTCTCCTTCGTCCTCCTTTTTGTATTAATGTATTTATAAAAACATTTTTTGTTATCTTTAACAGCAGTAGCCAGATTGAGCTCCAGATGAGCTTTGGCCTTTCTGATTTTATCCCTGCACAGCCTTACAACATCCTCATAGTCCTCCTGAGCGGCCTGCCCTCTTTTCCAAAGATCATAAACCCTCTTTTTCTTCCTAAGCTCTAGCCACAACTCTCTGTTCAGCCAGGTCAGTCTTCCTCCACTCTGGCTTGTCTTTGGGAATGTGGGGACAGACCACTCCTGAGCCTTTAAGATTTCCTTCTTGAGGAGAGCCCAGCCTTCCTGGACTCCTCTGCCCTTCACTACTGCCTCCCAAGGGTCTCTGCTAACCAGCGTCCTGTATAGCTGAAAGTTTGCCCTCTATTTCAGGAATTTGCTGTGGTTGTCAAGTATCCTGTTAAAGTATGGTAGCATTACTGAGTGTGAATAGGAAGCTATCCCCATTGAAAGGCCAAATAAAGAATGAACTGGTACATCTGTAGAGTTCAGTGGAGTGACTTCTTAGGCATGTGTCTTCCTGAGTCAGGCCAAGAATCTGTGAAGACTGGTGCATTAGTAAACATGCTTCGTCCCCAAAAGCGTATGCACGTCTTTGTATTCATAAGGGGAGAAAGAAGCTGTTGGTAAATCTTCAAAAACAGCATTCCACTGATGACCCTGGTTGATGTGGACATCTTCTCCTAGGTTGAGACATTGCTGTCATTGTCCTTAGTTTCCAGAAAATACTTTGTAGGGGTTTCTTTGGTGCAGTTTTGCCACAAAGATTAATCTTGTAATGCACATGCTGTAATAAAAGCTGTGGTCTGGTTTATTTCTCTGTTTTTCATAACTTTGGTAGTATTCTAGATAACGCTTCTGTCTTTTGCATGGTTATTGGAAACAATTTTTTCCACAGCCTTCAGCTTGTAAAGCAGTGTGGTGAATTTCTTCTGTCTTCAAAAATAGTTATCTGGAACAACCTTTGTCCTTTTGGCTATACAGTCACAACTTTATTCCTGACACAGCAGAAGTACCAAAATGCTGGATTATTTGTGCATCCATTCTGTCATTGTTGATAGAAATTTTGTGAAAAGACACAGCATACATTGTAGTCTCCATACTCCTTTTACTGTAAGGCTATGTTTGAAGTCTGCTGCTAGAAATGAAAGGTAAGTCACTTATTTACAACATTCTTTCATGGTGTTTTTCCTGTAAACTTGATTTTCTGGGAAGTTCCTCTGTGAACTGCCGGAGGAGAACTGCTGGTCTCATCCATGTACCTTCATTGAATCATAAAATCTGAATTATCTTCCTGTATTCGCTTATACCAAAAATAACAAAAACAATAGTGAAGTGAAAGTAATTAATCACATACTATCTTGTGGTATGCATTGCTATTTTCAGCTTTCCAAAAGATTCAAAAATACAAATTAAACCCTGTGAACCATGTAAATTACTGTGAATCCTAAAAATTGAGAAGGAACTTGTCCCTGACTTAGCAAGGGGAAGCTGGGGTGGTGAGAGTTTGTATTATGGCTTAGTCTTAGTGTGTGCAGAAGGAATGAAAGCAGAACCTTCACTTTCATTAGAAGCTGCTGTTTGGATTAAAGTTTGTGACTTCATGTCAGAGAAAGGAGAGGATGTGTTAGGAATAATAATAATAATGGGAGATTTCATGGTACAAATGCCTGCTCACCAGAAGCAGGACTTGGGTCACCAGCAAACATTGCCTGGATCTTTGAACAGCTTTGCTGTTACAGCATACTTTTTTGCAGCTGTGAACAACCTGAATAGGTTGTAGGTACACAAAGTCCTAAAGTCTTGAAGTCATTCTGCATTTCTACTTTTAAGTCAAGCTGGAAACTTCTGTGCATATACTGTCAATGTTGGGTTTGAAGCACTCTGGATTTGTTTCACAGATGATGTTTGGAAATAGTTGTTTTCTCTTTCCTCCCCAAGATAAAAATTTCTTCTTCTTATAAAATAATAGTTTAAGCTGAGCAAGTCCTTGAAGATTATTGTGGGAGGTACTAAAGATCTTTCTGTGTTTATAATTTAAACACTGAGAAGCTGAAAATTTTAGGTAGTCTGTTTTGGCTTGCCTGAATGAGTGAAAATGATTAAAAAGTTTATCAAGACTAAAAATAATTCTGTTGAAAAAGAAGGGGTATAAATATTCTTTAGAGAAAGTCCATCCACATTCAGTAACTGAACCAGAGTAATCAAATGTAAATAAAGAAGAAGCCTCTGTAGCATTAATGAGGTGGGGAAGGGTGATCTGTGTGCGTGTGTGGAGTAGATTTGGGAGAGTGTAAAGAGTCTTCGCAAGAGCATATGGTATAATTTTTGAGGAGCACTGCCATCAAGAAGGTGGCCTATAAAGGTGACAGTTGTGTGCCATGGGCAAAATAAATCAGCGTGGAATGATGAACTGAAAGTATTACAATTTAAAAATAAAAAATCCCATCCTTAAAGAGATGGGGTTAGAAAGAAGTAAAGCTACAAACTCTGGAAATTTTCCTTCTTTCCACCTAACTTATACAGAGTGTAAAAATGTCAGGACACATCACAGGTCACTCATATCATTAGCTTGACCCTGTGTCAAGCAGGAAAACCATCATCTGTGTTCTTACTCAATCCAGATGCCATCCGTTCTTCAAATCTGTTGATTAAAGTTACTCTCTGGTTGTGATAATTGAAGCTCAGAAAGTGTGTGAACTGTCTGCTGTACTATAAATCTTCTGCCTGCCTCTTCTATAACTTCAAGTTAGTCCTAAGGATAGCTCTGTGTTTCCAGTCCGCTGGCTGTAATCTGCTGATAAGCAATGGCTACTTCTGCTTTCTCCTCTGTGGCCTTTGTAAGTATGAGTAGGGCTTGGTGGAATCCAGACACGATGAAATCCTTGAGGAAGTCAAGTTCCTCCCTCAGTCTGAGGAGAGAGGAATTAAACTTGAGGCCTAAGAGCATATACAAGACAGAACCATCTACAGCCTCTTGACATAGCCAGTCCCCACCTCTCCATGCAGCCTGCAGGCACTGGCTTGTGTGCAAAACTCCTCATCCTATGATGGGCAAAAGTCCTGAAAACTATGGCAACCATTGTTCCCAGTGGGATCAGGCTGGGTTCTTCTCTCTCAGATGAGAGACAATAGAATAACCTGGCTATGGAAATGCAGACCTGATTGAAAAACCCTTGTTTTTCTTTTTTTTTTTTTTTTTTTTTTCTGGGTATTAGTCTTGGTACAGAATTAACAAATCTAAGGACTGAGCAACTGGTGAGATGTGTGAGAGCTGACCTCCTCTACAGCCCTAAGTCTTGTGTTTTTTGTGTATGGGGTTAACCCACTCTTTCCTGTAGTGTGTTTGGGGCCTGGTGAAAAAGGCAAATTGCAAGAACCTTTCATTTTTCCCTTTTTCTTTGCCAGGTTGATGTTTTGATAGAGAAACTGTGCCCCTGTAGCAATTAAGTTTAGATTACCTTAAACTGAGATAGCTTTCAGGTTTGTTTCGTGGTTTGTTTCTATTTGAAACCATCATGATAGTGTTACAGAATGCTTTTGTTTAAAGGAACATCCTCATTCAGTGCTGCCTATTGGCAAAACCCGTCTCTGCTGGGCAATAACTTCAACCCTCAACCAGAAGGCCTCTGGTTAGTACTGCGGTAATTTGGAGCAATCCCTGTTCTGCATTTGACATGTGAGTAGCCTATAAGGCACTCAGCAGAAACAGATTTTTGTTTACCATTAATTATTAGGTGGCTGTCATTTCTTCATTTACGTTTTTGTCTTTAAAGAGTGATTTGTTGAAAGACTGGATGTTTGAGTTGGACTTTGAACCAGAACATGCACAGTTAAGTTTTCGTTAGTATTTTTAATTTCACATCTTTTAAAGCTAATATTGATCAACTTTCCCTGGACTCATAATACATATAGAGATATGGAAGTAACAAACATGATAAACCTACTGAAAAAAATGGCTTGAAATATTTCTTTCCTAGTGTGTGTCTTGTAATAATGAAAAAAATCGTGTTAATTTGTTCTAACCAAATGAAGTCGGAGGTTGGAAGATACTGGATATTACACAGATAAAAAAAGCTCTTCAGAAGAAGCTGGCTATCTAAACGAGTGAGGGAGGGTAAGGAAGGCAACAAATGCAAACTGAGTGACTTGATCTGGGTTGTGTATTTTTTTAGGTGCAGGGAAAGAAGGGACCTCCTGGGTGTTTCAGACCTCTCTGATGTGCAGGTGTCACATCACCTGGCCCCACATTCCTGTTTTATGTCTTAATCCACTCTTTTTTGGGTAACTGACTATTGAAAGAAGCAGCTGCACTTGCTGCCTAAAAACTGAGGCCAAAGACTGATCAGGGAGTAGAATATGAGCTCCTCTTAATGGGGTTAATTGTTCTGGGTATTGCTGCTGTCAGCATTAAGTAGTCCGTGCAGAGCTTTTCATTTCCAAGTGTTTTTGAAAGCTTAAAGGTGAGAGAAAAAAATAAAGATAGTATGCCTTATTCAAACCCCATAATACATTTTCATGTCTGGCTGAAGCCTTTAACCATGCCTGCCAGGACTGTCAGCCTTGGCAACATTAACACAGTTGGCTGGAGATACAGGGAAGGTAAAGATGATTTTAGTGATGTATCCGGGAGACCAGAGTTAATTCTGACAAACATTCTTTGTAATACAGGATGTGTTGGGAAGTGTTTAAAAAGTCATGGAAATCCTGTATTAATAACACAGACGCTTGGATTGATGTATTATTTATTCAGATGCTGAACAGCTTACCCTTACTTCCACTCTACTCATCATCCAGGTTGGAGGGAGCTCCACTCCGTACATTGCCTTTGAAACAGCAAATCTGAATCCCCTTTACAGTGAGCATTGGTCCACCAGGAGGTTTTGGTGCCAAATTCCCTTTGACTTCGGTGGGAGTTTGGTGTCAGAATAAATCAGTGGACCAGATCCCTTTTATGTTACTTGGGCTGTGAGAAAGAACATTAACATCGATTATAGACAGAGAATGTTAAGGGAGTGGTTTCACAGATGAGATACCTCACCTTTGGTTGTAGATAATGGTCTGCAGCACTGCTGCCCTCTCCCCTCCCCTCATCCTTGTCCTGTGCCACTGTGAACCCATCCCCTCACATCTACCAGTGCAGCTGTTTTTGCATGGCTTCTCTCTGGGTGGGAGTGCAAAGTGAACCCCAGCTCAGAAGCAGATAGAGGTGGTGGTTTGTTTTTTGCCAAGTTATTTTTAAGCTCATTGAGTTCCTTTATTACAGTCACAGAGCAGCCACATCTGCATTTGTGCTGACAGAGCTAAGGGAACTCTGTGTCCTGGGACTGCCACCAAGAACTTGTCTCGTGAACCACACACACCCTGTGCCAGGAGGGAAGGGGTTGCCAACATAGAACTAGCACCTGGTGTAATGAGGCAACCATAAGGAGCCTTAGCATAAAGAGAGACTAAACCCATAGGTACCACAACAAAAACATAACAACAAGGGACATGCTTCCAATGAGCAATTTAGAGTTCCTTTATTTTTTTTTTTATTTTCGTTTTGAATTAACGCACAGAGAGAGCTAAAAAAGAGGGAACTTCACTGTAGTGCCAAGTGAAGGAAACAGGAATTCTTGCTATTCAAACAGTTCTTGTTTCTCTAAGTCCCTTGGGAATGGCTGAAGTTGGCTGGGAGAATGCAAAACTTGTTAGGAAATGAGGAGGACCCAGGAGGGTGGCAGTGGCTGTGGGCTGCTGCAACTCTGCTCTCATGAAGAACATATTCCCTGCTTTATTTTCATGCCTCTTCCCGGGAGTACAAAAGCACGTTAAAAAATTTACAGAGGAGGGGAGAAAATGAGAAAAGGGGAAAGAGCCTGAGTATGCTGGCCTAGGGCTCTGCAGTCCTGTTTGTTCTCTGATACTCTTCCAGCTCTGATTTCCTGTCCATGGCGAGCTGCAGCTCCTGCTTGATGATTTGGATCTGCTTCTCCAGCTCTGTGAGCTCTTGCATCACCGAGGTCCTGGCAATGCTGAGGGAGTCTGCTTTCCCGTTGGTCGTTAAAGAAGCTGGAGTCTCTCTCCTCACCTGCGGCAGGGGGATGTCTTGGTGCTGTCCGATTGCCACGTCATTTTGCCCCTCATTGGTACAGATGTATTTTTTCCGGTGACAGTTGCTCGTGTTGGCTGTATTCCACACAGCAAGCTGGCTGTTCCCTACGTGGGACCTGAACGGAGGTGTGAGCGTTAATACAAAATCATAGCCTTCTCTTGTGAGTATGCAACCCCTCCCTGGGAGCCATCCTACTGGAAAAATATGCTGCTGCTGGTATCAATTACATTTAAATATTATTCCTTTATCTTTGGAATTATTTTTCCTCAGAAGTACAAATTATAAATACAGATGGCCAAATGTCTGTGATAAGCCATAGCAAAGAATTGAACAGAATCCTAAAATTCAAGTTCCCTACATTATTTTATTTTTTTTAGGTATTGAATTACAGTCCTCTCTACTCCAGCTCAGGAATATTTAAGTCTACTTCCAAAGCTTTCTGAAAGCTTTTGTGGCTGCAACATCTAGAGTTCTTTACAGCATTAGTCCTTTGGGGGAATGGACATGATGACATAGTTTATCCAAACCTTGCAGTGTAGAAGCATGAGCTTCCCAACTGATATGAGAGTCATTATCGCTAACCTGTCATTTCACGTTTCAGATATATGTTTTATTTCACAGTTTAAGGCACAGCTCTCTGATAAGGCTCAGGTGATCTGCGGAGGTGGATGTAAGAGAGGCCCAATCCCGCAGTTAACACTTGTGTTTCATCAAGAAGTGAAATGTTATAGAGTTCGGCTACTGATGTTGAGAAGTTTTCCTAGTATGGAGTTTAAAGAGTTTTGGAAAGTTAAGACCTGAAAAAAACAGTGGAGTTAAGAAGTTTTTGCACTGCGCAGTATCTGTCAAATAATTCAGCCAGTGGTTTTTTTTTTTTTTTTTTTTTTTTTAAATCAGAGATGCAATCAGAGTCCCCCCACTTGGAAGGACTCCATTGCCCTTGGACTGTGTTAGGACCTGAGGCTGGTGTGAGTGTGAATGCTACTGCCCCTGCAAGGGCATTGTGGGAGGAAGGAATGTTTTGCAGCAGGCGGCTCTAGTTACTGCTGTTTAGAGATGAAAAGCAAGGAGTTGCTGTGGCAAGGAGGTGCTACACTGGGTATTTATCGGGGCAATAAGATGAAGGAATGAACAGAGGAAATTAGTTGCATGCATTTTTATGAACTCATTTATATATAGGCAGTCTAGAAGTCCATAAGTGTTTATTTCTTATATTTGCTGACATTGGTGCAGGACTAACAAACTGAACAAGACATTCATTTTCATATTCTGGCCACATTGAAGTTGCATGGGGTTTCAGTCATGCCAAATACATAGCAGCAGCCAGGATGATGTATCTTTTCTATATTCTGTGTCTCTACTCATTTTCTACTTGGGTACAAAAGCTGTTGCCTGCATCAGTAGTTTTAAGTTACTGAGCAAGTGTTTAGTTTTAAGAGAATGCCTTGTGTTCCCACGAGTCAGATAAGTCAGACTGTTTGCTCTTCAGAGCACAAGGCAAGTTTGTTGCCTGCTTTTTTCTCCAACAAGAGATGTAGGTTTTTGAAAGGACTGCATTTTCCTTTTTTTCAGCTTAGTTCTTATTCTGAAAAATAAGAAAACTGAAAAAAAAAAAAGTAAACATATACTCCCTGATCAATTATTCACTGCAAAGCTGTCTCACAGGGCCCTACACATCTGCCAGCTTGTTAATATATGAGTAAAAACAAGGCAGCAAACTTTAAAATCTGCAATGCCTGTGTTTAGAATGGAGTGCTTTATTTAGCTATAAGGGAAATCATTAAAGAACAAGATTTCTGGGTTTAATGCTTTCTGTTGTAAACAGTTAATTTCTTCTTCCCTCTCTTGCCTCTCTTGTCATTTCTATTGTTTCTTTTTCATATGTAGATATCTAGACACACTGTGCTTCATTTCAAATTAATTTCTGTACTTTGTTTTTTAAGGCATACAAAAATTCCTACCTCTTTTCTACTCGTTTTGTCTTAGGCTGGCATTTGTCTTCAAGAAATGAACTGTTCAGAGCACGATGTAATCTCTAGAGGGAAAAGAAGAAAATAAATTACTAAAAGCAAGATTAAAAATAGCTCCATAAATACATACACAATTTGGGCTTTGTGGACTTGAGTATAAATTATTTTGCTTGTTCAAGG
>CM021729.1:60757107-60787137 GCA_011074415.1 Stictonetta naevosa | reverse complement strand
GGCCAGAATAGTGACACTGTTGGTGTCCAAAAGAGTGGTATGGTTAAAAGTACAAATGGAAAGGCCCCTTCTCTGGTCTTTGCAGTTCTGAACATTTCATAGATTCATAGAATAGCTTGGGTTGGAAGGGACCTCAAACATCATCCAGCTCCACCCCCCCTGCCATGGGTAGGGATGCCACCCACTGGACTGGATTGCCCAGGGCCTCGTCCAGCCTGGTCTTGAACATCTCTGGACCATGTTGAGAAGTTTAGAGGAGTTAGAAGCTAAAGGAGTAAAACTCATATATCATACAGAGTTTTGAGGTCTTGATCTTTCTTTTTTTTTCCCCTTTATCTTATTTCTTTCATTATTATTATTATTATTATTTGAGTTAGAATTACATGGAAAATATGTTTGAAGAAAATTTCCTCGTTCCTAAAAAGAGACTAAAGAAACATTTTCTGTGTGACTTATAGAACTTGGAAACACATATATTATTGCTAGGGCCAAGAAAGAAACATTGAACACTTATAAATCTGAACATAAATTAATATAAAGTAAATAAATATTTGAAAGTATATCCTTTGTGCTTTTGATTTTATCCTTAAGTAAGACTTTTCACGTTCCAGTAGTTGCTGTCACACTTCAAATGTCACTTGGTGGTGCTCTTCTTGCAGCCTTTTATATGTTACTGTTGTCCAGGCATTCCTTATCACCCTGACATTACTTTCACAGGGTTACTACCGAATACTTACCTGACTTGTATGGAGCCAGTACTTCATCTTGGATTTCTTCTTGATCCGTGGTAGAACCAATCTGTACACAGTATGTTCCCCAATGGTTGTGAAAACGGATAAGACAAACCCAATGCACAACATCACAAAGAGCCCAGAAAAATGCTTGATGCCCATTTGCAGCGTCTGTGAATAAAATCAAAAGGGGAAGTTAATGAAGGAGATTGTTAGTTTAATAGATACTTCTGTTTCATCATTTGGAAATGTGGTCTGACTGAATACACAGCAATGAAGTATTGCAGAATAGTCTGGATCCTGGTCACAGCAAAACCTTTCTGTACTGTGTGGCCACTTGAGAGCTTAGTGTTTGGTCATAGAAAAAGACCTGTACTGGGAGTGAGATTCAGGCCATAGATCAGGGATTTTATATATATATGTACATATATATATATATATATTTGCTGTGCTATTTCCCTAATGTGATGAAGTGCTGAGCACTTGAGAATCCAGTACTTGGGGTATCTTTGCATTTGCATTTGTAAAAGCACATACTGCTTGACAGAATATACTCAATGAACTATAGAGCGAATCTTTCATCAGCAGTGAGCTAAGACTGTTCATATTTTCTGAGAACTGATCATTAACTTTCTCTTTTTGTGCTTTAGCCTTGATGGAAGGTCTTGGAGAAAATGTTTTGAAGTAGTAGCACAAACATGGCATCTCTCTGCTCCCTACATTAACACAACTAAAACTATGTTTTTTAGGAATCATCACTGCCATTATGAAACATGAACACTCACCTTGGCTTCCCCTGACCCACTCCTTTCATGTAGTTTAGGAGTCGTTTATTAATTTGAATCTCTTATTGCCATTAATCATGTCTGAAGACTGAGGAACCATGTACAGCAGCAGTCTATACCACAAAAACCTGCTCTCCAATTCATAGGTCAGGCACGCATGTTATGTAAAGTCTTAGTACCCTTATTGTCATGCCCCTTTTACTCAGTTATGAATTCATCAACAATTAAAAACTCTTCCTAATAATTACTGCCCACAGACTACTTGGGAAATATTTCCAAGAATACAGATTCTACCACCATCTTTCTAGTAAAGAATGTTACTCATCATGACATTAGAAAATTGCTTGGATAGGGTTACGTGTCAGGAGATGCCATCTGGGAGGCTATCACCATGAATAACTGATCTTTGTGTTCCTTGATTTTGTTGTTTTTGTCATGGGGGTGGGGAGAGTGCTCTGTTAGGACTATTGCTGTGCAACCCAGAAAAGAAACCAGATCTAGCTGAGGGTTAGATAAATCACATTTTTTGATAGATCTTATTATTTTATTATAAGATCTTATGGCTTATTATGAGTTTATTATTTTAAGTGAGAATTGATTTGTGATGAGTCTGCTGAAGTTGAAGACTCTAAAGTCTCTTTATATACTTTTACTGGGTTACTGATAGGATTTCCCTCTCGGTTTCATTTGGTTTCTTCTCTTTAGAACACAATGATATGAGGCAGCACATCACAGGTTTTTGAGAACAAAGCTTCAGCAGTTAAGCAGAGTGTGAACACTTGTGTGTAGCAATGGCAATGAAATGTCATTTCGAGGGTCCTTGGCCCATGCAGAATTATTGAAAAGAGAATTATTTTACTAATGAATCGACGCTTCAAGGGCTGTAATGGAGGTGTAAAAACAGTTTCTAAGGAAAACTACTGCAGCCAGGAAAGGAAAGGAAGGAAGAAAAATACAAGATAATGACTTTGGGGTAGAAGAGTGTCAGAATGTTGAAACAAGGTTTTGCTTACATTGACAGTTCATCAGTTCAACCTAAAACTAAAACTCCCTCTCAGCACTGGAATTTCTTGTTGGCAAGAATCTGTTGTCCCATAGTTTGTCCTTCTTGTGAGGGGAACAGGAGGGGTTACAAAAATCACAGGTGGTAATACTCTAAATCACTGAAAAAAAAACAAACAAATTCTTTGATTGGAGCTCTGTGTTACTGGCCTGTTTTTGTTTGTTTGCTTTTAATTAGCAGTAAAACACAAGTTTTAGCCTTAATAACATAAAAGCAGATTGAGGCCCTGCAGACTTTTTCTCAGTCTGTAGACCTGAATATGGCCCATCTCTGAATTCAGCATAAAAAAGTACTTATAAGAAGCCAAAGTGCTACTATCCATGCTAGCTGAACATACTGGTTAAATACACTCTTGTTAATTCTTCCCAAAGCATTAATGCAGATCACTTGCTTCCCAAAATAGGAAGTTCAAGGACCAGTATGAAACAACGTATTTAGAGTTGTAGACTTAACAATAAATAAAAGAATAAATTGAATGAGAAATAGCAAAATAATTGATAAGGAATGGACTTGCTCAATCATCTGAAGAACACACCTATATATATGCTCCCAGGCTGCTGCTGTTTGGTGTCACCCAGAGGTGTCTGCAGAAGGACACTGAGCTTGCCATAGATATCCCTCGAGACAGGAAACTGTGAACCAGCTGGGCAAAGGTCCTTTTCTTTAACTCCATGGGAAGTAACACAGAAGTCCCCAAAAGCATGGGAGATCAGTAAAGAGGCTGATCTGCCAGTGTGAGGTTGCTGTATGCCAGGGAGCATCTATATTGCTCTGAGAATAGAGACAAGGTTTAATGGAATATGATAGAACTCTAGCAATTCAAAGAGAAAAAAAAGATAAAGGAGACACAGTGGCAGTTGCAGTGGGGATTCCTGCACACCTGAGATGTCTCCTCCATCCTGAGGTTGGTGATTGATGCCATTCTAGTGCTGGCTGCAGAAAGAACACATGGTGTTGTGGTTTAACCTGGTCAGCAGCTAAACACCACACAGCCATTCACTCATCCTCCCCCCTCCCTCTTTGGGATGGGGAAGAGAAATGGGAAAGTGAAGCCTGTGAGTTGAGATAAAGACAGTTTATTAACATAGGAAACAATAATAATAATAATAATAATAATAATAATAGTATGTATGAAACAAGTGATGCACAATGCAATTGCTCACCACCTGGTGACTGATGCTCAGCCTATCCCCGAGCAGCCGCCCCCCCACTCTGGCTAGTCACCCCTATATATTGTTTAGCATGACGTCAGATGGTATGGAATACCCCTTTGGCCAGGTTGGGTCAGCTGTCCTGGGTCTGTCCCCTCCCAGCTCTTGCTGCACCCCTAGCCTGCCTGCTGGGTGGACAGAGCGAGGAGCTGAGAAGTCCTTGGCTTGGTGTAAGCACTGCTCTGCAACAATTAAAACATCAGCATGTTATCAGCACTCTTCTCATCCTAATCCAAAACATAGCACCCTACCAGCTACTAGGCGGAAAATTTACTCTGTCCTAACTGAAACCAGGACACATGGCCAGCTCCTCGCATGAAAAATAATTCCCTTGTCTTCAGTAAAGTTGTGCTGATTTATGCTGGTGAGGTTCTGGCTCACTGTCTTGTCAGCTCTGCAGAATAGTTTTCTACCTTCCCTGGAAACAGGTGAAAGAAATTCCAGCACTGGCATCCCAGATATGGTTTTCACTTGTAATGGATAGCTTTGGATACTGTCCTGAACAAGACATCTTTCACTGGGAAAGGCTGTGCCAAAACAAAGCTTCAATAGTATTTCATCTAGCAATAAAGAAGATAATGCATTGCAAGAGCTACCAGATAAAGGCTACACATTAAAGCGAAATCTTGAGAATAAATTGCATGGCAAAGAGGTGGAGGAGAGTAATTAGCTCAGTGTGTCTTACAGTGTATGGAGTTATCTGTAGTAAAGTCAGCAGATTTACGTACCCTTGTAAGAAGGTAGATTATCAGTTGTTCATAATTACTCAAGAAACATTAAATAGTAAAGACAAGCATCTGATAGAGGCACCTCTCATTTCCATAACATCATGATGATCAGTATCAGCAGCAGACTCCAATCCTTATTTTGTCATTTGTGTATGCAATTGTAGGTGTGCATATAGGCTATATTGTGCAAGAGCAGCAATAGACTATATTCTCTGTACATCCAGTGCTTTCCTGGCTGCTGAAGTGAGGTGGATCAAGTTTGTATGCTAGTCCTTTAATGACAATATAAAAGCAACAGATTACTTATTTAGTGCAGTATCTTGTCCTGATTAAGGAATAAAAGCTCACACTGTGGTGAACTTCTATTAACATAGAATATAGTTCTTGCTCCAAATTTGTAATCATAAATTCAGGAGGTAGCTCCCTGCATTTTAGAAGCAACTTAGTTTTGTCCATGTGGTGATTCTGAAGCAATAAACAACCACAGACAATCCTTTAATGATTACAGCTGATGGGTAGCAAGGACACAATGGCAACAACCTCTGACTCATCTGCCACTTACAAATGGCCAAACTGCCGATTTGTGAAAACTAACAAATACAAGAGAAGACATGGAGGTATCTGCCTTTTTATATATCCTTCCAGAGTCATTTCTGATTTATCAACCCTTATCTCCAATTGCTACCTAAACATTTCCTACTGTCTGTTCCATCCAGAGTTATGTGCTTTTTCTTTGGGCAACGAAGAGAAGGTGGAGGATGCAGAGAAGAGTTTGTGTTCTGTTTGAAGGGGAGAGCAGAGACAAAAACAGCACTCAGTGCTTAATTATTGGATTTCAAGTGCAAAAATCCTGCTTACTCTGTGCTTCAAGAGACTGCAAATAATTTACTCTCCCTCGTTGTACTGAAAGCTGTGAATAGGCCACCAAATACATTTGTGGTCCAGCTTTGACTAATCAGAAGCCTCTAAATATTTCTGTGGATTCCTTGCAGGTTGGCAGAACCACACAGCTATTACTGCTGTACACTGCTGAACCCAAGCTCTGAGGAGGGATGTCATTTGTGTATTAGCTATAATAATGAAATAAACTACCCTTTTTGATAGCATTTTCCCCACAAGGATTTTAAAAAGCTTTACTGAGATCAGGAAGTTAAATTTTGCACCACCTCTGTGAAGAAGAAATTATTTCCAGCTTTACTAGGGATAAATGGATATGAAAGGCAGATTTTTAAAGTCATTTGGGCATCTCAGTAGATTTTCAAAATCCTGCTGACACTGATGCATGTATTTAGGTAACTAAACAGTATTAAAAGCAGTCCCTGTCCCCAGATTGTGGCATTTATTGTAGCTGCAGACAGAGTGGCTTTTATTTATTTTTTTATTCTTATGGCTTTGTGTGCTCTCAAAGAAGTGGCAGCATTGAAGTAATATGTATTTAATTTCTTTACGGAGATTATCCTTGGCAAAGACCAGTGACTATGGGTTTAGGATTTCAAGTGCCAAATTTTGAGATATTGTAAATCATTTTGTCTCACATTAACAAGACAAGTTCCTTTCCCTCCTTGTGAAGAGTTTTGCACAGGACTGGAAAAAACACTCTCTTTTGTAATAAATCTTTTTCTTAAGGCTCATCCATTACCTAAGCCCTGTCTGTAGGTGGAAGAACAATACACATACAATTGGAATTAGGTGGTGAGATGTTTTTTTTTTTTGTGATATTACATGCTGGTGAATTGGGAATAATAGTTTTGTCTCCTCAGATAAAGAACTATTTTTTTTCTCAGTTTGGACAGGTGAATCTAAATCTGGTATTCATTTTCCAGAACACTCAAAAAGTGCTTCTCCATACTGTACTGTCAGAATCCAGACTCATATACCCCTTTCTTCAGGACCATGGTGGAAAATATTTTTCCTCTTAGACCAAGTGATACCCCTTGAGTGGAAGGTACCACTGCATCTTCCTGCATTGAGACAACCCCCTCGCAATGCAGTGTCTCCTGTGGAGGAGTCTGCATGGTCTTCCCTTGACACCTGCAGTGCAGCAGAGACAAGCAGCCAAACCATAGCTTCACAATGATGGATAGAAACCCAACTGTTGAGTTGTCACATTACTGGTATAACAAAATTGAAAGTAACTGTTGACCCTTAAGGAAAATAGTCAAAACTAAGAGCACAAAGGCAGTTTGCCAGGTGATAACTGGGTAAAATTATTCAGGATGAATGACATGGTACTGAACAAAGTACTGTCTGATTGTGCATCCCATGTGATACTGAGGCCAAAGATCACCAATGTAGGCACAAGCCACAGCAGGTCAGGTTTGGCCAAGTTTCCTCACAGACTCCAGAGAAGAGCCATGGGTGGATTCCACCACCAGTGAGAGAAGAAAGGATGAAAAGACCTTGCATTCACTGCATACCTGGTCTGGACAGGACAGGAGCTCATGGTGAATGGCAGATCCCCACCATCAGCAGCATAGGGCATGCACAACAACGTGGCTTCGCCAGTGGAAAGCAGCACGTCTGCTGTAACTGGTCAGTCAGTGCCAGCATCATCTGTGTGTTTGCTTATATTGCTGTTGTAAATGGCAGGTTAGATACTGTTTGTGTATTACTATGAAGCATCAATAAGTTGTTTAATTTTACTGCCGTGCATCAATATAGAAAAGTGTAACTTTTTATTCCTTGTATTGGTTGCTATCTAACTGAACTACCGTTCTGTGTGTACAGCTAGCTCTTTATAAAGGGTGTCTAACCCCTGGATTACAGTGGGCCCTTCTCTTTCATACTGTGGTGAGAAACCTCTCTGTGCTGGCTCATCTCCTAAACACTCTACCCTGATTATTACTGCTTGGCCTAACAGTAAAGACCACTGCTCAGTGATAGGCAACTTGTCCATTCTTGTTATCTATCCTGCCTGCAGTCACAGTGTCCCTAGCTGTTCTGCTGCCATAAGTTGGAAGTTGCAAAGCTACCAATTCACTCTATTTTGGTTTGCAAAAATGCTACAGAAACAAGGAATTTGCAGTCTGTCCTAAGCTTGGGTGGAGCTTATGTGCTGGATGGGAAAGTCCTAGAAGTTTGGTTCCTGCTGACATGGTGATACTGTGAATAATAGTGGAGTGAGGAAGATCTAAGTGTATTGCTGTTTGCAAACTGAAAATGCAGCGGAATGATTAGGTGATCCATCCAGATGTAACATGTGCAGGTATAGCTCTGCCACCTCCACTTCCCTTCTGAACTATGCTCTGCTCTAAGTAGAGAGACATAAAGAAATTTGATTGAGACTACAGAATCACAGAATCGTCTAGGTTGGAAGAGACCTCCAAGATCACTGAGTCCAACCTCTGACCTAACACTAACAAGTCCTCCACTAAACCATATCCCTAAGCTCTACATCTAAACGTCTTTTAAAGACCTCCAGGGATGGTGACTCCACCACTTCCCTGGGCAGCCTATTCCAGTGCTAAACAACCCTTTCAGTAAAGAAGTTCTTCCTAATAACCAACCTAAACCTCCCCCGACGCAACTTTAGCCCATTCCCCCTTGTGCTGTCACCAGGCACATGAGAGAATAGACCAACCGCCACCTTGCTACAGCTTCCTTTAAGGTACCTGTGGAGTGCGATAAGGTCACCCCTGAGCCTCCTCTTCTCCAGACTGAACAGTCCCAGCTCCCCCTTGCTGCTCTTTGTAAGACTTGTTCTCCAGACCCCTCACCAGCTTTGCCCTTCTCTGGACTCACTTGAGCACCTTGATGTCCTTCTTGTAGTGAGGGGCCCAAAACTGAACACAGTACTCGAGGTGCAGCCTCACCAGAGACGAGTACAGGGGGACAATCACTTCCCTAGCCCTGTTGGCCACACTGCTTCTTATGCAAGCCAGGATGCTGTTGGCCTTCTTGGCCACCTGAGCACACTGCTGGCTCATATTCAGCCGACTGTCAACCAAAACTTCCAGGTCCTTCTCTGCCAGGCAGCTTTCCAACCACTCATCTCTCAGCCCGTCATACTAGAGCATGACAATTTTAAATCAAGAGCATTCAAGCTAGCAACTAGCAATCAGTGAGAACAGTCACCACTACCAACAATTACTTGTAGTGAAGCGGGCAATTCAATGTAGAAATTCATTCATGTTCTGTTAGCTGCATCCCATGTGAAAGAATACAGACCTGAATACAGCAATTGGATTAAGGCTCTCATGATTAGAGGCAGGTCTCTATGCCCTATCTTCCTCACACCTCCTTAACCTATATGGTGCTAGTAAGGCATTGCAGGTCTTCCAGATTAGTTCTCATGTCTGAATGAATCTGAGCTGTATCAACTCTAGCTGTCTGGATGCCTGAAAATTTTTTCCTTTTCTCACTATGAGAAAAGAATATACACTGGTGGACTTATTCACTGTATGTCTGTTTAAGAAGTCAGAAGCAACATAATGGTGAGCTGGATGAACTGCTTCAGAGATTCCCAAAAACCTTAGGGATTGCAGGAAATACTGGGATCCTTCAATATAAATGAAAGGGGTCTTTTATGCTTATAGCCTACTGGGCAATAACAAACTTGTCCTTATTGATGAGGCAACAGACTCAGTTTTAATTCTAGTGCCTGGCATCAGGGGAGCTGTAGATCAGCATTTCCCAGGAGCAAGTATTTGTCTGGATCTATGTATAAGGAGGGAGGGGAAGAGGAAGGAAAGAAAGTTAAATATCCAGTGGCAGCAGTATGTTTGCAATGGAGGAGGCTGGAGTTTGAATCAGCATGTGAGATTTTGTAGGTATCTAGAAGGCAAGAGGCTGGGAAAAGACACAGGCTTGTGAGCATTCTCTTAATTGTTGCTGTGATTGCTCAGATGTCGCTGATGTGGTATTAAGCATTGTTATGCCCTTGACACATTTAACTGAAACTTCAGACAGCATCTTTTGGGGGATACTATGGTTAGGCTTTTGGTTATCAGTATCACATATTAACATAAGTGACACTAACAATGATGAAGCTACCTTTTCATGTGATTAAATCCTGTGAGCCACAGAAGAAACTGGTTTTCATGAGGCTTCTGATTACAGCTTCATATTTAGTGCAAGGTCACTATTAATTCAAAAGAAATGGTGCTGTCCCTTGCTATGACTGCGGATTGTTTCAACATATACTTTTCAGGCATTTTTTTTTACCTTTTTGCCCTGTATTAAAATACAAATAGTGCAAGTATTTGATTTTTTCACTAGGGAATTACTTACATGGTAAGTTTGTCTCTGCTATAAAGAAGTTTTCAGTTTGGGGTAATTAATACTGTTATGATCTGGTAATTTTCATGATATTTAATTCAAAAGATTGTGTTAAAGTGTAGAGTGACAAAGGATTACTGAGTGAAGTGCTTATCAGGAACAGATCTGCAAGCTACCTTTAAAAGAATGTTCCCCCTGTACCTTTCTTATTAGATGATAATCTTCAGATCATCCAGATCAAAAATAGCAGTGAGTACATTTTTATTTAGCTGTGCTTTCTTGTGTTGAAGCAATCACAAAAAATTGAATAAGTTGAATAAAAATAAATTGGATTTTCTTACACGAATGCCCACTGTTAGAATTTATTTTATTTCATATTGGCATAATCTTAATGAAAAAGTTAAAAATGTAGAAGAAGAAGCAGAAATACCCCAGCAATCAAGGTATTAGAGCAGTCAAAGTTTTCCTTCATCCGGCCCCCCCAAAAAAAGGAAATGCTAATTTTCTAGTGATACGGTCAGCAATGAGAGGTTGCAGACAAGAGGTTCAGGTGGCCACTAAAGAGCAGGAATCAGAGCTCTGGGAAACTGCGCTTCCCTTTCAGGAGAGAACAGCCACGCTACCACTTCCTTGGGGAACATGGTTCGTTGTCTTGATGTTTGGCTGAACCTGCTCTGAAGAGGAGACAGCACACTCTCAGCTATGTGTTTTGTACCAGTGAGAACACATAACTGATGTGTTTTGGTACACTTTGAGTTAAAAATCTGCAGGCATGCTAGATCTTTTGATTCCTTAGTACTTTATCGTTTTTCACTTGACAGTCTTGAGAACTTGAGAAAAACTGCTATTCCAATAAGAGCAGTCTTTTTTCTCATAAATAATGCCTATATCTTCAGCTGGCACAAGCTGGCATAACTCCTCTGATTTAATACCAGTCCATAAATCCATGAGGATTTGCTTCCATTTCTTGTAAATGTACTTAGACTTGAGTGAGACCTGCTGCTCATCAGTTCTTAGCAGGGTATCTTGGTGGGGTGTTCCTAGGCTGCAGTCCTGTCTTTGGTGCAGACACCTGTGACCCATGTTAGGAAGCAGTCAGGGTTACATTACTAATTTGGGATATGTTAAATTCCTGCTGTCTCTGTTTCTTTAGCTTTTGTCACTCTTTGTGTGGGCTACTCCAGCAATCACTCCTGTGAGTCCAAAGTCCCTGGCTGCTTCTGTAGCTGGTGAGACATGTAATGGAGTGGAATCACAGATTTGTTGTGCACTGGGCAGATCACTTTTTTAATGCACCATTACATACCCTGTTTGTCTCTAGAAGTGCTCTCTGGTTGCATGCTCTGCAAGCTTAACTTAGCAGCAGTGTCTTGCTGATGTTTTTCTTGTGCTTTGACCTGAACACTGCTGAGTGTTACAACTCTTGCTTCTGAAGCTTAATGCTTTCCTTCAGCCGCAGCCCATCACTGTCATGTGTGTAAGTCTATTGCACGTTGTGTAGGAGGGGAAATAGCTGGCAACTTGGGCAAATCCTCAGCACCTTCAGTTATGTGACCAATTGTTCATGCTTACCTCTGTGACAGCAAAGCTTCTTTTCCCACATGGAACCACCTTGTACCATTTGTCATGCAGAACATCCATGAATCCATGGGACTTGTACTGACTTATCAGTTCGGAGATGTTGGAGGTGAGCGGAGAGTTAGGGGGAAGACCAATACCATATCCTAGAAGGAAAAACACTACAGTCATGTCTCTTTCTTGTTTGCTTCTTACTGAATATATTGCTTTCTGGTATTGAGTGCCATCATGGCAGAACAGGTTGGCATTTTATTTGAGGTCCAAACCTGGATGCTGGTTTCCCATGGATGGAAAAAGCTGAGATGAGACACTGGTGTGCAAAGTAAAGTAGCCTAATGTAAACAGGATTCAAAATGATTAAAGCCACAAAATAGTATGTAAAAATGGAGATTCAAAAATTTAAGATGGCAGTACATATAGATGAATAAACCTGTTGTATATTTAGAAACACAGCCTTTGTGTGCCTTCATCATGGGTTCTTCTGTTTTATATTGATTTACCGGTGCAGGAGAAGTAAAGTCAAGCAAACTATTGTGATCCCTTTATACTGTTAGAGACATGGATGCGACTGTGGTGTCAGATGTGACATTTTCTTTTCTGCTTGTGTATTTTCTGATGAGAAGCTGTGTGCATGTAAACGCACATGGAGCAGTTCATATTGTTATCACACAACAGTTTAAACCCGAGGGGCTGGACTTCCCATTCATGTAGTTCTGCTCTGGCCAGAGTTTAATCTCCATGTGTTCTTTTACTACTGCAGCATGCTCAGTCTAAATGCAAGTGGATTCAGGAACTTTAATATGGTCTGCTACACTTTACAGAATCCTGGCTTGGATTTAGAGAAATACAATTTATGCCTGCAAAACATGCAGTTGCCTGCAGAGGTGTCCTAACAATAATCTGTAGAGATTCCTTTCTAATTCACTGTGGATTTTTTGGTTTTTTTTTGCTTATTTTTTTTGTTTTCAGTTCAGAATGCCACATTTCACATTATCCCAAAGAAGAAAGGGAAGGGAAGGGAAAGGAAGGGAAGGGAGGGGAAGGGAAGGGAAGGGAAGCGAAAGGAAGGGAAGCGAAGGGAAGGGAAGGGAAGGGAAAAAACTTAAATGTACAGGACTGGTAAATTTGCCAGCACAGTGCCTTGCCTTGTAGTGATATGTATACTTGCTGCTGCTTTTTCTATCTTGTGTCTGTATTTCTACCTGAATATATCTGCTAACATTGAAGGAATGGTTTCAGATAAGGCATTGGTACCATTCATTGTTATATTTACAGCGTATTTAACTGTTCCACAATTAGGTGCTATGAAGTCCAGTTCTTTAAAAATGTATATTTGCAGGTTAATTCAGTTTTTCTATGTTGAAATGCTCAGTAATTGACTCAAAGTTGTGGAAGCTGATGGCTTACTTTGGTAGAGCTGTCCTCTCTGAAATTGAAGATATATTGAGTTACATATGCATGGTGAAAAATGCAGCTGCACACACAGACGTCCTACTTCTGTCTGAAAAGCTCTCTGCACATTAATCATTCCCAGTAACACCAAAATAAGAAAAAAGAAAAAAAAAGGAAAATGGATTTCTTTCAAGTCTCTGGTGCAAACTCAAATGGGAAACACTGACAGAGTGAAAAGAAGCATTCTATTAAATCTCTAGTGCTGGTTACTTTTAGCTGAACTGGTTAAAATGCTCAGCTTCTCCTGGCCTTCATTTAGCATTTTGCATTCCTCAGTCTGATTTGAATATTTCCGGAGATTGTTTTAATGGCAGATGGGAGAGGCCAGTGTGATTGCCCTTGGAGGGGAGGGAAGGAGGAGCTTCAATCATTTTTGCTGGCTATCCATCACAGAAGTGATTCCTGAGGACAAATGGCTGCTAATGTGTTTGCCCGTGCTGGAGGTGGCTTCAGACAAGCCTTGTTTCCAGGCTGCCTTCTGCTGCCTTCTGCTGTGTCTTTGTGAATACAGCAGGACTGCAGGAGACCACAAACCCGCCTAGGCTCTGCTCTTTTGCTGCAATTAGCTACAGATTCAGCAGGGATCCTGCAATGACGTTTAGAAAGGGAACGGTGAAACTGTGGAATGGCATTCTGAATGCACTTCTTTGAATTTTGAACATGTGTAATGAAAGTGAGCTTAGAGAAAGCAAGCCTTGTCTCAGGAGCAACTTTATTTCATTGTGAGTAGTGAAAAGGGCTGTGTCTCCTGCTTCTTTGGAGGCAGACCATTTGAGCACTTTGAATAATTCCTATACAGAGTATGGCAACAGATGGTGCAAATGATCTAAAAGCTCAAAAAAATACACAGAAAAAAAAAGGTGAAACCTTGGTCCTGCTTCATTATTGAGAATTTTAGCATAAGCTGCGAGGGGTCCACCTATACAGTTTCACTGAATCACAGTAAAGGAAAGTATGAGACATAGAGCAGCATGCTGTAAAATGGATTATTACCTTCAATGGCAAAGGGCTTTCCCACAGTTAGAAGCTTGCAGTCGGCATCTATTGATACTTCATAATCTAAGAGTGCTTTATCCATAATGAAGGCATCAAGTTTCTCTGGATCATTCCTGTATTCAACATCAAAGTCAGAAACAGAATCATTTCACTATCTAAGACTCAGTGGTACTCACTGAACATTTATCTATCTAGTTCTCTGGAAGCTTACCAAACGGAAACAGCAACCAGGGACTGCTATTGTAAATGCAAGACTAATTTATGTTTGAAGGAGGGAAATGAGCTTGAAAGATACAAACTTTGTGCATCTAGAACAGCGCAGCAGGGCTATGACTTACATTGCTCCCATGAAATACCTGATCTGAAAAATGGAAAACACTACAAGTTAGACTTGGACTAAGGCAGCACACAGCCTTATTGGAAGAAAAGAGCAAAACTGCTAATACACTTGTGCTGTCTGGTTTCTTTGTGATTTTGAAATTTAGGTCATTAGACCAAAATGCAGGAAGGTAACTCATACAAAAGTGTTCCTCTCCCTTTTTCCTGAGTATGTGGTAAATTAATTTCCTTCATCAGATCAGCTTTTCTCTGTGTTCAGATTTCATGAACACAGGCAATTAGATTTTACTAACCTAATGATTAACGAATAGCACACTTGCATAAGCTGATGATAAAAAGGAACAGTTGCACCGCCTGTTTTCATCTGCCCCTGGGGCTGCACCCTCACCCTTGTGACTTTAAAGGTCTGGATGTTCTCCTGATGTGAAGTTATACTGTGTCATTGATTTTGATTGAATTATTCCAATTTAACCCAAACAAAGAACTGCCATGTATATGAATTTTTATTAGAATAGGCTTGGGAAAAGTATGTAAAGTGGAAACAACTTCTGGTGAAAATTCCTCAGGCCATCTGCTATGCAACTTTTGTGTGTAAAATGAATGAAGTATTTCAGGCTTGTTATCTCCTCTCCAGTTTCCTAAGCAGAGTGAATCGATTGTATGACCCCAGATTGTTGGACACAAATTTATTTGAAACACGGGGATATCACAATTCCCTAAAGTAAAATTTGGTATTTATTTCTTTTTACCAGTCTAATGCTGCTTTTATTCATTTTAATGACAAATGCTTTAAGGGCTCTCTCTGACAGGCCTTCTTTTCCACTAGCATGGTGAAGATGCTGAGGATCATCCTCAACTTCTGCCTGGAGAGTAAGGAGTTTTTTTCCTGAATGTTTCTCACTGTCTCATGAAGGTCTCCAGGAACAGAAACCTGACAGGAGTTATACATTGCCCATGCTTGATGACACTCTACTAGTTAATGTGAAGCACAGGTTCCCCTGGAAACGCTTCAGCTGGTGCTATGTTAGCCTGCTCTCCGAGTATCACTCTATTGAGGTGATTACATGCTTGCCACACTGTCTTCAATGACTATTTTATGGGATGAGAGACACTGAAAGTGGGAAGCTCATTGCCATCTCACTGCCATGCTAGATCTGGTGTTGCATGCAGAGGCTCACTTTAGATATGCTACTCCATCCAGGGTTGCAGGGACATTGTACCGCCGCATGTACTCATGCATCTCTGGGAAGCTTTGCCTCACATAGTCTTCTGCGCTGCTTTCTCGCACGGTTCCAAAGCGAAACCCTTGGGATGGGTGGTGGAGCTAAGGAGATGAAATTGCAGATTAGCAGAATCACTTGTCTCCTTCAAATACGGTATCTTGGTCTTATTTGTGAATGTTTGTCAGAAATTCTCAGCATAGACCTTTATTTTATGCTTTCCTACGGTCAGCTTTCTACATCACAGAAGAGGTATGTAAAGACTTATCAGGTGACTGATTAGCCTGTTTGTGTACTCTCAGGATTTTCTTAATTACATGAAAAGCATGTCCTTTGAGACACCAAGAACTCCCAAATCTAGGTGTTTAGTTGTACCATATGTCCTAAAATGGTGTGTAGTGATAGGACAAGGAGTAATGGTTTTAAACTAGAAAAGGGTAAATTTATATTAGATAACAGGAAGAAATTCTTCACTCAGAGGGTGGTGAGGCACTAGCACAGGTTGCCCGGAGAAGCTGTGGCAGCCCCATCCCTGGAGGTGTTTAAGGCCAGGCTGGATGGGGCTTGGAACAACATGGTCTGGTGGGAGGTGTCCCTGCACGTGGAAGGCTGGGGTGGGCTAGATGAGCTTTATGGTCCCTTCCAACACAAACCAATCAGATTCTTTGATTTTATAAATTTACTCTTCTGCAGAATGGCAGCACCACCATTTAATTTCTAGAAGCCCAGAAATCATGTTACAGACTGCTGCTGCCTTTGCTGTCACTCACCACAGTGAAACTAAAGACTGAATTGTTGTGGACACAAAAATGCCTCCCCTGGCTGAAAGGAAGATGAATACCCTCAGCAAAGCCCAGGGTCTACGTTTGGTTACCCAGCAATACATACCATTTTTGTACCAGACAAACATGCAATTGTGTGTCCTTTCCTTTTGAAAACCTGCTTCCTGGTTCCACCCTTCTGTATTACAGTCCTCAGTAGTTTGTCTGATCACAGATTTCACAGACTGGTGTTTCCACAATATCATGCTTGTCTTGGGAATAAATATTAACACTTGGGAATAAATATTAACACTTCACAGAGAAATTCTCAAAGTGCAGCAGCTCAGGCAGTGCCCTCTAGTTATGCTGAGCACTTCCTTGAGATGACTAAGTGTTGCCAAGACCATGTTAATTGGAAAAGCCTTCAGCAGTGTACCAGCCTCAGAGCACAGGAAGCCAAATAAAGCTAAGGCAGACATACTCTGTTTCCTGGGATGCTGAAGCTCTCCACAACAGTTTGCAAAGACAATCCCAGCATGGTCATGCTCTGCTTTGCAAAGAGCAAGCAGCGAGGTGTTCTGCCAGTCCATCTGGTTCCCTGCATTATCATCTATGCAAAACAGAGTGCACAGCAACACAAAGCTGTACAAAAAGACCTTCCCCACGCTTCTCCTCAGTGACCCCAAAGATAAAAGAATATTCATAGAATATAAGGATAACAAATGTAGGATGTAAATTCATGATCTTCTAGTTCAGTCTGAGAAGGAACAGAGAAAGCTCTTTTGAATGGGATTTTGGTATCCTGGAACCCATGAGTATACTTTATTTCCAGTAAATTTATCTGGAAAGTGGGCAGCTGCTTTTCACATGGTGCTCTGCTGACCTGGTTCTCGTGGTGCAATCCAGAAATAAGACCTGGAGGTAAATGCTTTTGTGTGGGCATGGAGGGAACTTTAGCATGTTTTCTGAGGTGTCCTGGTCTGGATGACTACAGGATGCACAATGCATGGCGTACATCCATATACATCCATCAGGAGCTGGCCATAGTGCATGCTATGCCAGAAGGACCGTGGGCGCAGAGGGAAATATTCTTGCCTGGAAGTGTGGAAACAGCATTTAAGTGCCAGAAGACATAAATAACAGAGAGTGGTGCTGTGACAATACATCATGGAGCCTTCCACAACAACATCAATCCAAACTAGGTCTAGTCTCCAGACATGGAAGATGACCTGCTTAAAGAACGACCCTGGAGAAGGCTCCATGTACTCTACATCCAACAGTCACCACAATAAGTGTTAATTCTTCAGTTTTTATTTCTTGGCCATTTCAGTGAAGAGATCAGAAACTTCTCTGGGTCTCAACATTGAACCATACTGCCACCTTTCAAGTCATCTTAGGTGTTTGTTGTGACATTTGTGGTCCACCTAGTGATGCCAATTGCAGTGCCACATCTGCTCTGCAGATAAAGACTGCTGATGGAAGGTGAAGACTAACTGAGACTGTCACCAATGCAACAAATCTAGCTAGATTTTTAAGCCTCTATGAAAAAGGCAGGTACAAAGGAAAGAGTTAAGTCGATCTCCATTCAATTTTCTGTCCCAAAAGTCTTCCTGAGGACTATCCATGCTTTGCTTTGTGTTGGGCACATTGTCAAATTTCACCACAAATGATGACAACTGTGGAATATGTCTTAAATCAAAGGTCCATCCAGCTTAATATCCTGTCTCTAGCAGCACCATATGCCTGGTGGGATGTCGTGGAAAGTCTGTGTGGGGAAGTTAATGTAGTGATCCTTTGCATCCTATGCTCTTCCTGCTTCCGGTGATTTATGTTTTCCTTAAGCATAATTATGTCTGCAATTCAGTATTTGATGACTCAATTCTTTTCTTGAAGGATAAATCTTAATAACGTTCTAATCCTGTATATCTTTTGTGACTTCTGCTTTCTTCTTACTGCTGCTTATTCACATGAGGAAAAGGCTTATTTGCAGCTATACTGAACAATGAATTAACAATGCAAAATGCTGCCAAAAGCAGATAATGGACTACCTGCACTGCCTTCCCTGCCTAATCCACTAAGATTCCTAAGGGTTACTTGCTTCAAGGGAAGATAAAAACTTCAGGATGGAAACAAGACTCTTCAGTTTTCACTGTTGTGTCACTGTTGCTTTCTTACTTTCTGTAGTCCTCTCTGGGAGAGATTCTGTGAAAAGATGAAAACCACAAATATCTGTATGCTGACAATACAGGTAAATGTCAGTCTTTGTTTGAGTTTTGCCTTATTAATTACCTCTTTCCTGTTTATCATGCTCTGCTTCTTTTGTGTTTCTTAGATCTTAAGAATTCTGTATTGAAAGAGTCTTGCCAAAAACAAGTCACACAATCCTAATGCTTAGGACTTCAGAGAAATCCTTGAAAACATGAACTCTAAAATAACAGCATTTTAAGAACCACAATTTGAAGATTCAGGAATTTATTTACTGTTTAAACTGGTGATTTGGTGGAGACAGTTACTTATGTCTGTTATCAGTAATAGCAAATATAAAAGCTGTCTCATGGAGAAGAAATAGCCATTCAAATTATACGTATTTTTAGTATGTGGAGACTGCACTTCTGTCTATATTCTGTTGCGTTTTTTCATTCAAAACTTAGTATGAAAGGTGAATAACCATTACAAAGCACGTAATGGGCACCAGGAACTGCTAACAATTTTTGCACCTGTAGAGTGTCTGGAGATTTGCTGGTGATGCAAGTATGATTACAATAAACAAACACAAAGGCTGCAGATCCATCTCCAGGTGGTGGCAAGTGCGATCCTGGCTCTCATCTTAAAAAACCTTTCAAGGTGCCTCCAAAATCAGGTATCTAATGCTGTTAAAAATCAAAGGAATGGGGTTTGTTTTGGCCTAGAGAGAAGCTTTCAGCATTTTCAGGAAACAAGGAAGTCCCACTTTGACAATGCATTGAAAAAGCTATAGAGGTTATATAGGTACAGATGACGTATCTCTTTTAATTCATCTCTTGAACTCCCAGACCTCCCTTCTGAAGGCCTGGGAGAACAGGAAATCACTCAGTTTCTAAAAGGGTCATTGCTCCTGACTGCAACAGCTCCCCAACCAGAAGACTGATTCTGTGCACTTCCAAGTAGCCTCTCCAACACAATGCATGGGAATTGCTGCAGTACATGGAGCTCATTTCTGTTTAACCAGGTATTTGAATGTTAGCCAGCGAGGCCACCACAGCACACCACTCAGCAAAGTGCAGTGCTGAGCTACAAAGTAGGAGAAGCAGGAGGGCACCACTGGGAGCTGCTGAAGGACAGAGCAGAGCCCAGGCATGGTCACCCCATGGAAGAACCTGGGTGCATGCATCATGGTTGAAAACTGAGAGAGGGGTGGCCAGTTTGCAGCCTTTCAGGTGTATCCCAAATTTTTAAAACCACCTCCCCTGTCTACTGTGAGATAGCTGGTGCACATGAAGTTGTGATATACATGGAGGCTTCCCATTTGGATCTGAGTTCATGTGTGGGGCCAACTCAAGAAAGAAGAGATGGATGTAGTGCCAGATGGGGCTGAGCACTTGTCTTCTTCAGTCAGCACTCTGACTTCACATATGTAGGGCTGTGAAATGACAAGACTAAAGGATCTTGCGGCACAGGTCTTGGGGTGGTTCATGAAGATGATAAATCTGTGAAGACAGAGGTTGTGGAAGGTCTACAACATGCTGCTGGGAACAGCAGGAAAAAGGTGCAGAAGAAAAGCTAAAGACCTCTGGAAGTATGCTTTCTGTAATTAGGGTACCAAGGCTGTCTCGGTGGCCTCTGAAGACAGTATCTACTACTGTGGGATGCATATGCTGGTGTTTCTAAGGACAAGTCTCACTGTGTAAGAAAACGTGGTATCCAAGGTAGGGCTGGTGATTCAAGGTGCTGAGAAGGTGAAGTGTTGGTTGGGTCACTTGAGTACTGAGGCTCAGGTCACTCAGTGTTTAAGGGAACTCAGTATCTCTGCAGAACACCCATCCTCTCTGAAAGTGCCAGGAAAAGCTTTGGGACTTCTCTGAGTCTTCTGTACTTTGTATAGCATTGTGCTACTAGACAAACAATGGTTGGGAAACAAATTTGCTGAAAGCAAATACTGCAGACACCATTTCCATTGGTATGCCACCTTACTTCTGGATCTTCTTGGTTTCTATCTTCTGTTGTTAAAACATCTGCTGAGTGGGAAGTGGAGAGCTAGTGTTTTATTTGAGAAGATGTTGAGAAGAATTGGGTATGTGCATACATCTGTGCTTTGGGGTGCCAATTATGCATGAAAATACCAATGTGATAAAACCACAGAGGCAGAAACAGAAAAATAAAACCCTAAATGTCAGGGATTTGAATTACTCTGCACATTCCACTTTATGTAATACACTGCCACTGCATTCAGTACCGTCAGCTAGGCTGAGATCACCTAGACTCAGACCTGAAAATACTTAAGCATAGAAATGTCCTGTGCAAGTTGGGATTTAAAGCTGAAAATGAGATGAGATGCTGCTAGGAGTTAACCTCCAAAGTTGGCTGTTGTGTTTGGGGATCTTTCTGGCAGATTCTGGCTTCTGAATGAACTTCCAGAACTTTCAGAGCTGCAAAACTACGTTTGTCTCAAAGACTTTTCCCCCTTGGTGTCCTGGTTGCTGTCTCTACTATCATTCTGAGGTTTGCATCACATCTGGTTGTCATGTATTCTTGCAGTGTGTAGGAAACGTTGGTGTACAGAATATAAACACAGTGAAAAGATAATCTCAGTTCCAAAAAGACTGGCAATAGAACAGGGGGAGTGAAACTACTCAGTGAGAAGAACAACTTTTTCTTGTAGAAGTTCTCTGTCACATCTTCATGGTCCTCCTAAGCAACTAGCTCTCTGCATTTGTATGTGAATAAGGGGGAGAAGTTGAACAGGGAATGACTAGCTGATCACAATGCATCCACTGTATTTATGGAAACGTTCACAGCAGCCCATCACTGAGGCAGGAGATGCCAGGCTGTGTGTCCAGAGTACTTAATGAATGAAGCACCGTGGGGTCTCAACACGACAGAAGCTACGCTGAAGCATGAATTGGCCTGGTGGACTTGTTGAACTGAGGTTTGGCTTTGCTTCCTTCTGTTCCTGTGGAGTTTGAGCTTGCAGGGAATGGTGAAGAGATAAGGAAGTTCTAAACAGAGAAACTGTAAGGAAGTGGAATTATGGCTATTTTCTGTAAGCAGATAGATCAACATTACCATAAATGACTGAATTCTAGGCATTTTTTTTCCCAGTACTTGACTGATGGGGTGCAGTAACTGTCTCAATGAATTTGATTCAAGACCATTTTGTGTGCGCTCATGGCTGGTTTAAGGAGGACTGGTCCTGGGACTGTTTCTAATCAGAATCTCAAATCATGAACATGATTTCATCATTCATTCAGCTAACCTCCCCTTTCCAAAATTCACCTCCATGAAAAGGGCAACACAGTATGCATTGAGGTGCAGTGGCAGTGACTGCACCCTGCAGTGACCAATGCAGAGGTAACACAGATTCAGTTTTTACCACCACCTGCGATACTGCATTTTAATTTTAATTTTAATAGGGTATAGGAAGGGTGAACGTGGCTGAAAATACTTCCCTAAGTTTTACAAAATACTTTAAGGAAAAAATATTCTGAAAAGGCTTCATTAGCTCTGCCCCATGCTAATACTGGTTACCTGGTGTAACACTGAGTGTAGTGTTTAATAGTCACCCCACATGCCAGCAAGCAGGCTGCTGGAGCCAGCACGATCTCTGCCAGGCAACTGCTGTGGACTCTGGAAGAAATGTCCAGTTTTGGTTGTTAAGTGCTGGAGTGTGGTGGCATTAAGTGGTCTGCTCTGCTGTGAAGGGCTGACAGGCTTTTAGAGTCTGTTTTGCAATGAGCCTTTATGAATCAGTAGCTTTTTATTTTTCCTGCCTTAACCTAAACTTCTAAGTGGTTGCCTATCTGCTAATAGATTTATCATGGCCCACTGATAGAAAAAAATCAATTGCTAATGCCAAGCAAAAATTCCGGGTAAAAAGAACAAAACAAACAAAATTAAAAACAAAGTAGAACTATGTTCATAGGCTTTTCCCAACTTATCTGCAAGAATTTTTGAAAGCTAACTCTTGTGAATATTTATGGGGTGCAGAGAAGGATGAAAGAAAAGAAAATTATTCATAGTGAAGCACCTGAATTTCAAATTTTAGCAGATGAAAAATCACAGCTGAACTTCTGGAAGTGTAAGCTTTGTTCAGAAGCTGTCCCATGTGTTCAGGCCTGGGATGTGGAGATGTTCTCAGGGACTCGAGGAGATGGTGTATGCAGGATACATCTGAAAGCTCGCATTCCTTTCTCTACTGCAAGAAGTGTCAGCGGAGCTGATTCTTGGCTTGCCAGGATAATGACAGATTTTGTTAAAATCCTGTCATTTTGAATCGAACTCAACTAGGTCATTAGTTGGCATAAATCTTTACATCTTCATCGAAGTTAACAAGCAGTTTCAATCTGGGAACCAACGCACAGTCCAGTACTGAGTTTATTCTCCTGCATTTCAACCTAAGTGTATATGAAAAAAAATCTAAGATCTCTGTTTAAAAATATGAAGCTTCTTCAGTGATACTCCTTGTGTGAGTGCTAAGAATTAATTAAAAAAACTGCTTTACTCCTCTGTGTGCCACAGAAGCTACATTGCTGAAGGGTGAAACTGGGCACTCTGGTCTGCAAAGGTATTAATTTCTGAGGATTGTTTTGCTGATTGACATGCTGGGCGGTGTCTTAGTGCAGTAAGATTTATAAGAACAGAATGGCGGTGAATAAAAACTTCAGGGTGTGCTTATCTCTGTTTTTAATAGCACTTTCTCTGGACAGAGGGATCTTTCAGCTGGGATTTATTCTAGGAGAGTTGAGAACTGCAAGATAGTATGTGCAATAGTTATAGGCAAAATTGATAGACTGAAGGGAAAAAAAGGGATGTAATTCCCAACAGACAATAGATCACTGCTTCCAGTTGTACTTCAGCAGCACAAAGCAGCCATAAAAATGCTCCAGACTGTCAATTCACCTACCTTGTTCTTCTCCCTCCCAACTGTAAAGAGGGCTAATGCTGCTTTAAGGTGAAGTCCTTTCCAAATCAGAAGGGAAAGAGAGCTGCTTGGCTGAATATGCATTCAGTATGAAAGATACGTGGGAGTTTTCTGGTTAAATAGTCCCTCTTGGCCTTCCATCCTGGGTTTCAGGTTTGCTGATGAAAAACTGCCGAAGACCTGTTTAATATCAGCCAAGGGCTGGAACGGGACTCCTAATATTACAGCAGCTTATCGTGGAGGTAGCTTCCTCACCCCTAAGCTTCAAAACAAACATCTTTCAAATAATTTTTCTTACAAAATCCTCCTGCTCCAGCTGTTGCTGGTCAATCAGAGCCATCCTGCCAGTCCTCCTGCCCTCTGGCACTTGTCCCCCAGGTGACAGAGCATGAACACTGTCCTCTGCGGTGACACTGCCTAAGCTCAGGTGGTAGGGGTTGTGCTCTGTAGTTTCTGGGAAAGGAACAGGCAGCAGTTTCATGTTGCAAATGGGTCACTAGTTACAAGAAATTAATGTGATTAGCACTTTGCCTCTAGGAACACCAGAGCTTTCCAATCGCTGACTGTGGAACTGTCTACCAGCACAGCTCTACTTTCTCAAAAATGTTACCTGCTATCAGCAGATCTTTGTTCAAAAGCATCAAATGACCGTAAATCAGAGGGAGTCCTTAGTTATCAACAGATTCAACGTTGAAACTAAGTGTTTTGGGTTTTTGTTTTGCTTCTTGGAATCAATTTTGAACAGTGAAGCATGTGTGAAGCACAAAGACTAAAAGAAAAATGATGGGGTAATTTAGATGCCTTGGCCTCTTCCACAGTGAAATACGGGCAACACTACTTGACTTTACCTGGTGTTCAGTCAAATCTCATTGTATTTGATGAGAACTATGATTCTTTCCAGGGGGCTTGACCTCTTGGCATCCGTGAAATCCAGCAGTGCTGGTGCTGACTGAGGACTTCTATCATTAGGAATTGCTGGTACCCAGGTGTGTTTTTATAGATCACAATGGTTGTGAGCAATAATAAATTTATTTCGTGCTGCTAAGTCAGCTGTACAATGATCCTCCATCTACCAGGAGATAAGATCAACTTTATGTGTCTTCTCTGTCCTCTGTTCTTTGCCAATTACTTCAGCAGCACCTTCTCCTCATCTTCATCTGCTTGCCTTATTTCTTGCAAGGGTCGCAGCCTCATCTACAATGCAGCTGCTGTTTCTGGTGGTGGGGTCACTTTCATTAATTTTGAATGACATGACATACGGGTATATTGCGGCTTGAGAGTAAGAAACTGATGTGAAGATGGCTGGGAAAATTGTAGAAGACATTAATTCCTTCTAGTGCCAAAAGAACAACCTTCATGATGTTCTTCAAGAGGAATGAAGACAGGACTTCCTCTCTTCCTATCTGCTTTGGATCAAATAGCACAGTGAAGTAAAGAGCAGTCACAACAGTCGGTGACAGAACAAATCATTCTATGTAGAGGAAGACCTGGAGCAGTAGGGAAAAGAATGCCACAAGGATGACTGTTGGCAAAAAGGCACAAAAAGTAGATTTTGAAGGGAAAGGAGACTTGATTTGGAGAATGGGGTAGTGCACTGTCTGATACCTTGGATATAAGCATGAAAAAAAATCCAAACTATCCAGATTCTGAACTGTCAAAGCCATAACTTTACAAGAAATCTTTAACAAGGTGATTGGGAAGCTAAACAATTTAAGTTTTCACTACCATAAACTGCATGGGGGAGATAAAGAAGTCAAGATTTCACCTCCATATATTGCAGGTGTCCTTCATGTCCATATGAGATTAGTCTGCAATGTCTGTTCTTCATTCTGACTCTTCAGTTTCATACTTAGTTTCTCTTTCATTTGATATTTTTTTTTCATTTTGTCTGGTCTCCATGACATAAAAAGTCATCCTGAGTTCAAATCCTTCACTGACTCATTAATGCTCAGAAAGGCACCATACACTAATTAGCAAGCTGTGGTGCTGTCAGTCATGACCTTCCTGTGTCCAGTAACTTCCCGCACAGAAATTTATGCTCTCTAGACATTGCAGCCAACATTTTGTAACTCTGAAAAGAAACGAATCATGCAGTCCTGGACAGATACAAAACCCCATGGGAGCAATAAGATTTCTGTTAACTCCTCCAACGTTGTTGTTTTTTTTTTTTTGCCATACAATTTAATGCATTTAATGCATATTTAAACACTTGCTGTTTCATTATATATATAAATATATATTTAATACACAGCAGTATAAGTACCACTCCTGATAATGATTCCTCTTAGGTTGATGCAGTGAAAGGCCCCAGCTGCCTTTAAGTGCATTTACGTTGGTGTAATTCTTACAAAACTTCTTTTTTTTCAGGAAGAAAATTTGTCAATAAACACATAACAGTTATGGCCTCACTCTAAAGCTTGTTGGACTCAGGAAAATCTCATTAAATGCAATATTGTTTGGCTCATGCCTCTAACTGTGAAAAAGGCCTATAAAGTGGCAAGAGCTTTCCTTTTCTGTGGTTTGATATTTCTAAATCTCATCTGCAGTTACTCACTGGTTGGTGTTTCTAGATTGTTTTAACACGGCATGTAACAATGAGTTTTCAGCTGATACAATCATAACCATAAAGCCTCTAAATTAAATTAACTTAATTTTTCATAAATCAAGATGTGAGACTTTGCACCCTCACATTTTACATTTTAAATTTAGAAACGAAAAGCCAGGTGATTGTAAACATTGAATTCCTGAATAACAATATCTCAGTAATCTTGTTTGGATTATTCAAAGTGCACAGTCTTGTAACAAACAGATGGACAGCTCATAAAAACAGTGTTGGCACGGCAGTGGATTGGAGATTTCTGGGAGAGAGCATCAGATATTTCTGATGATTAATTCCAAAGCACGCCAAGGTGTCTGGAAAGACATGCCAGATGGGGCTTGTCGGAGTGATTGTGAGTGTCTGGGGTGTATTCCTTGGGGACTCTACAGTGTTTTCAAGATATGCTCCATCACCATCATGCATGAAGGAGAGAAGCAGACAATTTCAGAGTCTGGGTGATCTTAACCCAAAGTGTCTTCAACAGAGGACTCAGCCAGATGTGCCTGCCTCTCGCAGCTAATCACGAAAGCATACTAGACTGAGTAAATCACCCACAATGCCTCCACCGTGCGTGGATATGTGAAGTTAGGTGAGATAACATGAAAAAATTGATGATGGTGGGATTCACAGGCAAGCATAGCACTTTTTGTTAAATGAGTCTCAATAGGCATGATATTTAATGTCAAATTACAATGTGGACAGTAACTTTGCCATTGTCACAGTGTTTTCAAGATAAATTGACCCAGAGAGATTAAAATATAGCCATTCTAAATTAACAGACATAGATGCTAAAGTGAATCCTCAATTTGGCAAAGAAGAGCTTACAGCTGCTACATCTGTGACAATGGTAGGATAACACCTGAAAAGCTCATTATACAGTTGAAGGTATGACACCTTTATTAGCAGAAAGAGAGGCCAGGTGTTGGACCACCTTCTGGAAAGTCTGTCCAGCCCTTCAGCTTCTGCTGCTGTATGCTTTCTTGTTGGCATGTTTGAAATGTGTCTTCTGTCCTCTGGGCTTCCACAGTCATTTTGCCTCAGGTTATCTGGACTACTCAATATGCTCCTGACTTTTACTGTGCATTTCCAACATAGGATCTTGCATTAGAAGCCTGCAAGCAAAGTCCCTGCTTCAAACAACGTGCCACTGACAATCCCAGCTCCCTGTAAACCAGGACTTCATTTTGGGATTGACAGTGAGGAGTCGTACTGGATCCAGCCTTATTCTGCAGAGACTAGAAACTAAGATGTAAAATATCAGGGCTTGTCACAAGACTGAATAAAAGACACAACAGCCATATGGACACATGCTTCTGAAGCAGCCTGGCAGAAAATTCTCTTTTTTTGTGCCAAGAACCCCTTGCTTATCACCATGCCCCTTCTACACTCCGCCCGTGCCTGCCAGCTGCGTGCTCAGCGTGCAGCTGTCAGTCTGTAATGAAGTCACAGAGGAACAAATGCCTATCAGTCGGGAAACAGACAACAGCTGGACTCATCTCTCTCCCTCTGCATATCTTGGTGCTGCGCTAGCAGCAGTCAGTTTTAACATGTTACCTACTGCAACCTGGTCTTGCTGCTGTGAAAATGTGCACTGGCATCAGCGTAGGATAACAACTTTGGGCAGTGGATGGCTTTTTCAGCTGAGACTGATCACAACATCAAGGGCTTAAGCAGCTATGATATAAACAAGGTGGTGAGCAGATATGGGAGATGTCAGGAATCATGCCAGTTGTCTTCCAGGCCATGACAGGTAGGCAGGACAAATGACCAGACCAGCTCAAAGGCAGCGGGCTGGTTTGTGTGCTTGTAGGCTGAAAAACAGAGCTTGTACAGAAGTCAAGTTTACACAACAGATACACAGTCAGCCATGCAGTCTGAAAAAGAGGAATGCAATAATTTTTTGTGCATCCAAAGATGTGACATGAGAAGAACAATTGAAAAAAGCACCTGGGATTCAGATGAGAAGAGGGATGAAAGCATGACCCAAATAAAATGCTTTTCACTGTCTCTATCTTCTGTGTACAAGGAAGCTTTTAAACTTATTTGCCATGTGGTATTGAGAGTGGTCTGCTGCTTCAGATGGGGGATCAGGGCACTGCAGCAACTTTCACCCCGGTAAACAGTGCATTCATCCTGCAGCTATCTTTTTTTCTGCTCAAACAGCAGCCTGAATATGATGAGGTGAATATTTCTTACCCAAAAGACATATCTGCTGGTTTGCACTGGGAAGAGATGAGGGTCTAAACTGTGTAAGATTTGAAGGTCTTGTTGAGAGATCCCCAAGATCTCTGTTGATTTCATTTTCTGTTGATTTCTAATGAAGAGGTTGTACCTTTGAGACTCCAGCAGCACAGAAGGACCACACCTCCTTTGCATAGCTATATCGAGCACTTGCTAAACACTGTACTGCTCGGTCCAATTAAACATTACTGCTGTAATCTGTGTTCTTCTAGAAAGGCAGATGTTGTTTATTTTTATGCAGAAAAGAAAGAGTATATATACTCCTGGAGATACTGACTTTAGATACCAGGTTTCTCATCTTGACAAAGACCTTCAGTTTTTCCCAACTTGTCTTCTCTTCTGACTGCTTTCATTCAGATGGGATTTACTGTTTGTGGCTGCCAGCTTAGCGAAATTGTATGTTTTACATCAACTCAAAAGCGTTGCTTGGTTGATCATCTATTTTGGGCTTTTTTTTAAATACTTTTCAAAAGCACAGTACCAAGGCATACCTATATAGAAAGCAGTAGGAGAATGGTTAAAAGCACATTTAAGGAACTAACTAAACTTGTGGGTGTACCTCTACAACTGCTGTGCTGCAAACATCTCCTAAGCCTAAACTTTACACATTAGAGAGCACTTTGAAAAGGTACAGCTCAGGCTCTGTGTGAGAAAAGGTTGAAACAGTGCATTTTCTATAATACCTGCTCTTACACACTAAGACTTCAGAGGCAAATGCGTGAATGAAATACCCGAAACTATTTTGCAGTTCATGTCACATCAGGTGATCTTCTCCCATAAAATCTACTTGTTTTATTCCTACATTGGAAACTGGTAACTATTCAGAAGCTGAGCTTTGTTTCATAAAGCAGAGAAATGTCTGTCTAGAAAAGCCTAATAATGCCACTGATTTACTGGGATCACTGAGGTGATTAACCCCAAACCATCAGTCAGTGTTGTTTTTATTCAGGCCTAGGACCCATGTTTGCAGTTCCCAGTATGCTTCAATACTCTGTGCCCAATTTTGTAATCTGTTGGACAAGTTTTACCATGCAGCTTTAAAATAATTTCATCTTCTTGTAATTGCAGAAATTTCCCAGTATCTCTCTTAGGAACTCCACGTGTGGTCATAATAATAATGATACAGAAAAATATGATGTAATCTGATGTGATTTGATTTGATGGAGGTAATGCTCATGCAAAGAGCAGGACTAACCTAATTTTCAAGTCCATGTTATGGCTTACACAACAATGACTGAAAGGCTCTCATTTACTCACTCAGCATGCTCTGAATAAAACATATACATGATTTCAGCAGTTTTGAGGCGTAACGAACTTAAGGATGTAGAATATATGACATTTTTCTGGAAGGAAAAAGGGAGATTATTAATAGAAACTTGGTTTAAGTCATAGATCAGAGTGCCTTAGGCCAACCATAGAAAATTCTGTTGTTTAAAATATTACTGAAAGAAAGGATCTAGATTTTGTTGGAAGCAGTGAGTCAGAATTTGGACTCACAAAGTCAAAACTGAATGGTCATCAGTCTGAATGCAAAATCTCACTAACAAAAGGTGGAGCTTGGTGTCTGGAGGGACATATATAACCGTTATTTTCAAAATTTATGAAAGTAAAATAAATGATCAGTTCCTGAATTCTTGAGGTGACTTACTCTAGTGGTATAATGTTGTATTTAGTTCAGCTACCTGAGACTAGTGGGAGAGAGTTTCATAGATAAGTACCAGCAGTTAAGTCATGAGTATAGAATTGTGAACAATACCATGAATCACAATTTTGCTGGAGAAAGCACCAAACAAACAAGGAAAATTTGCTGTTGTCATCCTGCTCCCTAGACACAATTGAAGAGGATGCCTGCTCTTGTGTCACCTGCAACCTTGAACTCTTTGCATAAACCCTTCTGCTCTCTTATTCATGACCATTACTTTGTGGCAAATAAAATCATAATAGTTTTTTTAAAATTGTTGGACTGGGGAATTTGGCTTAGACTTAGATTCC
>CM021729.1:60700583-60757007 GCA_011074415.1 Stictonetta naevosa | reverse complement strand
ACACTCCTGATTTTGCATTTTTCCTTGCCTTCCCACTACGTTTTTCTGAGCTATTTGCAGGCATATTGTCTACCACATAATACATTTCCTCCAGTGTACAATTCCCAGTATGACATTGCAAATCAAAGGTTTGACTACTCATGAAGTGAATCCCACTGTTTTGATGCAGAAGGCAGGATTTTTCAAACAATTTCAGTTCTTCTCCATTTGATTTAGCATTCATGGGGAATTTTGCCAGTAATGCCCTTTTAAGTACTGTTAGGACCTCTGAAATACTAACAAAACGCTACCTTGAGCACCAGTGGTTTTGTATCCATGCTGTGTGTGTGGTTGAGTAAATCTCTGAATGACCCAAATCAGCCAACTGATCAAAACAGCTGAAGCCAAAGAGATTTTGGAACTGAAATCTAACCCTGAATCTGCATATAGAAGCCACTTATCATCTCTGCAGTGAGCAAAAAAAAAATCCTTGACCACCTTCCTTACCACAGATCTTTGAAATCCACCCCTACACTTCTATGGATATTTAAATATCTCTCAGTGGACATTTCTACTGAAATGACATCAGATGATCATTAACCGTAGTGTAACTGCTGTTTTGCAGACAGGTTGCTTTCTGATTTTATTAGAAACCACAAATTGTGCAGCAGTGAATTTCAACTAGGAAGAAGAAAAGGCTAAGTAAATAACAACAGACATGCTTTACCTTTGGGTCATGTATTCCAGAAAGCTCTTCATAGATCTTCTCTCCTACCATGACAGCAGCTAGGTTGGCTGTGTATGTGGACAAACAAAACAGACAGAAAATAGCCCACAGATTCATTAAAAATCTTCCAGTCCAGCACTTGGGAGGTTTGATGGCAGCTGTTCTTCCAAACAAGATTGCATAGCAGACATTCAGAGCAGATGAGAAAGAGAAGACTTTGTTCCTGTTCCTTCCCTTGGGGGTCATCCCAAAAGGACTTTTCCATTCATATAAGGTGAGGAATATAGCTGTGACGTGCAGAGCGACAAATATCCCCAGCCACATAGTCCAGTGAAGTGGCCACATAAAGGCTCCAATTGGAGCCGCGGTGTCTTTGGTCCTCACCAAGATGCCCAAGCTGGTTGAAAAGAAAGGGCTGGTGAAATCAATCACTTGGCTGCGGGCAGTGTTAATGCTGAATGATGTCACTGCCATATGAGCTGTCCCAGAAAGAAGGTCTCCCACCAGTCCTGTCCAGTGGCTGTTCTTCCAGGCTCCATACTTTCCATCACCAACAATATACAAATCAAAATCAAAGTTCATATCCTCAGCCAGTTTCTCCAGCAGGTCAATGCAGTAGCCATAGCAGCACTTCTTCAGCTCAATGGGAACGGTGTCATTTCCTCCTTGAAGGGTTTCAAACAGGTTATCCAGCACAGCTGAATCATTGGTCAAAGGATCCAGGCACAGCTGCCCTGCTGGGCAAAGACCTTCATCATCTACATCTCTTGTAAAGACAAATGGATGCTCAATGAGAGTTACCACTCTGAGGTGCAACCGGGTGGGGTGTTGCATGTGATTTTTATGTCTCTGGGATTGTTCTGGCCATATCCCATAGTCCATGACTATCTTTCCTTCTTGCCAGCTTCCCAGACGAGTCCACATTGGGTTTCCAACAGGGTCATGCTGCAGATTCCAGATGAAGAAGTTGTTTTCTGAGCTAACAACGGAGGAGCCTTTCACTTTAATGTGGCCACTGAGGCCATCAAATGTTGTGTTGGCTAAAAACCTGTTGAGGAGAGAAATCAGAGTAAACAGGGGCAGATGTCTCAAGCCATATGCAGAAACCATGAATTTATGTTTAAAGGACTAGATTAGGAAATCCAGTTGAACACCTAGCTAATTCATAGCTTTCTCATGGCACAATGAATAAGGCACTTAATTTATGATTAAAGTAACTGGGAATGCTCTCTCTCCTGCATATTTTATGTAATGTAAATGGAGACTCTTCAGAAATGATATTCTATTTACCTATTAGACAAAAATGAGTGACAAATTACCTTTTTTTCAGTTATCTTTCCTCCATAAGGAAATGAAACATAGGTTAATTCTCTGCTGAACTCACCAGATCAGTGTCAGTTTGCTAGACAAAAATATGTATGAAAATGGACAAATGGAAATGACGAAATGTCCTTCCAAGAAAAATCTTACAATTTCAGTAAGATCTCGTTTATGTAATAGAGGCTACTGAAGTACTGTCAACAGATTTCAAGCACTCTGAAGTGAACCAATCTGGATTTTAAAATGCAGATTTGGTATTGGTAAGCCACTTCAGAATGGGCGAAGTGATTGAGTGAAAGAAGATGGCCCTAGAACAGGCAGTTTTAATTCTTTAAAACAATAAAATAAAGTATCTTCAAAAGCAATGTTCTTAAGGGTGAGATTTTGACCTACCAGATCTCATTAAGTGTGCCAGTTTTGCACTGTACATTTTGCATTAAGGTTTTTGGACTTTTACTATCCCAGATATTCAGATTAAAGTTAAGTATTTCCTTTGTATTGTGCTGGCAATGTTTGCTAATAGTTGTCATCTCTTTATGTAGAATGCAGCTTCTGGTAACTCATTATACAAGATGCTAACATGACATGGATAAACGAGCAGGGAACTGAATGGGAACATGACCAGGTGAACTGCTCTCTGTTAATGAGAAAGCCACTGTGCATTTCACAGGGGCTGTAGAGGGGCACTACTTAGACTATGCAAGTCTTAGTAGAGTGATTCCATTAGAAACAACTGAGTTAAATTGCTGCTAATATGGTGTAAGGTAAGTGAAGCAAATATTTTTTCAGTAAGAAGCATTCAGAAGACAGACTATTTAACTGTCATAGTGGAATATAACACGTCACATTAGTTTTGGGAATTGGATGAAAGTGAGTATTGAAAGAATTATAAAGGCTAAAGTTGTCATTCCAGCTTCAAAAGACAAGACATAACCTTTAAGTGGTAATTGTTTATCAATACTTAGAGGGGGAAAAAACCTAACCTGAAATTGATTGGAAAAGGATAAATACGTAGCAATTGTTTGTGCATGCATGTTTCTGACTGGACTACAGCCTTTGTTTTGATGACTTTTGGTGAATTTTGATGGATTTTCAGCAGTCAAAACTGCGTATGTGTTCAGATCATACATTTTTTTTGCCCTCATCAAAGAGCAAATTTAAGAAACTAAATAATATAGTTTGGAGTGTTAGTTGTGTGAGAACCTTTTCAGAGATGGCTCTGAAACTCTTTTTATGCAGCCGATTTTGAGTGTGTTTGAGTTTGGAGAAAGATTACACAGCCAACACTGTCAAAAGCTCTTGTACATGTGTTACCTGAGTCCGAGAATTATGCCTAAAAATGCATGTAGGTGTTTGTATACAAGACTGATGCATAAATGTGAATCACATTTTAAAAACCTTTACCATTTAGTCTAGTGTTAGCTAAATGATACTGCAAAATCATTAACCAGTGGTCTCTGCCATTGTTTGACTGGTGCTTTCCTCCAAGCCTGTGTTTTGTATTTAACTGTGTTTGTGCATGCTCATGCATGTAAACATTATCGAGACAACATCTACAGAAGAACACAATCCCAAGCACTAAAGAAGGGTTTACATAGCCATTAACTTTTCTGTTTTCTATCTCTCCTTCTCAGTCTTAGTAAAAAAAATAAGCAATTTCCTCCTAACAAGCCTTGCTGGGCTTATATGCTGAGCTCATCACTATGACAATAACTGAATGTGTAGATGTACCTATGCATAAAATTATGAAAGAAATAGTGTGGAAAATAGTGCTAGCAATTCACAAAATGCCAAAATTGAGGGAGACAAATTCCCAAAGGGAATAAATTAGCAAAGTTCTGATGGATTTGGCCCCACATTTCCATTGCACCAGCACAAGCTGGATATTAGAAAGCTGCAGACCAGGTGTTTTGGGAGTAGATAAAGCTGTGGAATAATGACTTAGATTTATTTTCTACAGGTAGGATGAGAACAGTGAAATTTATGAACTGTGTTCTCTGACTTTCAGTGTAGAAATAAGCGTGCCCATGAGAGTAAACCAAGCACTCGGTACCTGTCCTGTAGTTGAATTGTGTTAGAAGCATTTATCTGAGAGATTTAGTAGCATTTAAATGTATGACTTTTCTACCTTATCGAGGTAGTGGCTTAGTTTTGCAACTCATTTGCATGTTATATATTTTGGTAGTGACAGGACATTAATCAAAATAAATGAGGGGAACCATGTGGGAGATACATTTTAACAACACGTTGTTATATATTTGAGTGGCTATGGCTGTTAATCATTTTCATATGCTGTATGCAGTACTAGTGAAACTTATGCCAGGGGCTTCATGGAAAAACTCAGTAACTTACAAAATAGGTAAGAGGATGTGACTATATTATTTAGGCCAGCAGTCTCTAGTATGAAAATGTAGGGAATTGCAAGTGCTGAGTATTACACAGACACATTGGAAATTCCAGAACTGGTCCTTTTCAGTAGGGCTATGGACAGATTTGTAAGGAAAGGCGATGTGTATAGTTTTCAAAAGGTGGAGGGACAGATCCTCAATTAATTAATTTCCTTGATGTGTCAGTATCTGTGAGCTGATGACCACACTGGCAGGCTTATTTGCTGTCTCAGAGCTTTACTAGCATTACTTCAGTTTGACCAAGCAGTCCGAAGTGTGCCAGTTGCTCTTTTCACCTTTATTCCTGTTTTTAATGTGCTTTGCTGTAAGAACTGCTCATTACAACTTCAGTTGCATTACCACACTCCAGAAGAGACATCTCTGTAGTACTTTTAAGAATGACTTAATTTAACAATTTCATTTTCTCTCAAGCTTGATGGCTTGGCCATTCTTTACCTTTCTTAGAAAATTTACCAGAAAGTAAGAGTCAGAACAGGCAGGCAAATAGCAGGCTGGTGAAATTACCCAAGAAGGCAAATTAAAGATGTAAGCCTAGTTCGAGCTATAAAGACGAGGCTTTGAAATTTTAGTATCTCATTCTGCCAGAAAGGATGCTCCTATGAGCAGACAGGAATGGATGAGGGAATCAACCTTGTCATGAAAGAAAATAAGGATGGAGATTTACAGCAGCACAGTCTTTAACTGTGTCTATCTCCATATCAATACCTGTATCAATTAAAGCATGTTTTGCCATGGAGCAGATCTTGGTCTCATTCACCATCATTATTCTGCTCTTGGGTGGCATTTAAATGTCGCCAAGGCCAGAGTACAAGCACAGCATTGGCTACAAAAGCCCAGGTGCCACTCAGGCCAGCCTGTGGGCCTGCTGCTTCTCTGCACACAGCAGCCATGGTGGTGAAGGCCCATACCTCCGCACCTTCTCCATCCCCACCACCACAGCCCCAAGGCTCTGTATTGAAGCACGTGAATCAGCTCAGGCAGAGAAATGCACACGTAAATAAATACACAGTTATGCACCAGATAAAAATTTTGACTTTTGAGGGGCTCTGATCACCTAAAAACAACCGTGAAATTGAAAGGGTTGGTCACTGTTGAGATGCTCATCAGTGCATCATGATTCAGGAATTACTGTTACAAGGTACAATTAATTAATAGGTATGCTGCTAACTCAAATACATCAGTTCCGGCCATCAGGAATCTGCCTCACTTACGCACTACAAAAATAGCTGCAGTGCTTCAGGCTAGGGGTTTATCTAACCTGTTGTTTTGTCTTTAATAGGGTCCACAAGCAGATGCCTAGGGAAAAGCAGACCAAGCATATGACATTTTCTTCTAATGATCTGACAGTTTCCAACCATTTTGAGTTCCAGAACCTGTTGCAAGATGTCTGTGTGGTGTCCCTTCCTCTGTTCTCACCTCCAGGCATTTTATTCAGCCTTACACTTGAACCCACTTAAGATGGTAGTGTTTGTTGAAGTTCTGCCAGAAACCTTACAGGCGTACTGGCTATACCGTACTGTACCATTGTCCTGTGGTATGACTTGCTGCTTTTGATTTATTTTGAACCTTTCTGACTTCATCTTCACTTACTGCCCTTGCTTCTTTTAGGCAAAAAGACAATGAACCATTTATTTCTGTCTACTACCTCCACTCCATTAGTGATTTTTTAGACCTCTATCACTAACCCCATAAGCTGTCTCTTTTCCCAGCCTATTCAGTCATTCCTTGTAAGGACAGATTTCTCCCCACCCTCTGACCCTTTTTTATTTTCCACAATATCTTTACTGAGATGAAGGGACTTGAAATTTCATTTTGTCACCCAAAATATCACAAGAGTTACAGCAGTCAATGTTAATGTGATAGGTAATAGTTTTTTGAATAAACAATGATGTGGAAATACTATGCAGGAATATGTAACAGAGCTTTGATTTTGCTTTTCTTTCTCTTTGTCACTTCCTTAATCCTCAAAATGTCTGTCCTACCAGCACTACTACCTCAAACATTTGGTATTTCAAGAAGCCAGTTTGTGGGTTTTACTTTTCAGGAAATCAGGTATGATCTAGTTAAAACAGACAGAATGATGATGCAGAATTAGTATCACAAGTTGGTGGATATATTACAAAGCAGTGCAATATTACTCCCAAGACAAAAGCTTCAATGGTAGAAAAATATGCAACAGTCACTGGATGTAAAACAGGTGATGAATTCACATACTTAGCAAGGAAGCAAGGACTGTTCTGTTTGTTTTTAAAAGGAACCATGCATTTTTCCTTATGTTCAAATCCAAATTATTTGTAGATGTGAATCCCCAGGTGGATTTGGGAATACCTTCAGTACAGTGATGTGCAGTGGTCTACAGGACTAGTTTTACAAGCTGAAAGAGAAGCCTCCTGTACCAAACAACAGCGGGTTTGGTCTGCATCAGTGGCCTATGATACGATGAAGGGTGTTTTGTTGTTGTTGTTTGTTTTGTTTTGTTTTGTTTCTTTCCCATGGAAGCATTCTACCAAGTGCCTGAGTGCCTGAAAGCAAACATCTGCTTTTATATTCTGTGATTACTTTGGTAGCACAAATATTCTTACGGTGTTTTGTATTCTCTCAGGTATCTCAAAACCTGAGGGAATTTGACAATAGTCCTGACTTTTCCCTTACAGACATAACACACAGGCATAATTACAAGATACTTTTGGAGCTTAGTCTGTAACCTATCCTACAATTACTATGCTATCTCTACTGCCATGGAACAGGGTTTTCATCCACAACTAGCTTCATCTCCTCTGTGGCTAAGTTTAAGTTTATTTCTCCAGCAGTAATGAAGTAGGAAGAAATACTGACACAAATGTGCATATTAGGGAGGACAGCATTATGGCCAAGCCATGGAGAATGGTGGGAAGAGAGAAAATTAAGATTTTATTTTATACCACAAATGCTAGCTATAAAAAAAGAAAAAAAAACCTTACTTTGATAAGTACTGCCCTGAAGTGATATTTTTTTCATCTGTGTCCATGCAATTCATTGTACTTGGAATAAGTGCTAGTTCAGGCTGAATCATGGTGGCTGCTGCTACAGCTCTTGCTACCAGCTCCATTGCATCCTGTACGTAATACTCAAAGACTGATTGTGTTGTCTTGCCATGAGCAATGAGACCAAGTGGCAAACCTTCTGTCCTCAGTTCTTCTACATTCTGTGAATCCCCAATAATCCAGTGAAGTTCTGGAGGCATCACACCAAACTGGGTAGTTATTTCAAAAATTCTCCTTGTTTTTTCCATATCGCATCCAAACATCACTATAGTAGATGTTTCTTTGATATTCTCCAGATAAAACTGTAGGTAGTTCAGAAGGTCACTGGTTGAAGTGAGATTTGCTGTGATGTTTATAATGGATCCCAGGTGAAACTTGGAGCTCTGTTGTATGAGGAAGAGAAAATCTGTGATGTTCCACTCCTCCTGGCATACCATCAAGCTGAAATTATACCAGTTGTTCATTGCAAGGATTGAGAAAGTGACATCAGCATCAGAACTCAATGGGTTTTCTAAACTCATTTGCAGGTGAAGGGGATTCTGTAGTTAAAAATATGAAAGATACTGATTAGAAATATGCTGGAACCAAAGTTAATGTGTTTGCTTTACTTTTATATGAAGATCACATATTCATGCATGTTGTTCAAAGTAATCACCTGTTGATCAAGGTAATGGTGTGAGAAACACAGAAACTTAGACCAGCCCAAGCTTAAATGGACTACATGGGTTTCCTTGGCTTCATGAAGTTTGAGTCAACTTAAATAATCACCAAAGAGTAAGCTTCCAGTACTTTCATAGAATTATTCAGGTTGGAAAAGACCTCTAAGACCATCTAGTTCAACCTTTAGCTTAGTACTAAAGTTCACCACTACATCACTTAATAAAGTTCTAAGTCTACACATTTATTGAAGACCTCCAGGGAAGGTGATTCAACCGTTTCCCTGGACAGACTATTCCAATGCCACACAATCCTTTCAGTAAAGAAATTTCTCCTAATATCCAACCTAGAATTTCTTCCAATCAATAATTTGTATTTCTTTAAATACACGTATTTAATATAAATGTATTAATATAAATGTATTTTTGGATTTCTTGGTATTCTCAGTTGACGAATTCCACAGTCTCCTGACTGGACATATGAGAAGGTATGCCCTTATTGTTTGCATTCAGTCATGGTGTTAATATTTCGATTTAATGGATGCTGCTAAGTGCTTTGTTAAAAAGTTGCACTGGGTCTGGCTGGGATGGAGTTAACTTAAAGACGGATGGAGTTAAGTAAAAACAAAGAAAAACTCTCTGTTCTTTTAGTTATCTCTTTCTTATTTTTGGTATTTGGAGACATTTTCAACACAGACATGTGAGTAAGCCAATTAAACAGATCATAGCCTACAATCAATGCACATCATGTACTACCAATAAAACATGAGAAGATTGATTCTTTGGTAAAGGACAACCTATTGAATGCACAAGAGGCTAAGATATTCAGGCTCCATGATTTTTGAGCTGGAAAATATTCGATAAATAACCATTCCATACCAATTTTTTACATATTGTTGATAATACCACAGAACTTAGCTGCTTACATTTCCCAACATCATTGCTTTTAGCTGTATTTCTTCCAGGAAAAGACAAAAGAGAAAGGACATGAGGTTCATTAATCTGCTCCCTTGAGTATTTCCTCCTTTCTTATTATTTCATCCATTAACACTTTTTCCCATACTCTTACTTCTCCCACTTTCCTGACCCCCAAAATAAAATTAAATTTTATCTGAAGATTTAATAAGCAAGAATAAATGAAGGGAGCCAAACAACTTCTGACATGAAATGATTTTCTCCTTTACCAAAATGCTTCTATCAGGCCTTCATCTAGCATATATGCGTTACATTGCTTGGTTTCAGCTGAGAACTTGACAGTCCATAGTGTAGCTTTACTAAAACGTTATTCCAACTTAACTTTGGCATTTGATTCCAGCCATGAGACTGTTCAAGAAACAAACAAATGAAACAGTGAGTTATGAAATCAGCTTCAGTATTTAATTTGCTTGTGAGATCTTTGTTGTGGCTTAAACATTTGTCAGTTTTCATGCTCCCCCAAATCATATGCTACCCTACACGGGCTCCTGCGTTTTATCATCTTTCTATCCATTCTTAAGTTATTAAACACACTTCAGGTCTGTTCTTCATTCTCTTATATTTTAAGAAGTTAACATGTATTTATTATGTATAAGTGTGATCAGACCTTTACTCTGTTTAAAGCTAGTATAAAAAGCTGTCATTTTCATTTTGATAGAATTTTATCATTACAGACTCCAGTTTGGTTGGATCTTAGAAATGTCATTAGGAATAACTCAAAATTTACTGAAATAAAATCCTGGCTCTCCGATATAGATACAAGAGATGAATGAGAAAAACAAACGTACAAGAAAACAATGAACTAAAGAGCTAAACAGCATTTATAAGCAACAAGCCTTTACTGTGTTAATTTGTAGCTATGTGAATACATCACGTGTTTTCCAGAGCCCATAATTTAAATTCAGAGCTTGATAGAGAGAACGCTGTAATTGAAGATGCACTCAGCTCTTGTTATGTCTTGGTTTTGGTATCTGTGGCCTGTTTTTACACAGACACATGAATAAGCTAATTAAATAGATCACTGTCCACTATCAATGCACATCGTGTACTGCCAATAAGATGCAAGAGGATTGATTCTTTGATAAAGGACAAGTTACTGAATGCACAAGAAGCTAAACTGTGCAGACTGTGAGTTCTATGCTGGAAAACATTGCTTATTAATTAAAATACATGATTAGTTCAGAAAAAAAAAAGCTTTGTGCACAGCATCTGGATTTGGGAAGCAGATTTGAATAAATTAGTCTCTGATAACTCATTTAAGACAAGATTTTTTTTTTGCTAAGTTTATGAGATAATATAGCAAATTATCTCTAGTTTGTCTCTCACTTGAAATAGAAGGGAATAGAAGGAGTTTTCTTTTTGTCCTCTCTGCCCAAGATCAAGTAAAAGTATGAATATTTTTTACAAAATTATCTGCCTTCAACCAAGAAAACTTGTCAAGTCTATTGGCATGGTTAATTTGTTAGTTAAGAAATTAGTTATTCTATATAAGTAGAACATTTTAACAGAACATAGACAGCACACAACCAGAGCATACCTGTACCAATTAGATCAAATTTCTCTGGTATATTCAGAATCCTATCATCCCAAGCGTAGTTGTATAGCTATTATAATACAGGTGCAGGTATAAAAGAAAAAATCTAATGGATGCAGAAAAACAGCTGATGATTGACAGAATTTAGCAAGAATGTCTGCGTCTATACTGCTGAATAAAGCCACCCTACAAAACTTGTTCCTGGTTTTGTTTTGGGCCATGGCGATTAGCTCTGATGCCATGCACTGGCACTGTAGGTTGCAACACATTTTGGGGATCACTCGCAGTTGGCAGTATGGGTAAGACTGCCTGAGAAATGCTGCTCCATCTTACCCAGCAGGTTCAGATCTTCGAAAGCCTATCTGCACCATGGTAAGCCCAGTGCTTATGCACTAGGTTTCACACTATGCAAGACTTCTCCTTGAACATAGCACAGTTCTTCCAGTATTAAAACACTTTTAAAGACATACAAAAAAGACATATGAAAAAGACATACTAAAGGTACGAATTACACCTTAGGGTCACTGGACATCACACTGCACCTACAGCAAACAAAATACTAAGCACACATAGCCCAGAGAATGGGAAAGTCTCCTTTGGGACTAGAAAACTGGATTTAATTTTACTCAGCTGTGCAGATGATGACAGTTTCCATCAGACTTGTGGGTAGTCTCAGGTGTGAAAAGGACTCACTACCTAGTAGGGCAGATACAGGTTTAGTCCTTAAGAGCTTTCATGCTGGTCCCTTTCTTATGTGCAAAATAGTTAGGTGTGCCAAGTGTGATAAATGATTGAGTCTCAAATAGGATTCCAATTAAAGTTAGCAATTTATTAGAGGAATAAAGGCAAGCAAACAGCGCTGGGTGTGCTGGGAGTCTCTGCTCCACCAAGACGCACACCCCACAGTTCCCATTCCTGGCTTATATCCCCTCTACTAATGCATATTCATTAGTAGGCGTGTCCTCCTTCGAGCATGCCTTCTTCATCTTCTGGAATCTTCTCGAATCTTCTCAACCCCAGACCCCATGCATGCTCCCCCGCCCCCACATCCTTCTGCCTAGCAACAACACTGGTCCAGGCTGTTCCTGTCAGGTGACCACTGCAGAACACAATAACTATATATATACATTAACCATCTCTATTTCCTTAGTCTCGTGGTTATACAAGGATGTGTAAGACAGAAAGTCACATTTTATCATGTGGCCCTAGCATTGCTCTATATTGACACGAATCAGATGAACATATCTGGCAGGGCCCAAAGGGTTATGGTAAATGGGGCTGCATCAGGCTGGCGGGCGGTCACCAGTGGGGTCCCTCAAGGCTCCATTTTAGGGCCGGTACTTTTCAATATTTTTATAAACGATCTGGATGTAGGAATAGAAGGTATTTTGAGCAAGTTTGCTGATGACACCAAACTTGGAGGAGTTGTGGACTCGAATGAGGGTGGAAAGGCCTTGCAGAGGGATCTGGATAGGTTGGAGAGCTGGGCGATCACCAACCGCATGAAGTTCAGTAAGAGCAAGTGCCGGGTCCTGCACCTGGGACGGGGAAACCCTGGCTGCACGTACAGACTGGGCGATGAGACGCTGGAGAGCAGCCTAGAAGAGAGGGATCTGGGGGTTGTGGTAGACAGCAAGTTGAATATGAGCCAGCAGTGTGCCCTGGCAGCCAGGAGGGCCAACCGTGTCCTGGGGTACATCAAGCACGGCATCGCTAGTAGGTCAAGGGAGGTGATTGTCCCGCTCTACTCTGTGCTGGTGCGGCCTCACCTCGAGTACTGTGTGCAGTTCTGGGCACCACAGTATAAAAAGGACATGAAACTGTTGGAGAGTGTCCAGAGGAGGGCTATGAAGATAGTGAAAGGCCTGGAGGGGAAGACGTACGAAGAACGGCTGAGGTCACTGGGCCTGTTCAGCCTGGAGAAGAGGAGGCTGAGAGGAGACCTCATCACAGTCTACAACTTCCTCGTAAGGGGGTGTCGAGAGGCAGGAGACCTTTTCTCCATTAACACCAGTGACAGGACCCGCGGGAACGGGGTTAAGCTGAGGCAGGGGAAATTTAGGCTTGACATCAGGAGGGGGTTCTTCACAGAGAGGGTGGTTGCACACTGGAACAGGCTCCCCAGGGAAGTGGTCACTGCACCGAGCCTGACTGAATTTAAGAAGAGATTGGACTGTGCACTTAGTCACATGGTCTGAACTTTTGGGTAGACCTGTGCGGTGTCAAGAGTTGGACTTGATGATCCTTAAGGGTCCCTTCCAACTCAGGATATTCTATGATTCTATGATATCTCACACAAGGTAGTCCAACAGACTGTTCATGTATTGAGACACTGCTTCTTCACTGAATACAGATGGGTTTAGGTTAAACTGTTTTAGGCTGAATGTGCTTTAAAAACTAGTTCTTGATGTTAAACCATCCATGTTTCAGTTGGCACTTTCTAAAGGCAACAGGTACATCTACATTAGCACTCATCTCAATGATTTATAAATTGCAAAATTCCTTGTTAACATGCTTGGTCAACTTTCAGCCCTACCAAACACACTATCTATCTTTTTTTCATTTAATGTTCTGGGAGCAGATGGTAGTTTGAAGGGAAATGACTGCAAATTCGTCTTCAGAACTCTTCTGATACAATGATATGCATAATATTCATCTAGTAGGTATCTGTCTTTTGCTTAACCTTCAGCCAATCCTCAGCCCACCATGCAAACACCCCTGTAGACTTTGGAAAGGAAGAGGCAATTTTGTCATACCAGCAGTTAATGTCTGTTTTGTATTGGGATTCAGCACAGGGAAACTCTGTCAGCAATGCTGGTTCACAGCTCAGACAAGAACTCTGGCCAGCTCTTGAGAGCTTAGGTTGATTTTACTGCTTTATATAGAGATGTATGGAATTAACACCCTTTTAATATTATTTTGAAAGGTTTATTTTTCATTTGTAGGATGCAATTGAATATATGAGGCCTGAAAAAATTACACAAAATCAGGATGTAAGGATACGGACTTTGATATGGCAGTGTTCTTAATTCTTTTATGTATTTTTGTTAATTCATTGTTCTAAAAAATAAACAATTATTGCTTTTTAATGAAGAACTTCCAAAAAATGTTTATTCAGTGATTCAGTACCAATCCCAGAAACCGCATACTTTCATAGCAAAGGGTTTTGACAACTTAAATGATAGTTTAGATGTGTATAACTTTGTACATATCCTGAAATAGAAGATTTATGAGATAATACCAGTGTATTGAACCATGCCCATCCATCATTATCAAAGTTCTTAGGCAGACACCTTTATTACTTGACTTTGGAAATTATTAAAGTTTGACTACTTCAGTCAAACTGTCAATGAAATTTTGTATAGAAAATCAATTGCTTTGCTTAAATCTGACTTTAAGCTGTCATTAAAGGTTATGGCTTGCATCAGTTTTTCTCTAAATTATGCAGAGAATTAAAACTCATTTGAATAATGTTAATTGTGATTTATTTTTAATAATGTATTTGCATTTGCACAGCCTCAGTAGCAAAAACATTTTCTGTTTATGAAGACTTAATTTATTGCTGCACATCATTAGTTTCTGTTTTATAAACCAGCCATGATGAACTTGCCTTCAGTTTTTACTGGGTAAGGAACAGGCCTAGAATCCTTAATTTCTGACTAATTGCCTTTGGATCAGATACCAACAGTCTTTCCACTGACTTTCAGTGGGCTTTGGATCAAGCTTTTCATAGAATATAAAACTTTACATGGTCTGATGTGTTTCACTTTCTTACATCAAAAGAGACAGTAGCTACTTATTTGCTTTCTGTATCACAACCAGAACAGTTTTTAGTTTAATTGCCTGAGATACCTTAGATAGTAGGTTCATTTAACAACTGAAACATGATTTGCATTTCATTAATGCATTATTTTCCAAGGCTCTGTTTCAGTGGTCTGTAGAACTGTTCTTAGCCATTGCAAATCTTGTGAACACAACCAATGCCTGGAGCTAGACTGTACCCTGAAGAATCTGACCATTTATCTCTTCATCCAAAACAGTAATGCTAATTAGGCATGCTGACAGTATTTTATTTGACATTATGATAGATTCATTAGCAAAGCTAAAAGCGAATATTTTTTGCCAACTGTTTAAAAGTAAGTAATACACTAAAAGTATTATTCCCCACTGATTCTCAGGGGCAATGATAGTACTAAAATATTTATTTATGATAAGAAACAAAAAAGGATATATAATTACATCAGAGCAAGTTCTGTTGAAGGAAAAAAAAATGCCTTCTCGCTTTCAGTGCAAGAAGCTGTGGGGACTCGCAGCTTTACAAACAGAGCTGAATGGAAGCAGTGAGCAAACTGATGCTGCAGCCTTAAAACCCAGGGAGATCTTTATTCCATGGCTGAAATTATAAAGTTTAGGCTTAAAACCCAGTTCCCTAGGGGCTAAGTGATGACCTTTTCATCACTTTTCATGACTTTTCCTTTCATGCCATAATGAAAGATGCTATGAAATATATATATATTTTTTCGTTTGATATCCACCTTTCTGCTGAAACTGCAGTGTTTCACAGAGGATTTTGTGTTGGCAGGGTGCAGGAAGCACTGTAGATGGCGAGGTCCTGCCAGCCTGCCCAACCAGCCACTGAGCTGCCCACTGTACCACTTCTGTGTGGTCCACTTGGAAGAGTGGTGGGGAGTCAGGAGAGTGGGAACACTTCCTCTCCCTTCACCAGAGTCACTGATTGTCTCACCCCACAACCATTGAGAAGGGAAGCTTAAAGCTCTCTGTATCTTCCATGTGAAGAAAATTAATTTCCTTGCCTCAGTCATTAGCCTAAAGAGCTCAGCATGTCCTTGGTGTCAAATCCTGTGCTTGTGCTGAAGGGTCAAGAGAGCTCAAAGGACTAATGGGAGATCACAGCCCTTTGCACACAACCAAGTCTTGATTTCTTGTTGGGATGGCCCTGGTTGTGTGTTCTTCTGAGCATCTGGATTGGTAGCACTGGGAAGAGAGGAAAGGTGTGCTCCAGCAAGTCCACTGCTGTGCAAGTCCACTGCTGTGCTGCAAAATCAGGGCAGTAAGAAACCTGTTCTGCCCGAGATGGAGACTATGGCCCAGAAGTCAGTCACACATCTGCAGGTTCTCACAATCATGTGTGCAACATCCAGACTTTTTCCTCAAAATTTGTTCTTCTATTCAGCTGCAGTGTTTTCCACAGGTGGAAGGAAGGTCTCCCACCAGAGCTCAGCCTCAGGACAGTTATTTCTTTCCCCTCCAGTGCAGCTCCTGCAGAGCCAAGAGTGGTGGGCAGGGCAGGCACACATCCACGGTTCCTCTGTGAAGAGCACAGGGGACTGGGCTCTGGTATAATGCTGCTTCCAGGCTTGCTTCCAGACCCAGCTAAGCCCCCAGAGGCTTGTCACAGACATCACTAACCATTAGATTCAGCTTCTAGGCCTTCATCCAGAAAAACACTTAAACATCTACTTAAGCAGGATCAGTATGATTAAAAATACCAGTGCCTTCTGCTATTTAAACAGCAGAATAGTCCCATCTTTTGGTTCTCTAGGGAAGAAAATCTCATACACAGATGATTAGGACTATTAATCAGTTTTAGAACAAGCCTCTATCAAGCAAATGGATGTCTCCTGTGTTGGCCCAAGAAGAGGAGGATGACTTTACTAATTCCTCTTTTTTTCATGTTTTGCATATCTTCTGCCTTCACATATACACCTCATAATACATAGCATCATTTGAAACACAGTAGATCCCAAAATTAGGGGCTATTTTTTGCAAACAGTTTCAAAATTTCTGAGAGAGAAAAGCCTGCTTAAACTAGCAAAAGCTGTTCTGATTCTTGCAGCAAAAAAAGCCTGGCATCTGTCCAGGCAACGCTTATCAGCAGATCCTAACAAGGCAACGACTGTTGATTTAACAAGAAATAACACACAAACCCGCAACAGTTAGATTAATTTAAGGTTTGACTTAGTTTGTCCTCAGAATGATTCCTCTACTTAGACCAGACAGTCATGACTTTGGGTTGCTTAACATCTCTAATGGCTACATAAAAATACTCCAATCTAATCCTAATCCTAATATATACAGTTCTCTAGAAGGTCAAACAGGCAATATAAAATATGAACATTCAGTCATTCATGGAAAGTAAGGCCCATCATTTATCTTCATAGCCACTTATAAATTATCATAAGTAATATTACTTTAAAAACTTCAAGGTGTTCTTTGCTTCAGGGAAAAAAATGAAAACAAACAAACAAACAAACAAACAAAACATAAAGTTCAACAAAGAGTATTTCATACAGGTGCTAAGACCCAAAATAGTTTTTCCTTCCCTAAAATGTCTCTTTACAGTTAGCAGACAGATGATTGCTAACACAAACAGATCAGGGAGAATTGCATTAATTCTCTGTAACAGGCTTTTTTCCATCATCAAAATGCCAATGCAATGCTCTAGAGAAACTCTGTGGTGTGCTTTGTATATGGGAGAAAGAGTTGGCCGGGTTCTTTTTTGTGAGTGGCTCTGGCTTCCAAGTGCTATCGTACTGTAAATGGGAGATATAAAAGTGGGAGATATTTTCTTGCTTTTAAAGAATAAACTATTTGTAGGGAATCCAAATTATTACTACCTGCTCTTAACCCAGCCATTAATTCATAACATTTGTAAATAATTATTTGTTCTTTTCTTATATCAACAGTTACATGAGGAATCCTCCTTTTTGTGGGAAGGTGTGATTTGTAGTCAGTGTCTGCAAAGCCATTGTAAACATTTGTATAAATGATGCCAGGTGATATTAAATGCACATATTAGCCAAAACAGACAATTCATTACTGCACAGCAGTATTTCTAGAAGCTCAACACCATTACAGAATCAGGTTGTTGCACCAAAGCACACACATACCATCAGGCACAATAAGATATTCGCTAGCTCTGCCTCAGGCTTCCTTTACAATGCCATTTCCCAGTAAGACACTTTCTTACAGCTGACCTCACCTAGACCATCATGCCCATGAGCAGGATTTCTCATCTGGTGTTTATGCTACACACAAGAAGACCGATCACAAGTCCTTCCATGCTTGCAACGGATGCAAAGTACAGGGACAGTTCCACAGAAGCATATCTTTTGAGGGTTCATGTGAACGCCACTGCAAGCATGGACAGTTGGAAAACAACACTTAGTAGAATTTAATTCTTCCTTTAAAGGTACATAATTCAAGGACATTCAACCAACTCATAGCTCTTCAGCAGAATGTCTAACGGTGTCTGTTTGCTCCTCAGTTGAGTGATGCAATCACAGACTCTGGTGTTTTTCACACATCAGTTATTGCCCAGAGAAGCTGTGGATGCCCCATCCCTGGAGGTGTTTAAGACCAGGCTGGAAGAGGCCCTCAGCAACCTGATCTAGTGGGTGGCATCCCTGCCCACTGCAGGGGGGTTGTAAGTGGGTGATCTTTAAGGTCCCTTCAAACCCGAGTCATTCTATGGTTCTGTGATCAGTCAAAAGTTCTCTGTGTTAAAGTGACGCCAAAGCAAACCTCTAATTGCAGAGGTCTTGCTGGATCTAGTGGGTACGCATAGAGGGCAAGGGCGACCTAAGCACCTCACCACCAGATGCTGCTCTCAGGGTGCAGCTGGAATAGCTGGTCTCTGGTAGTGAATGAAGTAGCAGGTCTCTGGTAGTGAACTGAGTAAGCTGCAACGCAGCCAGCAGTAGTAGACCCAAAACCATGGCAGCACATGGGAGAGGACAATGTAAGCACTTTGGGGTTGCAGAGTTACAGATCTGCCTCCTCCATCCTGTCGCTCATAACATCTGAGGTGCAAACAGAAGTCTCTGTTGCTGTAAAGCAATTCTCCTAACACACCAGTGCTGCTGTCTTAGCTTGAAGGTCATGTTTTAGGTGGCTATCAGAGCACTCCATGTCTATCTTTGAATGGAAGAGCTCTTCTTACTATCAATATATTTTAGAGTGATTACTAACAACCTTAGATAAAGGAGTCAGGTAGATGTCATCTGGCTGCAGTAATAAAATGTTAGTTGACTTATCAAGAAATTGCAGCTCAAAGGCCACTGAAAACAAAAACAAAACAAACAAAAAAAACACACAGGAGGGCTTGTGTCAAGGACCCACATAAGTATTATCACAAGATGACAGCACAAGTCTTGACACTGAAAGCACAGGATGGCAAAAGAGGTGCCAGAGCTAAAAACCACCACTCACCAATGGTCAGTTACCAGTCAATAAGAGACTGTAACTTTGCAAGCTGAGAAAAATTGGTTTTAGGGAGAGCAAATAAGTATCCAACATGTTTTATGTCCCATATACCATAAATGCATATATAAGATGGAAGTGCAAATGAGAGAGAAATTGTCAACTAAGTACGGCAGATATGCAAACAGCATTAGCGAACATACAGAAATGACCAAAAGTAAACTCAGGGAACAAACTCCAACCATCAACATAATACTCCTCCCTTCAGAGATCTCTGAACACACACTACTTTCCATTATACCAATTAAACTGCCCCTGAGAAGGCACTCTTGCTCTGACTCCCTAAAGGAGGTCTGTGATGTTGACCTAGAATCCCAGAGATGCATGGAAAGGTGAGCCTAACACCTGAGAAAAGGGAAGTGTGTGCATGATAATTCCAGTGATGTTGTTGCTGAAAATGAGCTGTAATATTTGGATAATTTGTCTCTAAGTGTTAGTATCATTGCTGTGTGACCAGTAATACTACTTTGATTAGACTGCTATGACATTAACTAGGACTAACACTAAATTCTTGGCTTTGCATATTGAACGTATTTCCATAGCTTGTGCTAATTGCATGCGGTGTTTGCTCTGATGCCTCACTCTTGAGGACTACTATTAATACAATGCAAAGAGTTACAGAGAATTTGGCAACCCAAGATGTAATTACAATGCACATTGCCAAGCATTGTTCTCCACCAGCCTCCTTGGCAAGTCAACCCTGCTGAGCTCCTCTGTATAAAGAGCTTTTGCAATGGCATTACCATCCTGGCTCTGTTACAACAGCTCCTACCTTCCCATCAGCATGATGGACCTGTTGCAGTCCATCACTGCTTTTTCACAAGCACTAGAGGCTATGAGTACACTTTCAATTAGACCTAACTTTTAAGACATGAGCAAAATTCTGTCCAAACAAAAGGAAATGAATCCAGGAGAAAATGTAGAATGTAAAGTGAGTAAAGAGAAGACTGATTCAGGTTATGAAGGTAAAAGAAGTTTGATTCTGTTCTATAAAAGCTGCTATTGTCCTTGTGGTTATGTAACCCTGTACCCACACAGCACTTTATCCAATTAGATTTTATTCACCACTAACACCTGCAGCAAGGAACAAAATCTGGAGCACTTTTTTTCACCCACTGGTCCAATTCCAGCCTGGCTTAAATGTGTCTTCAACTCGCCCAGTGCATTTTCATTCCCTGTACTTGCAGAAGCTCTGTCCCATGTCTCGTTATTTTTACAAATGACTATGTGCCTGCCAATAGTCTGTGCAGTGCTATCTGGTGTTTGCAGCCCAGCAGAGTGAAACTAGGCCATTTGATCCTGGGGACAAACAGGGAAGGAGGTGGCAATTCACCCAAAAAGCTTTTCCTGGTTCTCCCAAGGCCATACCATGAAGTGATGCTGCTCCTGGAGCACAGTCACCAGTCACCAAGTTAGCATACACAGCTTCAAATGCCCCTGTGTGCTGGAGAAGCGCCTGTGGGGTGTTAGCATGCAGTTACCGAAATAACAGCTCTCTATGGCAAGGTACAGTGGGAGAAATGAATGCTCATCTGTGTCCTGCTCCTCAGAAAGCCAGCACCAGCTCATCACTGCATCCTTGTTTGCTGAGCCTTATTCTGGGCATGTCGCACAGGATTAATTTCACCTAGAGGTACATTTTACTCTATATTGATTTTTTTGTATGGAAGAAAGCTGGGAATTAAGCTTGCAAAGACTGATCTCTTAACTCTGTTCAATGAGGCCAGGGCAGATTAAGTTAGTATTTCATCTTTCTGAGGCTAGACATCATGGCTCTAAGGTGAATTCTGTGTGTACTTGCTAGGCTAAAAATCAGGAGTAGCATTAAAATATCTCCGCTTGAGGTTTCCTATTTAATTCACCAAGGATTTAATTAGAAAGCTGGGAAAGCACAAAGAGTTATAATTGCCTCTTAGGGGAAAGGCATGAGGAGGAGGAAACTCCAGTCGAGCACCTCTTTTAAAAACAAATACTGCTGATTTTTACATTTATTTTCTAAACTGGCAGCCCTGAGGGCTTCCTCCCTCCTCAGGGTATTTCCCCCTGCCGTGCCCTGGGGGCTGCGGCCCTTCTAGTGGGGCTGAGGCTGAAGGGGGCCACCTGGGGCCAGGCTCCCGTTAGATGGTAGCTGAGGCCTGTCTGGAGACTGGCTGGAGGCCCTACCAGAGGCTTCAGTTCCCCATGGAGGCCTTGTCCCGCTCCATGGAGGCCACCCTCCTGGGCAGGAGACAGCCAGCAGCAGCGGAGGGTGACGCGCCAGCCAGTGCTGGCAATTACTTCAGGAGGATAAAATGAATAAACTGGGAGGCGGGATGCTTGTTGGCTTGCAGGCTGCAGATTTACGAGCCTTCAATAGGAGACAAATGTGTGACTTTTGGAAATGCTGCAAAGCCTAGTAACTTACATTCACTTTCAATTTTCAGTCACTGGTCCCTGTTTTTCCTTCCCAATCCTGGATTCACTGTCATAAACAACAACAGGCAACAACAAAACCCACCACCAATAAAACCACAAGACAACCGTAATACAGTTTGGAAATTTCGTCACACACTGCCGATCTCTCTCCTGGGCATGCAGCAGAAATGTAAGGCGTGATCCTGTGATCTGGAGCGCCCCTTCCACCAAAGGCAGAAGTGTTTGAGCTTCCAACCACACACTTTGCAGCCACCCACATGAGCGTGCGACGGGCTGTGCGGTGTGCTGCTACCAAGCTCAGAGGGAGAGCAGGAGGAGCAGGAGACACAAGCCCTGGATGGGTGTCGAATACAGAAACTGGGCAATCTTGTCTGAAACCCCTGCCCTGCCTCATGCTCCCTTTGTGAGCAAGCACCTTATCTTGGAGGATATACCAAGATTTTGCCAGAAGCAGAATCTAGGGCTCAAAACTCCTATTCATTCCCATGCTAGACACAGCTGCCTCCATAGATAAAACAATGTGTGCAGTAACAAGCATCCATTCACTTTATGGGTTACTGTTAAATAATTTGGACATTTGCACCATTACACTACTCACAGCATGCTGGTCTGTCTTTCTTATTGACCCAATGATGCTTGCCTCATTGGGACCTGATGCCTGCAACCTTAGTATTCTGCAGTTGCTTCATTAGTTCTAAGTGGGTAAACACGTTACTGATAATCCATTGTGTTCCAACAGAGTCTCATACACAATGAAGAAGCCAGACCTTAAGGTAATAGACAGTGCACAAAACAGACAGGGTTTACAGGTGGTACTGTCGTGGGGGCTGGGAGAATGCATCTAGTCACCCCCCGTGACTGCTTCAGCCCTTGATGTATAAAGGGCAAGACCATCAGGTGGACATTTACAGCTTCATTTTGTGACTCAGTCTACTGTTCTCACTTAAACACTTGACAAAAAATACACAGTACCATCACCTCTCTACTGTGCACAAATATTTGCGTTGATTATAGCTACCATGTTTTCTTTTATCTTGCACCTATCATGGACATTCAGACCAATGATAAAGTGATGGCATGGAGATTTTAAGTCACTGTAAAATATGAATGATACCTATTTATCCCTCCTTTGCACTGGCCACTGAGTCTGGACTCAGAGGATCAATGGCAATTGATGCTTTCTGGACTTGAAGCAAGGTACCCATTTGTATGCATTGGCATGTGATAGTTGGCACAGACTGAAGATAAATATATGACCGCACACATTGGGAAAAACAGCACACCGCGCTTGACAGGACCATCGGGCTGTACTGAGGACTTGTACCGCTGTCTGCCACCATCACTTGACAGCAGCCAGCACTGATCACAAGATGCTGGCACTGGCCAAGTCTCTTTAAGTGCAGCTCTGCCCATGAAAGGGGAGTTGGCTCCAGCATTACGCTGTCAGAATAATCTCATCAGTTTTGCCCTGCAGATCCCTTTCTGCTATTGTAGCAGAATGCCACAGCTGCCCTGGGAGTGAGGGCTAGGTTCTTCCCCCTTGGAAATCTCATGGAGATGGAGTTACCTGCAGCTTCCCCCTTCCTTCAGCATATCCACCCAAATGCATGCTATTACACTGCACAGAGTCAGGGGAAAAAAAGGAGAAAAAAGGAAATACGTACAGTGCCAAAGAAATACTAGATCTTCCCTTGTTAACGAAAAAACTTAATAGCATATCAATAACAATAATTCAGCGTACTGCTCTTACTAGCAAAACCCGTGATGACAGAGAAATTCAATATACTTTTCATCTTACAGAAAAAGAAGTAGTAAGGACCAACTGGGCAGAGCATTGTGATGGAATTAAATATCAAATTGACTTAATTGTAAGCAAAGATGGACATCCTATTTATGCAAAAACTTGTTTGTACTGCTACTTTATGTTCCTTGAGGGAGAAAAGGAAAAAAATGTTGTGGCAGGTTACTGGGGTTAGCTTCATTTATGAGAAGGTAATGAAACTAACAGCAGCCATTCAGTAGGGTGGATGTTATTGATGGGCAGAACACTCTGCAGTGTGGCCATGAGGGGAAAGGTCTTTACAAACCTAGTTTTCTCTTCTATACTGACTTGACCTTCTCTGCGGCAACTCCTTTAAATCTCCACTACCTCAACATTCCGCTCCTACAAAATAATGCATCTCCTCCTTGAGATTATGTGAGGTTTGCACAACCCTGTGACAGCTGAAAACGGTTCCACTCACTGAAAAGCACCTGTTACCCAAGCACATTGGGTATTTATTTTTTAAGAGTTTTGTGCTTTAGGATCTAGGAAGGCTACACATTTCTGTGAAACAAAACACTCTCAAATACTCTGCACCATAGGAATAAATAAACTCCTGTCAGTGCTGAGCTGCCTACTGACACACAAGACACCTTCACCCTCACTGCTCAGCTCTAAAAAAGTCTTGCATCAAAGCTAGGCACTCATTAGGTCAGCTCTTTTACCGTGACGTCAGCAGGTGGGTGACATGCCGGCCCTCATCTCCTACTATAATGAACCCAATGAGCACATGTCATCAGCCAGACGGGGATCTCTGGGTGTGGGCTGGGTACAGCTGGGGCAAGTCAGCATCCTGGTTTCCCTAACTGCAAATCTGGAAACACAATGTCTGTATTTGTGGATCCGCCTGTATGCGGCTGCCCTCCCCTGCACTTGATGGCTTGCAAACCCTCAGAGCACCGCGGCTGTGGCTCATCGTGAGCATGAGTGGCACCTCTCCTATTGGAGCCACCATCCCTCCCACTGCCCTCGCCAGCACAGGGCCATGGACAGCATTGCGGTCCAGCCTCGTACTGCCAGAGTTTGTGAGTTTATCAAATGAGGCAAAAGTTACAGGTTTAACGATCTGGGAACCCATCTTGAGTTATGCAAAATGCATGGAGTTAGGTATTCACAAAATAGCCTCGGTATAATTGTTGGCATGTGGATTGTTTGCAAACAGCTAGCACAAACTACTTGGTGTTAATCATTTGTTCCATGACATAGTTAGTCATGCACTATTTCTGCTTCTTGAGTCGGTGATTGTATCCTCCTAAAGGAGAGGATAAGAACCAGTGAAAATGAAGCACACCCTGGGATGGATAAGCAGTTGTGATAAAATACAAAAGCGTCATGTCTCACTAATCTCAGCGAAATGCTTGTGTCCATTCATATCCATGCAAATAATCCACAATGGCTCTGCACAACCTGGTAACCACACCTGGGGACCAGGAATCCATGTTGGTGCTTTTTGGCTTGGTGAGTCTTTTTAACTCTCCAAACAACTGCAAGTGCTGTAGAGGAGTACCTAATTCCCCCAGACAACCTGAAAGGAAGGAATGACAGAGCACCGCTCTTATGGATTTGACAAGAACATACAATCAAATCTGCGCGCTCTCTGCAGGAAATGATGGTGCTTCAGGGGGAGAGAACCTATAATAAAAATCACAGAAACAGTGTATATCCTGGAGAAACTGGAACATATTTTTTCCTTCCCTTTCCCCATATCAGATTCTCTCTGTGCTTTCGTGACACCAGCACTTGAATGCAAGTTTGGGTAAGTTTTTCAAAGGATAAATTATGTTTCTACACATTTCAGTGACCTGGAGCTACAGAAGGTGAAAAAAATATAAGCTCTGAATTTTGATATTTTGCATCGACATGGAGGCTGCACTGCCCCTTTTGAGCAAGGGAGCTGAAATATTCTGTAAAATTCCCTGCTTAAAACCCTTGGTGGTACCACACAGAACACCAGGATGTATTATTAATAAGTCTGAGCGAAACGGTCAGCCAGCTGTGAGAACACAGGAATAGAGAGACACTCATAGAAAGCACCATCTTCAGTGAAAGGTTTGCTCTGGAGCTTTTTTCCTGAAAGAAAAGGAAGGTAAACAATGTTTGTTTGGAGACCATTCTTAAACTGACAGGAGATTTTGTAAACACCTCTGTTAGGGTTAAGAAACATTTCTTGGTAATGGGATGAGAGATTCATAGCCAAATATTATCGTGTATATAATGAAGAAAGGCATAAATAATGATAGGAGGAGGGAGAAGACAAGACAGGCCTTGAGAAGTGAAACATGAACAACTTGAGCCTTGTTTAAAAAGATAAGTTGGATAAGGGGGGGTTAGGACTGAAGCCAAGAACTAATTAAAGTCAAGAACTGAAAAGGAGCATGCGCCAAAGAGGAAAGGTGAAAAGTTTAACCCTGAGGATGACTCCTTACTTCATCTGGACGACCCCCAGGACGACCACCAGAGAGCACCACGCATGTGTGAATGGGAGGAGAAATAATTAACATACGAAGTGAGGCTGATATTGTAAATATTAATGAATACTAATGAATATGTAACTTTTAGGATATTAATAGCGATCGGGATGTAACAGGACTTGAAGCCAGATTTGGGCGCCTGCCCCTGGTTTCCAGCGCTGAATAAAGCACCTTCATATAATCACCTTGTGGTTATGTGTCTGCTACGCTAACATCTCCACAATGTTAAGCCAGGGGTGGGGGACACTGGGCAAGGCGGTGCGAAGGTTGTAGGAACAGCACCCTCTGTACTCCTGGTGAAGGAAACAGGACTTGTCCCCGCAGTGGGCAGTGCTGGTCTTCTCCTGTCCCACTCCGTGCAACGAGAAGCGCTGCTCACTCCTGATGCAGTCCTGGACATGCTTGCTCTCAGGGCTGGCTATTTCTTTCTCCCCACACCGCTCACTCTTCGGAAGGAAGGACGCCACAGTAGCATACGACCGCTCCAGCAGAGACCATGTCATGGTTATGCGAGGCCGGGGCCAAAGGCACTTGCAGACTCAGTGCTCCATTTACAGGCTGGCAACTGGCTGCTGCTGCTTTTGACAGGCCTGCAGAACCACTAACCTCCCAGAGGAGACCCCTGACAAAGCAAGGAAGTTCAGCCGGCCCTCTCTGGTCCCAGACTCCTGTCCTTAGTCCATTGTATTTTCCTATAGATTTTTAAACCTCCGTTGGAGAAGACTGAAATCTCTGTTTGAGTCCTCAGTTCAATGGTCAGACTGAATTCTCATTTCTCGCCCTCTTAACAACAACAAGAAGCCATTTTGCTGCTTGTTATTCTCTAATAAGATTGCAGTAATTTTGTATAGTTCTCAGAAAACATGCATTTGCTCTTATAATGCTGCAATAAGTAGAGTCCAGAAAAAGATGAATTGTCTGAATTATCCAGGAAGTCTGAATATATATATATATATTCTTTTTTTTCTTTTTTTTTTTTTTTGTTAACAATGCCAAATGCATCAGAAACAACACATATATACTCAAATGAAATTATTCATTTCAGCTGTTCTCATACTCAACATTTGCTTTTCATGAACATTTAAGTAATCCAATTACACCAGGACAAATGTTTGTAAAAAATGAACAACAGAAGCGTATGCTTGCAGTATTTGCAAGTTTCATCTTCCATGTATGTCTCCAATTCTCATGTTCATCAGCTTGGAAGAGAAAAAAAAATATGACGTGGCTTAGCCAAGCAACCAAAACCATATCTCAAACTGGTCCCAGTTCAAAGCCAGGAAAGTTTTTACATAAATTTTTGGAAGCTCCAGGATGCAGTTAGCCCTAGTTGCTCATGCTTGTTCCAGAAATTTCAGGCGTTTTTCATGCAGAAAAATTGTCAATAATTATCAGATATATTATTCACTGTGAGTTCTCACTTAAAGTACACTTCTGGGGTGGAATACAAGAGCAGTATGACCTGGGCAACAAGCTCCTGTTCTCTAAGAAAGGAATCTTTCTTATGCTAATCATGTGGTATGCTGCATCCCACCACAGGTCTCAATTTGCAATTTATTCTTTTGCTGTGAACCTGTATGGGTTGTGAATGCCCACAGAGGACATCATGGAACAGCTAACTTTCACATAACTACATGTTACATATTTATATGCACTGTCAAAATGGTGGGAAGATCACAGAATCACAGAATTGTAGGGGTTGGAAGGGACCTTGAAAGATCATCAGGTCCAACCCCCCTGCCTAAGCAGGTTCCTTAGAGCAGGCTGCCCAGGTAGGTGTCCAGATGGGCCTTGAATATCTCCAGGGAAGGAGACTCCACAACCTCCCTGGGCAGCCTATTCCAGTGCTCCATCACCCTCACCATGAAGTTCTTTCTCATGTTGGTGCAGAACTTCCTGTGCTCCATCTTGTGGCCATTACCCCCTTGTCCTTTCCCCACAAACCACTGAAAAGAGGTTGGCCAAATAATTATAAACATTGATGAGATCCCCTCTCAGTCTTCTCTTCTCCAGGCTGAACAGACCCAGGTCTCTCAGCCTTTCTTCATAGGGAAGATGCTCCAGGCCCTGTATCATCTTTGTGGCCCTCCGCTGGACTCTTTCCAGGAGATCCCTGTCTTTTTTGTACCAGGGAGCCCAGAACTGGACACAGTACTCCAGGTGAGGCCTGACCAGGGCAGAGTAGAGGGGGAGGATCACCTCCCTTGACCTGCTGGCCACACTCCTTTTAATGCACGCCAGGATCCCATTGGCTTTCTTGGCCACCAGGGCACACTGCTGGCTCATGGTCAACCTGTCATCCACCAGGACCCCCAGGTCCTTCTCCTCAGAGCTCCTCTCCAGCAGGTTGTCCCCTAGCCTGTACTGATACTGGAAACTAGCAGGCTGAGCTATTTATAAATAAGTGTCTTATTTTTGGTGCTCTTCAGAAAATGTGATGAACAGTGAATGATGAGCAATTTATGTTGCTGATCATTTGTATCGCAATAGAGCATTGCGGTCTTTTTCTGGAGTCAAGTCTCTGTTAATTTAGGATCTGTATTATCCTACAGTCGAAGACAGGACCTCAGAACAAAGACCTGTGGGCAAGACGAAGAAAGGATGAAAGAAGCAAGGTGCAATGAAAATGGAAGAGTAGGTTTGAAAATGGTGTAGCTGAGTAAAAGTTGAGGGTTCTTGTGGATTTTGGGCATCAATATTCAAAATAGACCACTCATCCATCTCTCTCTCTCAAAAAAAGATCTCAGTATGAAGGAATACTTTCCCACGAGTATTCTGCGCTGGAGGATTTTCTATTTATACAAGGAAAGATAAAATTAAACAAAATGTGGAATAATTAATGTGAAATATTTACTGGCAGAAGAACTACGTGCTCTGAAGAGATCTTACAAGTCTAATAATGAAGAAAGCAGGTTTTCATTAACAAGTGTACACTTGTTACCCTGTACTAAGTAAATAATTCATCTGTGTAAAAGGATGATCATAAGGGTGACTGGATAATGATCATTTTGCCTTCCCAGGGCTGACTGCTGATGCAGGATTCTTCCTTCATCAGAAGCCACAAGGGTATTGTTAACCACACCAGTCTATCTAACACATTTCTATACCAATACATTATATAAGAACTATCAAAGACGTGATTAATAGGTGTTTTTTTTCTCTCCAGAATTCCTGGGAAATTAACACTGATGCCATCTTTGATCACTGCCTCCCTATTTTTCACTCCAAGAAAAACACCCAGTTGAGCTGAGCCTGCCAGCTGCACTGATCAGACACATCTACTCACACCCTGAGCACGCCTGGAAACCAGCGAGGGGAATACTGCTCCTCCCAACCTCTCTGTGCCTTTCAGACTCAAGCAGCAGCTAAACTCCACTCTACCAAGTCTTCTGCACAGCTTAGCATCCCCTGCCTCATGAAAAACATAAATGAGGTATTTGAAGCTCTGCAGCAGACAACTTTATTGATGCCAGAGTGAGTTTGGCAGGAGCTGCCCCTCTGGGTGGCTTGCAGCAGCTGTGGATCGCTGGCCTGCCATACCAGGCAGTATAACTGTTTTTGCCAAACTGGGAACAAGGGGGGATGCGGGGATCTTAGGGCACCGAACTCCCTTGGGCACACCGTTTTCTTCTGGGGTCCTGAGGCACCCCAGCCAGCATCACCAAGTGTCACCAGTACCAGCTGCGTGCTGATGGATGACTGAGGAGGAAGGAGAGACAAGAGGAGCAGCCCTGCTTGGTTTTGTACTCAGAAACAGCCCTTGGAAAATCCTGTCTGGCTACCACAGCAATGACATTCAAAGCTTTCATGTCCCAAAGCTGAAACCAAAAGCACCATTGTGTTTTGCTTTAACTGCTTACCTCTGTTTCCCTCAAGGCTGTTACTGGGCATGTATTTGTCCCATCAGAGCTCTACATTTCAGCACCTATCACATGCAATTTAAGCTGAGGAAGCCCATACAAGTCACTCTGTGTCACCTTGTTGCCCTCCTTCTAATGCAGGAGCAAAAGTCCAAGCTATTAGCTAGAACAGCTCCAGTACACTATAGAGAGGGCAGCTATCAGCTCCGAGTTATGTCCAGATCTTTTTCCCATGTTCTGATGCTTATGTTGAGTACAGTAAATTCTTAGAAACAACTGTTCCCCTACTAAGAGCTGTTTAACTGATATGAGTGAGGCTTACAAGCTGAGAAAGTGATAAATAATTATGCTTTCATGATAGCTCCAGAAAATTATCAAACTGTGAACTCATAATACTGACTTTTCATCTGATTTGAAAAAAACAAGAAGAGTTCTTTTTAAGCCGGTTTGAGTGAGTACGCTATTAAGATGAGTGTAATGTAACTGCTTTATCAGTAGCAACGCTGTGAGAGCCCAGTGCATAATACAGCTGCTCTTTTTGGCTATTGATTGCAACGTCTAATAGTTCTTTCCTTGCATCAAATGCAAAGCTTCATTTTTAAAACCCCAGTTTTTGCTCAAAGATCTATCTCATCTTTTAACTCTGTCTTAAGTTAGAAAGCCTAGTAAAATGTCTGATGAACAGCATGGGCAATTGTTTCCTTCACACTCTTAAAAAAGCTCAAAGTGGAATAGTACGCCTTTAGGGAAATGCTAGGAGCTTAAAATCTGCCTGTGTAGCATATCCATAGATTTTTATAATGCATTTCAAATACTTTCTACATTGTAAAATAGGCTTCGAAAGCTATCATCACAGATGAAAGCTGGTGAAGAAAAAGTAATAAAAATATTGTAGCAGGAAAAGGAAAATGGTGCCTGTTTCTGAATTTCGTGACATTTGATTTCTCCTCTGTAACAGCAACAATCAAACGATCATAGTAATTTCCCCATTTGCTGTTTTTTAGTGGCAGCAGAGGGCGCACCTGTGCTCATGATCACTCCTTCTTCCCTTCCGTCCACCTCCACATCTGCAGCCAGGCAGATTCAGGTGACTGAAGCACTTCCGATAGAAGTTAATAAGCCAGCACACTGACAAGCAGATCCTTCCCGCTGGGTGCCAAGTGGAAACCTTCCCATCAGCTCCAGAGGACTCTCCCAGCTCTGCAGCTCATTGCAAGGGGGATGAGAAGCAGCTGTGTGCAGCAGAGGGGCTAAGCACCATCACCCCACTCGCTGGCCGTGCACACGACACATTGCAGGGATGGATGGAGTGGCCAGTCAATGAGACAGCAGTGCTCACAGGCCCTCTGCTTACACCTGTAGGGTACATATATCTGATGTGTAAGTCAAAACCACATCCCAAGGCCAGCTGTTTGCAAACATCTGGTTCGAGCACCCTCCACCAGTGGCAGGTAATCCTGTGCTTTACTGTGGTTTGTGGTGTGCTCTGCTGCCGAGTCCCTTCTTAGTCTTGGCAGCTCTTGGCATACTTGCCAATAATTGCCAAAAGTAATGTTAGGAGCTTGATGTGACAGCTGCAAAGCACTCGGGGCCAGATTGTGGACTTGTTAGTCACACTGCTGAGAAGTCCCTTGCACAAATGGCTTTGCTTAGAGTGTGACTCCCTTAATAAATGAATCATCTATCATTCCTGCCTCAAGCTTAAATCCCTCTCCCAGTTCTGCTGTTACTTCCACCATCTGCACATCCTCTCCCCATAGTGGTGAGAACCAGCCTGGCTGATCAATGGGATACTTGCGGAAGTGGGCAGCCTATCAGGGCCAGATCAGATGTAAAGAACAGACACTGACATCTAACGATGCCATCCCATAGCCACTGTGTCTGGACTTGCTCCCATGTATTAAGTCCTGCACCTACTGATCTGATGCTGCATGTGTTGGCATTAACTTGCTCTGTCTCACGGTGATGTGACATGCTGGACCAGAAGATGCCTGACCCCCACCATGGCAAAGCTGTTGGCTCAGCAGTCCCCTGGGAGGTCCGTGCGACTTGCTTGGGAAGAATTACACACAGTCCCTAGCCAGCGAGCAAGGCAGCCTAGCCAATCCAACCCTGACATGGGAGAGATGCTTTGCTCTCTGCTTCTGACCCCAGTGCTAGGTACAGTGATTTCATGTAAAACTCAGTTCTCCCACTTTTCTGTTTCTGGAGGCACAGAATTTAAGAGTCAGAGAAGGGTATCTCCTCCTTTGTTTCTCAGTTCAGTTTATTTTCTCCTTATCTCCCCCTGTGTCACTTACACTTATGTCTATAGTTTTCTCACTGTGATTCCTTGTTTTCTTCCCTCTCTTTTTTGTGTCTCCTTTTAGCTATTCAGAATAAACTCTGCAAGTACTCAATGGCAGCGAAATTCAGTGGGCCCTTTTGTTCAGCTGAACTGAAAACACGATCCTTCCCTTCTTTAAAAGCTCTTCACTCACCTCTACAGAAACATGATTCTTCTTTGAAAGACAAATACGGAATGTAGAAAAAAACTATGGTTTCTCCAGTTTTCTGTTAATCACAAGTATATAAATTCTAGCTGTGATATGCCTGGATTTCTTTCACATACAAAAACTGCAAGGAAAGCCATGCAGAAAATGAATGGAACACACAACCTAAGCATTTAATTTGATGAGCTTTCAATATTTCATTTGTTTAAATAATAACCCATTAAACATAACCTAGATGAGAATGTTTATAAGTGGTCTTTGAATTTAATTGGGAGCATTGAATTGAATAACATAACAGCATGACAAGATACTTGGCTATTTGCTAATTTCCACAGGTTACTTATGTCTGCTACATATTTCAGGGGAAATATGAGGTGCTCACACTTTTTTGGACAAATTCTCAAGGGAAGTTAATACCGAACATCCTAACTTACATTTGTCTGTTTGCTGCCGTAACTTTTGTATTCATATAATATCTACTAGTATCTACTATCTCAGCCAATATTTAATTTTCACTTAGTGAATACCACTAAGTTTGGTGTTTCTTCTGACAATGGCTGTCATTCAGTAAAATAATAATTAATGGTTTAACTCTGTCATAGTTTTTTCACCCATTATCAACATGTGTTTGTCCAGTATAAAAGACCTCTTCCAGGCTATACAATGAGGAAGACATCATTTTGCGAATACCCAGAAGAGCAAAAACACAAAAGAAAACATCAAGGATGTTATTTAATCCGATGGTTTTTTTTTTTTTTTTTTTTTTTTCCCCACCGAAAAGCTGCGCAGGATGAGGAATGAGAAAATCTTGTTACTAGCCTGCTTATGTATTTTCTCCAAAATCTACTATCATATGATGAGTACATCAAGGAAGGGGACTAACATACAAATGTACATTAGACTACAAGGCAGGTATCTTTGCTTCTGAGTTTTTGTACGAATTCAGTGTATTTTCTTTTAGTTTATATAGTAAATGTCTACTGGTACAGTATTCAACTAAGAGAATCATCTTTCCTCCACCTCCTTTCCAAATTGTAACACTTAATCCCCTTTTCAAATGGAATTGATATAACTGAAACTGCAACAGAGCTTATAAGAAGTTGACTACGTGATTTGGTAAAACTTGACAGAACTAGATGCACTTCAAGAACAAAGTGATCATTGACATAATTTTATCAAAAGATTCACAGTCAGATACCCTAAATAATTACAGACGTGGCGCACATTCTGAACCTGGGTAGTCAATCCTTGCTGTATTTGAGACATTTTGCTCATGGCTGAGCTGAAGCCACTCAAACAGAAAATCTCTGGAGTATGTATTTCAAACAATCCTGCACTATCCAGTTTCTAGTGTCTCAGATCAGTATGTTGCCCTCAACTCAGAAATAAGCTGACATGCAAACTGAGGCATGACTAACATTTCCTTAAATAATAATTGCCAGGAAAAAGAAAAGCGTACAGAAAATTATTGATAGTGAATAATGCTATAATTGGTGGTTGACAAAACCAAGCCTCACAACTTGTGTTACAAATTACGAACACTGGAAAATAAGAATACCTTTACACTACCATAGGTGTTTAAAACACGTAGGTGAGTTTAAGAAGGCTGCTGAAATACTTCACCGTGACTTAGGTGATAAGGAATACTAAATAAGCTTCTAGTATTACAAAGAACTTTTAAGTCATAAATTAATATGTTCTTAACCACTTTTCCAACTCATGATATTGCTCCTCCATAAGCAACAAAACAGCTGGCAAAATGACATAATCTTGCAACTCAAAGTTTTGTATATGTTTATCTTATGCCATGCTAAAATACTGTAAGCTGCCAGATACCCCTATTTTAGAATGGTAGGATGGCAAATTCAGTGGGTTTCTCAGGGGCTTTATTCTAACGACAGGGGTTGGAAATAGTACTTAAAGGTCAGATTTGGAAAAGTTCACCCCAGCAGAGTACTGAGTACTCAGAGTACAGCAGAGTACTCCTTCTATCTCAATGGGATGCTAGAATTAAGGATCCAGAGGAGAGAACTCTCACCGCTTTCCTACATTCCAAAAAGATGATCCATTGCAAACACAATGAACGGAATCCTCCTCATATAATGTAAGCAGAATAAAGAAGGTAGTTCTTTATTTTCTTTGCATTATCCCATGTTTCTGTGTATGCAAAGCTTCTTTACAGACAAACTGTTCTTAAGAAAGTCATCATCAATAGGTAGGCTGCAATTTTCAGTTTTAGTCAAGAACTGAAACAAATGGATGTCCTCTAACAGAATTTCAAACAGTGTTTATTATGACAGTTTTGCGGACAGGTAAGGATGACCCTGGAGTATCAGGTGTACAACAGGTGGAGAAAGCAGACCCTGAGCTAAGGCACTGAACAAGGAAAAAACCCTCAAAATATATTAGGTGTCAATACAACTTCTGAACGTTATGCCAACATCACTTTCAGAAAACTTCAGTGTTTTCTGATCATGGACTGGAATATAAACAAGAACTCCTTTCCCTTCAATACATATCATCTGTCGAGTTCAAGGTAACAGACAGATTGGCTTCAGTCGACAACCCAGTGAACCATCAAAAAACTCTCCTCATCTTACAGCCTGTGATGCTCAACACAGACCATGACCACAAGCAAAACCATTCTCAGAATAACAACGCGAGGACTACGTAAAATACTGGGAAGAAGAGCACATCAGTGGCAGGAGATGGCAGCAGTAAGCAGGTACCAGAGTTCACCTTGATTCTGAAATGGGATCAGTGAGCAAGCATTGCATTGCTGCGTTTCAGCAGAGGACCGATCTCTCACATGACACCAGGACAATGATGTTGCTAGCAAAATGTGAGTTAAACCTCTAAATTTGTGTTTAAAGAATTTATGACTCTAGGAGAACTGACTACAGGCAAACTGTAGTTTTACATTAGGTGGCAATACAAAAAGACTCTTGCTTTATAGCAGAACTGTAGCCTAAATTGTGCAAGTTTCAAAAGGAGCCCTACAGCAGAACTGCAGAGACCTTTATCTGAAGAGGAATGGCCTTTCAGTTTCCATCCTTTTTTCCTTTCGTTCCCCCCAGAAACATCTCTCACAAACCCTCCTCAAGTGCCCAACAGTTGCGTGACATGCTATTTATGCAGTGAGGTGAGGAGGGCTGATCACAGAGAAAGACTAAACACATATTGCTCCTCTATACAGTAGCTAGTACAAACTACAATATGTGGACCAAGTCAAATCAGCAATGATAGATTGAACTACCAGAAGCTGTAGTTAGGCAGATGTTTTGCAGTATCCCCTGGACAATATGACTTTATTTTATTTTATTTTTTATTTTACTTTATTTTATTCTATTTTGTTCTATTTTGTTCTATTTATTTTTTGCCAATCAGAGTTTTCTATAAAAGTGCAATCCTGTCTTGAAGGTGGAAGAAAACTGCCTCTGAGCTACTAGTTGGAGAGAAGCTTTTCCCCATCCCCACTCCCTTTTTCTTTTCAAAAGAAAACTTAATCTCTTTTAAAAAAAAAACCACAACTAAACAAACAAAAAATCAGATGCTAATGGTGAGTGTCTTTTAAGGCCTCTGTTCTGAGCATGAGCTTCCTACTTTACCAGGAAATTCACCATTTAACCTAAAACTCTGATTTAATTTATGTTTTCTTTTGACCCTCCCTGAAGTCATAGCAGTGATCAGCAGTGCTAGCAATTCCAGTTACTCAGGAAAACAGATAAAGCATGGAAGGGCCATGCAGGAACTAAGATGAATCAGATTTATTCTGCTCTGTTTTGTTGCTCTGAGAAGACTCCTTTTAATGTTAAAAGACATCAGAGCTACCGATTTATCTGAAGCTCACTAAAAATACTCCATTAGTTCTGAAGTTTGGAAAATGCTGCTGCAAACATTATCTCCCTTGTGTTTCTGATACTTTCTCCTGTAAAATAGAAATTATAGGTTATATACAGGCTATCCTTCCCCAACTCTTGGCTCTGTACTAGAAGTGATATCCCTTTATCTTGTGGTTCATGTTCCCTATCTCTTTTCCCTGTTCCATTTCTGGGAAAATTATTAATATTGGCAGTCTTGGAATGAAAAAATGAAGTGTGCTTCTTCCTTCAAACACACGTAAGATGACAAGCCTTGCCTCAATGACATCAGTGCTCATGAGCTGCTGTCTCCAAAATAATGATCTGTCAAAGCTTCAGTGCAATCTGCATTTGTGTAAGTAGTAAAGAAATGCAATGTTTTTTTGCTTACTGAATGATGGTGATAAATTGTTACTTTTGCTTACTGAGAGTATGAAAATTTATGGGAGTGACAGTAAACTCAGAAAAGTAAACAGCTTTTTTCAGGTCACAACAGTGTCTGGATTTACTGTCAGTATATGTTAGTCACTAAATCACATAAACAAAACAAAATGAAATAAAAAAAAAAAGAAGTCACATTTTACTCTGTGTAGCATCCCTTGAAGCTGTGTGCTTTGGCACAAACAACCCTGAGCCTTCAGCAAAAGCTGTTGCCTGTGACAGGACAAGCCCTGTATCTTCATGATGGTTGTTGCCATGTGATCGTCAATTGTTGTGTGGGAACACTGAGAGCTTTTTTATCCCCTTAATTTCAGAAGGGTAGAATTGAATCAGAAACATAAGTTTAAGAATGCTTGAGCACAGCATTCAAAAGCACTAGGCATCCAGCTTACTGTGGATGCCTACTTTTGACATTTTTGACCATGGATCCTCTTCATGTTACACTTTTGAAGTGTCGATTGTAATGGAGGCAACAGCTAGTACTATTAAAACAAATTTCATTTCTAGAAACTGATCTTCCTTTTCCAGTACTGCTTTTTGCCATGTTACAGAAGATCTCCTCAAAGACCAAAGTGCTTTTCAGTTACAATGAGTATTTGCTTATTATAAACTTCTCTATGAAGTAGTAAGACTGTTAGCACTCAGCAGCAGCACAGGTGTCACATTTGTACACTCCCATCATGGCACAACATGGAAAATGAGATCTTGTTTGTTGCTACTGTAAAATCATCCTAACAAAACCTTGGAATAAGAGTGAGGATTGGCTGCTAGGACACTGCCCACCAGATGTAATGTTTGTTAGCACACCTGTGATGCTCCTGAAAGAAAAGTTCTTCAAGGGCAAGTGTGTGAGAGGTTTGAAGCCAGCGACCTGCAGGGAGGGAGGCTCCATGTAAGCCGCCGCATCCCACCTCAGAAGTAAAGTTAGCCCCCAGCTCTCAGGCTTCCGCCCTCTGAAAATAATGTCTACTCAGACTATTTATAAGCAAAATCTGCCGTGGTGACACTTTACTGCTGACTGCCCGTCTAGCGCTGCTAGAGGTGGTCGGCCTGTGGCCCTGGGCCTGTGAAGCAGGAAGGTGGGAGGCCCGGGGGATGTCTGCTTCACACCACTACTAGTGTGAGACAAAATCCCAGAGTGTATCAGGCAGTAAAGCATTGGGGTCTGCTGTGGCCAACCTTGCCAGGTCCCCAAGACTGGGACGGTGTTGGAAATGCCACAACTGTGGGAAGTGTGTGAGGTAAGGCCTCCAGAGTTGGCCTAAAATGGTGTATACTACATGAGGGTATAAAACAAAGTGTTCAGAGAGATGTTCAGTCTCTCCAGGCCAATTTTGGAGATTAATAGTTTAAAAAATCATGTATTACCTGCTGGCCTTTGAATAAGGCTGAGATTTTTTTAAATCCCCAAAGCGTTGAAGAGTGATTTTTTTAGCTCATCTGAAAAAAAAATGAATCTATTCAGCGCTTAAGCACAGGTGTAATGTCTGGCATTGTTTTCATTACCATTGAAGACTGACATTTAAACATCTGCTTATGAACAAAGTCTTGATTTGGACAGATTTATCCACTTAAGACCTCCGTGTCAATGAGCACTCGCCTCCCCAGTGAGAATAACATGAAAGTTAAGTAGGAACCTTTGAGCTTGTGTAAAGGGTCTACAACCCTGCACTGAATGTGTCTTTTGTGTCCTCAGGCAGCTTCAGATGAACTCAGACCCATCTGGCATGGAACAGAAAGTATTTCTGATTTTAACAGAGCAAGGAGATGCTGGGTTCAGGCTCTGGTCTTAGGAAGCTTTGGCTGTTGACTCAGGTCCAACTGAGAGTGTAACTGAAAGGTTGGTAGATTTAACCAAGATAACTTGGGTGCTACATGCACCAAACATGCAGCTGTCATGGCAGTTGGTGGCATTGATTACCCCTGAGTTTGTGCAAAACTCTGCAGAGAAACTCAAATTACCTTTTTTTTTTTTTTTTTTTCTGAGCTAGAGAAAACTAGCTGAGTTTAGACCAGCACAGAGTGGCTGAATCTTCAATTACAGACTAGCACTTTTCCCACCTTTTCTGTCACCACCTAACACAAGAAATAGAGAAAATACATATCCAGTCTATGTGTTTTTTTTGTATTTTGAAAAGCAAATTCAGTTGGTAATCTTTTTTTCTGATTACATTTTGAGTGCAAAGTTGAGCTATGTCTTTTTATATAAAGCAATTGTTTCTCCTGGCTACTCATATGACAGCTTCTTCCATTTTACTCGCAACTTCCCTTGCATGAGCGACACGGATGAGAGCATTTTCACCCTACACTTTTGCCAGAACATGATTTCTGGCATGAAACCCACACTGGCAAATATTGAGCTGTTATCTTTTTCCAGAATGTACAACATTAAGATGCTGTCTCTGCATGATAGAAAGTTTAGCTCCCCTTGGATACTACTGTTATTTGTGCCTAGGTCAGTCAAACACACTGACTTTCTTTGCTACTATGTTAGCTACACGATCAAACAGACACAGTCAGAGTTTAGTTTCTACTATTTTAGCTGGGCAATTCAGCAATCCAAAAACCAGATCTAGCAGAAATACATGAACTACAAGTAAGGAAAAAAAAAAAAAAAAGCTAATGCTTTAGACAGCTCAATGAAAAGTCCAGTTACAGTGAACAACTTCCCTGAAATCTGTCACCTGCTGAATGATCGACACTACCCCACACCAACAGCGCACAGCATTCAGACCAGCAACAAATAAGTATCCTAGACGTTCGTTTCAACCTTTTTTTTTTTTTTTTTTTTTTTTGCCATTTATTTTGGCTCACAACCTTCTTTTGGTCCCGGAAGCTCCTCCAACGGACAAGCCGATGACCTCCAGAGGAAACCCCTTCCCACCAGGCAGTGGTGGATCGCGGGAGCCTACCTTAACCTCTCAGTTCCGCAACTCAACGCGGGCTGAGCTGTCACCGCCAGGTTCATCTCCCGTGCAAGCTGGGGGATGCTCGCTCGTCCCCCGCCGCCCCGGGGCTCCCACCCGGAGTGCAGAAGCGTGGTTCCCCGCAGACAACAGGCGGGACCCGCTCCCTGCCGCTCTCTGCGCCGCCCGCAGCCCACCACCCCGGCGCTGCGGGGGCTCGACGCTGCCCTCTCGCCGTGCAAGGGGGGCCCGTCTCCCCCCGTGTGCCCCAACCCCAGCTCCTTACCGGGCTCCGCCGGGGGAACTCGCCGAGCACGATGCTGACCACGGGGATGCGCAGCGCCGCCGAGACGAAGTCGAGCTCCAGCATCTCCCCGCGGCTCTGCGGGAAGGCGAGGATGGCGGAGACCCCCTGCACCACCACGGTGTGGCAGAGGCTCTGCAGGAAGGACGCGGGGTCGTTGCTCCACGAGGCGCTGGGTGAAGAGAACGGGAAGAGGGGCAGGTCGCCCAGCCCCGCCTCGATCGCCATCACTACCTCCAGGGACAGGTTGTAGGGCAGCAGCCCCGACACGCCGTTCAGGTTCGCCACGGCCAGCAGCAGCGCGTCCCGCGGGGAGGGCGCGAGGAGCGTCCGCATCTCCCCGCCGCCACCCGGCCGCCGGCCCCGGGACCCCGCCAGGACTCCCCCCTCGGGGCCACCGCCTCCTTCCACCGCCCCCTTCCGGGGGCGAGCGTCGGGGGTCAAGCGGGGCTGCAGGTGGGTGGCCCCCACCCTGACGGTGTGCCCGATGCGCCGCAGAATCTGGCAGGGCTGCGGGTGAGACGCGGAGCCCGGTACCGCCGCCAGCACCAGGGCGCAGGGCGGCAGCAGCAGCAGGCACGCCCGGACCACGACACCCCGCACCCCCGGCCCCTGCATGGCCCGGAGACCCCCGCCACGACCCCCGCCGCTTCCACCAGCCCCGGCGCTGTCCCGCCCCGCATCAGCCGCCTCGCGGCCGGCCGGCAGCGGCATCAGCCGCGGCGGGCGGATCCCGCACAGAGCCGCCTCCGCCACCGCCCATGGAGCCCCGCTATCACCGCGCCCCCTCCCCGAGGACGGAGGAAGAGGAGGAGGGGCCTCAGCCCCTGGACCGCCCCTCGCGTACCCCTGGCTGCAACGGGGAGCACCCTCACACGGTGCAGTCGTGTTCCCCCCTCGCCACGTGCAGCCCCCTCCCCAAGGCGCAGCACCCCTCAAAGTGCAGCACTCCCTCTTCCCAAAACGCAGCCCCGTCTCCAAGCTGCAGCCCCCTCCTCAAAGTGCAGCACCGCCCCGGCTCCCCTTTCTCCTCAGCCTCGCCCCCTCACCCCCCCCGCCCCCTGTCCGGCTCCGGGAAAAGTCGGGGCTGCCGGGCGGAGGTCGCTCGGCTGCGCTGCGCTCCCACCGGGAGGCACGGCGAGCGGCGGACTCGCGCCGGCTCCTCCCCGGGCAGCCGGGACTTGTAGTCGCCGCCGCCCCTGCCGGCCGGGTGCCGCCCGACCCTCCGGGGAGGAAGGAGGGGGCTAACGGGGATGCGCCTGCTCCTTTCCCCGGCGGCGTCGTCCCGGGACGGCCCCGACGGATGCCCCCGACGGGGGGGTTTCGGCCGGGACTGCCCGCCCGCAAGAACCGGAAGGGGTTCGGGGGGGGGGGGGGGGCGGAGAGCGCGCCCCGCGGCTGTGCGGGCCCCCTCGGCCCCTCTGCAGTGGGTGCTGAGCTGGGTGCTGCGCTGGGTGCCTTCTTGGTGCAGCCACCGCTTCGCAGGGAGCCGCTTCTCGGCGTGTGCGAGCCGCAAACGCTTTCTAAAATCGCGTCTGTGACTGAGAGCGCTTCTCCGGAAGGAAAACGCTATGCAAAGTCCCCGCCACGGCTCGGTGCTGGTAATTTGCCCTAATCCCAGGTAGGGTCGGAAGCCGCGCTAACACCCGGTTTAATGCTCTGGCCGGGGCACTAGAGCTCTCTGATCTTTTTTCTGCGCTCCGCGATCCGTCTGCAGGACCGGCACCCTGTCCCCCAGACACCTTGTGCACCAAAGGGGCGATAACCTCGGCGGCACGGCGCACCGACCCGGGGACACCCGGATCCCGAACCTCCTTTGTGCCTCTGGCAGTCCTGGCATCCTTCCCTGGCTGGTTCAGTGCTGAGGGTTCCTGTGTGGAAGGACCACTCCTGGAGCAGTCAGAAATCTTTGTTTAATTCCTGCACAAGCAGCTCACCTTGCCCTAGTACTGGCCTTGCTCTCTAATGTAAAGAATGTAAAGAGCTCCTCTCCATTGAACGTTAACCTTCCTCCCCTTTTCTCTGAGATTTATCCTCACAGGTATTTATGAAGTAACATCATATGCTCCCTTTCTTTCTTCCTTTATTTTTTATTTTTTTATTTGGTGTACATAGAATCCATGTAGCAGGAGACACTTAGTCATGCTCTAAAGATGTGGTCACTACCTTCTGACAGCTCTGTAGGGCATGTTTTCTGAGCTAAATTCATCTTTTGTGAGGGGAGCTCACTGGCAGTGTACACAGTATTCAGCGTGAGGTCTTACCAATATCTTGTACAACCCTGCTGATATTTCTCTGTCTCTATAAAATGGTTTCACCTGCTTAGGTCCATCATGTTACTGCTGTTTCACACCTGGTGTGCATTACCATCGTCAACTGACCTGCAAAGCCATAACTTCATTCACACTGCACCTCCAGATTCACATGTGGCTCTTGTTGGTGGTCCCTCCGTAGCAAACTGCAAATTGCACAGTGGTGGTGTGTATGCCAAGACTGAATTCACTGCCTGCTGTGTGCAGAAGTGAGATAATACTGTGATTAAGGCATAAGTTAATAATGTTTTTTTTCCCCTTTTCTTCCTTTTTCATCTAGCCTTAGAATCACATCTTTTTCTTGGCATCTTTATCTTTGATCAGCCCTGGTTCCACCTGTACCTTTTCCTCATCGTTTTTGAAGGAGTGGATCATATTAACACAAGTATTCAAAGTCTCCTCCCTTAACGATAAGTAATTATTGGCTCGGAGAACTGGCTTTGAATATAGAAGGTTTCACACAATGCAGAGAAAAATGGGTTTCTTTTCCCAAAGACACAAGAACTAGATTTCAGTCAGAAAGCATGAGCTCACGTGAGCTCTGTACAGCTCCAGAGGAATTTTTTGTGTTTGCAACCTCAGGCTTGTAAAAAAAAATGGTAAGCACCTAATTTCTCTGCTGTGCAGTTAAGTAATGACTTTTCTTTGGAATTTTCATTGGGACAAGTCACGAAATACTGGCTCCAATGTGAGAGAGGGTATTTTTGTCAACCAGAGGTAGAACCAGCATCTTGGAGATCCTGCGACTTCTAGCCTAATATTTAGAGTAACAAGGTCTATAACACTAATACAAGCTTTACATAAGTACCTGGGTTTCAGAAGTACACAGCCTCAAGCTTGGTTAAAATCATTGGATAAAATGCATTAAAATTTTTATAAGGAACAATAAGTTCCTTAATAAGTGTGTCTTAACAGCCTAAACTGTCATTTATCTGAAGCTTCATTAGAGGAGAGGCTCCTTGTATGGGTTTAGAGCACAGGTTGCACCAGTCAGAAAAAAATAATAATTAAAATCTTTCAGAGAATGTAATCAAGCTGGTTATTGAAAAAGCTCTGAAAATTACAGCATTCAGTTAAGAAAAGGAAATCAGTATCTCTGTTTTGTTTGTTTGTGGATTATCTATGAGCAGATTTCAATTTCTGGTCTTTTTGGTGATCATGCAGTCCCAGTCTTGGGTCTACTGCTGTTGATAATTCCTGGTTTGGAGCTCATTTTTGAGCAATTCATAGCAAGTGGTCACAGACAGAAACCTGAACTGTGTGGAAAGGGGAAACTCTGCAGGTGATACAAGAATTTTGACTTGAAAGACTCCAGTGCTTTACAGGTCGATTATCTATAGCAACAAATTACGAATTGCTTTTCTTTGCATTTTTTTATTTAATTTTCACTCAAATATATTCCTGTTAATAAAGTTCTCCACAATATCCTTGATATACCAAAGTATTTAAGCACAGGCTTTAGTTAAGAAGACGCTTAAACCTTTAAGTGCTGTACTGTGGAATCTGGAATATTTGTAGAAAGTGGTCTGAGAAAGGATGTAAACCTCACCAAAGTGTATACATGCAACATTTGGAAGATTGTGTAATCAATTTATTTGCATAAATGTGCATGTGGAAAAGAGGCACATTTTGTTTGGATTAATAAAGAAATCTGAGACTGCTGTGAGTCAACTGCACTCTGCTTTTTAGCAGCACTGCAGTCCCTCTTCCAAGGCAGAATTAATTTTTAAATTTTAACAAATTATTATTTTTCTTTTTTTCATCTTCAGCCCAAGGACTGGCTGCCTTCTACTTTCACCTTTCTCATGGGGGCTGCTGCAGCAAGAGCATCTGCTCTGCTCTTCCTCCTGTGCCAGTCAGTCAGCTGAAATAAGACCAGGCAGCTTGGTGCAGGCGGATGGACCTTCTGGGGATCAGCTGTCCTCTTGGGTAACCACAAACAGAGCAATGCTGGTGGCATTGGCTGCTGGGGACAGTGACCACAGAAAGCATTCAGCCACTGTCGGTGGCTGAGCGTCACCCTTAATGCTGGAGAAAACCCTACAGCAATGAAAAATGCACTGGGGAGATGTGATTAAAATCACCACTCATGTTCCTCTTGCTGCTCTTTCTGCTTACTTGTCTTGTGATTTCTATGAAGGAGAGTTAGTTTGCAGTACAATTGTCCTGTCCTCTTGCAAGGGCTGGCCCCTCTGAGCAACTTGGCTCACTTGGAAGCAGGTTGTGCTGTCCTCCCATTTGAGTCTGTGTTTCTCTGCTTCCCTTGCTCCGTGGGGGAGGCTGCCTGGGCTTGACAGAGCGTGACAGCCAGTTGGTTAAGCTCATGTTCATCTGTCTCTTTTTTAGCCACTCAGATTTTTCAAAAACGCCTGAGTCACTAGCTGAGATGCAGGGTGTCATGCACTGAATCTTTAGCCCTGCATAGGGGTGAGGGATTTATTATCAGTCAGCCTGCAATGAAATTCTTTTCCCTTTTTGCTTTCCAATTATTATAACCATCACTGAAAAATGAGAATTAGGGAAAAGTGCTGGAACAATGCTTAGAGCACTGGCACAGGCTTCCCAGAGGCTGTGGAGTCTCCTCCTTGGAGATCTACAAAACCCACCTGGACGTGGTCCTGAGCAGCCTGCTCTGGGTGGCCCTGCTGGAGCAGGGGTTGGACCAGATGGACCAAGAGGTACCTGCCAGCCTCAACCCATCTGTGATTCTGTGAAAAATAAAGCATTAAGGTAATATTTACTTTTCCACTCACAAAGTATTACCTGTTTTTTTCTATGTAGATGCCGAAATTATCTAAACACAGTTTCAAACATTTCAGCATGTCAAGTTTTTCATTTTAATTACCATTTTAAGGGGAAAAGAGAGTCAAAATAAAATTCTGAATGTTCCTTTCATTCCTTCCTCCACAAATCTTTTTCCAGACAGAAGTATTTATGAATTTGCAAACACCTTCAGCTAGCCAAAGTTGAATTAAGTATGTTAAGTACTTAAGTAAGTATTATGTTTGAAAAACTTCACGTTGCCCTTGTGCAGGTCTGGTGTGAATCTACAGTGCAGCAGCTACTCCAGATTTATGTCTGTAAATTTTCTGGAGCAGGCAGGCCTGCTGTTGAGTCCTAACCAGCCCTTTGAAGTTAATTTGATTTTCAGCAGTCAGGACCAAGTGCTTCTTTGCTTCTTTGCTGCTTCAGAAATGAGAATGAGACAGTTCTTACTCCCTGAACAAAGCTCTCATTTTCTCCTGGCAGTACAAGTCCAGAATAACTCTGATACTCCCAGACCTGTCTTGGCTTTAACTTATACCCAGGGTGCACAAAGAGCAGGTGAGGAAAAGGTGTAGTGAGATGTTTTATACCTTCTCCCCATTTTGGCTGCAGTCTTGTAGCATTGCCAGGCAGTGGCAGGCAGCCCACTGCCCCTTCCAGTTTTGATGGTCTCTTCTCTGAACCTGGTATTACTACAAGATCTCAAGACACTCTGGGTACCTATAAATAGAAAAAAGTAAGCAACTAATATTCACTCACAGCTGCTTCCCACCACTTGAATGGTATAAAGGTAACATTTCAATTGCCAGAAGGGCAACGTAAGGGTTTCCTTGCAGATGGAAACTGTTCTCTCTGGTAATGCAAGTGATCCGATCGGTCGCTTTTACTGCTGCTTGTATGAAGTGGTGGTGTATATCTTCCCCAACAAGCAGCTATAAAACCTTCACAATATTCCCACTTGCCACTTATTATGTTCATGTCATATATTTTGAGTTTGATACTTGTTCATGTTTTTCAACTTGCCAGTACTCTTATAGCTTCCCCCTGCTGTTCTTACCTTTGAGATTCATTAATCCCGGGCAAAGCTAAAACTAGTAGAGAAGTATCCTACGATCCAGTTCAGCACTAAGCCTGTGGATATAACTACCTGAAGTTTCTGCCACTGCCTGTAGCTGCCTTTATTTTTAAGTCTTTTCAGTTGTGTTACCAAATCTCCCATGTTGTCTCTTCAAGGTTAATATGATGGTGATGAAAGCAGCTTCTGTAGGTAGGAATGGACCCAGCACTGCTTAGAGCATCGCAGTGGGTGGCACAGACAGAGGGCCTTTGGAGGCGCTTGGTTTAGGGCAATGCTTATCTGGGAACCCATGGTTTAATGTAAAGTCTCCTGCAGCTTTCTGAGTCCTGGAGTCAAACTCTGTTGGAGCTGACCACGTGGAGAAGAGCTACTTTTCGGTACACTCACCAAACCTGAATGTACAGGAGGGGTATGACCATGGGCCTTTAAACTCTACCAAAACGCACCAGCTATATGCTAAAAATGTGTTAGAACTGAGTCAGAGAGGGAGAACGTTCTCCACAGGGATTCATTTAGGACAAAAGCTATCCCCACTGCAGCACCACCTCCTCTGTGCCAGCAGGGGCATAGGAGTGGTTCCTAGCGTGGTGCGTGCTTGTGTTTGTGTGCTGCCATCGTTAATAGTGATTTCTTTCCTGCCAGCAGACAGGCAGGTATTCCCTCCTCCAATTATTCTTTCAGGTAGAGAGAGATCCTCTGTCATGGCCATACTAAGGATGTTCCCCATGAAAATCAGACACTGTCACACACTGTAGGACCACGCCGGATTTAACATAAGTACGTGCTTGCCTCTTTATTCCAGGATGACAGTCAAGCACTTGTGAAAATTCTGGGAAAGAAGAAGAGGAAAAAGAGAAAACGCCCTTTGAAATCAGTGTCAAAATGATTACTAATGTCAATGTTGTTTGAGTAGGCAGGTCAGACAAGCACCTTACCTCCTAACAGAGCAAACCCATAGTTCTGAAGAAAATGTCAGTCCTGGTTTGCTGGCACTGTGGTGCCTTCAGCATTGCATCATTTCCCCCACACTTCTGCACCAAATACAAGATTATTGGAGGGTATGTGCAACCTTTACATGGTTTGGTTGGTTTCTGGAGGCCATTTGGAGTAAATGCTCAGTGAAAATGAATAAAGACTGACTTTCAGGCAAAGTCTTCAGTTTCCAGGAGAGGAGGGCTCCCCCTACCTCGTGGCACTGGCAAGACCACATATTTCTTCCTGTATCTGGTTTCCTCCTGCTGCCTCTGGACTTAGTGGTGGGGAAGGGAGGGAGGAGTGAAATATCATGGGTGCTTATCAAAGATGAATTGTAAGGGTGGTGTAAAAAAACAAACAAACAAACAAAACAAAACAAAAAAAAAAAAAAAAACAGGAACAGGCTGAATAAGCAAACTCCAGAAAGGCCACAACAGCATCTGTGTAAGAGATAATTCACCCAATTTGTCCAGCAAATTATGTCAAGTTTACCAAGGGCTGCAAAATTGGCAAACTGCCTCATCCTCCGAGAAGCACAGTGACAGCGTGGGCTTAACCCTACTGTTTGCTCATCGAAAGCACTGATTTTGCACACCCTTACTCAGAGCAACAGGGAGAACCTTGTTCAAATTATTAGCCTTAATAAGGACATGAGCTAAAGTGAGTCAGACAGGAGCCACCTCATCAGCTGCAGTCATGACAACTGCCTTGGGCTGGATCCTGCCTTTGGGCACGGCATGAAGCTGTGCAGATGAAGATGCAGCTTGGCGTGGATGCCCCGGAGAGATGCTGTCCAGAACAACGAGCCCCTGCCCCAGCATCCAGCAGAGCTTCCTCCCCAGATTTCACCAGAAGGAAAAGCCTCCCGGGGCTGTGTTTTCACAGCTTAGCTCCACCAGTTGATTGAGCCCATACCTGGTTGTAATGGTGAGCAGCAGCCTCCTGGTTTTCCCAGTAACTTGCTTTTTCTGCACAATATTAGCTCACTGATCTGTGTGTGTTTGTATGTAACAAATAAATGATTCCTTAGAAGTTGCTTCTTGTTGCAATTTCCATTAAGACATGGCATACTGAGAAAAAAAAAAAAAAATCACCTGGTTATGCGCGGGCACAGTGCTGAGCTAGAGACTTAGGGAACCTCAGGGAGACACTATACATCTTGCTCACTCTTTGCTTTGGGAAGAGATGTCCTAGGAGGACACCTGGTGTCAGATGTGCTATCCAATCTATCTGTTTGAGTCAAATACACTGATAAGGGCATGTGCATGAATGGAGATAAGAGTCTTCTGCATCAAGGAGGCATTCAGCAGTTTGTTCCTATGCATCTGGGCTCAAGAACAGGCTTATCCAGCAGGGGTGTAATCTGCAATGTAGTCTAAATTACAATTAAGCCCTCTTCAAAGTGACATCAGGAAAAAATATGTGATACAAGTAAATGTCTTAGAAGGCTAAATAATGCAGAAAGTTAGGCTTATGTAAGAGGTTACGGTGGCAAAAGGGAAATGTCCATAAAATGCTGACATATGAGATAAAGTACAAGTGAGAATGGTATTCACCCAAGGTTGTGTTTTTAGAAGGAAATAGATGAACTGGATGTGTGGCATTTGTTCAAGGGAACCTTTAAATAATGTGATGCTGGATACTCTTCTGGTAAAACAGTACAGAAGAAGCAATAGTTAAATCAGACATATTCATATAACAAATGTTCTTCGTCATGCTCTAGAAGCAACCTAAGAACTGTAGAATTTAAATACACTCTCAAGAAAAACATGAAGCCTGATGTATTTTTAAAATCTGAAGTTTCCTTAAACAACATTATCATGAAAATCACAAGCACTACTGCCAGCATCAAATTACTCCCATTGTGTTAATGGGCTGTGTCGGAGCAAGCACAGGTATTTTTAACAGGGTTGCTGGTTAGCAGGGGATAGACATCTCCTATGAGAAGAAAGAGTAAAGATATCTCAGGGTTTCTGATGTAATCCTGGTTTGGAAACTGTGGTGTGCTTTCCAGCTCTGCTATATTGGTCCTTACTGAGTTTCAATTTCTTCCCATAATATGCAGATTCAAGCAGTGCTCTAGCCCCTCACAGTGCAACAGAAGGGTGTTACTGGGAAGGAAACATCTCAGAATACAGAGCACTACTTGTGCACCACTGGAGATTCTTGAAGCATCCTTTTGACAAGCTGCTTTAAACACTTAAGAGCTTTGTGAAGAGGAGGAAGAAAATGAAGGTTTTCCGTGTTTTGTTTCCAAGCCTGGAAAAACAAGCAAACATCATCTGTACTCTTACACATCGTGTGACCACCCACTGTTATGTAAATCTTCAGGAAAAGCCTGAAATCGTAAAAAATGGCAACATAATGACAACATGTGGAACAAGGGTTAGATTTTTTTGTGAAGAAAGCTTTGTGTATTCCTATCCCTCTGAAAAGAGCTATGGCAAAAAATATTTTTTATTTGCTTTTTATTAGAAGTATTGAAAAGAAAGGCAAAGCAGCTTGATGCATTTGAAAAGGCACAGCTTGAATATAATTTTTGCCTTCTGCATTTTAAAAGGATTTTTTGTGTAATTAGTTTTCGGGTTACTATGACCATTGACAGCTTAAATGAGAAGCCTCCAGAAGAAAGCAGTTGTGGTGTGCTGGTTACTTCCACTGCAGGGCAGCTGCCATAAGCGAGCTGGAGGAGAGAAAGAGGGAACCTGCTATGGACAATGCGTGCCTCTAGGAATAAAGAGGAGATTGCAGAGAGCATTGGCACACTGACCTCAGGTGCTTCTCTTCCTTGTTTCTAGAAAAGCAAAATTATGCTTTGTCCTTTACTCGGCTTTCATAGTTAAGGTTCAGCCCCACCATTGAACATTGCCACTGCTGAATGTCCCTGGTAATTGACCTCAGTGGGTGTACTGATGGGGTTAGGCACAACCCAACAGGAGCAAGCTGGGCATTTCTGCTGTTACAGCAGTGATGGTGACAGCTGGCAATGTAGCTGTTGGCTGCTTCTAACCTTCATGGCAAAAGCATTTTTATAGTTGATAATGTCTGATGAGAAATGAAAATTTTTGAAGCTCTTTGGAATGCAGATCAGCTTCAAAGCATTCAGTTCCTCTCTTGCCTCAGACTTTTTCTGCAGACAACAGGAAACTGTTAATAAATCCACAGACAACAGGAAACTGTAAATAAATCCACACCTGCTTAATTAAAGGAATGAGTTCTAGCTCAAATCTGTATCTTGCAGTTATGGTTTTGAAATTAGTAGAATAAAAAAGTTATCCTGAGCTCTGTCTGATGAAACCTATCATGTATTTGAATTCTGTCCATCAAACACTAGCAAGAAGTTGCTTTTGATCAATCTACCATCTGAGAGAATACATTTCAAAAATAATCTGGGGAGCAACAAATATTCCAGAAAGAAACACAAGCACAGGCTCATTGTGGAGTAGAAAAATAAACCATATTCACTACGGCTGCTATGAATTATTCATTGATGAGCAATAAAAAAGAACCCTCAGAATTACTGGTATAGATGTGCAATGCCTGCCTTGATTACAGCCTGTGGCTGTTATGGAGCACTGCAACTTTGTCAAGAGACTAAACCTGTCTACAGGAAGAAGTTTAATCTGTTTAGGCTAATATAGCAACGGGTTTAGTTACAGTGGTGCCAAACACCCAGGAAAAAAAAGTTAATCTAAATTAAGTAGAATTCAAACTATGTGTGTCTTTATGCAGTTCTCCAGACTGTGTTAAAAAGACATTTGAAAACCACGTTTTTTATTTAAAACTGTGCTAATTTTTCCATATTTGATCCTTTTTTTTTTTTTTTAATTTGTAGCAAATTTGGAACAGCAGCAAATCCACATAATTTGGGACTGGGATATCTTTGTTATTACTCTTCCATTCAACAGCAAAACCATAATACTCAGCTATGAATAGATAAAGCACTGTGTACTTGTTGACAGTATTTTAAACAAAGGAGGAGATACATTTACAGAACAAGTTGTATGTCCCATTTTCTGTGTTGAGGAAGGTCAAGTTCTGGACTGGTCAAGAGCAAAATATTGCAGTTAATGAAGTTACTCAAAGGAAGCCAAGAAGAGAGTCTGACCATATGTCTTTGGGACCAGTGAGTTGAAGACAGCAAAGAGCCAAGTGAAGCAAGAAGTGTGATTGACCTGCTCTTCTCAGATCAAACATCAAAAGCTTACCAAGGCTACGGGACACTTTCTGACAGTATCTGCTCAGAGGTTTTTAGGGCAGATGTGTTGGTTAAGTTCATCAGCTTATGTCTGAAGTTAGCTCAGATGCAGATGAATCGTATGTTGACATAATATTAGACCTATAAGAGTTTACACAGCTAGAGCCAACAAGCATTCAGCATAAGCAGGACCCCCTGTGACAGTTTCAGAAGTCATCAGCTGCGGGAGGAATAAGCCCATGTGTGTGGTAATGAGTTAATCACACCCCGAGCATCACACTGTCTGGGCAGAAGGCCTTGAGATTGAACCAGGCAACTAGCTGTAACAGCAGGAACCTGAAAGAATGGCAAACCAAGCAGGGAAAATCCATAATGCATTATTTGCTGTTGCTCCACTGGGGTCACTGCTGTTGCATGAATTAACAGCACCTGCTGAGGACCAGGTAATATAACTGAAAGAATAGAACCCCCCAAAAAAGGGCTTCATACACTGAATTGAATTGCTCAAGAGCAAATGCTGAGTTCTGCTGGTACCAAGCCAGGGAAGCATATCCTGCTAAAATTTCTGCAGAGGACTGCCAGAAAATCAGTGAGAGTTTGCAGTTAAAAAGTTGTCAAAATACTCTTGTAAAAATAGACTGACTGTGAATAATAACAAATGCTGGTGAAAAATGTGTGCAGCTAATGAATGAACGGAAAGCTGAATGCGTTATAAATGCATTAAATGCCATTTTCCTTTGTGTTAGGTAAAGGGCAGCTTTCTAATTAAATCAACACTTATATATAAAGTGGGGATATATTTAATGTCCATGTGAAGTTCAGAATTTTAGAAGAGATAGTAATCTTTTGCTAGGGATTCAGAATATTCTTAGAAACTTTAGAAGCAAACTGTATTCCTCCTGCAGGTTTTTACAGGCAGGCAATGACCAAAGATAATAGATGGTACTTTCAGGGAAGTAAGTGCTCTTCTCATCACCCTCTGCTGATATAAAGCAACATTTCAAGGAATCAAAAAGCAACAGCTGTTAGGGTGGTTTCTGTAAAGGATTGCCAATAGTGTTGACACCCTAGTGAAAGCACAGTTGAAAGCTTGAGTAAGTCAGAATATTATGTGTTGAAATCCCACAAGCATGTCTAAAGCCACTTTTATAGAACTTGCTGAATTTCTATAGAGTTTTTTATTTATCTATTTATTTATTTATTTATTTTTATTTATCCTTATTAGGTTCCACGTGACATTTCCTCAGAGGAAAGCAAGGAAGAACCTGAAAGAATAAAAATCTTATCCTCAGATCCATGCATTTTTCTACTCTTCAGATGAAACTATCAGGTAGGTTTTGCTCTCTGCTGGTGGTTACACTTTTAACTTCTGTGGCTAAGGTCCTCTTCTGGATTCACGGGATTTCTTTGATCTAAAGGTATAAACAGGACATGTAGGTTTTGGAATTCAGTGATTGAAGTAGGATCAGTGATATTATCAATAGAAATCACAGTGCACTGGGTTTATAGGCTTTGCAGAACACCAGCTTACTGCAACCGCATTTCTAATAAACTCAGTAAACTTAGTACCATCTTGTTGAAGATTGGGTTCAATTATTTTTTCACTTAAGAAAAAATATGTTTCTATATATTTTTCAAAACACAACTAAGACTTGCTGTAGCAGATCTTGTCAGCCTGTTGTTTCTGTCTCTTCTGTTTCTTTCACTTTCTGCATTTTTTCTGTTATTGCCTGCATTCTCCATAGGCCAAGATCTTTTAGCACTTCACCTTCAAGTCTTCTGCCCCTCTCACCATCATCAGTAGTCACCCCTCAGGCAGTAATGTTTCTTTTTATATCTTGTCTGCAACACCTATTTCTCCACTTTTTTACACTCTGCAAACCTTAAGCTTGTTAGTAACTCCAAGTGACGAAAGAGAGCAAAGTTGCACAGATAAGTATGCACACACTGAATTTTTGCAGCTGTGTGAAGTATAGCATGAAATGTTCTGGAGTTTTTTGTTGTTATTGTTGTTTTTTGGTGCCCTGAAATACACCATAAAAAGGATATTTTTAGTCTACTAATAGATTGTGTTAGACATGAAAGACACATGACCAAAATCTATCCCAAGCCTATTTACTTACAAAATAGCAACAAATGGACTGCTGATGTAAATACCATCTATTTCTAGCCTGTTCTGGGACGTGTTTAGGCTTATCTAAGCAATTCAATTTTCAATTTTTCAATTTTTTCTGTCTGAGAGTCTTTTTTTTTTTTTTTTCCCCTCTCTGCTTCTCTTCTTATTTAATAATCTTCACATCACAGCAGCCTTTTCTGCAATGGAAAAATTGAATGGGTTGCATGTGTTTCTCCCACTCCTTGTTATTTTCCAGGAAGCACAGCTACAGTGAGCGCTCATTGTGCTGTGTCATTCAAGGGGCTGAGGATCAAATTCCCAAAGGTGCTCATGCAGTATTTGACCTCCTGAATAACTGTCACCCATGTGATACTAAAAGGACTGACCTTGAAGTTCTGCCAGAGGTCCTCAGTAGTTCTGGACTGAGGGTCTGCCTAACAGTTGACCAGTGTCCCCAGAAGAACACTTCCCTTGGAGTCACGACACTGACAAGAGCAAGATAAGGGTTGGTATTGGTATTACCAAGATATTCCCCCTTGTTATAGAGGCAACAGTGGATAAGGTTAAACAACAGGCTTGTTAAATGGAGCAGGCCTATGTAATAGGCCGGCCAGAGGAATGATGAGTCAGTGGTAGTACCGTTTATGGGAGCAGTGCTTTGGTGGCAACAGAAGAACTTAAAACGCTAACATTATCCTGATCTACATATTACCCTTTATACATTTAGGCATTGCCATAGTCTTAAAATAAATAAACCTCTAGAAAATAATTATTAATAAATAAACCTTAAAAAAACCCTCAGGCTAGAGATTAGAATCAAAATTTGCACACCTAGGTGTGTGAAGAAGCAGCACCTTGAATTTACCATACTTAAACCATGAGAGAACTTTGCATCTTTCCATAACAACTTTGGAAATGGATAGAATCCTTATAAAAAAATAAGAGTTTTTTACTTAAAAGACAACTTTTATACATCTGGATGAAGAATGTTGATATTAACTTCTGAGATTTCACAACAGACAAATATTTTAAAGCACTGAAGTTCATAGTACTGAGAAGAGTGTGTAGCAAGGTTGTTAGTTACTTTTTACTAAAGTTTCCTGTTTCATTTCTTCCACTTCATGGAAAGAGCTCCCAGCTGTGAAAAGGCAGTGGTCTTATATTAGAAAACTTCAGTTAAGATTTGCTTCTCCAACCTGCATGCTTTGCTTTTGAAGCAGACCTATTCTTTCTCTCCCTGAGTGTTCTTCAGTGTAGCTGAGTGATAGCATTCAGCAGCCAATCTGAAAATGGAATTCACTGCAGAAGCTCAAGAATTGAGGTGAAATGCTGAGAGACCACTCTGGCTTAAAACCAAAAAGGAAAGGAAACACGGTGAGATGAGGAAAAAAAGGCAAGGGCATTACTGTCTGAGAAGGCTGGAATACTGATATTTTCACCCAGGCTTGAGGGTTGCAGAGACTTATGCATGACACCAGGTTAGGACAGTGAAGCAAATCATGCTGGACTACCCTGGCTGTCTTCTTTGGCTGAGGTGCTTGGCTCTGGTGACAGGGATGTTGTACAGCTTGACTCTGGCAAGGGAAGGAAGTGCTGGGGGAGGGCAGCCCCAGCTGCAGTGACCCTGAGAAGAACAGGGTTTTCAGCTCCTGAAAAAAAAGAGCAAAACCAAGAGGGCAATGACTCTCCGGGCCTGTTGGAGCAGGGAGGTGTGTGCAAGGGCACTGAAGGAACCGTCTGTCATCCTTATGCGGCTGCTCTTTGTAGGTTCAGGAAGGTCCTGGTGGCTGGGGGAGGTTCTTCAGAAATGACAGGCAGATGTTACCCATCTGATTGACCCTTCTGATGGTGGGTCTGATTCCGATTTCAAGAAAAAAAAGGGAAACCTTATAACTCCTAAGACGTTTTTCCACTTATATATTTGTTTAATGTTTTATTTCTTTCCAAATTACATGATTAATATTTTAGTCCTTTCTTAACCACATGCACATATAATCCTAGAACAGTTATTCTTTGGCAGATATCAGATGAATTAAACTTTCTCAGTACTGGAATCAGAAATCTCCTAAATTAATATTGTATGTTTGGCTTTATTTATTTATTTAGGTTCACATTTGTTAATTTGTTTTTTGAGCAAATTTAGCTTTTATAGGACCTGAGATAGACATTATTATGTCTTCTGTGTGTCAGTTCAAAATTGGAATACTGATCACAGCTGATTTCACCATGGCTAGACTGTGAAGCTTTGATTTACTCAGATGTATATCCATCTGCTTAACTGGGAAAATGAATAGTCCTGTTGACTTCAGTAAAACCATCCTTTAATTCCCGCATGGTTGGAGGAGATGTTGAGAGGAAGGATTTTGAAAAGCCCTGAGTCATGGCCTGGTTCTGCTTCTCTGTATGTGGCACAGTGTTTAGCATCATTAGTTACATCAACTGTAATAGTTATAAAGAGAGGTCTCTTTTTCAGTCTGAGGTGAACTTCTAAAGAACCACTCTCATGTTTTGTTTGTGCTGAATTTTTATCCCCTTTGTGGTTTTCTGGAAAGTGTTCTCAGTTTTTCACTTTTAAACAATAAAACAACAGGAAGTTTATTACATTGTAATTTGCATCAAGCCTTGACTAACCACTTGGCCATTATTTTATTATCTGAACTCAGTTCTTTTGGGGATTGCAAATTAGCAGGACATGGATTCCTATTTCCTCTCCCTTAGCAGGGATGATACACCTTTCTCAGTAGCAATTTCATCCATCGGTAGGTATGGATATCATTGTAATGCTGTGTTTGGTTTCTGCTAGTTCAATACTGAAAAGGCAGCAGGTGGTGGAAACTAACTTCTATAAACTAATTTTATTATTTTAAGAGGAATCAGCTTATAACAGATTTTGAACGTAACTTTCTTTTAATATAACTTTCTGAATATTAGAAGCAGTGTAGCTAGCCCGTCCGAACAGTTGATTCTTCTGCTTATATTTAGCATTGCTGCAGCCTCAGCTTGAGTATTGTGTGCAGTTCTGGGCTCAAAAATCTGAAAGGGTTGTTAATATACTTGAAAGCTTGGAGGAGGGCAGCAAAGCTGGTAAATGGGCTGGAAGGCATGTTGTGTGGGAGAGGCTGAGGACACCTGGTTTGCCCTGTCTGGAGAAGAGGAGGCTGAGAGGCAGCTCCTGAGAAGGTGAAGGGCAGAGAGAGATGCTGTCCTCTGCTCCCTTGTCACCCATGTCAGGAACCAAGGGAGCGCACAGTGCTGGGCCAGGGGAGGCTCAGGCTGGCCATCAGGGAAGATTTCTTCACTGTGAGGGTGGTCAGGCACTGGAACAGGCTCCCTGGAGAAGTGGCTGGTGCCCTAAGCCTGTCTGTGTTCAAGAGGCATTGGGACAATGCCCTCAGTAACATCCTCTAACTGCTGGTAGTCCTGAAGTTGTCAGGCAGTTGGATACAATGATAGTTCAAGGTCCCTTACAACTGAACTATTCTATTCTGTTCTTGAAAATTTTG
>CM021729.1:60681884-60696843 GCA_011074415.1 Stictonetta naevosa | reverse complement strand
TTTTTTTTTTTTTTTTTTTTTTTTTTTTTTTCTTCTCCCTTCCAAACTCCCAGCATGGCTTTGTGCCTTGTTCTTTTCAAGAACATGTGCCACCTTTGTTTCTCCCTTACACAGATAATTATTGCCCCATATTAGTCGAGAGCCTTGTGAAAACAGTCTGGTTGCATGGGCTAAATGAAGGCTTTCAATCATGACCTCATGGATGTGGTGTGTGGGCAGTGGTTTGCCCATTGTACAGGGCTGCCTGGCCACGGTTGTTCTGCCAAAGGCCAGGGTATTCAAAAGGTGCAAAGACAGTCTATGAAAGGTCTTGTAGTAGACTGTGGAAGGAGGTGCAATGAATAATAATTAAAACTGCCTCTGAATGTGATGGGACAATTCTGTACTTTTTATGGCAGGAGTTTGAAACTCAGTATATTCTGCTTAGTAAACATGCCAAGGCATTGCAGGATAAGGTTGTGTATGAATGCACTGACTTAAGTGATGATTCACTACAATTTTTCCTGAGCTGCTGGTTGAGCAAGGCAGCCAATAGCTAGCCAAATGTATTTTAAGCCACCCCTGATACTCCAGGCTTGGTAGAATTGCTATTAAATATTCCTCTCTCTGCATAGGAACAATTGCCCAGGATGATAATTTGCAAAACAGACAAATATTAGCACATCTAAGGAAAATCTCTGCTGTCTTATGAGTGTGTTGTTTTAATGCCAAACTTCTGTATCTGGTGAGCTCTGAACAAGCAGCAGGATCACCCTGATTAGCTGAGCTACCATTCAGCTGGCACACCATTCATGCCAGAAAAACACTGACTTTATAAGTTAATGAGATTCTGGAGTATTAACAGCTATTTTTTTTTTTTCTTATACTTTCAGATTGATTTTTTTTTATTATTATTCACAAATAATTAAGCTGGTCATTTTCATTTTGTCTTTAAGAAAAGTGTATGTTTGGACCTGCAATAATTTGATATTGTTTGCATCTTGTACATTACCATGGATAAAACATCTTTATTGTTAAAATAAAACAAGTGTCTTTTTTTCCTACTGTCCAACAAATAATGTTCATTTTTTGAATACCATAACATCATGCTCATTAGATTTTGTAAAATCTGAACAAGTGGGGCCTGAAATAACTTATTATGTATGTTTCTGATGTCTCTAGGAGATGAGAACTTATTGGTTAGCAAATAAGTGAATTTCTCACAGTTATGAAGTAAATCTACATAAACACCAAGTGCTCAATGTTAAATCCAGTTTCTATCCATTAAACCACGTGGGCCTGTCTTTTCCCCTGACAATCAAAAAGATTGCTGTTAGGCAGTTGACAAAAGAAGGTTACATTTTGGTTTCAGGAAAGACAAGGTGTTGTGGCTTTGTAAATTATCACCGATCACACCATGGTGCTGAGATCTCATGCCTTCCCTTTGATACCTGAACCTTGCACAGACAGCTGTTAGGATTTGGAAAGAAGATGTATGTGTTTCTGTGATATGCCCTGGAACCTCCTGTGTGTCCACAGTCCCCTGACACAATCCTGCTCCATCCCTGCTCCAGCGCTGGTAGGAGAGGGAGTTCTACTGCTCAGCTTGCATTGGGATTTTGCCACTGCTGATCATCATTGCCCTGCGCAGAGTAGATACTACTAGGGTGTATGTGGAAATTATGTTCAAACATAAATGAAATACAGTTTGTTCAGAATTCCACAGCAGTCTGGAGGATTTGCTGTGCATCATGCATATATGGGTATCTCTGAGTCCAGCCTGGGATGAGCTCTTTGAAGCATACAATAACAGCATTTGTGACAGAGTTTTACTTAGAAGTCAGAACTAAAAGCTGAAATTGACCAGGAACCAACCTCACATGCGTATTTGGATCTAATTTTTGTATGTAGCTTTTATCTTTTTTTTTTTTTTTTTCATTGAACCCGCTAAAAAGAAAAACAATATCCTGGTTTCTTGGGAAATCTCTTATCAGAATCAAATGCCTTACTTACACTTCCAAATGTGTTTTCGTACACCAAGTTAATCCATGCAGACTAGGACAAAAGCAGAGGTTTTTGTGCTCACTTCAAATCTGATGGGAAGACAGCAACTCAATATTCTCAGTCATGATTGCGTGAAATAACATGTTATAGCAGTACACAAGAGAGAACAAAAGAAAACTTAAAATTCTGCCATTCAAAGAGAAAATAGCAAAACATATGCATTACATTGTCTGTGTTTAAAAAAGTAGAATTTGGGACTGGTCAAGAGCAAAATATTGCTGTCAATGAAGTTGCTTGAAGGAAGCCAAGAGGAGAATCTGATCATTTCCCTTTGAGACCAGAGAGCTGAAGACAGTGAAGAGTCCAGAAAAGCAAAAAGTGTAATCAAACTGCTCCTCCCAGATCAACTGTCAAAGCTTATTAAGGCTGTGGTGATTTCGGAAACATGCTGACAGTATCTGCTGAGTGCTTTTTAGAGCAGTTGCATTGGTTGAGTTCATCAACTGCCAACCCTGATGTGGCTCAGCTTGTGCTGTCTTTAAATAAGTGCGCCCTCTCCCCCCTCCCCCCCACCTGGCTCAGGTGGGAAAGCTGGACTGTGAATTTGCACAACAGCTTTTCCTGAAAGCTGGACTTTGGTGCATTCCTTCAGCCTTGGTCTTAAACAAGGAATTTCAGACAAAACAGGAATGAAAAAATATGATGCAGCTTGTTTCCCTTTTGTTTTAGATCTGCTTCAATCTTGAATGAATTTATAGGTTTGTGAATTTATAAGAATTTAAAATTAAAAAATACACACGTATCCCATATTTTTTTTTTTTTTTTTTTTTTTTCTTGTACCCTTCTATCAGATATACAGGTCAGAATATTTGTTTCAGGTTTTTTTTTGTAAATCTTGGATATTTTTTCATTTTTATAGGTTTGTTCTAGATTAAAGTGTGGGGGTTTAAATTTACCCTCCAAGAAAAAAAAAATAAATCAGTTATTCCCTGGATTTTCATTAAGCTACCAAATGAGATGTCAGATTGTTAACAGGAAGAGTCAGACAGTGATCTGTTTCTAGAAATGCAGTAGGACTGAGAGCCTGTATTTTCACGTGGCTAATATGTCATGAGCTGAGATAGTCAGAGGTCAATAGCCTGAGCAAATGAGCAATGACTCATGGATGTTCACTGACATTTGTTATAATATGAACGGACTCCTTAGGAATTCTTATAGTAAAAATCATCCAGTTTAAAGAAAATGGGGATGAAACTAACACCTGATATAACCAACGCCATTGGCTAAAAACAGTTCTATAAAAACATGCTGTAGTGCTATGACAGGGATACAAAAAATATACTCCTAAGAAAGACAAAATGTGTCTCCTTGTCATATTGTTCATGTCAACCCAGAGAACAAAGATGACTTCTGAAACCATAGCAGAAAAGGAATATCTCATCACTTCTTTAGTTCTGATTTTTCTGATTCTAATAATACTTGCCTGTTATAGTATTAGGATGTTGTGCTGATCGATCAGTTAAGATTCATAAATACTCAGATCTCAGGACAGAAAGTACCCTTACAGAATAAGCTTTAGTGTTACCCAGCAAACTCACAGCCAGAACCAGAATCTAACAATTCTGGCTTTCTCTCCCTCCTGTTCCTAAGAAGTCTTTGTCCCACAAACATTGTTTTGAAAATATCTGGCTCTTGCTTTTGATGCAGATGACATGTTCAGAAAGACATTTTGGCTTAAGCAAACAGCCTGTGCTTTGCTAGACAGCCTCTCTGCAGATCTCAAGGTTTAGGCAAAGTGGTTGACACTTTAAGTACTCTGAAGAAAAATGGCAAGAGTTGTGAGAATTTTTAAATATCTGGGCACCTTTCTTTAGAGGTTTAAGGGATCGAGAGCTCTGAAAATCTAGAATTTCCTGAAGTTTATCTAGTTTTTTTTTAGTTATTTTTTTTTCATTGACATTAAAGGGATATTGAAAATCTTTTTGTTGCGGATTTTGAGAGCTTTGCTTTCATGGAGCAGGCTCTATTCCTTCCAGTTCCTAGAGTCTGAAAATTCAGACCGTGAGAGTGAGAAAGATTCTTTTTTTTTTTTTTTTTTTTTTTTTTTTTTTTTTTGCCCAGATAGTGCTTGTGTAGGAAAAGTGTTAATCTATACTCTGATTTGTGGTGGAAATTCGATTCTCAGAAATTACTCCAGCTTGAACTGGCCAGCTTAGAAACCCCCAGCTAACATGATGTGGGATAGCCAATAGCCAGAACTGAAGCCAACCTGAAGCCACAAACCTTACTTCTTCTTACTTACTTACTTACTTCTTCTGTTTACATCCCTGCATTGTGCATACAAGGACATAACCTCCATGTCATCTTCCATACCTGATCAAAGTAGATGAAGTTTAGCTCTTCATAAAGATAAAGTCTTACAGGACTGAAAATGGTTGACAGAATATAAGACATTATTCTGCTCACTTTCCTATCCTCTTTCATTTCCCTTACCTCTTTTGTATACTGTTCTAAAGAATTTTAAAATATCTTCATAGGTGTGACCATTGGCAGAGCAGTGGGCAGGTGGGACACCGAGAAACCGCGCTGAGACCTGGTGTGTGCCTCCTTCTGTCCTTCCCAGCTTCTGCACCATCATTTCCCCTTTTAGATCCTCCTTTTGTTGGCCTCCATGCAACAGCAAATAGCTGCCCCATGAACCAGCTCCATATGGAGCCGGTGCTTGTAGCGAGTGTCACCGCAACAACCACTGGAATAGGCTGGTCACCAGGAATCGATAACTGCACGAGGGTTATAATTGCAATTATACTTGCCATGTTCACCTCAGGTGGCTTTTGTTCTGAATGTCAGAAGATAAAAAAACAACATATCCAGAGCCTGTTTGTGCAGACTACTGTAATGTAGTTGTTCTAGTCACATGTGGCATCATTTGTAAATTCCTGGAGTCTGTAAAGATTCTATCAGATTCTTTTTTTTTTTTTTTTTTTTTTTTCCTTCTTTTGGGATGTGACCTTTTTGCTTGGTGTAGTCCCTGACAATGCTATCTATCCTGCCATTTTCAAAACAGCTGTTCTGATGAACACATACATAATCTTGTTTCTCAGAAGTCATGATTTTTTCTGTGTGCATGTTTTAGTAAGGGGAGGAAAAAGGAAAAAGAAATCTGAGCATACAGTATCTGAATGTCTCGTACAGTGATTATATGATTAAAATGCTCTAAGAACATCTGTCTGCATTTTTGACTTGCACAATGCAACCTTAATGGCTGGTAAGTGCTGAATTTTGTCACAGATGAAAAGAACACAAAAAGTGCAAAGCTTGTTAACATGAGCCAACCCTGCCATTTATCTGATACTTTCAGCACACTGAATATATTTAAGTAGTTTTGCTGCCATTATGGAACTTATTTTAGACATATCAAGTGTCAATTTTCTTTCAGATCATAAAGAAAGAAGAGAGAACAGGAATTTAGTTGTTTTGTCGATAAAGCTTGTCCTAGAACATCATAAAAAAGAACCACAATAAAGCAAAGCTGCTCGACACACACAACGCTGCAAATAGCTGTTTTGTCATAAGCGACAGAATTAGAGGCCCGCTCTGGCTGATACCTCTTATCTGTGCACTGAAGTGTAATTGAACCAAAATCACAGGAGTGACAGAGAAGCAAAAAAAAACAAAACCAAAACCAAAACAAAACAAAAAAACCCAACAACCACAAACATGCATCAGGGACAATTGCATTTCTGTGCTCCAAGTTTGCTGAGGCTGGGAGCTACGTTAGAATGGCTGAGCTCAAGAGTATGGGGAGTATACAGGGATGCAAAGAGAGCATCCTCTCAGGCAGGTGTGGGACAGGCAGCGTCTTTAATGCTCCTGAATGCAGCCACTCTTACTCTGTAAATGAAGACAACTGTTTTGTTCTAGTCACTGGATCAGATATTTATATACGTTTTTGCCCTGCACTTCAAGCAACTTGTAGGGGCTGCAGAATGACTATTTGACTACTTGTCTCTGAAAGTGACTGCATAAACCCATCCAGTACACTCCAGAGATTTCTCTTCTTTCACTGATGGTGGTGGTTGTGGATGATCAGGACCTTAAGGTTACTTAAGTGCTGTGGATTTTTTTAATCTGGTCCTAGCTCAGCTGCAATTGCAAAGAGAATTGACAACAGAATGCATGTGATGCCTCTTCCTCTCTGAAATGTAGATGCCTAGTTGTTCTTCCTGGCAATTATTGATTTTGATTTTAGAAACACTGACAAAAAATAAAAGTGGGAGAAATTTCAAATCAGATCAAGGCTCTGTGTGGACTGGCATCCTCTCTCTGGAAAGTAGCTGGAGATCAACAGAAAGAATAGGAAACAGAGGCAGATAAATGTGGAGAAAAGCTTTGTGGCAAACAATATGGAGGAGCACACTCTCAGTGTTTTATTTTAATTCTGGGCAGATTAGCCAAAAATGCTGACAGAATGGGCAAAATGACTCAAAGACTAGACACTTGCAAGGTATTTTTGACTCTCAGTGGTGTAATTCAAAAAGCTGTAGGAGCAGTGTCTTCGATCATTTTCTCCCCAGCTCTACCTTGTCTTTACTTTTTGATTTTGTATTTGTGGGTGTGTAAACCCATATTACACTCACATTGTAATACGGATTTACGTTACCAGCTGAGTGGGAGGGGCATGCAATCAGAATGTGGAGAGGTACTCATGGAACTCTGCAAAAGGGGCAATCTAGCCTGTATATGAACTGCAGTTTGCTACTGACAGATACAACAGGATTTTTCAGGGGCAGGAGGAAGAGAGACATTCTCCAAGGTATGATGTTCCTGCTCGTTGGCATCTATCTGCAGTTCTGTCTTGAGCTTTCCTTTTAAGTCCTAAAGAGAGAAGATGTTCCAATTTTCTGAAATCAACAGCAAAAAATATGAGATAATCGTATGTGTATCATAAACAAACAAACCAAAACCACTCCACCAAACCAACCAGTAATGAACATACCTGCTAATACTCTTGCAGCTTTCTATAGATACCAATGAGCTATGGCTGAAACCCTCAAACTGTTCCATCAATTACAAGATCAGGTCTAATATGCCACTTTTCCCTGACAGTGTGTCTGGTTTACTGGGCACAGGAAAAACAGAAGATGTGGTGTATTGATTCCTGTCAGAGTGCTGTGAAAAGTTCACATGAACTGCATAGTAGAACATGATGCAGATGTACAGCCTGTGGACCTATTTGCTGCCTTGTATTGGGAGGATGTTGCAAGTGATGTCCCGAGGGTTAATTGTAGCAGAGGGATAATGTCTTGTTTAATGACTTAAAAGACAAAATGGAAATGTTTTGCTAAACCAGATGGTGTGGAGCTGGGAAGGCTGAGAGCATGATGGGTAATGGGATTAAAATTAAATATGATTCTGATAAATTGGAGAAAGTGCACAGCATCAGTAAGATGAAATCCAGTAAGTGCAAATGCAGAATACTATATTTAAGGATGAAATGAAATAAAGAAAAGGTGGGCAAGAGAGATAAGCAGTAGATCACAGACTGAACCTGAATCAGCCTTGCTGTTGGGGAGGAGGCAGGAGGGGGAGGCAGTTACACTCAGAAGTATATTAAAAAGAACATGAAATGCAGGATGTGGGAGGAAATTATGACCCACTCCTGGGCCCTGGTGAGGCTGGAGCAGTGTGTCCCAGCTTGAGCACAGCACTGGAGGAATGTAGCTTTTGAACTGGGAAGGGTGCAGGAGGCAACACCAGGAAGGATAAAGGATTTATGAAACAGGGTCTGTGAGGAAAAATTGGATGACTTAGCAGTGTTCATCTTAGAAATACGAGGGGCTGAGGGTTTCTAGAACTAAAACAGTACCTGGTTTCTAGAACTAAAAGACTGTTGCATAAGGGACAGCAGTAAACCATTCTCCGTGACCTCTACAGGGGGAAAGTTAAAAGTAGCCTCCAGCCAAAGATAAGAAAAAAGAACTGGAGAGAGATTGTGGGAAGACTTTTTACCCTAAGTATAGATGATCAATAAAAGAAGCTACCTGGAGAAATTAGGGAATACCTTTTGCTGAACACCTTAAGAAAAAATAAGAGAAATACCTTTTAGAGGTGAATTAGGATGCACTGAATTATTTCTTGGGAGAGATGAGGAACCATCCTGAAGTGATAATCCTCTCCTGCAGACTGCCAGGGGTCAGTGGAGCAGAAGATGAGGATACAGATCCATAGCCTCTGTCCTTTTAAAAGTCATTGATTCCAGGAGATCATTTGGTTGTTCTGCAGACAGAGTATATTGGTTATGTGCCTAGGAATATATTCCTGTATCTAGTGGGGCTATTCAGGGAGGTGGAAGCAGATAGAAGAGGTGTGCAGGAGAAATTATAATGTAACAAAAATGTAGATGGATAGATTATAGATATACCCTTAAAAATCAATTTCATTTTTCGTTAGGAAATTGCTGATGTTCACAGTGAGGGTAGTGAGCAAGAGAGACAGTAAACTGTTTAGTATCCATCACATTTTTGGTATTGTTGCTTTTCTTCAGCAATGGGCTGTCAAGACAATGTGTATTTTATCTTTTGGTGCCTGCGCGCCTCGTGAACCCTACCCTGCAGCATCTGCAATGCTTTCACACAGAAAAAGCTTTACTTTTTTAGGTATGGTATTTTGCAAATCTGGTTTAATAGATCACAATTAATACATGGATTTACAGCACTGAATGATGTTCCTGGCTCAGAGCAAAGGGAGGTAATTCGATGACTTCTCTGAAATCCCTTCTAACCCTACATTTTTACTATGTTTATCTTCTCATGACTCAAACATAAGAAATTTGGAGAATATAAGCATGGAGTTTAGCGTACAGATTTTCATGTACAGTGGGGCAGGATTTTAGGCCTAGATGGAGAGAAGTGCAAGGGAAAAATATTTTTTATTTTGTTTGAAAGATAATTTTAAAACAAACATGCACACACACACAGACAGACAGACAGACACACACACACACACACACACACACAAAAAGTGGAAGGTTCTTTTACAGGATTGACTAGAAGCAACTTTACCAATGTTTGACCTATTCTGTTATAGAAAGGGAGGGGAAAAGCTTCCCATAGGAATACCTCAGGAGTCCTGTGAGACTCAGAGGGCTGCTTCTGTTTTCATTAACTCTTTTAGTAAATTTTATTTATTTCCTATTAATCAGAATGGGTAAGCAACATGAAGGCACATGTTTTAATAGAAGAGTGTGTTTTGTTTGACCAGTGGAAAAAAAATCATAACCTGGATCTCTTTAAATATTAATTTACTGCATCCTCTTAATTTGCTTGGTGATGACAGTGAAGACACATGGTTTTAGAAATGGTTTTCTTTTTCTGAGCTGACTTTCCTGTGTAAGTTTCCAGGCTAAAGCTTTGATTTTGTGAAAACTCCAGATTTATACCGTGTTGGCAGAGGAAGCATTTGATCTTTTATTAGTTAAATCAGACTTTTGCTGCTCTCATCTTCTAAAACTATATTTAAAGAATCTTTTTTCTTGTTCTTTAAATAGGAATAGAAAAAGGAATTTTGTCTCTTGGCAACCTGATAAAAAAATCTAAACCTTTTGTGTCTGTGTTCTTTTTGAGGAGCTAAGCAACCTTTCCTACACTTCAAACAGGGAGGAGCTCATGCATCGTTACACCTTCCTATATGTGAACAAATAAACTTTGCAATGATAGTTGTACAAGATGTACTTGCTACTCCTTCTGGGGGAGTACCTGGAATCAATCTGGGAAAGTGGTAGCATCTAGAGATAGTGAAATGGTGTCACCAGACTCTGCACCTTTTCCCTACCCGGAGAAGATCTGTGCATTCAGAGAAGGGTATAAACTACCGCAGAAGTTTTTGGAAGGATATTTTTACTTTTCCTGGTGACCTGGATGGTCTCTTTAGCATAGGGAGCTCCCTAGAAAGAGAACAACTACTACTACTAATTCTGCAGAGAGGTGTTTTTTGAAACCCTTTAAAATCCCAGGACCATCCAATTTTTCTTTAAATATAGAGAAGGATCAATTGGTGTGGTCCTGCCATCATGGTTCTCATTTCCAAAATCAATAACAACAACAACAAAAAGTTGCTTAATTTTTAAAATTAAATAAAATTTCCCAACAATTTACGATCTTGATTATTCTTGCAGGAGTGCTGACTATGTATGAATTTGTTACTTTAAGGTCATCTTGCAGATCTCTGATATTTTATACCCTAGTCTGGGTCTTCCAGATTCTCCCAAATTGAGAAACAATGCCTGTTGCTACAGCCTAATTGCAGACAAGGTATATCCAACATGAGGACCAGCACACAATAGTCTAGATGGACAGTAATTGATTTTCACCTTCATCTTAAGGGCATGGCTACCCAGCAGTCACTACTACAGTTGCTGATATTGATCTAGACTACCCTGTAGCTACTGCTCTCATGGTCTGCATGAGAAGTACTTGTTTTTGCTATGTCTTCTGCTATATTATATGACAAGACCCCAGTGTATTTCCTTATCATTGAGCTACTCTCCTCAATTCCAATAAAGCTAAAGAAACTGTAATTAAATAATTAAGAATACCAAAACCTTCTGTTTACAACAAGTTCAGACACAGCAGTGTCTGTGAGACTAAAAGGTAAAATGGACTAGGGATCAGGATTTATTAATTCAATTTTTTACCATTATGTCTCAGACACAGAAAGTGGGTTACAGTGTAGTTGAGCAGGAGAGAAACACATTTTCATAAATTATTATATTTACAAGGTCATGCAGAGACACTGATTACTACAACAAGGCACATTATAGCATAAGGTTCAGGGTTTTTGAAAATTGTATTTAAGGGAGAAGGGAAAGAAAAAAGGAAGTGGTAACAAATCCTCATTCTTTTCTGTAAATCATCTTGAGAAGTTTAGTATATTTTGTTCTCATGCTGATAGACTTCTAGCAGTTTTCTGTTTTGTTTTTCCCCAATGATTTTTTTCATAGTAGAAAGCTATGAAATTTTGTCCAAACTTCTGATGTTCCCAGTTCATCCAACAAACAAACAAAAAAAGCATTTGACATATCCTCTTAATCTTTTATTTTATTTTATTTTTAAGAAAAGCAAGCACTTTCTTGACAGTTTTAATAAAAGGAAAATGTTTCTTCACCCGCTTAAATAGTGGGTATGTGTGATGGAGGTGAGTTATTTAAAATGGGTGTGGAAGAATAAAGAAGCGTCAGCCAAAGACTTAGCAGTTACACCTAATCTGCCCCAAATATCCTTCCAGTGAAGAGAAGAACAGGGAGAAGCTGACACACTTTAACTGTATTAAAAAGCTAAAATCTGAAGATGTCACTCTGAAAAATATTAGACAGAATTCTACTTGGCTGTGACAGTGAAAGACGTACAATAGAGAATTTGATTTAAAGTGGTCTTTTCATCAGGTGGACTGGTTTGTTTTCCTTATTCTGATTGCCTGACTTTCTCCCAGCTGAAATTGGCTACAACAAGGACTGGATATGCATTAGCAAAATGTCGGTAAGCGATACTGATGGTAAAGCAGTGATCACACAATCTGACTGCTACTGGCAACATTAGATTAGAAGGTTAAATGAGCATAACTTGGAAAACGCAATTGAAAGTGAAAATTCAAGAGTTGTTAGGAGGGTGTTATAAGAACTACCGGTTTTCCATTAACATGCTCCTCCTGCCTCTGCTGAGCTGTATTTACTGTGGAGTGGAGCACTTGAGTTAGTGCCTGAAATCATATAAAGAACGAATCGTTCTGATACCAAATGTGCTGAAATAGGCATATACCATAGGTGGTTTTGTATATACGTTAACCTTATATACACATGTACTTGTGTGTGTAAGTATCTGTGTATCCATAAGTGAAATGCAGGGCTTGTATAACTACGCTGAAGATGGAAGGGCATACATCCATACCCCATGAAGAGTAGCCCTTGTGCCTGCTGGGGAGGCCAAAGGCAGTTCATATGAAATCAATTTTTCACATATGAAACCTGGATTTTGCAATGGCATATGAAAAGACTGGAAAGGGTCAGCTAAAGGCTATACCTGTGGCTGGGAACCCTGAACACAAAAAGAAGAACTGTAGAGAGCTATGAAAAATGAAAGGCTGGGTATGGATCCATGTTTCAGATAGCAGAAGAAAATTGTTGGTCATGTAAGCACACCTATTATGCTCCATTTTGTATATAGAAATATACCTGGTAATTTATTATTTTTGGAAGTTAGTAAGTCAATTCAGATATCTATCTTTATCCTAGATATACTTCTAAAGAGTCAGGTGCCATAAATCTGTACTATAATAATGAAAGGAATCTGTCCCTTTCTTGGTCTGTAAATGACCTACAAGTTGTCCCTGATCTATCTGACTTCAGGAAATCGTGAATGAATTCTGCTGAGTCAGAGGCTACTAGCCAAACAGGTCCCTGATCAGTAGCAGAAAACAAAAACAAAAACAAAACAAAACAAAACAAAAAAACTGCTTGGACTTTTGCAAAATATATCTTGGAAGGAGCTATAAGGATTTACTGCCAATATTAGCAAGATGCTAATTAATCCCTAACAAGTAATGGAATTTCTTCCACTCTCTTTAAGTACAGGCCTACAGATGTGGCTTTGCTGTAAGTAATCCTGAGTACTGGTAGCAGCGAATAGTGGCTGCTGCCACAAGTTCAGGTGTAACACCAAGGACAATGCAAACACAAACTGAGATTTCCGCAGAGACCCGTGCTGCCACAATCCAGTATAGACCAGGTCACAAGGCAGCTGTCCCAAATACACCTGGGGATACCCCTGGAAGTGACCTTCCCAAGGAAGGGAGCCTTGCTGCCCCTGCATCCAAAAGCTCTGATCTTCAGCCGAAGTGAAATCTGGCATAGCTTCCTCTGTGCCGGGGTCTGATGCAAATTCTGCACAGACACAAAGAATGAAGCCGATGACCTAATTACAAGATTAAGATCCTGTCTTCTAAGATACCATATTTGGGAATGGATTATGGTTTCATTCTGATTTCTTTTCTTTTGGAGAGGGAACCACCCACAGGAAATCAAGAGCATGCCTGAGAAATATAATGACTGTTACTTCTCAAATTTAGAACTGAAATAGTGGTCCTGTCCTGAAATCAATAGGCCATCGAATGCTGCACATGATTCAAAACACACAGGGAAATGTCTGAGGCTTTACTAACAATAGCTATTGGCCTGTGATATCATTGGTGCTGATCATGCTCTTTCTGTGTCATCTTGTATTTACAGACACACTTAAATCAGTGGATATTAAGATTCATGGTGGGACAATATTGCAGCCTTCCTGTTTCTACATTCATTTTCTTCCTTTACTTCCCAGCTGTCACTTTTAGAAACAACCTTTTGTCTTTGAGTAGTAAAAGATATATTTTTATTTTAGTTCTACCAGTATTAATAGATAGGCATTGCATCATATATGTAAACAAGCAGTCCCATCAGTTTGGAAGGGCATAAATTTAAGTAATTTCATTTTATTTTCTTTTATGTGGGTAGCTTAAAAAGCTTAAAAAATAACCTAAACCCAATTATAAATGATCCTTCCCCAGGGTTCTAATGAGTGGAAACTGGTCTTTGTTTTATGCAGATGTCAAAAGAGCTAATCTAGCAAATCACTGGACATGTATAATAAAAATTTCATAGTCTATTTACCTGTCTAATTGAATAAATAGTCAAAACTAGGATTAATGCTTAGTCACCAGCTCTTACCAGGACTGCTGCTGGGAAAAAACACCCTCGCTCTATGTATGTTTTGTGGTTTAGCCCCTTAAAATAAGGTTAAATGTGGAGCTAGGAACTAAGGGTAAAGGAGAAGTATTAATCTTACTATCTGAAAACCCAATAAAAAAAGGGAATTAAAGTTAATATATTGGACCTTATTGATAGATGATGCTGTTCATTCTGTCATTGCAACTTGATGAGCTGTCTCTACAGATTTTTTTTTTGAAGGGCAGTGCATTTTGATAGTTGAGATTTTATGTTTTGAATTTCTGTAAACCGAATACTGTATTAAGACATGGCAAAGTTGTGTAATAATTCCTCATTCAAGTGCTTCTACATTAACACTATGTTTATACACAGAGGCTCTATCAGACAAAAGTAAAGAAGTATGAGAAAAGTCAGTTTATGAAGATCATATAGATTTCTTAAGCTCTGCTTAGGGTAACAAAAACTTTTACATATAGTTCTCAAGGAGTAATATAATTGAGGAAGCCCCTGTGTTCTGTTGGGTGCCACAGCTGAGGAAGAGATGTTAGACCTGATGATCAGCTGCTTGTAGGCAGATCTTCCAAATATTTTCATGAAGCATTGCCTTAAAACTAGGCTAAAATGCAACCTGACAGGGCACCCACCGAACTGCTCTGACTAACCTGAATTTTACCGATTTATGTGTATGGGTCAAAGAGATGCAATTGGTTTCCATGCTCAACCAAACCTGGATCTCAGACTGGGAAGGTGCTGGGGATGTGCTGCCTGGTCAGAGCTGAAAAATAAACCTTTCTCAAGTCCCCTTTTCTTCTTCCCTCACTTAAGGGCATTCAGCATTATACCTTGGAAACGTGGGGAGGCAATTGGTCGGCATTCAGCATTATACCTTGGAAACGTGGGGAGGCAATTGGTCTTCACTTGGTGATCTCCATCTGGGTGTCCCTATTCATGGTGTGCTGCCTTTTTGCATCAACACCCAACAGTTATGCTGTTTTAGGTTTTGAGAATTCCACTTACCTACCAGCTCACGGAGCTCACAGAAATGAGCTCTCATGATAGGGCACTGATGTGGTGGAGATGTTTCAAATGTAAAAATAATAATATATATATATATTTAAAAAAAACACCACCTTACTGATCTTCCCCTTCATCCTTTCATCTTTTGTGGAATTTGGAGTCCCTTAAGCAGCAAAAATCTGCCATTCCAGCTGAAAGATG
>CM021729.1:60650495-60678027 GCA_011074415.1 Stictonetta naevosa | reverse complement strand
CCAAAAAAAGAAAAAAGAGAAAAAATACAAGTGAGAAGGATCAAGAGCTCCTGTAACAAACCCTATTGCATTGACTAGCAAGTTCTGTTCTGGTCCTACAGGAGGATCTAGACGCTAAGAGCCGAGGAGAAGTATGTCCTCAGCATCTGGAGACGGCAGCACTATGATCCCACTACAACGCTGATATGCAGGATAAGCAGAGGTCTTGGGAAGGTGATCCAAGCTCAAAAGTGCTACGGAAGCAGAAGCAGACCTGCGTCTCTTGCTTTGGATTCAGGCATGGATAAGGTTTTGGAGCACAGCCACCACCGGTGTCTGTCTGGAAGTCAGCTCAAAAAGATGACATCAACAAAGTAAAACATTCTGTGGGCTGGCCACTTAGAATTGTTCTCTCAGCCCTAGATTGCCCCCACCCCACCCCACTTCTAACCCCCATTAAGACAAAGTAGTGAAGCAGAGTGGATGAGTTCACACACATCTTATGGCAAGATAGGCTAAAAGTAGAGGGGGGGTTCAATTTGAGTCTGTAAATGCAGCGAAGAAATGAAGGGTTAGAGAAGAGGAAGTATCTCTCAAAACAAGAATAAGTCACATTTTTTGCTTAGGCTTTCACTGCAGCAAAGATATTATCTGGAATTGCTAAATCGATGTTTTGATGTTCTCTAATGGAAAAATATCTCACTGTATTTTGTGCAAAACGCCACTTTATGATACTGCTGTCAAGTAGGACTCTATAAGTCCCATTGGGGCTAATATAAAATGGCTGACTTCTGAAGCTGCTCAGTTGTGCTTGCTGCAGCAGACAAAAGTTTGGAAATATTTCAGGCTGCATCTGTGCAGAAAGGACTGTGGAAAAAAAATAATCATTGATAATTTGTAAAAGTCTTCCTTTGACAGTCTAAGAATATAATACAGATACATATCTAAAGTAATACAGTTTACTGACAGCTGGAGCACAGTCAGGATGCGTGTGGCAATAAAGAGAGCATCTTACACTGTCTCTGAAGGAAGCAGAGCTGGGGAGGGTCCCAAGAGATCATTTACAGCCCAAAACCTGTAATTAAATAGGATCAAACACAGCTGAAATATCACTGAAAGGTCTGGCCTCATAACAGCAGAGGGACTGAGAATAATGTCAGTTCCCAGAGGAGCACATCTCACTGCTCAGCTCTGGCTATATTATCCTTGGACAATGTTCAGGAAAGGCATGGTCTATTTTCTCCAGTCTTGCATGCACAGCTGTTAGCACTAAGTAGCAAATCCCTTCCGGCTTTCCTGCACTTGCACAAGTAACCAATTAATGCAGGAGAGCCTGGATTCATCTCACGCTGCCTGAGAATACGCTGTCAGAAAGGATGGTGTGTTCTGCAAGCATCAGTATGCCAGTCGTGCTTCAATACCACCAGCAGTGGCTCTGCCACCCCACCATCTGTATTAGCAAGGGAGAAGTCACTGATCAGCACACGGCACCCTGACTACCGCTACAGCTTGTGTCTGTGCAGGGCACGAAGCTAGACAGCAGCAGAGGAGATGGGAAGAGCCAAGGTCAGTCTCTGACACTTCATGCTTTTCAAATGACATGGTGGAAGAAGATATTTTTAAAAATTCTGACTGCAGTTTTCCTTGTGCACTCAGGTAATTTTGAAGAAATTCCCTGATTGGCAGACTGCCAGAACCGCCTTTTTATCCCTGATAAAGTGGAAATGTTCATATTTCACTAGAAATTAGTCAGTCCCTTCCAGGTTGCCTGAAGGCTATATAATTAGCATTTGCATCACTTGCCCCAGATGCATAGACAAAGTATTTATAGTATGATTAAATCCTCTGCTCCATCAGAGACAATATATAAATTCAGACAGACTTCTTTTACATCACTGGATAAGTGGGTAGTAATTAAATGGGTAGTTCAACAATTGCAGCTCCTTTGCAAGCTGATAACATACTGATGTTTTAATTGTTGCAGAGCAGTGCTTACACTAAGCCAAGGACTTTTCAGCTCCTCTCTCTGTCCTGCCAGTGGGCAGGCTAGGGGTGCAACACGAGCTGGGAGGGGACAGACCCAGGACAGCTGACCCAAACTGGCCAAAGGGATATTCCATACCATCTGACATCATGCTAAACAATAGATAGGGGTGGTAGTCAGGGAGGGGGGGCCGGCTACGCGGGGATAGGCTGGACATCAGTCAGTGGGTGGTGAGCAATTGCATTGAGCATCACTTGTTTTGTACACATTATTAATAATAATAATAATAATAATAATTTTCCTGCCTTAATAAACTGTCTTTAACGCAACTGACAGGCTTCACTTTCTTGTTTCTCTCCCCCATTCCAGAGAGGGAGGGGGGAGGGTGAGCGAACGGCTGTGTGGTGTTTAGCTGCCAGCCGGGTTAAACCACAACAGTGGTGTATGCACTTGTGCTCTTTGGAGTGAGGTTCTCAAAGTCATTTTGGAGACTTTTGCTAGAGAAAGACCAGCCCATTTCATGGGACTAACACCCTTTACCCTGAAAGAAGCTATGAAAACACTAGTCTCATTCTACCTGCAGCCAGCTTAGTTCCCAGTGCTTAAGGGCAGAAGGAAAACTTCACAGGATGGCCATTTAGATCTGAATCCAGCAATATCTACACTCAACACTGAGAATTCTCAAATGCCAGACTGGGCAAGAAAAACATTTCAACATACACTTTCTATGTCTAAAGATGTATAAGTCCTACTTCTAACTCTTCTTACAGAATTAGTCATAAGTATTCTTAAAATTAATCTGTCATGAAAATGAATTGTACCTTGGAATGTCAACCTTGTCTGGAAGGAGTACTGGAAGGACTAGAAGGGCCATCTCCTGTAACACCAGTAACATGAAGATAGTTGTCAGTAGAGATATAACAAAGAAATATACAGCAGATATGAAATTACTGTATTATCAGTGGATATACAGCTAACCTCAGAAACCAAAAATTCATTTTCGTATTTTCTGTATTGTTTGTAGATGCCCACCATTATTGTATAATCAAAACATTTCACAGTTCTAACCGTCTATTCTTGACCTTCAAAAGGAACTCAGCAGGGACAGGATTCTGTTCTTCACTGACCTCAAGAGACATTTAGCCAAGGCAGGGTGTATAGACTTAAAGAATCCATAGAAATATTGTTATACTAATTTTCTTCCTTGTTTTTGTTGAGAGGGACTTTGTTATGAATAATAAGTGAGGTAGCAATTCGGTTCTATTAGGTGTCCTCAAAAAGCACGTATATTATAGCATATGTTTAGACTGTAGTTTTACTGTAACTGCTGTATATTTACTTCAATTTAGCATAGATGTACACTTGCTTCATTCTTAGATGAGTTCTACCATTGTCATTAGTCTGTCCCAAGCACATGGCTGAGCAAATATTTAATGATTTTTCATGAAATACTTGTGAATATGAAAGCTTCTGTACCACTAGATTCCCAAATGTTCAAAAGAAAAATAAACCTTGCAACAGAATATTTAGATGTATGTATTCCCATGAAAGAGCTTAAACTCACATAAACTAAATAAGATATCCACTTGATACATGCTGGTTCAGAGCATGGACAGGAGGTAAGATGATTTTAACCACTTAACACCTTGCAGATCAGATTCACTTCTCTTTGCAGTAGTCCTGGACAAGCCCATGGAGACTCATCAGTGTCTGTTCTGTGCTCCCTTTTTCCTAGGTAACAGAAGCAGTAAATTCCCAAGGGAAATAATAATAATAATAATAATAATAATAAATCAATAATAATAAAACAATAAAAGGCCTAAACCGTTTTTGAAAGATAACTCAGAAAATGCTCTGCCTGGGGAAACGAAGCCAGAAACTAGGTAAAAACAAAAGAACTGGTCTGCCTTCTCTATTCTGACCATCTGCCAGACCCTATGTGCCAATGAACACCTACCTCAATAGTATTAATAAGAGCAATGTTATTTGCTCAGTACACATTTTTATGGACCTTCTGAAATGCCAGCTAATAAGACTACTAATCAGTGCCAAAACGGTCATGTGTGCTTCAATGACTAAGCTTTTTATTATATGTATCTGTTAAAATGATATCTAACTACAGTACAGTTGTTGTGATACAAAACAGAATTTTATAACTTATTGCCATAACATGTGACATAGCCTTAGGAAAAAAATCAGTAACATACTCATTATAGTCTTAACATGAACCTAAAAGTCTAGAGGATTTAACTCTTCTTAAATAAAATAATAATAATAATAGGTGGAGGTGAGATCTGAATGGTAAATGTGGAAATGGGGGGGTAGAAAGAAGGTCAGGAAGTGTTGAAGAGTGGCAAGGTGGCAAATGGGCCACTTTGGGTTTTGGGAATTTTGTAAGGGATAACACATGTGATGTAAATATGGTTAAAAGGAAGCAACCTAAAGCAAACTGTCTCACATTTTCCCAAACTAGAAACGGAAGACATATTGTTGAACAGAAAAAACTAAGTTTGCACATATAGTCTGAGTGGGCTGACGTACTCAACAACTGGAAGAAAGCAGACCATAAACTTCTTTAAACTGCTTTTTTTGACCCTACAGAGGAAAATGACCATTTCTTTGACAACTTGGTCACAAAAGGCAAAGTGTTGTTCTTGCACTCTCTGTAACAATTTATTTTTCCCTCTCTTTGAAAAATCTACAATTTGTTTTGTGATTGAGACTGTTTTCAGAGACCAGGAAACTTTTCTAGAAAACCAGAAAAAAAATTAAAGCCTTTAAACCACAGAGATATAGCTAAAACATGTGCACCTAATCTGCTAAACTTTCACTTGGAGCTGGCACATGCTGAAAGGAATAGCTGTAATCTTCTGTAGTCTTTGTGGTAATGAATTTATTCCAATAATGTTAAATTAAACATAAAGGCCATAAAAAAAATCTGAAAGGTGGTTATGCATAAGATTAAGCAGCTGTAACCTTTAAAAACTCCTTTTTATACCAGGGCTCTTGGAGTTCTTTTTCTTAAAACAAGAAGAAAGCAGACCACAATGAGCTGGGCATAGTGAGTCTGTGGGACACTACAGTTTTGTCCTGTGCACCTGAAACCAAGTCATGTTGCCTGTACTTCTCCATGTTAAATCATAGAACTATAGTACCATTAAGCTTGGAAAAGACCTCCAAGATCATCTGTTCCAATGATATCCCTAACACCAATGTCACCCACTAAACCATGTCCCTAAGCACCAGGTCCAACCTTTCCTTAAACAACCCCAGGGACAGTGATGCCACCACCTCCCTTGGCAAAGTGTTCCAATGCCTGACCACTCTTTCTGAGAAGAAATGTGTCCTAATTTCCAACCTAAACCTCCCCTGATGCAACTTGAGGATATTCCCTCCAGTTCTGGCTTTAGTTAACTGCAAGAGGCCAATGCCCATCTCCCCATTAGCTTAGACTTCTGAGCTCGAGGTCTCTTAGATCCCTAAACTCTAAATATCTTAGACATCTGCCTGAAGTAACCAGATCTCTCTACCAGGTATATGAGCCCCATGTTTCTCTGACAATCGGGTGAACAAGTAAATGCCTATATTGATTGCAGCACTGCCTAAGTGTAAGACATGCAAATCTTACAGGTCAGACACTGGGTCAGGCTGGTAAGGAAACCAGTAAGTGGATGTTTTCATTCATAATCCTGGTAGTCAGGAGGCAAAGAAGGATGTCATTGTACCAGGGACGACTGCAGCTTCTTCTCCATACAGACAACAGGTAATTTAAATGTCTAATTGAGAGTGGAGTAATTGATTTTATTAGGCTGAAAAATATGTAAAATTGATGTCTCAGTGATATGGTAGACAAGCCACTTCAAACAACATTTATAAGCAACTTTGGGGATATTGATGGCTGTGGCATATTTGTATGTTGTTATGCAATTTTGTTCAATTTGGTGTCAGTGATTTTTCTTGCTCTCTCTCTTTAACATTTAAGGGCAATATTGGAAATGAGAAATTTTATTTGTAATTATTTCTCTCCCTTAAAGTATTTTGCTACACAAATACTGCTTTCAGCATAACTCAGATTTTCCTACATTCTAATTAAATTTGCTGAGTGAACATGCCCAGTGTGCAAAGGTTAACAAGTGGAGGTTTCCATAGGCAGGGGAAGAAGTATTACAAACAGCTGTCTTATATGAGAATGCAGCACTAAACTGCAGTTTAGGAAAAAACAAACAAACAAAAAACAACAACAACAACAACAACAACAAAACACCATACATGCTAACAGTTCCAAGATGTACAACACAAGATCCCTTTGTCAGCCTTTGTAAGGGTTTCAGTCATCAAACTCTCTTTTCATGAATTTTGTGTCTAGTATACTAAAGAGAGAAAATTAAATTGCACAGTCTGTTGCTGACCTGAGGAACAGCTCAATTTTCCAAATCCCTGTTTCTAACTATCTAGAGGTCATGTCCAGGTGCTGCACCAAACACATTTCTGAATAGCATGAATATTTCCAAATGCTCGTTGGGCAAATCTCTCTGTGATCATTTCTAACTTGAATGTGCCTTCATTTCTTAAACTTCAGTTTAAAATACCCTAAAATATTTTCATATAGGATACTCAAAGAAATTCGGGTTTAAGTGTCTCCAGGCAGAGGGAGAAAAAGTACTGTATTTTCTAAGGTCCTTGGAGGGTATATATTGGAGGGTATATACCCTTGGAGGGTATATATCTTCCCCTTTCTGCTGCCCGAGCCCCTGTGAAAAAAAAAAAAAAAAAAAAATGATGCTCAGAATTAATTTCTTTCACTTCTACAGCTCTACTTCTAATGAAAGTAAAATATAAATTATTATTTGATAAAACGGAATATTTAACTTCAAGTAACTGTTCCAGGCTTTAGCATGAATTTCTGTTTGTTTGTTTGTTTGATTGATTTTTCTTTTGTGACTAAAATATGCTTTTCAATCTAGATAGAAATTTTTATTTCAATTTGTTTTAAAACTGCAAAAAAGTCAATATTTATTCTAGGAATATCTGAAGTGTCTGCTGGTGATAACAACTGAAATGTATAAACAGTTCAGTACATAAAGCACTGGCCTACACATTCATTATGAATTGAGATGCTGAAACATTTAGAGAACTTGAATAAAAAACATGATTTCAAGATCTATCATTTATTATGAGAATTAAGCAAAGTTAATTTTTTTTGACTCTCAAGCATGGTGTACCCCTCTGTAAACCTAATGAGTGCACTGAAGAAGCAGAGGGTTTGTAATTTTGAGGATTACAGAAAACCAATAATCAGATCATTTATGGAAAGCTATCTAATAAATATCCTACTCTAATGTTTTCTGCATCATGTCTATAATTATAAAATAAATAGCAGATTCCATATGTACTTCTCAGAATAGCGAAGATGGTTGCATACTGAAAAAGTGATGTTTACTCATTCAAATCCTAGAGCCTTTCCAGTTTTGCCATGTGTGATGGTTTTTACTCATATTAAAATGCTCACATTTTTTTTATTTTTTATTTTTTTTAAATCTCATAAGAATTTGTGGGTGTTTGCACTTTATAAAGGGAAACATTTGGAAAGAAATGCAGCATATTTTTTATTATTGACCTCATTCAATATTTTGTTTATTATACTACAGTTTCAAGAGAGGCAAAATTTCTGCTCTGAGAGCAAAACAATGCAGTCAATCTTTTGCTGATCAAATGTAAAGAGTAAATGACAACTAACTTAGAACGTAGAACGTTAGTTGTCATTTACTCTGTACATTTGATTGAAGCATTCTACTGCTACCAAGTATTTAACAGTTCTGAAATACAACTGTGAATTTGCTGTCCTGCAGATTGAAATGATGCTCACCACTAGCTTCCAAATATACAAAACAGCCTGAATTAGCCACTCATGATATATATATACATATATATATATATATATATATATTAAAAAAGGGGTGAGCGGGAGGGGGGTGAGGATTTTCAACAGACAGAGGAGAAAAAGGCTGGATTTTCACCTGAGAGCTGCACTTTTGTCATATTTCTAGAAGCAGGGTTCCTCTAGGCAAGAGCTACACCTCCCCACCTTTGGTAGCATCATGAAGCCATTGTCACAGCAGACCAATTCATGAGACTCATTAGCATAAATCTGTGAGATAAGGTATTGCCATTGTTCCTTTTTTTTTTAAAGAGGAGGCAGACGGAGAGAGCAAGTCTCCCAAGCTCTAGCCTTTCTTTGTCCTCACAGGTTCAACCCTCTTATGTTGGACTGGCTTTCTAAAATACATCAGGAGAGACAACATTAGCCACAGCTCTGTTTAAGTCAGGATTACAATCACTCTTGTCTTGTACAAGTTGAATAAGCCTCCATTGTTTTTGGTTATGTTTTGTTTTCACTGATCTAGGAAATCTATTTTTTTTCTGCAAGACTGAACTGAACTTTGGCTCAAAATTACTGAAAAAAAAAAAAAACAAAAAACAAAAAAAACTTTTAGAAGCAGAGGAGCAGCAAGCCTGCTTAGCAATGTTGGATGTTGCCATTGCATCAGATTCATGACTCATCCCTGGCACTTGACAGCCACTGAAGGGAGTCAATAGTGTTAATCTCAAAATTCAGTAATGGCCTAAACTACCTTATGGGGAATATCTTCTTTCTTAATGAGATACTCACAGAAACAACTGTTACTTGTTAATCAGAAAGGTGGTAGAATTAATTTTTTAACCAGATGCAACTTCTCCCTGATAAATAGAAATGTTTCTCTGTCATATATCTGAACCCTATATCTGAAAAGCATTCCATGGATTCTTAGGAACTATCTCTTGTGTTTTCACTGGTGATACTCTATTAAAAAATCATCCATCTCCCTTGTCTTCTACAGCTACAGCTGTATAAAAACCTGTGTTTTATCCTGATGTGGATCCTTATTAACAACCCATAAAGTACACAAACACTAACCGCTCACAAAAATATTATTTTAATTATAAAGCACAGTGCAGCCCCAGCAGAGAGATGTTGTAAAAGTTAGTGTCAGGTTTTTACTGATGGCAAATAAAAATTAAACTATTTAATCTAGTTTCCAGAATGGAAGAAATCCTCCATCTTTTATGACAGGAATTGCATCACTACAAAACTATCATTAAATATGAATAACCAGGTTGGCTTTTAATTGTGATGATGTCTTAAGAAGCCTGAAATAAAGCAGAGAAGGTATGCATTTGCTATTGCTTACACAATGCCCCAGATCAAAGATGTCTTCTCAATATCTCATTTACATTGCTCACTGCACTGGGTAGGAGTGGTAACTCTTCAGAGTATCTGTTAGTGTCTCTTATGATCTCACTCCTGGATGAGAGCTGACATAGCAGAAATTACATACTAGCCCTGACGTCAGGAGGTGTAGGGTGAGTGTGATCTGTTTAGCTGTACTGGAACAGGCTGGGCAACACTCAGGTGGGGAACATGGCCAACTATTACAGGGTATGTTTTCTCAAAAAATAAATGGACATTTCATGCATAGCTACTATACAAACTACCATATGCTACATGAATATGACATTCACATTAATTTAGTGTCTGTTGCTGTTTGACTATAAAGACATACTGAGAATTCAAAGATCCTATCATTATATATAATTGTGGCAAGTGGACAAATAAATTAGGTACATTTATTGAAGCAAAATAACTATATAAACATTTTCCCTGTATTTTAAAAATGTATTTTAAAGACAGTAGGCCAAAGAAATGCTTTGGAATATGTTTAACAGAAAAAACTATGCTAATAATATGTGGTCATTCATAACTTAAACCAATAGATGTCTGAACACTCACTGTAATGATTTTCTCAAAAGATATAATGCATTTTCTTTGTGCCCATACAGTACAAGGAAGTGCCGTTTTCCAGAACATTTGCTTTGTATTTTGTTTGTCCATAATATATCTACACACCACTAAATGGTGCAACTTTTTGCCTGAGGCTGTAGAAGCTCAGACCAACATTGAGACAGAATAGACTCAAAGAATCATTTAGGTTGGAAAGGACTCTTAAGATCCTCAAGTCCAATCATCAACCTAACACTACTAAGTCCACCACTAAACCATGTTACATCATTATAGAATTGTAGAATCATAGAAAGGTTTGGGTTGGAAGGGACATTAAAAGTCACCTAGTTCCAGCCTCCTGCCTTGGACAGGGACACCTTCTACTAGATCAAGTTTTTCAAAGGCCCATCCAGTCTGGCCTTGAACACCTTCAGGGATTTCACGGCTTCTCTGGGCAACCATGTTCTAGTGCCTCACCACCTTCGCAGTAAGGAATTTCTTACTAATATCTATTTTAAATCTAACCTCCTATGTCCACCACTAAATGCCAGGTCCACACATCCCTTAAACACCTCGAGCAACAGGGACCCTAGCACTCCTCTGAGCAGACCTTTCCAATGATTAACCACCCCCTCCATGAAAAAAAAAAAAAAAATCTTTCTAATGTCCAATTTAAACCTTCTCTGACACACCTTAAGACCATTTCCTCACATCCTATCGCTTGTCACCTGAGAAAAGAGACCAACACCCTCCTTCCTACAACATCCTTTCAGGTAGTCAAAGACAGTGTTGAGGTCTCCCCTCAGCCTTCTCTTCTCCAAATTAAACAACTCTAGGTCCCTCAGTTGCTCCTCATACATCACGTTTTCTAGACCCTTCCACCAGCTTCATTGCTCTTCTCTGAATGTATTCCAGCAACTCAGTATCTTTCTTGTAGTGAGGAACCCAAAACTGAACACAGTAGTAGAGATGCAGTCTCACCAGTGTCATGTCCGAGCTGGCCACACTATTTCTGATGCAAGCCAAGATGCCACTGGCATTTCTGTGAAATGACATTTAAATGTCATCATTTAAATGACATCAGTAAAAACAATAGAACAGACACACAAGATCAAAAGCCAGAAGTAAATAACAAACAATATACAGGTGACTAAATTAAATTCACACAATACTACAAGGAAATAATATGTATATATGTTTATTTTGTATGTATCTATGCAATATCTGCCAGAACTATGGACCATTTTGTTGCTGGTTTTTTTACAGTATTATTTTAATTCCTCCTAAAGTAAAGCCTATATTCCTAGTCTTTGATGTATAAAATTAATACAGAAACAAAGGTAATATTGAAATGTGTATTATTACTAACTTGCCACAAACACGTACTTCACCCCTTACACTAAACTATTTTGGACTTTTAGCAGGAAAGAGAGTTAAACACACAAGGTCAACTTCTATCGTGTTTCTGCCCAAAACAGCAAAAAGAGAAACATGTTTCCTTGCTCCTTTCCTTGTTCCTCAGCAGTTCAGGTACTTTATGCACCTAGGATATTACAAAACAAAATCCAGAAGCAAAGAATAAGTGTGTCTTTTACAGTCATTACTCAAACACCATGTCATGTACATGATTTGGTGCACTGACTGCTATATGTACCACAGCTAGGAGGCTCAGCGGGGGCTGCAGTGCATGACCAAATGGAGTGTACACTCTCAGAAAGTCATTCTGCATCAAACTTCCTGATGTATTAACCAGGTAGTACCCAAAATATTGTACATAAATCTAGCTAGAATGGGTTTAGACAACACTTCCAGGCACCACAATGTATATACACCATAATGGTTGCTGGCTATAAACCAGCTGGGCTCTGAATTGTGCAGGAACATTCCTTTCCCAGTGTAATTTGTTCTTTCCAGGCTGATAAATATTCATGAAAAACAATTTATTTATTTATTATTTATTTATTTTCACAAAAGGTATTACAAAAAATAAAAGGGAATGCAGATGCTAAGAGATGGTGTCTCAACCATTAGTTTACAGAGCAACCCTGTGGCTCTCTGGTCTCTTATGGCTGCAGCACAAGCACTCAAACACTGCTGCTGGTGTTCTGAGTATGATTTTGGAAGCCTAACAACATGTCTGCAAAGGAAGATCTAGGTCATACCAAGTCCAGTTTGGAAGTCACCCCAATGGCTTAGGGTATTATTTCATTAATCCACATTTGAGTGAATTATTTGTGGATGATGTGATATAGGAAAGGAGGAGAATGAGGACTTTTCAGGGTTGCCTAAGACAGGGATCAGTGCCAGGTTCAGTCTCCACAGCAATTGCAGTACTGCAGACGTCCCTGGTGTCCAGTTACCAGGACACTGAGAGGTATTTCTCTACTGCAGGTCCAGAATTATTTGCTTCACTAGCAAAGCTTCCAACAGGAAACAAAAAAGCAACAAATAATATGGTCTTCATCAGTGCCCAACACTCAGATATTTATCTAGATGTTGTCACTTCTTACCCTGCTTTCCCACCAGCATACACAATTCATTTGTTATAGGCTGCCCCAAGAAGCAGGTTAAAATGCAACAAATTCCTTCTAGTTTGCAGCAGGTGAGTTGAGAATAATTTAGCCTGTGGATCTCATTAATACTCACTAGTTCAGCACTTACAGCACCACAGTGTCAAAACAAAAAATAATTGGACGATCGGTTTCTATTGAAACTGTGTGAAATTATAAATTCAGAGCTCTCTTTTGCTCTTATAAGTCTCTTCCAGACAATCTAATCTGTTTTCTTGTTGGGTGCCTATTTCTGTGACTTTCCATTTCCATCCCACAGTGTTGTAATTTCTCACCATGTTTGTCCTGATTTTCACAATACCTGCTATCTGCCTGAAAGTTGCAAATCTTGCTAAATCATCATCTAAATGAATGCTGCCAGGTTTCCCTGCATTTTTAGTAGTCCCTCTTCAAAAGAAACAAACTGAAGTCAACATACCCAGAAATTTCAGAGAATGGAAGTAGATACCTTTATTCCTTCCTCTTTCACGTAAATATCCTCAGCTGGGTGGCCACTATCATTCAAGCATAGCAGAAGCACAGAGATTTCACATTACCTGCATGCTTTCTGGAAACAAGCTGCAGGAGAAAAACAAAACAAAACAAAACAAAACCAAACTTTTCTTCTCTCCTGGAGAAAAAACCTCATCTATAGTTTTAGTGAGCCACTTGGGAAAACGTTCTGCTACTCATTGCATTTCTTTTCTCTCAAGAAATGACTCAGGCCCTTTCCTACATCTTTTCACACTCACACTCTGGCCAGCTAAATTTTAATGGCTACATACTAACCTCAGAACTGATTTTTTTTATTTTTTTTTCCTCACACACTGCTTAAGGTTTTGTAATTTTATTCTCATAAACAGCCATGTTTACCGAGGATCTGTGCTATGTATATATGTACTTACATATGCAAGCAGTTTAATGGTGTAAACAAACAAAAAAAATTAATAAATAAGGAAGCAAATAAAGATAGTAGTGCAGGGTTTTTGAAAGAATTCAGAAAGAACTTTTTCATAATATTTTTAGAGAAGCCTGTCATAGAAGGGATGAGGACAATTATAGTAGCTGAAGATGGAGATGGAGAGTGAAAAAATAAAATAAAAAATAGTAACACTTCCAGCTTTATCTTCATAGGAGCTCCAGACATGTGAAACAGTTTCAACTTCTGGATGGAAAGACAAAACAGAACAAAGAAAGTGTGACACAATAGAAAAAAAAGATTTCAGACAATGTTACCTGCCTCAAGCACTCTGGTGCTGACTTTATTTCTACTAGTTAACAACAAGTGTCTATGGTATTTAATAAGTATCCTCCATATTTGAGATTTTAAACTTGTCAACTAGTGTAATTCTTGAAAGAATTTGTTCTTCTCTTGAGGTAACCTTACACCATGAGACAAAAAACTTAACATGATGGAAAAGTAAAACAAAATTGATAGTAAGGTATTTTTATTGAAAGTTATGATACCAAGACTAATTTTAACTAAGCTATTCCAAATAATAGAGGGGATAAAAAATTCTTTAGTCAAAATATATATAATACTAATTGGTGGGAACATTCACTGTAGAGTTTCCCAACAAATTTTCTCAACTCTAGAATATAGCTGAGAGGAAATACATGACAGTCAGTTTTGGAAGACTTCTTCCAGGAGTCTTTTTGGAAAAAATGAAAAAGAAAGGGAATATTTTTGAGCAACATGTCACGATTGCATTACCATTGTCTTTAGGAGAAAGAAGTTCACTTGTGACACCCTCTTTAAAAATAAAGGTTGGTATGGAGGGTGGAAGACCTATGGCACAAATGTCCTTTGATATCATGCCTCATGATCAGGATGAGCAGCAGTTAGAGCAAGCTTCGAGGCCAGGACTCCAACAAAAGTACCCTCACCCCTTCCGGGCATACCTACACCCTCTGAGTAGCCTGAAGCATAATGTGGACCAACATAAAAGCCTGTAGTCCTGTATATATCTTGCTACAAATGAAATGTTCTTCCCTGGTAGCAATGTTGCCTTTTAAAACCACCTTGTGTTTATGGATTTTGTATTTCCTCTTTTTTCATGGGTTAAAAAAAGAAGAGGTAAAGAGAAAGTAGCTACAGAACTGTTTATAATTGGCCCAATTCATGGTAGGAAGCCTTTCACCAGATTAATTTGAAGCTCAGAAAACTGGCTCAAATAAAGTAGAGATTGAGCAGAACTGCAACATGTGATGGATGCTACAGAACTGTGAGCTGAGCAACCTTGTCCTTTAAGAGCATGAGATAAAAACTTATAGGAGGCTAAGCCCAATTATTTTTATTCACATGGACAATTACACTGAAGTCAAAAGAGACACCTGAGTGAAGAAACAGGATTTGATTCTGACTGAAACCAAGCAATTATTTTTAGGATAGACTACTATACATACAGGCATGCAGTGTTTCCATGACTGAATACATACAGGTTATTGCCATAACGTGTCAAATCTATGTTAAAGCTCCTTACTGCAAGCAAATGAGGACAACAGATGAAATACTCTATGCAACAAAAAAAAAAAAAAAAAAAAAAAAAAAGCAATAACTTTCTACATTCAGCTTTTTGCTCTTCTCACTCACAAAATAATTCACCTGAAGCACTGGGAATTGAATTTTATTTTCAACCCTTATATTAAACATAAATCACCCCTATAAGCTGGATTTAAATTTTAAATATTTACTTAATTGATTGGTAATTCAATCAATTGATTGACAATTTAAATTTAATTAATTTAAATTATCAATTAAATTATCAAAATATGGCAAGCTAATTTATGGTGGTTAGCTTTGTAAGACAAAGCAAGAAAGTCTGAGAAAATCTGCATAGTTAGAGGTCTTAATATATCCAGTAAGATGTTCAGACATGTCCAAGATTCAAATAAGCAAAACAACCCTTCAGTACCTTACCATTCCCTTTGGAGATCTACTATTTACACCAATTACTGAAACCACATTTGCACAGTTGGCAATAAATAAATAAATAAATAAATCTTGCCATTTTTTGTTTGATTTTTTCTTTCAACAACATAATTTTGGAAATCCCCAAGAGATTCCCTGGGTTATGTTTCATCAAAGACAATAGGAACTTTGAACTCACAATAAGACAGCTTTTACACTAAAAATTAAATATGAATATTATCCAGTGATGACATTAACAAACATAAATCTTGAAACTATTAAAAGAGATTATCAGAAATACATAAGTAGACAACTGCTTGAAAGATGTCAGCTTTCCATAAAACATAAATTCACTTTTCAATCCTTGGTAATTTAGAAGAGATCTATTACTGAGCTCTTAGGTCTTGATTTAGTCCTGTTTTAAAGTCTTCCGTTGGCCCTTTGCCATTCAGCCAGACGTCTCTCCAACAAAAGAGTACAATTTCCCATCTACTGCTTCAGTCCAATATGAAGAACTTCAATGGGAGTGAAATAGGGATATTGTTCAATCTGTTTTAGAATAAATACAGTTCTAAATAGAAGAAAACACATCTCTATGAGTCTTTTTTTTTTGGTCTCAATCCATGGTCCTTTTCTTAAAAACACTATGAAGTATTTCAACCTTTAAGTATATTCAACATTTACACAAAACTTGGAGAGTTATATTCACAGTAATCTTCAATAATTACCAAACTTTTAAATTTATGTTGATGTCACCTTTATATTGAGAGATTACAAAACTAGATGAGAGTTTAAGGATTAGGAATTTCTCTTTAATTTTTGATAATAAATTTTGATAATACAGTTTTGGATGAACTGTAATTCTAAAAACAAAATATATGTGAATGTTTGAGGAATTATATTTAATATATTTATAGCAGAAAAAAATGTATATCTATAGATTTGAGAGTTTACTGATTTAGTTTCACTCTAAAATTGACCTTCTACGCTCTTAAAAATCAGGTGAAGTGTAAGTGGTTACAAAGAGAAGTACTCAATCTTATCAAGATTTCATCAAGGTTTATATTTCTTCATCATTAAGTGAAAACTCATTTTGAAAAGAACCTCCAAAATACTGCATCTGAAATAGCTAATCAAGTAGGAGCATTTTTTTTTTTTTGACTGAGACCGCTCCTGGAAGCTAAAAATTCCAATTCTTTTCATCCTTGCAGAAAAGCCTACAATTTTGAGATCATTGTATTTCAAAGCTCCTCAGAATTATGCTGAACTGTTGTAACATCCTGCAGAATGTACAAAGGAAAGACACCAAGAAGAAATTTGTGGTCAAAGGCCATAACAAAACTGGATTCTCAATGGCTTTTTGAGAAAGTAATTATTTTCTGAAGTTTGGTATCTCCACCAGGCAATTGTCATATCATAATCAACTCTGGCTGAATGACAGATTTTGTTATTTCCAGGGTCCTACCTAAATGCATATAGTTCCATGAAATACTATTGTATGACAGAAGGATTAAATCAGTAGAAAGGACAGAGACAGGGACATATCTATAGAAAGAACTTTGAACAACAAAAAAGGCTCTGGTATACTATCAGTCATTCCAAGCTATAATATTATTCCTCTGGACAACCACTGAAGTCTACTGTAACTGTATTGGCTAATATACTTTTCAAGTCTGGACAGGTATGAATCCCCTGCTATTAAAAAAACAAACAAACAAACAAAAACTAGGACTTTATCTGTTTAAGTGAAATCAGGTTGTAAAAGTCTTTTGTATAAACACCTTTCCATGGTTGGTTACCAGCAAAACAAATAATACTAGATTTTGAGCAAACATCATTGTTATTATTTTCTTTCTTGTATATTATTATTGTTGTTGTAGTTTCATTGTTGTTTTGTTGTTGTTTTGTTGATATTTTATTGTCATCATCATTATTATTTATTATTAGTAGTATTTTCTGTTGCAAATAATAAATGAGTTATGAAAGATAAGATTTTGTGGAAGCTGGATGCAAAATATAAGACAATGCTTAAATAGACATTCTCTGTCTTATACCATGATCATGAAGAGAGAAAGTGCTGCATCTTCTGTTAACATGTAGCTGCAAGGCACATGAGAATTTTCAAGGACAGTACACAAGCCCTGAGACAAAACTCATCCTTTGAAGTGGCTCGTTCTTAAAGACCTCCTATTAAGGTAAGAATCTAAATATGTTATATATTTATTTCCATTAAGATAATATTGCTAATAAACCTGGGAAAAGGTCATCCACTTCTCTTGGATAGTATAAAACTGATAAGACGAGGCATGCACTGTAAGAACAAGCAAGTAAAAAAAACACATATTTCCACCTAGTTCAAAATTCTGTTCTGCAGATCCAGATTAGCAAGAGTAAGTATATATTCTTAATTTTTCACATTACAATTACTTAAAATGATTCAAGAAAAATCTGCCTGAAGACTTTTACTTTACAAGCTTTAGAAAGTAGTGCAGATGGTAGAGCATAGGAATCTGATTTTTATTTTTTTACTCCACTTTAGTGAACACGTCTTCCTTTCTAGAGTGTGAACTCTGGGATGTAATTTAGTTTAGTGTATATACTTTATTTACTTATTTCACTTAACTAGTTTTATAGGAAATTAATTATCTTTATTTGATTTATGCATAAATAATGAATAAGGATATTGGTGCAGTTAATCAGTAAGTGGTCTTGTGAATAATTTAAGGGGTGTTTCTCATAAATTTCTGTACAACTAGTGAGTAAATTACAACATAATGTCTATTCATTTTCCTCTCATGTTTTTAGTCCAGTACTTCAGAGGGAAAACTGAATAAGCTGGGATACATCTAATTCAAAGCATACTACTGCATGAAGGAACAGAGACAGATGTGCAGAAACATGTGAACAGTTACTACAATGTCATAAAACAGTTGTCACAAATGATGAAAATCTCCATATAAAGCTATTTTTGAAAGGAATGAGCATGAACACATCAAACTTGAAAGACAACTGGCAGTCTTCTAGGTATGTGAAGAATGGACCCTATTCATAACAGTCCCATTTCAGACTTGTCTCCCTAAAGATTTGTTCCTCTTACTTCCTATTAAGCCTACATAAGCTTTTTTGTTTGTTTGTTTTGCTTTGTTTCTTCTATTGCTACTCTTCCAGATTTAGTTTGTTATTTGTACAAGCCACCAACAGTGGAATGGAATTCTCAGGTCATAGTATAGATAAATCCTTGCATAGCATCACAGATCAAATGTGCTTTAGTTATTTCAAAGCCAAAACTTCACAAAGCCAGCAAGGAGACTTGCCATATTTGTTCAGCTAAGAAAATCATTTCTGTAGAAAACCCCTGGATCATCTCCACTCACATCACAAAGCTGTCTCAGAGCAGGTGAACTGACTTCCCTCCAGATGACAGAAACCCAAAGGATGAGCTTCAGGAGTGTGCCAAATGCACTACAGCTGCTAGCAGACTTTTAGCCTGCAGGACAGGACTAAAATAACCCTGAAGTACAATGCTCTAAAAGTCTCACATGGACATGCAACACACAAGAACTGTTCCTTTCCACTTCTGCCTCCATTGTATTTGCTGGGGGAGACACAGACTTTTTGTACTTTGCTGTAGGACCTGTAGCTCACCTGCTTGAATTTAGGGACTCTACCATGTCTTAGACACCGAAGTATTCAGAGAACTGTCAATGTCAATGATATTATAGTTTACTAGTAATTCAAATTACTTCTGTAAAAAGTGCCCAAGGAGCTGAGCTGAGATTTAAGTCCCTCTCACACATTCAAACCCTCTCACTTTTAGTGACTATCTGATTACCTGAACATAAGATGATAGGATCTTAGCCGTGAGAGTCTGGAACTGAAGAGTAAAGAGGAAATATTATATGAAGTAATCCAAAAAACACTTTGAAACTCTGGTTGTCCCAGAAGATGGAGATAAAGCAGAATACTCTTATTTACACCTCAGGTGCAATGTTTCTCTTTAAATCATTGCATTTTGACATCTACCATAAGGATAAGTTTTCACTATGTAGCTCCAGAGAGGAGGAAGACTTCTAAGATGGAGATGTGGGAAACAAACCATTTTCACCCAGAACATGATGGAGGAGAATGCTGTTATTCAACATATGACACAGTTGTAACTGCAAATTCATTGCCAATTTAAAGTAACTGACATTTTAAGATGACTTTTTGATAATGTTTTGTCTCAGGTTTAGCAAATGCTGTTCAACTCCATCTGTCTTAGTTTCAGAGTGATTTTTTTTTTTTTTCAGCGTACACCCTCTGAATTACCAAGCTGAATTTCTCCTCCAGCAATGAAAAATATGATAAAATGGGTTATCCCATACAGCCTCACCTGACTGAGTTCAGAGAAAATCAATCTATCAGGGTGTTTTTTATATGTTACTTTTTGTTTAAATAGTGAAAGGAATGCATATAGATGCTGCCCTCTGTAAAGAAACGTATATCATGTTGACCTCTACTTTGTTTCAAAAAGTATAATCTATCATTCTGTCAAGCAAAATATGATAATGAATTGATTTATGCTTTGGCGTGAATCCTTCCTTTTATATTCCAATTCTAATAAACCAAACCAAACCAAACAAAACAACATTGAGCTTTAAAAAAATGTGCTAAAATATGTTTCTGAGGATTGTAAATCTACCATTATTACTGTGTATGGCTTTTTTATTCTAAGTTTGATCCTTTTTTTTTTTTTTTTTTTTTTTTTAGCTTTTCAGAAATTTGTGAAAATGGCAACAAATACTTGATGTTAGTCACAATTGCAACAAACTCAGTTTTTGTAATAGGTCAACATAATGGTGCTATCAAAACAGACCTCACAGTGATGTCTCCCATTCTCAAAATCAGGCCATTATTCACACACTGACCTCATTGTGAGAATTTTATTGAGTTTTGATGGCTGGGAGATTTTGTTGTTAGATACACTACTATGAATCTTACAATTCAAGTTAGATAAACTGGATAAGTTCTACTGGATCTCACTAGAGCAGGATTTGATGACACACTGCATTACTTTAAAGCCATTATATTCAATTAATTCTCTTATTCAATACTACTCTGCATTCATTTCTTTAATGTTATACGCTGATTTAAAGACTCTCAGGCTATGCCTTTTTTTTTCACTGCAGGGCTTTGTTTGCTCATACCATTATGTACAATAATGAGAAATGATTACACAGTAGTGTCCTGATTCACTAGGAAAAAATAAAGCATGACACCTTGTTTCAGAAAACTATGCAATGAATGGAGTGTGGCTAAGTTTTACATCCTCAACACATGGAAAGAGACGAAAGCTCTCTAGTTACTACTTCCACATATCTTTCCATTACTTAGCTAAATGGACTATTTAACTCCAGCCATAATATTTTATATATGACAAAGTTTTCAAGGTACATTTCAGCTTACATTTTCAAAAATGGCTGCTGATTTTACACCTCTCAGCTTTTGAACATTTATCAAATAAACAAACAAACACATTCTGTTTAAGAAAATCAAAACATCTGATTAAAAATAAATAATAAAAAAAAAGATATTTGAATGTATCGCTGTACAATCATTATGCACCTCATTAAATGCAGAGGTAAAATCAGACCTTTGTACTTGTACAACAGGAAGAAACCAAAGATCAAGCATCTATGGGATATATGGGAGTGTTACCTGGGACAGCTAGAAGGGGGTTATTACATCTCCATGTCTACCCCACTCAGTCTCTGCTCTCAGTGCAAACTTAAGACTTATTGAGAACTGCAGCTAGTCTCCAATTCAGAGCTATGGAGTTTGTAGTCTCCTGTTTTGGGTACATGAAACAAAGACTGGGAAACTGTCATTTCAGCTAGCACACCCACCCATCCATCACTAGAAGGGATGTGAGTGCACTAGCACAGCCTAAACTGACCTGCCTCTTTCAAGACTGCAGGAATTCTTTTGAGTCCTTCTCTTTGATTAGACCAGAAATCAGCACAAAGCACTCAGCTGTAAATGTACAAAATTTAGAAAAACAAATGAACATTCCAGTTCATGATTACATATGCAGTTGGGGTTTTATATCTACTCGGATCTTTGGGAACTGCAGGGACATAAAAAGACCAAACTTAAGAAAAGACAGAATAACCAAAACACAGCTGACCTAATCATTAGCAGATGATCTTTCCCTTGGAATCAACATTGCCTGGGATCTGGTTCAATACTGGGGGCATTAACTTTTCCACCAATTTGTGTGGAAATTGAGTAAAACTTTAAAAGCATGCCCTCTGAGACCAGATTGTGGATGGCTGAAAATTAAGTTAAAGGAGAGGAAAGGAAGGCAGAAGTTTATTCAGAGAGAATTAAATTTTCTTCTCTTTCCTGAATTCAGGTGCAGGTGGATTAAGCTGATGGCAGCACCACGCATGGAACTTGGGTGTCACCAGAGGAGTTTTTTTTGGCAGGCAAACAATCCAGCTGTGAGCTGCAAGCATCTGCCTGTGCCCCTGCACCCCACCACCATGCAGTGCAGGTGGATCTCGTGCTGCTTGCACATCAGGAGCCACTACAGCGGCTCCAGGTTTTCTCCTTCCTCCACAGCTGTCACTGGCTTCCAGCAGGTCTGCACCAATTCCTTAATTTGTATATCACTGATTGCACCATCCCCATCTTGCAAAACAAATTGTTTTTTTCAGGCAATTAATTCACCTCCTTGTGTCTGACCTTGCTCCAAGACTGGCCATGCTCATTTCTCTGTCCTGGTCAGGAACTTTTTCTTCCCTGAAGACTTCTGAACTTTGAACTTCCTTATTTCTTTCTCTCTGGCACTTTATTTAGTCTTTTAGACATTTATAACATTTATAAATAGACATATATAAATGTTATAACGTTTATATATATTCATAGATATGTGTAAATGATGTAGTTTTGCAATACATAAACCTCCAGTTACATTAAATTTGAACCTTTTAGGCAGCTCCCTAAGAAACAGTAACATCAAAACAAATGCTTTTTGAACCCCCACCCAAACAACCTTCATCCCCAGACCTATAAAAGGTCTGGACTGGATATCATCTTGGGACAATGGTTTCTTAGTTTAAAGAAAAAATTCAAGTCTTTTTTTCTAAGCAGAAAATCTTTTCTTCCCTATCTTCCAGACAGGTTACTAGGAAAATGAACAATACAAACCCAAAACCCAGATGTTTAGAGCAAACTCTGATGCCTGAAGAACCAAGACTAAAGAGTTAAGACAAAAGTTTTGGCAAGTTCATCTCGGGGCACTGTTTGCTTTGGGAAAAGTGGGCTGAACCTACACAATCATTTTACATTCCTGAGTGTAATTTGTCCATGTCTTACATTCTCTTGTACTAAGCACCTTGCACTAAACACAGACACCATGTACCAGCACCCAGCTTGGTGTCAGAACACCCTTGACCAGCAGTGACACCATGCAGCAGCCCCTAGAAGGTATTTCTGTGTCCCTTCATGGAATCAAATGGCAGGTGGCCTTGTGGAGTGGGCATGGAACAATGTATGTGAGGGAGAGCTGCAAGCTCGTACTACCCCTTTTCGTCCCTTGATTTCACTTCTCAGGTGAACAGTGAGAGCTGCATAACCACTACGCTTCACCCTACAGTGAGAGCTGCATAACCACTACGCTTCACCCTCTTATGGTGAAGTTGAAAGAGGAAGTATTCTATGTTGAAAAAAAGACATCAGCATTGCAAGTTTCCCATGCATTTGTGCAATTATCCAAAAGCATTTAAAGTAGTTTTCAGCAGCTGTCCCAAGCTGGCAGAGATGGGCACCTGGGCTCGCAGTCTAAGAGTGCAGTGGAGAAAGTTATAAGGTCCTTTGCATGGTAATGGATGATATTTTTTTATTTTTCCAAGGTAAAACTCAATTTTCTTATCCTGGCAACATCATCTTGACACGGAACAACCTAAATGGCTTCTGATTCACATGATGTCATACTTTTAAATATCCATTCTTTTACACATAATTTACATGTATGCTCTCTGTTGACAATCCCACCAAATAAAAATTATTTGAGTTGCCATGGTGATTTTCTTTCTACATTACAGAAGATTTTTTTTTAAAACAGGTTTTAATAGAAATGGATAAAAAGATGAGAATGATCTTTAAATGACACTAAGATTTCATTCTCTATCTTCTAGTCAAAATTTCCAATTATATTCACCATGTAATAGAAATCTAATATGCTTTTCCATGGCTTGCCATATAATTAGATCACCCCTACCCTCTAGGATTTGAACACAGTTCAGAGCTGGCAGTCAGTGACACTGATGGCCTTAAAACAGTACAAAGTAGGTTGTCGGCAGAAGGGCAAAAAGAAAATGACAGTCAGTTGTTGTGAGATATAGATGAATTATAGCTAAAAAATTACAGCCACAGACAGAATCTAAGCCATAAAGGCAATATAAATATGATCAAGGACACTTTCTCTTCACTATAGCACTGACTGTACATGTTCTTAAGCCACACAACTCAGAAGTGGAGGCACTTTGTAGGAAGGAGATATTATCACTGACATCAAGGCTGTGACCTCAGTAGCAGAATGAGTGCATGTTCTGGAGCACATCAAGACAGCTTCTCACCCAGCCAAAGCTGACAGTCAATTCACTGTACATACAGCTCTTTTCTAAATAGTTGTTTTATTGTTTTCACCCCTAAGGGTTCATTGTATGTATTCAAGTTTCTAGACTAATAGCTCGTGGCAGGTCAGAGAGTCCACACATTTTTCCTTTCCTCAGATTAGCTTATGATTCCATCAAGAATAATTGTGCATAAAAATGTAAAGGGTGGTTTCCATGACAACTGGAATGCAGGACTTTGAAATTTGTCTTCTGTGAGCACTTTTTAACCACTAAAACTTGGTTACCAAAATATCTCGTAGGGAAAGTGTACTAAGCAGGCAAAGTATTTAAGGCGAAACTATGTTAAGATGAACTATGTGCAGTGTTTACACAGCTCCAAGCACAAGTTCAGTTTAGGAACGGCATCCTCATTGCTACCATAGCTGTAATGAACACATCTGGGAATCAAGTTATGCTAAGAATTATGTTACATGTGAAACTCAAATATTTCCATTTATTCAGCTCTTCTTTAAATAATTTATTTTGCATACTTGCTCTAGGGTCTCTGTCACCATCATGAATTAATGAAGAAAATATCCCAAACTGACAGCAGTTTTCCCTGGTACTGTCCCCACAGTAATTTCTTGCAAATATATATTGTCAGGCTGACAATCAACAGCCATTTCTGATACAGAAAATGTTACATGAAAACAAGAATCAATCGGGGACTTTCAGTTTCTCCAGTGTCATCTGCTGGAAAAGTGACCTATAACTTTATTATTTTATTTTACTTTTTTTTTTAATTTCTCTGATTAACATCATGAAACATGCCAAAGACACTTTTCTCTTACTTAATCAGTGTGTGTTTCTTTGGACACGCATTCATCTTTAAAAAAAATAAATACTGTGGGAGAAACATGAGGTTACATCTTCATGAATACAAAGAGTATTTCATATATAATAATTGTAATCAGCTAACTATAAAATGCTTGTGTTTCTGTGTTTACAACTTCATTCCCCTAATCACTGGGGTTTGGAGGCGTTCCAAATCACTCAGAGTTTTGTACTGCTCTTCACCAGCTTCATTCTGATGAAGAGCTTAATTCCGGTCCCGGCAAAATCAACAAGAGCAGTAACTATCTTCAGCAGTGCCCCTCAGGATAGAATAGAGTTTATAGATTTTCAGGTATGTAGTATGTTTATCTACAGATTTCACACCATCTAGAAATTTTGCTCTTGGTAGACAGATGTTAACAGCATAACTGGGGGGTGTGGGGGGTTGGGGGGGTGGGGGGCGGGGGGGCACACAACAGAGGGAGAAGTAAGCAATTACAATTAGGATTTTCTTTCTGATTCGTTTGTTTTAAACACAGGCATGCATGTGCTTATGTGCTTTTCTCCCTTCATGTTACTTTCCTCCTTATAGCTCTTAGAGGTCCATAAAAGAAAAATAGAGATCTAAGTAGTATGGCATCATTTCTTTTCCTTCTGTTTTTAGTTTGTCAGATATATTATTAGGGCTGTAATATAGTGGAGCTTACTAGCAGATGAAAAATAGAATTTCTTTCTACAAGTCCTATTTTTCTGAAACATACAATATTCTAATCACATCTATTTACAAACTAAAAGTGCTATTTATTGCATGTAAGCAGAATACATTAAAAGGTAGACATTCTCACAACATAAATATGACTCTATTTACATTCCTATTTCAGACTCCTCATTCACTACTCTATTGGATATCTAGTGCTGACTGTGAACACCCCAGGGTGACCACACCTAAAAATCTCATATATATAAATACTAGCCAAATGTCCCTTAAAAATAATTACATTTTTCTTGGTCATTCTTCCATAAAAAAGTCATTTGCATTACCATGCTGATTTTCAATATTTGCATGTTTTTAGCAAGTGCACAGCTTGAGATTTGATTAGTTGCATTGCCTTCTTCAAGCACACAAACAGTGCTCTGTGGGGAAACTTAACATACGGCTTTTTTTTCTATTTTTGGGGAAGAAAATAAAAGCTATGATCATTATTTACCATGTTAGACATTCTTTACTTTAATGAGACCTCTATTTCTGTCCTGAATAAGATTTTTAGCTTGAAATCACAAACACAATTTTAATGACAATCATTCTAATACTGCATGTTTCCCATAGCTCTTCAACACACTAAATTGTTTGTTGGCAAGTGTTTATTGCTGTCAGAAAAAAAAAAAAAAGACAATCTGTCCCTCAGCTTTTTGTGGCTCATAGGGCTCAATCTATGCTGTCAAAATGGTTAGAGTTTATCTGAGAAGGTAAGAAGAAATACTGATCTGAATTGAATACTTGCAAATATCCATGGAAAAAATGCAGCCTGTCTAATCTGATTGAACTGCTGTGGAACACATAACAATATACAAACTTATATATTTTTCTTAAAGAGAATCTAATAAGGTAGCTAACAAACTGGCTTTGTATTCACACATGCATAAATGGAACAACTGCTCTTACAAGCCACAGAGAAATGCATGACAATAAAACCTGGAGGCACTGGTCATCTCATGAATTCCACAATGGTGTGAACTACCATCCAGGACACTTTGTGCAGGAATAAATTATTGTTGCAGAAAACTTGAGGTGACCTGGCTAGATAAAGAGCCCATTATTTAACAGTTATGCTATTAAATTCCTTGGCAAAGTAAACATGGAAACATCTTCAAAAAATATGTAAGTTCCCACTATGAATTACCGTATATGTCTTATGCATCTGGCTCACTAAGCCTCATTTTTCCTTCTGTTTTAACTGAAAAATTACATTGGTTTTCTAGTCTACCTTCACATTCTTTTAACCTCACACATTAGTAAAGCAAATCTGTATTATCATTATATTATTGTGTTTTAAAACACCAAGAAAACTATTTTGAAAATGTAAAATATATGTAGATATCAAAAAAATATTAGACACATTCTATTGAATAAATCACTGTTAATACACTAATTCCTCATGTATATACTGTAAGAATCATAGAAAATTAAGATTTTTTCACTAAGATGTTGTCTCACACAGAAAATGATGAAAGAAGTAATTTCACCTTTAACATTTCATTTGTTTTAAAAAAAAATAATTCTAACAATATAGAAATACTAGTAGAGAAGAAACTTCCTTATACTTTATTCTAATGATCCAGTTTCATTTCACTTCTGTTTTATCAAGAGTTTTAACTGTATATTACTTCAGCCTTACCAATAAGAAGACTTCTGATGTACCTCAAGACATTATTCAGTTGGTGCTTTTATTTTCTTTGAAAAACAAACAAAAATTACAGCATTTTCCATTATGACTCATAACTGAAATCATGTCTTGAAATTAACATGGTTTGCTGTCAAATGGCAATTGAGGACAGATAAACTGATCAGTCCACAACTATCTTTTTCACTTACCCAGACAACACAGTATATAAATCAACCAAAATCAATCGTCTGCACAAAAGTGTTTTGTCTAGGTTTAGAATATGCAGCAGTATGCTCAGGATTCATAACTATTCCTGAAGAGACATGCTGCTCATACTTAAAGTCTGCTCTATCGATGTGTAATCATATTCACTTTTTTTACTCTGCCTCATTTTCCCCTTTGTCTGAGTTGCAAATATGTAAAGTGTCTGTTTATCTGTAAGGATCACATGATCAGAAAGTCTAGTGAACAA
>CM021729.1:60594047-60627968 GCA_011074415.1 Stictonetta naevosa | reverse complement strand
ATGATATCACATATCACATATTACCTATCACACAAAAATGGGTATTGTTTTTACATTTCATGGAAATAAAGGAAAGGAGACTAGACATTTATTTTTCTATTTTTTATTTATTTATTTATTTTTTCCTGCCAGGGGAATGTTGACAGCAAGAAGACTAATTCTAAATTAGAGAGGAAACAATCAGGCTGGCCCTGTAGTGCGGTGAGGCACCTGGTTCCCTTGCAGACCTGGTGTCATCAGCTTCATGGCACTGGGCTGCCAGCAGCTGTGCCCTGGTGTTCTGCAGGATGAAGACCACCAGTGCTCCACAAAGCTGCTCAGATATCAACAGCCAGCAGACTTCCAGCTGATACTCATGGAATCTGCAGCAGTTATGTCCTGTCACAAAGGCTTGGAGCACACCACCGGTCTCCTTGGTTTTTTGGGACCTCAGTAAACCCATCTGTCGGTTTGACAAACCTCTGCCCTCCTCTTACCCAAACTGATCACAATGACCACACTACTGTGTTTGAAGGTCAGGTACCAGAGGTATTTCTTTGTAGCATGTTACAGAATTTCATTGTTATTGATATTTTTAAGTACAGAGAATAGGAAAGGCACAGAGGTCACCTTAATATTGGATTGATTCAATCCAGAAAGGATATGAACCAGGTAGACTTCATAATTGACCTTCACTGTTGTGGATCAAAAAAGCCAGTGTGGACTCTCACCAGATCATATTAGTTTTTGTTTGTCAGTGTTTTCATCACTTGATGACTATTTTTGAGTTTCTCAAAAAAACAGTATCATGGAAGTTCTATTGTATTATCTTTTTTTTTTTTTTTAAGAAATTGAATACGTATTTAAGTGATGCTTGTTTTTTAACTGGCCAACAAAATATCTACCAGAGAATTTTTCTTCCCTACAAATTTATAATATTTTGAGGTAACTGCCATTCTTCGAAAAGACTGTGAGATTGGCAAGAGTTCATACATTACAAGATGTCTTGCTTCAGGCTGAAAGGTAGAAAATATATTTTTGCTGAACAGTGGCTAATGCCTCAGGGTAGGTCAGTTATGCCTTAGAGATGCAAAGTCAGGTGTTTGTTAAAAAGACAGGCCATTTCATAAAACTTCCATTTTCCTAAACTAGTAGTGACATGGGGTGACAAGAATAAATCAGACACCGGTAACTTTCCAAATAATAAAGTTTGGAGCTGATCTGCTGATGATACTGGCTGTGACAGTGCTGATTTCCATAAAATTTGGTGGAAAACTAGAAACATGGTTTCTCAGGCTATCTCTAATAAAACTAGGACCTATGAAATTTACAATGGCATACAAAGTTGCTGAATTTTAACTGCATTATTAGTGCTAGTCTGGATATCTAAATTAAAATAAATTGTTAATAATAATAATTATTAATTACGTAATTCTTTTTTTTTTTTTTTTTTTTCCTTCTTTATGTGGAGCTTACACATACAGCAGAACAGATTTGCAAAACCTATGCTGAAAAGGGACTGTTATGAAGAGGATGGCTGAGAGCAGTGAGGTTTATTCCCGAGGTTTGATTTGAAAGCACTAAACAGGCCTATTGTACTATTGCAGATGTTACGGAAGCTAGGGAAGATCACTTAAATCTCTTTTCCTAAATTTGAAAAGCAAGGGGAATGTGGTTTTCACACTTCAGAATCTGATACAGATTTTATTTCCCTCCTTATATTTTTAAAATCCAAAATTATTGTTTTACTTTTTTGTTCAATGAAAACAATAAACTTAAATAGCAAGTACACAAATACATTATATTCAGATGGTTAAAACCTCTAATAAAAAAATCAATTTATGTCTACATTTTTTTTTTTTTTTTTTTCTCCAGAGGCTTTTTCTATGAGCTTTACCATGTGTTTCTATATTTCTATGTGTTTCTATTTTAGAAAACTTATGTTAAAAGTGTCTGGATCTCATTAAATTATTGCCTATGGGGGTACTTTCAGTGCTCTGCAGAGTTGGAATATCAGAGAGTATGTTGTATACCTACAAAAATGTCTTTGTTGATGTGCGAAAGCTGTGTTACCATGCTGTGTTACCATACCACACCAGTGGGTGTCCCGAGCCACTCCTAGTTTGAACCTGCAGAATCACTAGGAAAATACGAACATACTTTCCCACAGCATTTGCAGTCCTGCACAGGGCTAGGCACAGCAGCAGCACACCTGGTGCTTATGCAGAACAGGGGAGTGTGTTTGGCATTCAATGGCAAATACATCAAACCCAACTGGATATGTAAGGAAGCACAATAAACCACTAGGGTTTGAGCTAAGGTGATTTTTTCTGACTTTCAACAGGCTTGGCATGTGGATTTCTCAAGTCCCTGCCAAATAAATAAATAAATAAATAAATAATAAAATTAAGTAAAATGAATAAAATAAAATAAAATAAAGGAAAAATTAGGCTCTAGAAACTCCAAGAGAGACTTGTTTGCTTCCAGCTATTGCACAAGTACTGCGATAGTGTTATGTATGAAATAAATCCCATCTGCACCAGTTGGCCTAGTCAGTTTACCAGTGCTGGTTTCAAGCCCTACCAAGTCACCAAGAATAGGCTTTCTGACTTCAGTAAAGGCTTACTGAAGCCCACAGGGCTGTCAGTGACATTTCATCCCAGTCACTAAGAGACACATTCTTCAGTAATTGCCAGGTTGTCTTGACTGAGGAAACACTAAAAGATCAAAGAGGTTAGCAATTGGTAGGAATTCAAACACAACACACTAACAAGGACTTTGTCTGAAAAAAAAAAATAAAAAATTAAGAATTATTTACATAATTAAGTAATCTACAGGCTATTGGAAGTGGTTGAAACCCAAGCGTGCAAGAAGTTCACTGCATTCTAGATACACATGATACACCTCCATGCTTCTTTACATAAAGTAACTTACTAGTTAACACACTAAAGATTTATAAAATAAATAAAACAAAACAAAACAAAATAAAATAAAATAACATAAAAATGCTTTCATTTTATGTTAACTTTTTGCAAGGTAAAATCAATTTCCCCAAGAGACAATGTGCTCCCAGTAAGATGCAGTTGTCTGTGAGCATGGATACTCTATCAGGCTACAAGCCATTAAAAATCATCTTAATTACTCAGAATAGGTGAAATGCCACTGAATTTAAAACACTGCCCACTATGGGAAACAGAACCACCCTTTGGGAAACAGAAACACCTGACTGTGGCTAGGGCTGGTGGATGCACAGGCACCATGAGCTGCATATGTATTCTGCAGAGAACGCATAAGTAGAAATTTATGTAAGCATAGGTTATATTGGTGGCCATCTGAACATTACCCTAATTAATGAAAACAATAAAAGGCAAAGATCTGCATCATTGCTCTGTTGTCCTACATCAGGTTTGTTGTCCTGCACTGCCCAGATTCCTCACTGGGTTTCCTTCCTGCCTCTTCATGCATGGGGAGTCTGCAAGCTCTTCAGCACAGACTTTCTGGGGCTTTATTGCAGCCTCACAATTCCAAGAAGAAAGAAAATAAAAGTCTGCCTTAGAAAGGCTGCCTTCACCCTTGGAAAGGGTGGAAATCTCAGTGGAAATCACAGCAGGCACAGTTCCGGTTGTAGATAGACTATGAAAACTATTTTGCATCCAGCAGCTTTTGTCTCAAGAGAAACAACAGACCTTCAGGTAGCTGGAGATGACCATACTCTAAAGCTCCATTTTTGTTTGTAGGTAGCTCTCTGTCTGTCCAAGTAGGATAATTAACTTAGATAAGTCTGCAAGAATAAGAAAAAAAAGGATGAGCAGTGTGAGAACAGTAAAACAAAGATCACAGCTTCTCAAAGCATAAGAAAGGAGAAATTAAAAGGTTGAAAAAAAGCAAAATTGTACATATATGGTATAGAGGAGCATCGAGTAGCTTGTGAACCTGTAGTACTCAGCCAATGAGGAAACAGGGGAGGTGATTGATCAGGCATTGGGTAATTGGGAATAAAAGGTTATGATTTGTTTACTAAAATGTGCTCCTGATTGACAGGATGCCGGCCATTGCAATCGTGAATAAAATAGCTTCACAGAAGATCCTGCCCGAAGAAATTTATTTGAGATGTTTCTCATAAATCTGGAAGGAAAATAATATTGTCAGGGGTTCTCACTACAATACTCTTTTATTACCATAATTGTTCTGCATTATATTGTGAACAAGTTATTATACATTCTTTTTGTGTGTATGCAAAAAAAGGTTTAAATTTATTAAAGTGAATAAGTAGAAATTATGACCTTAAAAAATAATAAGAAGAAACATTAATAACATTTATTATTTTATAAATAATATCATTTCCTATTTGGAATTTTATTTCACTTCCCACAAAATGCTACAATAATTCTTCTGTTGATAAGTAGAGAAAGAAGGTAGATACAGAAAAGTCAGGTGGTGTTGGTAACAGATTTAAGATTTAGCATCTTTTTATTTAAAAAAAAGAGACAGCTTTTAATAGAGAAAAATGAGAAGGTATCTTTCTACTTAATCATTTTATTAATAATTTCTTTACTGGCCTCTCACATTCTGATCACTGCAACAAGAATTGACATTTGTTAGATACAAGGCCACGTCACCACTTTTTCATTAAAATTAATGGAAAAAACTTTTATTTACTTTAAAAAACAAACAAACAACAACAACAACAAAACCCCACAGGTTTATGAATGTGTGAATGATAGCAGTGTCTTACCCCTTTTCTTTGACTTGCACATGATATCTCTGCCATCAAGATACTCTCTGCAAAAGACTCCTATAGTTTCTGTTTGCTCCGAGGAACCGTGTAAGGTCCCAGTGTGATGGCAAGCTGTTCCTACAACATGTGCCTCAATGGCAAAAATGTCATCTGCCTGCTTCCAGCCAGAGGGAAAAAAACTGCTGTGCTTGGTTTACCAAAAGACCACTGGAAAAGCATAAGAGAACCCATCAGCAGTACATGTGTCTCTGTACCACCTCCCGCCACAAAACTCCCTCTTCCTCACAAAGACAACCATCTACAGGAACTCTGTTTTAACACGGAAAGGCTGCTCCTAGCATGTTTACATTTGTGGGAGTGTACCGTGCTGTGAAGCTACTCAGATAGATTCACCAAGTCTGTATCATATATTATTTGGTTTAGAAACAGTATAGACACAAGTACTTCCGCGCAATTACCTTTCATACTGAGCCAAAAAGCCAGGTTAATGGAGAGCTGATACATGGAATAAACACAGTTGGGAATTCTAATTTGGTACTGTTCTTTATTTTGGATTAGGAAAGTTGCCACAAGATACTATGCCTTGCTTCAGTCATGCAAATTTTAGGATAAAAATCACTGATAAAAATTCAGGAAAACATTACAGATGAAAACAGCAATAGAGTTTTCTTAATTTTAAAAGTTGCTTGCTCTACAAATGCCACTAACATATTTTTCACACATATCTGCTGTTATATTTGTTCATAGACAAAAAATACATCTGAAGGAAAAATCAAAAGCTAAGCATAATAATCTGGAAAAATGCCCTCTGCAAGGCACTAGATGTCTCACACTCCAAACTTCCACCAAATTTCCAAAATTACAGAAAATGGCAAAATAGGAAAGGATGCCTTAGTAAAAGAGAGTCAGTACATGTGTAAATGCAAAGCTGTTCACACCACCTTCTTGAGAAGAGTTATTCCTGCTCATATAAGGTGCATAATATACACACAGTACCACCAAACAGCAATGTGACTTCCCATTGACTCCAGCTGCCTTATACATGCACGTCTGACCATGAGCAGGAATCAACTGCTGACTCCTAGGCACACTTTGAAACCCAAGGTCAGTTTCCTTGTTAAGAAACATGATGAACACAAAACATCTCTTGGATGCATGCACTCATAGCAACAGGAGCAGAATTTAGCCTTTAAAAATTACTGGTGCTAGGAAAAAGGAGGACTTCAGACTAGTTATAGCATGGAGAAAGACCGGATATGTGTAGGAAGATTAATTTTTGTCAGCATATACTTGAATGATTGTCTAAAGTAGGGAATGCAACCTTATCACCAACGTAAAGAAAAATTTTGTGCATTTTGTGTAATTTACCATGAAGAATGCAATCATCCCCGTTAAAAAGCACAGAAGAGTGGTGTACTTGTGACTGCCAGCTGTAGGCAGAATTAGAAAAAACAAAGAAGGAAGATGATTTGCTTTCTTCCAGAGTCTCTGTTCCAGCACACAGCCATGCAGAGAAGATGCAGCATGCTCTGCAGCTGACCTTCTGCACCTCAAACAACTATGCAAATAACCCCCATCATACATAGGACAACATACATAAATAAAAATCTGGGCACAATGGGAAATCTGCTTTAGATATGTCCATAACTCATCACCAATGCCTTTTTTTTTTTTTAAGATCAAACATGACTTTATAGCCTAAAATGTCTGATCACTTACTACAACATTGTTTTCTAAAGACTAAGTCTTTTCAGAGCTTAATCCCTTGGACTCTATTCGAGATGAGCATTTTGGTTTGTTTTTCAAATCAAGTGTCATAATTTTTCATAGAGTTTTGAGAAATTTTTCTCATTAGTCTAGCCCAGGATTTTTCCTCTTTGCCCTTTTCACTCACAAATGCTATAGCCTTTGGTTGTGGCTGTGACAGCCTCTACCAGCCTCCACCATGCATTTGCCTCAGGCAAAACTCCTCTCATAAGCAGCGTACCCCTCATCACTGCAATTAGCTGCTCTATCTCCTTTAGCTAGTTGGAAGAAAAAGATTACCTTGAAGGTGTTGTGAAATCTACCAGCCAACAGGATGGGTAGATGATGGGAGAGAGATGACTGGCATCTTTCTCTATTGGTCCTTTGCACAGCAACAGGAGTCTGAGAATCAGATCTCTTGCATCCAGGTCCAGCAGAGAGCCAGCACAGATGAGCAGAGATGATATGAAACTCTTCCAGATGTTAAGATAGGATTTGTAGCAGCTTGTGTCTGGAGCAGGAGGTCAGCAGGGAAAATCTTTGCTGATGGGAATTTTCCAGTGAAGCTTTGCAGCTGTGTTCCTGCTCCTATGTGGTGTGCCTGAGCTACGACACCTATTCTTCTATAAACAAAGACTGAAAATACAGTGCAGGCAACAACACTGTCAACGTAAGGCTGATAATTAACTCTGCCAACTCTTGATTAAATGCTTTAGTGTGTTTTTTCAATCAGGTCTGAAAACACCTAGCTGCTAAATTGGTTTAGAATGATAATGTTAACTGCAGCTTGAACAAAAAATAAGCATTTCTACTAATGCCAGAAGATACCTTAACATCAGAAGAACCTACACATCTATTTCACTGCCTCTTACAGTAGCATCTGAGTCTGACCTACTCTGAATGAATGGAAAATTTGCATTCCTTTCCAACAAGTTTGGAAAAATCTTATCCTTAGGTTCTAGCAATAAATGAGAAACACTGAACTAAGAAAGGTAGTAAAAGACAACAGCAAAGTAATCCAAATGCTTATGAAATTTGCCCCAAATTATTTATTTATGTGAACCATTGTTCACCTTCTAACACTTTCCAGGGAGAAAATACACTCACTTTCACCACTCTGATTTTGCTTTTACACTCTGTATCTGTGAATATTTATAATTTCCCAAGGTTTTCCACAATCAGAATAAATTGTTCACCATCTTCTGTAAGCATAATCACAGAAGGAAAAACAAACAAACAAACAAAACAAACAAACAAACAAACAAAACAACTTTCATTCAGACCAGTGTAATTACTTTAGAACAGCATCTGTGTGTGTGTGAAGACCAAGGTTCTTCATCAACATATGTTGAGAGAGCATAGCCTGTCATTTGCAAACACGTCATTCCAGAACTCCCAGACATATATCTTCTCAGACAGAGCATATGAATTCAGTAAAGTGTACTTTACATATTAAGCTATTAAGAACAGAATGTTTATGTCAAGGTTGTATTTAATGCGTACATTCCTTGTACTGGCATGGAAAACCAAGGGAAGTGAGAGCCATGATATGGCTACAGATCAACAGTTTTCCAGCTGACCTGGATGAAATAATCTGTATCTCTATGTGACACAATTTTAAGGAATGGTATTGTGTCATGCTTACAAATCCATCCAATAACCATACATAAATCCATCCAACAATCCAGGAAAATCCAGTAAGCCAATACGGAATCATCCTCAGATTGTGTTGATGTTTAGAAAGATCACAGAATCCTATAGGTTGGAAAAGATGTCTAAGATCACCTACTCCAACTGTTAACCCAGCACTGCCATGTCTACCACTAAACCGTGTCCCTGAGCACCACATCTACATGTTTTTTGAGAAACTCCAGGGATGGTGACTCAGCCACTTCCCTGGACAGCCTGTTCCAATGCCTCACAACAGTGAATATTTTTTTCCTAATTGCCAACCTAGATCTCCCCAGCTCAACTTCAGGTGATAGGAAAAGCTTAAACAAAAAATATAACCAATGAAAGTCTTTTGTTTGTTTGTATGTTTTGTTTTGTTTTTAACCCTGAAAATAATTATACTGGCAATGCACAACAGGAACAAGTCTGAGAAGAAAAAGGTAAGACATTTTCTCTCGTTTTTAATACACATACTGCTATTCCACTTCATCAGATGTGTTGTGGCCTTTTTAGGTAAGAACTAAGAAGAAAGGAAATAGCTGTATACAGTATTGTCTCCTTAAAGGTGTATGATAATTCCTTTATTAGTGAAACAACAAAACTTCTCATTGGAAAGTAGAGGTTTAACTTATGCACAAAAGATTTCACAAAGGAGATATTTACATTCAATTTCAGTAATATTTACTGCTGACATTTTAAAGGTTTGGAGATTTGCTTAATATTTAACGGTCCTTCGGATTTTTATTCTTTCAGGGCTCAATGGTCCCATATGATTTAAAATTATACTTCACAGATTCCTGACAAATACTTCTAATAAATTTCATTTATAACTCACTTCTGGTAGAAAGGAGCATCAGCAGTAATACAACTTTGATAAAAATTTATCACATATCTTAATAATGGATTCAGCATCATATAAAGTGTGAGTGTTTTAGTCACAATTAGGTTAACAACAGTTAAATGCTCATATGGACCTTGGCTCAATGACATAATTAAACACTTCTGCAGCTCTAAGCATCTTTGAAGTTAATGGGAATATGTAAAGATTTTAGGTCAGATCCATCATAAGAGCACTATGTTGAAGAATAAAATATATCTTATGTAAAAATATTAATTAATATCACATTTTTACTTTTATTTATTTGTTTTGTATAACAAAACATAATGATACTTAATATCATCCTTTTGAAAAAAATACACTCTGTAGGATAACAATGTATTTACATTGTAATACTCAGAGGCATGGAAACTAAGGTCTTCACCTGTTCTTTCATGCAAATATTTTGATTTTAATGGTAGTAGACAAGAAATCTACAAATTTATTTGGTCTTATAGGTGCTATAGCAAACATGCTTTTTTTTTTTCTTTTTTTTTTTTTTTTTCAAATTCTTCTCAAATAATGATAACGTTACATTTCTAACTAAAAGATGTATTTTGGGAAATATATCAGGAAAACTTCAACTGTATTTGTTCAAATTAGTGATAGGATAAAATGGTGAAATTTAAAACCTAGATAAAATTATCAGCTAAAGTAAATCATAGGGTTGTGTCTTTTTTTAGTCCAGTCATAGAATAGTGCTTAATTTTCAGGTTAATTTATCTCTTTTTCACTGTCTTTTGTAATAGATTACTTTGAAAATATCAATGCAGAAACAGGGGATTTTGTGGGAAAATAAATAAATAAATAAATAAATAAAATTGAAATCAGGCATACTCCCCAATAATATTTATATCTAAAAATATTTTACACATTTAACCTCCCTTCCAGATATATACTGTAATCATATTATCTATTTACCAGAGGAGAAAAAAAAATAATAAATTGCACTGAGTATACACAGGATGCTGAATTGCTGTTTTGGCTCATTCTGGCATATGACCATCAATTTTAAGAATGATTACAAAAAGCTATAAAGCAATAAAATGGACAACATTTAATAGTTCAGTTGCTACAATTGTTAATGGTTTGTCATTTCGTTTAAATTCACTTCTGCAATCCTAACCATTCTGTACAGTGAATTGCAATCTACAGGCTCATTAATTTCAATGAATCTGGGTAGGCAGCAACGATCACATTTCTAATGCTTAAATTGCAGATGTTTAAAGCATAAGAGTATTACACTCTGAAGTGTCTTCAAATTTCAATAACACTGAAGACCTCTAAGGACCTTTAAAAATCCTGTATTTTTTATTTTTATTCTGTAAGACTCTCTTCTGGAGCTAAATTAGTAATAACTACGGTTCTAGGCTGTAACAGCTAGGAGCACATGAGGTGCCCCATACTAACCCCAAAAGTTGTAATTTTCTGTCACCCCATCTGTATTCAAGGATCTGTTATCAATAATAGCACAAGCTGCTTTCACTATCCCTTTGCTTCTGGTGTCTTTGGGATTGGATTGTCTGAGGGTCAGGAACTTTAGTGTATTCCATATACCAAAAATCTTTAATTTCATGCTTTTAAATATTTTGTAATAGTTGTGTTGGGAAACACAAAAGGCATTTTGTGTCATCTAGCTCTTAATGTACACAGAGAAGTATTTTACAGTCTCCTGTCTGGTCACCCACTCAGTCTTCAAAAAAAACCCTAAAAGTAATAGATGTGTGACTGAACATTTGCATTTCATAACAACTTAGGAAAGCAGTATTTTCTTCCATCTGGTGACTCAGTTTTAGAAGGTAGAACAGTCAAAGTCGTGCCATAAGATTTAGGAAGAGCACAGCTCAGGTCCAAAAGGAATTTAAGTCCCAATGAATGCATACTGTACTGATGCATCTCCCAGGAGAGCTCAGTCAAACACTTCACTCACCAGGGTATCCTATTTTTGGCTGGGAGAATAAAGCTACCTCCTTCAGGTTCAAAGCTAGCAACTTCAGCATGGAAATTTACATTCAGGCAAACCTAAAAATCTCCCCTCAACAGCTGTTGAACAAACCTGATGGCAACTAGATAAAAATCTAAACATACTTTTTTTTCTGGTTCCTATGAGGCTTGCTCAACAATAAGCCCAAACATATCAAAAGTTTATGAAATTCAAAAACTTTTGGAGCTTGTAGCCTCAGTTTGCAATCAGCAAGAGAAGAAACAGTTTACCTTATTCCACTGAGCCTTTATAAAAGCAACTTAAGCTTTGCCAAGTACACCTGCCTTGAAAGATTTCTAAATGAAAGAAAAAATGGCTGAGTAGTTTTCTCTTATTGTGACTTAAGAGACTGTGAAATGAATGAAAGATAAATAATTAGCAAATTTTACAAGAAAATCCAGAAACTCATAAACTCGCTGTAGCCTTTCTGTTCTTATCAAATTCAGTAAAGTAGCAGGATATTTGAGATGCCTCATTTTCAAGTAAACCCAGAAATGCACTTACAGAACTATTCCCATAAATATTTGGCATATGAATTAAAAAAAAAAAAAAAGAAAGAAAGAAAGAAAGAAAAAGCAATGTATTTAACCATTTTATGACATATTAGGATGTATTAGGAAAATGGTTAGATAGTTATTTGGCAGTTATCAGAGCCATAGAACTTAAATGCTACTTTTTTTTTTTTTTTTTTTTTTTTTTGTCTGTCTTTAATTAATTCTTTGGGAAGAGGCATGAACTAAATCTTATAGTTTATCAGGGTACAGAACCTCCATAATCAAAATAAATAAAAACATATTGTGGGGGAATGGTCAGAAAATAATATGTCACCATGACTTTAACCTTAGAGATACCAAATGACTTGATCTGTGCACTTTATCCTCTTTTTTTATGTGGTACAGTAGAAATCCTGAAACCCAATGAAGCTCAAAGAACAGCAAGATTTTTATTTGTCTGGAGCTAGGTTTAAAGGTCACAGAAAAAGTGAAATGGAATCTCAAACATTACGATGAAGCAATGTTTTAATTACTTGTTTCAGTAACAATTTCAACAGTACTTCATCTTAACTGTGTTAGATAGGTGCAAGACTGCACTGTTGAAACGTCTCTAGTGATGAACATTGAAGACTATTTCCAAGCTCACTTAAGACTGTAATGATTTTCAGTAGCTACCACAAATAGAGCAGATAGAGTCCTCCACAAATCTTGTGTAAGAACACAATATTTAGTATGACCAAAGAGTGTTTGGACTACAGATATCACCATTTTCAGCAGACACACTCAAACCTCAATCTAACTTTAAGATTAGTTTGGTTAGTGGCAGCACTCCAGGTATGGACTACAGCACCAGCCCTTACAGCCATCATGAATTTTGGGACTCCCAGCTACACTGCAACCAGTACCCAGGTTAAGTAGTTAAGAAAGGCTCACTCAATATAACAGCAGTGTATATTTACCTCAGGAGACATTAAACCGATTGCCACCAATTTTCTGAATTCTATTTTCAGTCTGAACTCTTTCCTCAAGCCCCAAATGAGATTGCAGAGCAGGTGGCTCACACAGGCTTTGACTCTTCAATGGTTAATCTGAAGCTGAGTGAATTAGCAACAAAGCAAGCAGGTGAGCTCTACTGGAACCTATGGTAAGAGCCAAAAATAAGTTACTTTCATCTTGATAAATAGATTTCACTGAAACTAACCATGCACTTCCACTGCAATATGGACAATTTCTGTAGATCTCACTTTTTTATCTTCCTTAATTTCTGAATTTTCCTGAAAAAGTTGTGTGTTTTCAACAACGGAGATGCATACGTACATCTGTGCACACACAAAGACTCACAGAGATTCACAGACAGGCCCACAATGCCCTACCACTTTACATGCACAGGCTTACTATTTTCCCTTTCAAAACTTTCAATTCCCTACAGAAATTTTACTTCCAGAAAGACACCCATAAATGGTAAGGAGAAAAATTGTCCAGAGTTGGACTACATTGGGACCTCCCTCCCAAAGCAACATTGAGATTCTCTCTTGATGCCATCCCCAGAAGTAGAAGACAGGATCCCACACTGATTGGTATAATGTTTTTCCTGTACAGAACTATTCAACAAAACCTGATAGCAATACTACTTTTCATCTGTGTAAATGTTAGCAATAAGATATGCCTTCCACTCTCACACCAAGACACCAGCCATTGTCCAGCTTTAAATCCTAGAACCACAGGGTCCCAGAAATCAAATAAGTGTCCAGGGTGGAGATGGTTTTAGGAGATCACCTGGTCCTAACATCTGCTGGAAGTAGGGCCTTAGATCCTGAGCACTGTCAAACTAGTATTTTAAATAAACATCATTGTAGCCACATCTGAGGAAAGAGACAGATGCAAATCTCAAGGACAACTCAAGGAAATCAAAATTCAGCACAGGAGAGAAAATGTCAAAAATAAGAGTGGTTCAATGTGAACAGACTGGAAATTTCAACACAGCAACTTAAACTTAACATGTCTCTGGAAACAACTGCATAACACAGAAAACTGAAAACCTCAATAGCAGTACTCTAGGAAAATCAGTTTCTCAAACTGCTTCCTCTCATTCTTAATTGTTAGCATGTGTTGTCTACATACTGTGTTTAATTTTGCCTTTTATCATTTGTACTCAGTTTTTTTTCACTTCCAATTCCAATAAAGAGAAAGGGATTAAGAGATATAATTTAAAAAGATTATTAGAAATAGAAGTTTTTAATGAATCCCATAAATAGTACTCTACTTATCCCCTTAACTTTACAGTGGAAATAAAAAGAAAAAATGTTTGCTTAAGCATATCTAGAAGTCCTCCATTCATACATATGTTTGTAAAACTAGCAATTGCAAGAGCAGTAAATGAAAATAAGGAACATTTCTACAAAACATCTCTCACTGATTCAAGCTCCAGCTGAATTTTCTCCTAATATTCGGATATTAACAGGATCTCTTCTCTAAGCTTGTTAGAGAAGATTAAAAAATTGTTAGAGAACAGAAGGGATAGAAGAGAGGAATGGATGACACACTATGTTGACTGTGGACAGTGGAATATTTAGTGAAATGATATTGTTTGATATGTCTACTGCTGGATTGTTGGGTTTAAATTTTCACCTGTTATATGCTTAAAATACACAAAGAAAGCCACAACATACAAGAAGTATGAATGATCAGTATTCTGAGGAAAAGGTTGTATTTTAAGTGTATCAACTACAGAATAATTTAATGAGATGCTCTGTAACAAACACTACAGTAATGAGGCATTTAAGAATAACAGATGCTGAAATCAGGGTTGGCTGGGGAAGGAAAGTATCACACTACCTGCACGGAGTTGACTGACTTGCTCCATGAGTCTGGTCAGCATGGAAGTTACAACTGGGTCCTGATCCTGCAACCATACATGGCATGGTATTTGTAACAAGGAGAAACTTGCACCTGAAGCATATATGAACCAACAGCTTTTGAAAGAATTACTATCACCAGCTTTGGATAAAGGCTTGTGTATGTTGGTCAATGTCTATTTGAATTTGAAATATTAAGAATAAGACACCATGCTCTGATCATCCAACAGGAGGACTCCAGGAAGGTGATAGGCCTGGAAGATCAGCATATTTTTCTCTTTAGGTCTGACAGTCCAGTTTATACAGATTCCTGTGTAATACTCACTGAACAGAAAAAAAAGAAAAAAGGAAAAATAAAGAAAAAAGAAAAGAAAAAGACCAGCTCCAAGCAGCCGTTGAAAAGTTGAAAAGTTTGAAAAGTTTGACCATATATGTAAAGACTTATGAGTTCAGGAGTCTGAAATTATGCAGTTATTTGTCTTGCAAAATAAGAAGAAACCTCACAATTCTTCACAAATGAAAAGGATGGGAACCTTGAGTGAAAGCACAAGCACAATTGAAGAAGGGCATGCTAGTGTGCTGCCTTGCTCAGAAGGAATTAGAGATGAAATCTCAACACAGTGTCTGACTAGTGCCCAGAAAATACTTTCATCAAAATTTTACGGAAGGAACAGAAACTATTTTCACAAGTCCCATTATGAGAAACTGCTCAGATTCTCCTATTTTGAAATGCTGAAAATATTTTTAAATATTTAAATCTTAAAGATTAAAAAAAATAAAATAATGATCATTGTGTAATGTTTCAATAATGGCATCCCAATAATGTCACTGAGGTAAAAAATAAACTACTGTAACTATTAAATGCATTTTAACTGATTAACAGATGTTTCTGTGTCTAAGCGTATTTGAAAAATATGTTCCATAAGATCTTCTGGAAGATACACTGTGTGGACTCTGAGTTGCAGAAGGTTGGCAACCTCAGCTCTAGGATGATGGTTAAACTACCAAGGATGCTAGCGAGGCAGGAGGATCCCTGAGAATTTACCAGTCTATCAGATTTGCTATCACAGTTGATCTGGAAGCTCACAAGGTCACGACAGTAGTTTCAGGAGTGAAGTTTTTTCTTTTTACAAAAATAAAATAGAAAAATCTAGCTAATGTGGCTAAAAATGTCTAGGGATAATTATAACTATCCGTCATTTAAAAATAAAGCTGTTCAGATATACACTAATAGGATTCAATTTGCAGAAGTGCTTTCCTAATTTTATGGTTTTCTGCAGTATAACTAATCTCCAAAGTAGGCAAAAACTCGCTGTGAATTATTAAAGCAGGTTTCACTCACCATCATTTTTATTAGCCATTTTTCTATTTAATAAAATAAAGGAAAAACATTTTTCAAACTTTTAAGGTAGAAGGTCTAGAAATTAGGGACAAAACACTTTAGAGAGAAAAATCATGTGTGAATACATTACTCTCTAACATTCATATTGGAAAAAGTCCCAGAATGTAGCATAACAGCTTGCACTAACCAATTCCTTAACATAAATTAAAGTACACATGCACTGTATGGTTGCATTGCCCTGAGATCCTCAAGCTGGAAGTAGGTTCAGCCCTTTTAGGATAACAGAAAATACAACAGGCAGATCCACGTCTCAGGGCGACGTGGAACACTTCCTTCATTGGCTGACATTAATGGCGGTTTGGCTTTCCTCTGCTTCCTGCCCAGATTCCAGCCAAAATCCACACCTGGTCAATAACACAGTCAGACACTATTAACGGTTATGGAAGTTAATCATTCTCATTTCTCCAGCGTTTTTAAAGAAAGACAAAAAAACATATCTCTTTTTACAGTTTCTCTGATTCTTTCAAGGACTGTAAATTTCTCCAATAGCAATGCATAGAGACCAGATTCAAACACTTACATTTATTCTCTTTTGGGGCATCTGGAATATTGACCCTTGTCACAGAACAACAGCAGTAGATGGTTCCATCTTTTTTTTTTTTTTCTAGTTCATCCTAGTTCTGTGTAAATATATCTCCATTGAAGACATCACTGAATTCTCCTACCCTGTTCCTAGATAAAGAGCAGCTGGATTAGACTCCTAAACAAAACACAGAAACAGCAAGATAGGAAAACTTCTTCAGAGAGTTCATCAGCATTCATTTATCTTCCACAGAGATCAGCTGGCTCTCTGTTATCAGTGCACCATGGTGCTTTTGGTCATGCTTGTCTTTTTATGTTGATCATGGATGAACACAGTGAAAAGTTGTTCTTTCCCCTTGTACATGCTGGGCGGGCGGGGGGGAGGGGATGCGGGTGGGAGGATCGGGGGGAAGGAAATTGAACTGTCAACTATCACAGAAGAAAGGCTGGTATGTTTTTCAGTTAGTCTCCAAAAATGATGGAGTGATGCAAGGCATATGAGATACCAACAGGGAAAACTGAACACATTCAAAAAATTCTGGTATGTTGTAATGGATTTTCCACTCTATGATGATATTTAATCACTGACAAAAAAAAAAATAAATGTAGCGATAACGATAGGTTAAATATGCATACAAATAAAAACCAGTTAGGGATTTAGTATGTGACCCTGGAAAATTGAGAACCTCTAGACTGGGGAAGATCTAAATGAAGAGAGAAAATGGTATCTTTCTATCTGAAGATGGAGTTAAATATTTGTTATCCTTATTCAACCATTCTGACTACAAGTAGAAAAGGAAGACTACAGCAATTCCTAAATTTTGTGCTGACAGAGGACAATTATATCTAGATTTGTTAATTTTTGTTTCCATTCTCCAATGTGTATGAATTTACTAAAGACAATTTCTTTCATTTGATGACTAATGATACAAAAGAGTGATTTGCAATAAATATGACTGCTATAAAACCTTTATGAAAAAGAAGAGCATATGAAATTGATATGACTAAGAAGTTCATGTAAGGTGTCCCGAAAGTTACAGTAATTCATGCTACTAGCACAAAACAGAAAATGATTCCATTTTATTTCTTGTCACCTTGTCATTTTCTGGTTTTACTGAGATCCATAATTAGTAGAAAAATTTGCAAGGTCCTCTACCAAAATATTATGGAGGTTATAGAGTTCACTACTACCATATAGCAGGGAAGTAAAAATTCATCTTTTGTAATGTACTTGGGAATTCATGCTTTTCTGACTGAATGTGTAGATTAATACAGCAGGTCTGAAACACAAATCTCACACATGTAACCAATACTAGTAGGCATTATAAGACTGAGAATTCATCCAATACTTGTGGCCTATATTCTGCTGCTGTCCTGTTGGAATAGATTTTTTTTTTTAATAAAAAAAAAAGAAAAGAAAAAAATATATCAGTGTGCTTCAAGTTTTCCCTGAAGTGTGCTTCAAGCAATTTTCAGTGTGTTTCAAGTTTTCCCTTAATTTTTTGAAAATACACCAAAACAGTATAATAAAAATTCATAAAATAAATCCTTCCTTTCTGAAAGCTGAGAAAGAATTTTAGAAGTGGTTTCATTCTGGTAAAATCAAGGATAATTTTGCCCCTTTCCTTCAGAAAGAGTGTGATCAGTTCCAGGAACTATGTGTCACCAACGCTTGCAAAACAAATTCTGTCACTTTCTCTTTCTCTGAAATAAATTTTAATTGAAAGGACACCACTCCTTAAACATAACTCAGCTAGGAAATGACAATAATTTTATCACTGCAGAATGGGATTACGGATAGGCAATTATTTGTATTGAATTATTGATCTTATTTTCTCTGGGAAATTTCAGAGGGAATTACAAAGCATACTGCAGTCATTCATTAAAAAAAAAATAAATAAAAATAAAAATATCAGGAATTGAGAAATATATCGTGTTTCATTTTATGGTGATATTTTCAAAGAGGTACACTTTGCTATTAATTTTTAGTCTTGCATTACTTTTATTGGTTATATTAACTGGAGATCAGTCTATTTGGCTTCAAGTGCACTGTTTTTTCACTCATGTAAGATTTACCATATTATGATTAATTTACCTACTGATGAGTAAAATAAATAAATAAATAAATGCCTGTAGTCAGGCATTTCTGTGTGAGAACAAGGCTGATAGCAAATATTTTGGTACCAGATAAATCACATCATTCAGTCTTCATGGTATTTCCTCCTCTGACTTGCCACACACAAGCATGCCTGTACATCAGGGACAGGACGGCTTATCAGAACTGGGTAATGGAGGAAAGGGCTGATGGGACCCCACACATCTCAGAAGGGACAAATTTAAAGTCCTCCCCTGGGAATGCACAGCCAAACATGTTAACATATATGATTGTTCCCCTCTGTTTGTGAGGCTGGATCTAGCTACATGTATTGGTATTATGAGGCAAAGTTCTGGCAGCAGGAGGGGTTGACCTCTGTGAGAAAAGCCCCGCAGCTGCCCCATATTAAATAAGGGCAAGTTTCAGCCATTTCCAAAGGGACCTGCTGCTGCCCAGAGCCGAGCCAATAAACAATGTTGTTTGTATCTCTGTGAGAGCTGATTTAAGAATGGGAGGGGAATAAAATAAAAATAAATAAATAAACAACTGCTGCACAACTGCAGCTGGGAGAACAAGGAGTGAAAATCAGCCCTGCAGACCCCAAAGCAGGAGGGCAGGAGTTGCTTCAGGCACGCAGCACAAGTTTCCTTGCAGCTTGTGGAGAGGCTCCTGGTGGAGCAGGCTGCCCCTCTGCAGCCCATGGGTCCCACGGTGAGCAGATCTCCATGCTGCAGCCCATGGAGGAGTGCACAGTGGAGTAGGTGGATGTGGCCTTGAGGAGGCTGTGGCCCATGGAGAGCTCCTGCAATCAAATAAGGGAAGTCAAGGGGAGAGAATCTTGGAGAGAAGCCATGGGATCTCCGTTGTAGGGAACATTCAAAGATAAAGAGAGCAGCAGACTGGAACGGTGGCTTCCTATACACCCTTCCCTCACACTTGGCTTCATGATACTGTGATTCTAGAAAGTAACTTTTTTTTTTTTTTTCACTTTGAAAGGGGAAAAGTTTTTTTTGTTGTTGTTTGTTGTTGTTGTTTTTTTATTTTTTTTTTGTTTTCTTTAAAGGTTAGTATGCTGTATTTTAGAGGGATCTGAGAATACTTGTAAACTGCATTGTAAATGTTTGATCAACTCTGGAAACCAAACATAAATTCCTGCAGTCTGATTCCTAAAGAACAAAAAGTGAAAAAAGATTTGTCTATATTCCTGATCTATTTGAAAGTACAAATATTACAACTTATTATATTTGGAGTCTGAATGTAAAAAAAAGATTTATAGTCAAATTATATAATGTCTGGAATAAGCACAGACTACTTTAAAGAAAAAGAAAAAGAAAAAAAAAAAAACAAACTCCAAATACTTTTTTCTCAAATATGTTTTCCTTATGTTTCCATTCAATGAAACCAGCAAATTTTCACAATTTCTCTTCTCAGCTAAATGTGTTCTGTATATTCAAAACTTTCACCCAGAAGCTCTACAATATGGGAAAAACAGTTTCAGTATGCCCAGAAAGCCACAGATGCAGAGATGATAAATAACCAAGGTCAAATGTGATTTCCTGCAGAGTGGGGTGAACAGTGCAACTTTTCCCATTATTCCACCTCTCATCACCCCTGCAATGGACTGTGGCATTTTGATTATACTTGGATTTCAGAGTTACTTTTTTTCTGCAAATCTCATGCACCATGAAAAAGTCTTCCATGACTAGATTTTTACTTGTCCTTGAATCAATAAGACTTCCAACTGGTGAAAATAAGACTGACTCCTCTGAGGGATTAACACCTGCTGACAATTTGGCCCTGAAAAGTCATGCTATTTCTGTTTTCTTTCTCTTTACAGATAGGCAGTAAACAAACATTTTCTAAAAATATAAACTATTCCATCTAGTCATCATTCAAATCAGGGCTGAAGGAAATTTCTTACAACCTACAGTTACTTTAAATTCTTTTAAAATTGTATTAAATGATTAAATAATGATTATCGGATAGAAAAATACTTGCTATGTTTTATTGGGTTTACATAACAAGTTTTTTTTGTTGTTTGTTTGGTTGTTTTTTTTTGTTGTTGTTTTAAGGGAGATGCCACACAGCTAGCCTCTGTGATCAGAGCCACTGTGATCAGAGCTGTCCCATGTCAGATCAGAGCCAGCCCCTAAAAGGATCCACTGCTGGCCAGAAATGGGCCATGAGTGATGCTGGTTGAGCCTCTAGGAGAAAAAGGATTAAAGAAAGGGAAAAACAAACAAACAAAAAACAACAACAACAACAAAAAACAGCAGCTGCAAGAGAGCAGTGAGAAATATGAGAAAAGCAGCCCTGCAGCCCCCAAGGTGAGTGCAGCAGGAGGCACACAGCCCAAGTTCCCCTGCCACCTGTGGAGAGGCCCCTGGTGGAGCAGGCTGTCCCCCTGCAGCCCATGGGTCCCACACGGAACAGATCTCCACGCTGCAGCCAATGGCGAGGAGCCCATGCAGGAGCAGGGGGTCTGGGGAGAGCTGCTGACCATGGGCGACCTGTGCTGGAGCAGTTTGCTCCCTGGGGATGGATGGACCCCTTGGTATGGAGCTGTGTGGGAGCAGTTCCTGAAGAGCTGCTGCCTTTGGACAGCCCCTGCAGGCTCAGTTCAAGAAGAATGGCACCCGTGGGAAGGACCCCACTTGGAGCAGGGGCAGAGTGACTGTGGCGGAGCAGCAGAAAGCAAGTGTCAGGGACTGACTGCAGCCCCCATTCCCCGTTTCCATGTGCTGCTCTGGGAGAGGAGGTAGAAGAGGGTGGACCCATATTCTACAGATAATGATAGTACAAAGGGAAATGGTCTTAAACTAAAAGAGGATAGATTTAGACTAGATTATTAGGAGGAAATTCTTCACTGTAAGGGTACTGAAGCACTGCAACAGGTTTTCCAGAGAAGCTGTGAATGCCCTATCCCTGGAGGCATTCAAGGCCAGGCTGGATGGGGCCTTGTCCAACCTGTTCTAGTGGCTGGCATCACTGCCTATGGCAGGGAGGGTTGGAGTTAAATGAGCTTTAAGGTCCCTTCCAACCCGAGCAATTCTATGATTCATTCTTTGATTCTATGATGGGGAGGTGTGTTTTTAGCTTGCTTTTATTTTTTTACTGTTCTAGTCTGCTAGCAGTAGGCAGTAGATTACATTAATCTCTATCCACTGAGTTTGTTTTACCTGTGATGGTAATTGGTGAGTGATCTCCCTGTCCTTATGGGACATTTAAAAGTCCCATAACCATGGGACTTTTTTCATCATATTTTCTCCACCTGATCTTCTGAAGACGGAGAGTGAGAGAGCAGTGTGGTAGAGCTGACCTGTGCATCAGTTTGAAACCACCACGTATATGTCTGTCACCATGTGTAAAGGGCACCTCTACATTCAATTATTGAAGCAATTCAAACATTATGTTATCTAATGGTGGTTCCTTATAATCTTTCTGCTGAAGAATGCTTAAATTATCTCTAGTCATTATACACATCGGCTTGATTTTTTCCTTTGTTCACTCTCTTCAGAGGAAGTCCAGTTTGCTCCTTACTTCTCAATATTTTAGAGTAAACAGGTTCAAGCTAGCACAAGTTGAGATCACACAAGTGAACTGTTTCCTGCTAACTAAATTTGATAGCTCAACACTATCAATGAAGCATTATTGACACACATTTGTATATAAGGAAATATTTAATTGCACATTTTGCCAATAACATGTGAAATCAACCAAGAAAATCTCATAATTTCACAGTTCTCTCATGCAAAAATCATTACATATCACTGGGGAATTACTGATAAATATTTGCACACCTTAACAAGCCATTGCTTATATTCTTTACAGCTGACAAAAACAAGCTATATTTTACCCAGCAGCAATCAACAACAATTTCATGGAGTTATACTTATTGAAACATGAAGTCAGGTTTTATTCACCTGAGTGATGATTTTGAACACTGCTTTGTCATTTACATTTTATACAGGAACTCCAGTTGTACGATGATTCTGACCCTGGTTCTGCTGTGGAGATAGCCTTTAACATAAGTTTATTTTAAGTATCCCCTTAAAACAGTGACAGGAAAATCAGCATCTTCCAAAAATTAAGACTCTTTTCCCCTACTGAGAGAGAGCTCAACAATGTTCTTTGAATGGATTTCATTACTAGAACAATTTTCCTTTAAAGGAGCAAAAGTTTATTTTGTTTTTGCCTGGATTCTGGCCTAAATCAAATAGGCTGTTCTTCAGAAAGTCACGCCTAGCAGATATTCTTCGTAACTTCCTGCAACTTCTGAATTGAATCACGCAGTAGCATTCTGGATAGTGCAAATGGATATTTTCATTTTGATCTTTTCAGTTACAATTTTTTTTTTTTTTAAACCATATTCATAGCATGCATTCACATTAAAGAAAAATATTGTTCTACAAAGGGCCCTTTTTCTGTTTGTACTCATTTTTAAGAATTTTGTACACCTGTAGTTCAACATGAAAAAGTTTCCAGTCCTGCATTTACCACTTCTCTTGTTCCCTAAATCAAAATCAGTGTAGTTATGTTTTTCACTTTCTCAGTGCACATGATCTTCTGTTCTCTTTTACCGAGCACTGCAGTAATGGAGCAGACACATTATTCACAGACCCATTATTCCCTAAGAGATAATCACACTCTCTGAAATGTCTGTATTAACATGAAAAAGGTGAACTTAGAAGAGAATTAAATCTAGTTTCACAATGTTCTTATTAACAACAATATTCCACAATTAAATGAATAGTCCTAGGGAGAGCACAGTTCCATTTGTGTCTTAGGATGCAAATACCTAAATACCTTACAGAGTTAGGTATTTGTGGGGCAATGATGCGGAATAGGTATTAGGAAGTATTGCCTCCACTGGCCATAACTGAAAGTTATGATTTTGAAAGCCAGATTTTTGGTTTATGCAAATGAAGAACCTGGCATTTAATAACCTTGCTTAAAAAACAAAATATTTGCTTCAGCTGACATAATGTGAAGATTGTCATATTTCTTCACCAAACATCCTTACCAATTTGTGCACTGGGGGGATAGCAAGAGCCATCTTTTAAGATGGTTTTAATAATCAAGTTGTCAACATACTGCTCTTAGAGAAAATAACTGTCCTCTGTTACATTTTGTTTTACTGCCTCAGCCTTCAATAAATATGGGAATACTTAACCTCTAGCATTTGTGCTGTTCTATAAGGAACTAAATTAATCTTAGATGTAGAGTACATTTGAAAACTGTAGGGGGCAGATTAACTTGGGGAGTTTCTTTTGTCCTCTGCCAAATATGTATATCAACACCCATTTAATGAATAACCTTGATATCTGTGGCTCAAAGAGGAGATTTACTACACCTGTATTGCCCTGAATATGATTCTCACGGGAACAGTGCATGTGCACTTATAAAAACTGAGGTCACCTGAGGAATTGCCTTTCTTGAATTCCGCTGTCACTGCTAAATCCCCTACAGTTAACCTCTTCCAAGAGATGTAAACTTTAGAGCTATTCTCTTCATTAATAGCACATTTTCCTGATGGCAGTTCAGCAGCAACCTACTCCCCAGGTAAAATGAGGCTGTTCTAAGGCAGGTTTGTCTGTGGATATAATCAAGACCTTTTCTCAGCTCAGTAAGAACAAGGTGATTTGTATGTTTTATGGCACCTTAAAAATAAATAAATAAATAAATAAAAATTTATTCCATTGAGAATATATGGAAGATGAAACAATACAGAACATAAACTTATTTTTTCAGTATGAATGTATACTTCTCAGCCATTTCTAAATGACATTTAGATTAGTTTGCTCCCTCTTATTATGGAAAGACAAAGTAAGTTACATAATAGATAGGAATACCGTGGTACAACAGCCTGCAGAAATGACAAAAAGATGGCCTTCAAGTACTAATGAAAGTTTAGGTGTACCAAGTATCTGGCTTCTAGAATAAAATAGAAGCATGAATCACAAAAATTGCAGGTCTTGCAAGGAATCATGTAAATATTATAGAACACAAAATATCTTGTGTATATCTTATATATATATATATATATAAATATCTTATGAGTATGCAAACATTCCCTATGGAAGAGACATCATTTTTTTTTTCTGTTGTGTTTATTTTCTCTAATCTTTGTTTGCAATGTGTTGATCTGGAAATTACTAAATCAGTTTTCAAGGAAAACTGTCAGAGCAGGAACTAAACATTCAATGCATGTGATGACTACTGAACATGAAATTCTTTAATGATAGAAGTGGCATTAGAGAGATTCTGATTATCAGTTCCTATAAACATGTCCAAATAAGTAAATTAACATATATGAAGAATATAGTTTGCTTCGCAGTCAACTCTTCAAGTGAAACAGAAAGGACCCTTAAAGTAGTTAGACTCTCTTCCCCCTACCAAAAACAAACAAACAAACAAAAACAACAAAGCAATTTCAAACTTAGGTTCTGGGACAAACTCATCTATGTCATGATACTGATCCTAGAATATAGTAATGTATCTTCCCTTACAAATTGGTTTATTATTATTTTTTTTTTTCCTATTTCCTTCGTTATAGTTTCCTTCTTCCATAAATCTTACTTCCTGTTTTGATGCTTCATTTCTCACATTCATCATACTGGTGCCTAGCAATGCATGTTTGAGGCCTTCACCTGCTCCTCCAGAAAATAATGCAAAATTTCATTGAATTTCAGTGCCACTTGAGGCAACAAGACCCTCAAGTGCTGCTTTGGGGTGCACTATGACATAGTTGTAGCAATGATGGCCTGGGACATTTTTCAGCCACAGACTGAAGCAAGCTTTCTTCAGTCTCCAGAATTTCAAAGAGCTACCATGAAACACCATGTTCAAGGAAGGAAAAATTATTTCCCCTTTCTGTTTCTTGATTCAAAGCAGTTTGTGCTAGACCTATCAAGAATGAAAAATAGTTCTCCAATAATGCAGACTGTCTGTGTCTGAAGAGTACGGGCCATCCGTCTTCGTACATATCTTGAGAAGTGGGTGCTTAGCGCAGTGTCAGCTTAGATACACAACTCGCATCCTGGAGGGGACAATGCTGAGATTCACTATGCTTCCTAGGTATATGAACTGTACTCTTTTTAACATCTCTCTTACCTGTCAAGCTGTAGATCATAAAGTTAATTCATTAGTTGCTTAGGTATGGTGTGTATACAGCTGAGCAATTCTTCTAGTCACTGGCACAACAGATTCAATTTGTTCCACACTTAGTATGGCTTTCTATAAACTTCAGTTTCCAGCACTCATAATTCAGAAATGCACAGTCTGGTTGCTCCTGAATTACCTCATGGGGCAAATCTGTAGATTGCTCTGTAACAAGTATTCAAAAATAGCAGTTTATCGGCAGGAAGATTCATTGCCCCTTAAACCTGTTGGATCTATTCTCAGAAAGGAGACAGGAAGAAGATATACTTTCACCTGAAATATCTGAGGAGTGTACTAGGAGTGTTTTTTGTCTCGACACCTGGGAGCTTGCCTTTTCTATAAACTGCAGCATTGATCTCACATAGGATGTTGATAAAATACAATGCAGCTTCAAAATAACAGGGCTGAAGGACCTGTACACATGTAAATTTGATGCTAGATGCCCTTGTCTGTAAATTGTTTATAAAATGCACTTAGGAAAAAAACTACAGCAGCATACAAAGACTGTTGTAAGGGGAAAATAGTAACAACAACAAATAGTCCAAATGTCACCAGGCTTGTAAAGTACCCCCCAGAGTATAGTGGTATGTGCTGAATGAAGAAAACTGTGACAGTTTTTGGCAGTGCCACAAGCTCTCTTGTCCCACAGGCCATTTGTGGTAGCAGAATTTCTGCTAAAACTATTCAGCCTGCAAACACCTATTCATGAATTCCCTCAATCAGTTGCAAAATTTCCAGTTGTCCATGACATATTTCTCCACTCACTGGTTCCTGCTCAGCTCCTACCCAACCAAAAATTGCTGTCTCCCTCTAAACACAGCAGCTCCTGCTATTTATAATTGTTTCACCTTAACTTTCTATTTTCAAAAGCATAGCCAGAGTTTTAATTTCCCTCTACTTAAATTGTCAGGAAGATTTAAGACAAATTTAGCCATCTGTTTCTCCTTCTGAATGGACATTCAGAAAGAACAACAACAACAACAAAATGGACAAAAGTATCTTCAAAACAAACTTAAGTACATGCTCCATCCTATCGCAGGTCTATTTGTATGACTACATCCAAGAGACTCTTTCTTCCTGATACTATTGAAGAGGAGGAGTACAGCTGTCCCAAAATAGATTCACTGGAATTTGTGCCTAATCCTCCTCCATTTTTCCGGACAGGACCTCCTGGCACCATGTTTGGAGAACATAAACAGACATAGGACACCTCTAGGAGGTTGTTCTGGATACTCCAGGACTTCTAAGTCCCTAACTAAAACTTTTCTGCTCCACACAGAGGCACAGAAGGTAACTTAACAAAACAGTGCCTTTACATGACTCTTTGGCATGTTTTTACTGACATTGGTTTTACTGGTTTTGAAAGAAAAAGGACTTGAGACTATGTTTTCAAGTGCAAGAAGTTACATACAACAATGGGGGGGCAGGGGGGGGGGGAAGGAGGAAGAGACAGAAGAAAATAATGGCAACTATTTGATAATTTTTACAAAACCTGTGAACATTAAGGAATATTTCCGTTATGTCTTTTCCTTCCTAGTTTGGTTCTTGTTAAGTATACATGGAAGTGGAAAAAGTTTCAGTGAAGTGTGATATAGATGAAGTAACAACTAATTGCTATGTTTTCCTAGAACAATGTTTCAGCTATAAAACCAAAGTGCAGACATAAAAATTGTGCCATTTATTCTGTCTTCATAAAGTCAGCCCATTTCATGGCAGCAGTTGTATTCTATGTCTTCCTACTTTCAATACGCTAAAGATGATCTGAATGAGAAATCAGAATTTCAGAATGTAAAGCAATCTCCAAGTAGCCACTTTGCTCCCTTTCAATATTGTCCCTTCTGATTGTCTGTTACCATGTTTGCCCGGTTTAAAGCTTGTCTGGGCCTGGTCAGCCCTCTGGTGGCTGCTTCCATTAGTCTCCACAATGAATTATGTTACGTTCCTTTCAGCATTGATTCTCTATACCTCTCTGGCCTTGCCTGAGAACACAGAAACTACTGCCAAAGGTGGCAATACAGCGAGGTTGACAGGCAGCAACCCTGGTTCTACTGTCAAGTCCTTCCTCTCTCTCTGGTGCAAAAAGTGACAAAATGAAAAAAGAAAGTGTAGAATATGATAAAAAAAAACAGTACTCCAAGAGTGGCTTCTGTAGCTGTTTTACCAATTCATTGAGTTTCACTAAGCAGTAATACCCGTATCATCTGTGTAGAATCAGAAAATACAGCACTGAGAGGCTGTTCATTACCTTCTGGAAAGTACGGGTGTTCTTGTACAAGATCTTTCCCTTGAACCCTCAGCATTGTAGATCCCATTCTGTCCACAGATTGCCTTACTCTTCAAGTCTTACTACCTGAAGCCTCCCTTGCTACTGTTTAAGCTTAATGCTTCCTATTGTTCATGTGAGAAGAATCTATTTAATTCCTATTTTCAGCAACCTTTTAAGTTTTTGCATGTTTTAACATCTCCCATCAGCCTATTATTCTGTCAACTGAACAACCCTCTTCATCCAATCTTTCCTCCAAGAATATTCATGGACTTTCTGAAGTTCTATGTGTTCCTTCAAGTACTTTGCCTACAATGGGATATACTCACTCAGGTGAGGCCTCCAAATGAGCAGGTTCTTACCTTCCTGTTAACATGTGCTGGTGTGATCTTTTTGACTTGGCATCCAAGCTCACAATCTGCTGTAAATCCCTGGTCTTTTTCCACCTAAATGCTGTATCTTCTTAATCATTCTTTGACTAGAATGTCTTCTGGGTAAAAATCACAGCAGCTTTTATGCTTCTGCACAATTAACAGACTTCAGGTTGTTTCCTACTTTTTATCATGTAACAAGAGTGAACAAAGAGACGTCACCAGCATTTAAAATGCAAGAGGACACCATTCCACTGGTTTAACACATGCCAGTACATTCAATTCACTAAGAAGCCTCTGGCTACCTGAAAATCAGTGATTTAGGAGCTTAACTAAGTAACAATTGAAAAGAAGCTACTACCCATAAATCACACATAAGACACATCCTTCTCCCATCCTCCATTTTCTATTTATCTGTGCCAGAATTTTCCTGATTTGGCACCCTCTGCACTGGCAGTTATATTTGAGCTGTTGAAACATCAACTAATAAAGAAAATCAATTCATGAAATAATTTGTATTCTGCACTTCACGTGTCTGAGTTAAAACCACCTCACTATGCAAATAAGGATTAGCATTAGAAGTGTGCACAAAATGACAAGTTCTTGAGTGAATGCACAACTTGCAGCTGAAACAGTCTATATTAAAGAAATGCCACTAACTATTAAGGCTAGATGACTGTCTCTTTCTCATGAATCCAAAAATGCAGTTTCAGCCATGAGGGATTATACTTCTTCTTCCCTTTTTGGATGAAAATCCAAATAATTGCAGTAAAGTAGGTTAGTTCATAAACTGTGAAAAGCACAAACAATGCCTTTGGGATGATATTGCTAACCTTAATTCATATCTAAATATAGCCTCTCCAGAACTTCCTGATGTCAATAGTTGCAGAGGTGTGGACCTCAGCTCTTGCTTGATGATTCATTTTCTCCCATTACTTCTCTCCATATACAGGAAAAACATCTCCAGTTTGCAGTTCTTTGCCTAATTACAACCCCTTCATGAAAGATATGAACACCAACCTACAAACCATTTCCAAAACCCCATTAGAATATATAAAGCTGTGACTGCATAATCTTAAATCATTTTACATGATAAAGTGCATGCGCTGAACATGCTCTTAGCTGAGTACTCCGCAAAAACCTTCAGTCCCCAATGCTGCTTCTTCCCCAGTGAGAGAAAACCCTAAATCTTAAATAAATGCCTTTCTAGTTATTTCAATAAGCTTTAGGTTACTGGTCCCGAGTAGGTCCTGAGTTGGAAGGGACCCATAAGGATCATCAAGTCCAACTCCTGGCACTGCACAGGTCTACCCAAAATTTTAGACTATGTGACTAAGTGCACAGTCCAATCGCTTCTTAAATTCAGAAAGGCTTGGTGCAGTGACTACTTCACTGGGAAGACTGTTTCAGTGTGTGAACACCCTCTTGGTGAAGAACCTCTTCCTGATGTCCAGCCTAAACTTCTCTTGCCTCAGCTTAACACTGTTCCCGCGGGTCCTATCACTGGTGATTACGGAGAATAAGTCACCTGCCACTCCACTCCCCCTCATGAGGAACAGACTGAAACTAAAAGTGCATTAGAAATACAAATGAGAGGTAACACTTTAAAATGTGTTACATGGTTAACCTCTGTTGTTTTTTTTATTATTTTTTATTTTTTTTATAAGTCACTCCATTAATAACCATTTAAATACAGAATAGATAAATGAAGCCTCTTATTTTTCCTTAAATACTCATTAAAGTAAACAAGCTTTAATGAACTGTTGTTTACTGATCATTGTTTGGGGAAAAGCAATACAAATAGATAAATAATCACATTGAAGTCTTTGTCCCACTATAGCCAATGAAAAATATCTTTATTGATTATGTTCTAATGGCTTCAAATAGACAAAAATTTTGCCCACACTGTATTATTAGTGAAAAAAAACATTCAGTGTAGTAAGCAATATATTGCTTAATATATTCTGACTGGCTGAAGGAATACTGAAAGATATGTAGATAAGGAAGCACTGAGGTACTTTGCCAATTTAATATTAACACAGATATTTTCTGTGCACTCTTCTGAAGGGATTGATATGTATTTAACAGAATCTGTGATTTTCTTCTGATGGAGCATTTCTTATTGAAAAATATAGATGAGTTGAAATAAAAAGAAAAAAAAACAGCAGAAATATGTAATCAGAAATGATAATTTTTAAACAAGAAAAAAATCTCAACTTTTTATTTAATAGTTTTGAACTATTGTGCAAGGATTTTTAATATTAAACTGAACCAGAACATATATGTATTTAGTATATCATAGAATCACAGAATGACAGAATGTTTGAGGTTGGAAAGAACCTCCAGAGATCATCTAGTCTAACCCTATTTCTCAAGCAGGGTCACCTAGAGCATGTTACAGAGGATCTCATCCAGGTGGGTTTTGAATATCTCCAAAAAAGGAGACTCCACAACCTCGCTGGGCAGCCTGGTCCAGTGCTCTGTCACCCAATCCTTAAAGAAGTTATTCGTCATAGGGTGATGAAATCTCCCTATTGAAGCCCATAACCCCTTGTCCTATCACTGGCCACCACTGAGAAGAGTTTGACCCCATCCACTTTACATTGTCCCCTCAGGTATTTATAGAGGTTGATAAGATCCCCTCTCAATCTCCTCTTCTCTAGGCTAAACAGGCCCAGCTCGTTTAGTCTCCTCATAGGACAGATGCTCTAATACCTTAATCGTCTTTGTGGCTCTATGCTGGGCCCTCTCTAGAAGATCTATGTCCCTCTCGTACTGGGAAGCCCAGGACTGAACACAGTGCTCCAGGTGTGGCCTCACCAGGGCTGAGTAGGGGGGGAGGATCACCTCTCTAGACGTGCTGTCCACTCTCCTGCTGATGCAGGTCAGGATTTCATTGGCCTTCTTGGCCACAAGGGCACACTGCTGGCTCATGGTTAACTTGTTGTCCACCATGACTCCCAAGTCCCTCCCCACAGAGCTGTTCCTCAGCAGGTAAGCCCCCAACCTGTGCTAGTGCCTGGGGTTGTTCCTTCCCAGGTGGGTAAGACCCTGCACTGGCACTTGTTGACCCTCATGAGGTTCCTCTCCACCCAACTCTCCAGCCTGTCCAGGTACCCCTGAATGGCCACACATGCCTCAGGTGTGTCAGCCACTCCACCAAGCTTAGTATTGTCCACAAGTTTGCTGAGGGTGCACTCTGTCCCTTCGTCCAGGTCATTGATGATAAGTTGAACAGGACTGGACCTAGTACTGACCCCTGGGGGACACCACTAACCACAGGCCTCCAACTAGACTCAGCACCATTGAGCACAACCTGAGCTCTGATGCAGCTAGTTCTCCATCCACCCCACTGTCCATTCATGGGTCCCACATTTCTGGAGCTTGCCCAGGAGGGTAATATGGGAGACAGTGTCAAAAGCCTTGCTGAAGTCAAAGTAGACAACATCCACCACTCTCTCCTCATCTATCCGACCAGTCATCTCATTGTAGAAGGTTGTTGGGGTGGTTAAACATGACTTCCCCATGATAAATCTGTGTTGATTGCTCCTGATCACCTTCTTTCCTCCACGTGTGTAGAGACGGCCTCAAGGATGAGCTACCCGATCAGCTTTCCAGGGATGGAGATGAGGCTGATTGGCCTGTAGTTTTCTGGGTCTTCACTCTTGCCCTTCTTGAAAACTGAAGTAATGTTGGCTCATCGTCATAACATTTTATATTTCAAGCTCGTCTACGATAAAATAAATAAAAACCTTATAATGCAATCTTTTGTTTGTTTCAGCTTTGGTATTGACAGGCATAGTCAGAGATTCATTTATTTTGATAAACAACAACAACAATAATAATAATAATAATAAAAACCTGTTTATTTCTCAAATAAATATAGGACGCTTGACACAGACGAGTGATTAAGTTTCAGCTACTGTCAACATTTGTTCTTAGCCAGCAAGCTGCAGAGCAGTGACGATGATTATCAGAGGCAGGCAGTTTGTCTGGGGGAAAAGTAGTTTTTATGGTAAGAAACAAATTTTCTGCCTTATGTATGCTAATCTTTTGTGTCTCAAATTGTCCCATTCTAATTAGACTTGCTCCTGACTTTGAAGATGCCACCGTTAAAGATGTTGTCATTGAAGATTTTTCCTGAACTTACCTTCTCTGACAATTACTGAGTCTCATCCTGTCCCCAAATTCAAAAAACTAGTTACAGTTATATCCACAACAGTTGTACAGCAGTCAGAATATCTCAAATATGGAGTATTTCTGCCTTTTCAGCACACATCACAGACAACAGATTGTGTCTTTACCAACTGTGAAGTTTTTATGGACTCTTGTAGAAAACCATAGTACCTGTGGTGAAATATCTGTCCCATGCTGATTTTTGCAACATATTGTACCAAATGTTTTTATACTGTAAATGAGTAAAAATATATTTATGGAAAATATTTTTATGCTTTGCCTCAAACCACCTTTAATGCCATTTCCTCACTCATTTTCACAGTCAATGAGATAAGGAAGCAATAAAAAAGAAGGTAAAATCTGAAGCTTGTAAAAATATATCTCTCTTCTATATATATGTGCAGAAAACTATTACATGTAGCTATGCTTATGAGATAGGCATGGTGTTTAACTGGGCCTATAGTCTTAGAATATTTATGCAGAAAAACAGTGTATGACACTAATACAGCATAAGCAGAACCATGCCTTTGAAAGGTAGCGATGAAACATTCAACACACTCTCACATTAATTATCACATGCAATGAGGAAAATCAAGCAAAGTGTAACAGCTGGTTCCTAGTGACCACTGGGATTTTTTTCTACTATAATAAGAGATTGCAATCGAATGCATTAGTAAAATATAACTGTAATTCCACCTGTTTAGTGCTGATTCAAATACCTATTGGTGTTCATTGTTAGGGCTGCATTAAGAAAGTTCATTGAATATTTGGGAAAATTATTCAGATAAACACATTAGAAAATGGCCTCAGATGTTCCAGTTGCTGGCTGGAAGCCTTTAAGGGTGTTACTCTTATCCCTTTAACACTTTTCCTTCTATTAAATGACATCATTATGTTCATAGAAATAGCATGTTCTCTGGGAAATTTATATTGTAAGCATGATGATTTTTTTGTGTGCAGAGAGATTCTTGATAGTTACTGGAATTAGGTATAGCAGATGTCACATTAACATATGGCTGCTGAGATGACAGATGAGTGATTGCAGCATGGAAACATTAGGCAAGTTGATGATGGGCTTCCTAGCACATGCTGCTGTCACACATCCAGCACATAGTGCTGGACTTAGAGAGAACCCCAACTGAATACAGTTGTGAAACAGAGAGGGAAGATATATTACGTTCAGTAAGATACCATAATATTCAGTAATAGTCAAATTCAACATTTCATACATTTTCCTATTTAACATGTATGTGCATATTAAAACCAAACTCAAGATACGATCAGGTTACTGAATAAAAGTGTTTATTGAGCAGGAAAAAAAAAAAAAAAAAAAAGGAAAAAAAAAAAAAAGAAACCCACTGTCCTGGTTTCAGTTAAGATAGAGTTAATTTTCCTCCCAGTAGATGGTAGGGTGCTATGTTTTGGATTAGGATGAGAAGAGTGCTGATAACATGCTGATGTTTTAATTGCTGCAGAGCAGTGCTTACACTAAGCCAAGGACTTTTCAGCTTCTCGCTCTGTCCTGCCAGCGGGCAGGCTGGGGGTGCAGCAGGAGCTGGGAGGGGACAGACCCAGGACAGCTGACCC
>CM021729.1:60565982-60588512 GCA_011074415.1 Stictonetta naevosa | reverse complement strand
TATTATTATTATTATTATTATTATTATTATTATTATTTTATTTTCTGTCCCTAATAAACTGTCTCTATCTCAACCCACAGGCTTCAGTTTTTCTTGTTTCTCTCCCCCATCCCAGAGAGAGAGGAGGGAGGGTGAGCGAACGGCTGTGTGGTGTTTAGCTGCCGGCCAGGTTATACCACAACCACCCACATAATTAACCAAATGCATAGTACTTGTTTCTGCAGTGAGGGAATGTGTGTGGGAAACAGAACACCATTATAGATAATTGGAAGAGTCGGATGATTTCCAACTTTAATGTCTTCTTTTCTACATCCTCAGGGGAATTTTGCAAATATATATATATATGTATCATTGTGCCAAAGCATAAAAATCCTGCAAAGTGTGATCTCTTTCACCAAAATTAAACCCTCGTAAGGACTCCTGACATTTCTAACCTTCCAGCATACTTGAGAATTCTGGCTTAATCTCCTAATATTTCCAGGGAATTGTGAAATAAATATAAAAGATATTACTTTAGATTAACTCCTAAAAGTTTTGCTGATCTCATTTTTTATTACCACTTGTATGTTCAGGGCCTACCTACTCAAACGATCAGAAGACCCCTCACTGAAGTTCAAGTCCCCAGTGGACTTGGCCCAAAGTAGGATGGGAAAGGAATTAAGCCTGAGTATTCACCAGCAGATTGCTACCACTGTCTAAGCAGGTCCCAAAATAACACCTCTGTCTAGTTCAGCTCCTGCTAGTGAACTAGACTCCATCAAAGTAAATATCAATGCTGAATATATATTACTTTCTACTTAAATTTGAATATTTGAACTACCTCTACAACACTGACCTTGCTTTGTTTCTCAACTTCTCCATCTCCTTTTGGCTTCTTTTGGATCTAATTGAATCTCAATCTTTTTGTGTGTTACCATCCATTTACTTTGTATGTGTAGAAAATATACGGAAATATTTTTCTCCAATAACTTCCAAGAACATCTGACTTAACCAGCCACAGCTAATCCCATATTGACAAGCCTATTAAACACCTTGAAATTCTTGGCTCCAGTAAAGCTTCTGATTCAGGATTTTGTCTGAACATTGCATTCAGAAAGTATAAACATCAATTATTAAACCTGATACTTCAGAAGTTTGTATTGTTCACTTATTAAAATTGTTCTTAATCCTTAGAAAAAGAGTGCTGGCCCTAGAAATATTAGAATGCAATTTTTTTTTTTTTTTTTTTTCTTTTTCTTTTTCAGATGGAAGCAACTGGTTCTGGGAAAATTGAGAAGGAATTGTTTTTCTCTGATGAACAGTCTCACTACCCATTTTAATATGTCTGTTGTTGCCATCTCCGCTAACTTAGCTGTCACACTCTGCAAAATTAACAGAGAAATTACCTACTACTCTGGGCCAGCTGGAAGCAATCCTTTCTCCTCAAAAAGCAGCTGCACCAAGGGAACTCCTCTGAGCTAGACACTTCCTTCTTGGCTCCCATACTGAGAAAGCCGAGGAGGTGGCTGAGTACGAAACAGTTTGCTCCAGATTTTGCTTATGGTGCAGGCTCAGATTCATACCTGCAGGTTAAAAAATAATAATTGATGACACTACCAGAAATAATGGTGACCTGTGCTGTGTTTACAAACATACACATGTGAACGTGTACAAAGGTTTCCTTCTACCAGCTTATGCCAGTTTCCCACCCTGTTCAATTGTTACAATATTAACAAGAATCTGTGTCCTTTTATGGCAGTCTGAGGGAAGACCCATAAACAATGGCAATCACCCCCCCCTTCAGCCTATTTTTCCAGTTAAATCCATGTCTTGCATAGCTCCATTTCTCTTTCCAGCTTGACAGATGTTGCACATGAGACCCTTAATTAAATGTCAGTATTTGCACTGCTTTTTTTGTGTGTGTCAGTTTGTTTCCCCAAGGTTACATTAAAGAGCTTTCCACAATTGCAAACACAGTGACGGTAACTAATGCACATTTCATCAAAAGAGAAGATCCTAGAGGCCTACACTAAAGCATAGCATCCTAAAAGGTTCTGCCCAACTCCTGAGTGTAAAGGCCATATCCTTTTTGTGAAGTGGTTTGAAGCAAACATAGAGCTTTAATTCAGTCTTCAACAACTCAGTCTATAGGAAAGTCTAAAATTCCTCTGTAAGTGACAGGTACTAGTCAATGATTATCTGTTTTGTCTAAGTGGACCCAAATTTTTAGCAATCTTTTAAAATGTCTGCAGTTTGAGACAGGAATCTGCGGCATAGACATCAGCAGCTGAGACTAAGGGAAAGAATCAGCTGAGGAAAAACTTCCCTCCTTAGTACTCGTCATATGTGCCTTTAGTTGGCTCCATATTCAAAATAAAACAAAACTCATGCTACAGCAAACACCCAGAATGACATTTCACCTTCAGCCATTTCACTTGGCAAGCAGAATAGTGCTTGGTAATTTGAGATCATAATCAATGACAAATCATAAATGGTATTGCTACTACTGTTTATAAGGACAGATCTTCTTAGCACTTAGTAAATTTAACTTCTGCAAATGTCAATAAATTAAAGACCAGTCTATATACTTATAATTAGTCTGGTTTGCACAAAGAAAATGGTTAACTGAGTATAGATAAAAGATTTTAGGTCATGCAGACAATAACCACAACACACAATCCCTCCAGAAGCTCAAGTGACCAGAAAATTAATGGTCATGCTCTGCTTAGAAGCTATGCTAAAGTCAAACTAGTTCTGATTGTTTTAAACCAAACTAAGGCAGACCACAGTTAAACCTGAAATCATATTCCTTCTTTACTCACAGCTCTAAAAGCATAAAAAGAGACTCTCTGTCCTATTACTCTTCTTTACACACTTCCACAGAAATAATATATTTTTCTACAGTACAGGCGGTCACCACATTCCTCACCCTGTCTTTTAGTTCTCTGAGTCGTCTTATTTTCCTCTTCTTCCTCCCAAAGTTCATTTGACTTTTGCTATTCTGCTATGCAATATTGATGCAAAACATTGCTAGGGCCTATAGGAACCAATCCTTGCTCTTGCAAAAAACTTATCTGAAAGTCCCCAGTCGATTTTCCTTACCATTTTCTCTGGATAATTTTCCAGTGTAGGAAGAAGAAATATCCACAGATGCCAAGTTTTCTCCAACTTATTAAGTTCGCCAGGAGGTCTTGTAACAGAGCTCTTCCATCTGGATTACTGCTCTAACAAAACATGTTTTCTGCCTCCATTTGTAAACATCCAACAAGTGATGGTCACCAGGAAGTGTGGACATCCAAACACTCTGAAAGAAGTAAGTGACTTCTCACTCTACTTGCAGAAATTCAGCATTGTTAAACGCAGTTGCCACACAGCTCCTGACAGGGAGCTGCAATGGTTGGCCACTCCATAATGGATAAGGATCCAGGGTCAGAGAGTAACAGTTCAGGTGTATATTAAAGTATGTTAATGAAGTGTCTGAAGCGAGAAATCCAAAAAACCTGTGGTCTACAATATTCTTGCAGAGAACAATTTATTTTGCTCATTTTTAAGGGTCATTTCTTAGTCTTTTTTTTTTAGCATGTTTTTCCTTTTAGCTTCATATTATTATTATTATTATTATTATTATTGTTATTTTTTTTTCCTGTATAGCTGTTGGCAGTTTTTATGTGGTTTCCTACCATTTTATTAATTTACTTTCATACTTGTTCACCCTTTTCATTTTGGACTTTTCCACAAGGCTTGAAAGATTTTTTATTTATTTATTTATTTTTCCTGAAGCACACTTAAAGAAAAGGAAAGATACCTCCCAGTTCCTCAGCTAATGTTATGAGGGATCCTTGTTCTTCCTGACTCTGTATCTCTCTGGCACTCCTCAGTGTTGATAAATCCCAGTTTCTCTGTAGACCCTACGTCCAGGAGAACAGTAATAGAACAGTAATAGAACAATGACTGACTATTTCAAGCAACACTGTGGAGTACATCTTAGTACAAATTAAGAGGTTACATCTTAGTACAAGTTAAGAGGTTACATCAGAAATTATCTGTTTTAGATCAGAATCGTGCCTTTTATTTACAGTATCTGCTGTATAGGATGCTGACAAATACTTTTCTTCTTCTAGAACAATCCTCAACCACCTCATTACCTAGAGGTAATTCACATTACCTCTAGTAAATTAGGATTTCCAGACAGATACTATGCATTATATCTGATTTTGTGCTTTTCCAGTATTCAGAAGTTTTTATTTCCTCTTAGACCTTTGCATGAAACAAATTTTGAAAGAATGTAAATCCAGGAGCCCACACTTTATAACCTCCAATCTATAAAATCCCCTAAGACCTACAATGAAATTAAAATCGCAGATGTTGGCAATGCTGCATTTATTTGGACACTAAATTATTATTTTATTACAACATGCATCAACCTACGTGACTGACTTCAGACACATTTGGACAAGCAAAACTGCCAGCACTACACTGAATTTGGTGGTATGATGTGACTTGCTATGACTGCACTGTGCTATTGGCACTTACAGTATGTTGAAAAGCAGAATTAGAACAAAGCTGTGAACATTTTAAAAGCACTGTTTCTATGTAGTTGTAAAGTCCAAAATTTATTGATGAGTTTACTTTGAGAATAAAAAATAAAATAAAATAAAATAAAATAAGGTTTTCAAGCACACATGTTAATACACAAGCAGGAATTAACTAAAAATCATCAAGCCTGCCATATTGAAGTGTTTTACTCTAAAAATCACTCATTTATTTTTCTAATTAGAACTAGTAATAGGCTGGGGGGGAGGGGGATAATCACTAGGTTCATTACAGTGTCTTGCTGTGTTTGAAAAATTCCATTTGACTTAATGTCTTGAAAGATTATATGTAAACTTAACATTTAATCAGAGAGCATCAGTTTCTACAACCTGTTTTAAAATCAACACTGCTGTTACAGATTAGCTACTGATAAGGCTCTATTTTAAAATATAAGAATTTATGAAGAAAATTAGAACAAGTTTATAGCCTTTTTAAAAAGGTATAAGACATCTAGAATATTATCTTTAAGAGCTGAGGTAATTTTGCTCTCATTTTGATGCAGTCTCAGCTTACTTTACTGAGATGTTGAGTGCAAATAAATTCTTTTTTACTTTCAAAATTACTTCTATTTGCAGTTTTTGACAAGAAATAATTTAGAATTTAAACTGAAATACACAAATAGTTGTAAATGTTTTAGCTGTCACTGAAAAAAATTGATGATGATATTCCTGTGCTGCCCATCACATTTTGGAAGGCAGGATTACAAAATTTTTCAGCAGAGTCCAGAGATATCCCATGAATTTCTTTTATGCACCTTGCAAAACCACCCACCTGACAATCATAAATACATGCTCAACTGTTATTCTGGAATTCTACATTTACTATATTATCAGTGAGTATGTGATTAAAGATTTTTTTTTAAAAAAAAAGGAAAAGAAAATAATAAAAAGGGGCTAAATTCTAGCACTATATCTATTTATCAGGAACAAGAAGTTCCAAAAGTCCTTGTTTTGAACAGCAATCCTTTTACTTCATGCTTTACACTCAGAACATCTTTATTATTTCACCATTAGATTAGGGACATCCATTAAGGTATTCTACATGTTAGGTAATTAAATTATGCCATCGAGGACTAAAAGAATTAGCAAGTCTTGTGTGCTGCTAGTCCCCTCCTGTATAAGGCTTTTCAGTTGCTTGTGGTATCCATTACTCCTGGAAATGCTCATGTGGACTGTGGTGCTCCAACAAAATTTGCACACAATGCCATCATTGGATAAGATTGTTCTGCCAGTCCTCACAAATTATAAAAAGAGAAATCAGCCTTGATTTTCTTTGACCAAGCTCACACAGGCCATTAATAATGCTATCCTGATAAATATTCGCCCTGGGGCCGTCTTGATTAATCTGAATTCCTTTATAACCAGAGTAGTAACTTAACACTGATTTAATATGAAATCACAAAATAGACAAACATATTAAGGGTATAATGAGTTACAAAAACAACACAATTAATTCATCTTAATGCAAATTGGCATTTTTTTTCCCTTCAGTCACTATGCATGGGAGTATGAGAAAGGGCTTTATTCTTCAAGCAGCATTTTTGCCTAAGAGAAAAATACATGGATTGGTAAAATTCAATAGGTATACCTAAGCCTATATCTCTGAGCTTATTTAGTCCTTCCACAGATGACTCTGGAAAGCTTGCTCAGAGTACCAGTCATTAGATATCAGTCAAATCCCTGGTATTATCTCAGATCACTGTTTACCTCCATTGATTTCAGGTACCATTTGATTTCCTACATGACACAAGTAAACAGTTTTCCCTCAATCAACCAGCCCCAAGCAAACAAACTCAGGTCTTCTGAATCAGTTTTTCTTTTACTGCATTGGCCTAGACAACTGAAATTTGGTTTGGATTTGAGTGCACACAGTGCACAGACAAGGGACCTCAAATGAACATTTCCCTTTCAGACAACAGAAACCACAGGTACCACACAGCATGCACAGGTAGCTCAATTTCAAGACCTTAACTCAACATATGTCAATGATAAAAGTAAGACTGTGGAAACTGTGGGCATTCTTCAGAGGGAAATGGGAGACCTGACTAACCGGGACACAAGAAGGCTGAGGTACTCAATAGTTTTTTGCCTCATTCTTCACTGGCCAGAGCACTAGACATGTAGCCCAATTCCCAGAAGGCAAAGGCAGGGACTGGGAAAATGAAGAATGGCTTTTTTGGGTCTCTTTGGGATGGAGCTCATTCTCCAAAACCAGCACCCCCCTCTCACACCCCTCCCAGCGCTGTGCTCCGCACCTGCAGCCAGTACAGCCCTGTTTCCACACCACTGTTCTGCCTCTCACCAAGAGGTGCTGGTCCAGCACCAGACTCTCTCCATCCCCCCAAAGCCAGCAAGCTGTGGTTGGGCAAGGGTTGGGGAGAAGGCAGGGCAATGGGCATAAAACAATCCCAGGATATTTCACACTGTGTGATGTTGCACTTGGCAATAAAAGCTGGGGAAGGGGAGGGGAATGTGGGGCTCTTGTCATGAAAACATCTGTCCTTCTGATACAAGTATTGAGGCCGTTCGTCCCAGGATGTGGACGAATATCACTCCTTGTCTTGTGTTTTGTTGTTGTTGTTGTTTGTTTGTTTGTTTTGTTATTTTTTTTTGTTTGTTTTCCTCTTTCTTTTCCCTATAATTAAACTATCCTTGTCTCAACCTGTGAGACTTCTTTTTTTCTTCCCATTATACATTCTCCTCCCCTCCTTCTTTTGAGGATGGGGAGTGAGAGTGGCTGTGGTGGAGCTTAGCTGCCTGGCAGGGTAAAACCACTTAACCACACACAGGAAAAGTTCAAGTTCAAGACCAGCTAGGGAACCTGAAGGTGCACAAGTCCATGGGATCTGATGTGATACATCTTTGGGTTGTGAGGGAACTGTTGGTACAGTAGCTAAGGCACTGTCCAGAATATTTGAGAAGTTGATGAAGTCCAGTGAAGTTCCCACTGACTGGAAGAGGGCAAACATAACCCCCATTTTTAAAAAGGGAAAAAGGAAGACTGGGGCAACTACAGGCCAGTCAGTCTTATTCTGTGCCTGGCAAGATCATGGAGCAGATCCTCCTGGAAACTATGCTAAAGTACATGGAAAATAAGGAAGTGATTGGTGACAGCCATCATGGCTTCATTGAGGGCAAATCATGCCTGGAAAATCGGGTGACCTTCCATAATGGGGTTACAGCATTGGTGAATAGGGGAAGAGCAACTGATGTCATCTATCTGGACTTGTGCAAAGCATTTGACACTTTCCCCCATTATATCCTTGTCTCTAAATTGGAGAGACATGAATAAGACAGATGGACCACTTGGTGGGTAAGGAATTGGTTGGATGGTCGCACACAAAGAGTTGCGGTTAATGGCTCAATATCCAAATGGTGATCAGTGATGAGAGGTGTTTCTCAGGGGTCAGTATCTTTGCTGGTGACATGGACAGTGGGACCCCTCAGCAAATCTGCCAATGACACCAAGCTGTGTGGTGGAGTCACCACAGTGGAGGGAAGGGTTGCCATCCTTAAGGACCTGGACAGGCTGGGAGAAGAATGGATTGAGAGTAGCTCTGAGAAGGACCTGAGGGTATTAGTGGATGAGAAGCTCACCATGAGCTGACAATGTGAGCTAGCATCTCAGAAAGCCACCATATTCTGTGCTGCATCAAAATAAGTATGGACAGCAGGGCGAGGGAGGTGGTTCTACCTTTCTGCTCTGCTCTTGTGAGACCCAATCTGGAGTGTTATGTTCCACTTTAGGGCCCCCAGCACAAGAAGGACCTGGACCTATTAGAACAGTCCATGGAGGGCCATGAGGATGATCAAGGCATTAGAGCCTCTCTCCTACAAAGACAGGCTGAGAGATTTGAGGCTGTTCAGCCTGGAGAAGAGCAGGCTCCAGGGAGACCTTATAGTGGCCTTCCAATACCTAAAGGAGGCCTACAGGAAAGCTGGGGAGGGGCTCTTTGTCAGGGAGTGTAGTGATAGAAGGATTAATGTCTTCAGATGAAAAAAAAAAAAAAAAAAAAAAAAAAGGTAGATTCAGATTTCAGATTAGATATAAGGAAACAATAGTTTATTATGACAGTGGGGAGACACTGGAACAGGTTGCCCAGAGAACCAATGTGTGCCCCATCCCTGAAAGTGTTCTAGGCCAGGTTGGATGGTGCTTTGGGCAACGTGGTTTAGTGGGCGGTGTTCCTGTCCATGGAAGGGGTGATGGAATTAGATGATCTTTAAGGTGTCTTCCATCCCAAAGCATTCTATGATTCTATGATTCTAAGTTCATACTGTAAAACTGTATGCAAATTCAGAGAATTATTCCGTAAGTGTCGTCACGAAGCATTGCTGGCATTATGTGCCCTTTGTTAGAGAAGTCTCTGTCTCTCACACTGCAGGCAGTCAGCATACAGTCCCAGTAAAAAATATATGCCAGGAAAGCACTTTGTCAGTCACTGAAATGCCAGAGCTGAAAACACAGCTTGCCATGATTAGCTAAATTCAGTGTAATTATCCCCTACCACTCTGCTCTGTGAGCTCCTTAATGTAAAAAGAATTCAGCACAGGAAAACATGGAAACAAATAATGGCATACAGAAAGTAACTCTAAGATTTTTAAGAGTTTAAATCTAGACACAAAGTGTAAGAACATGACTGACAAATAGTCAGTACTTCAAAGAAAAAATACTTCTTGATGTTAGTGTTGATCTTCGTGAATACTAAAAGAAAAGATTTTCTCTTTAAATCCTTGCCATCCAGGAAAGAATGAGAAGCACGTACTCTAGTTTTACTGTATGTAAAGGAGGAATAAACAGCTAATATTTGAATAAACTCTTCCAAAGCACTCAAATATCTTCACTACTAAGGAGAGCAAGGAGTAAGGAAAATCTTTTAACTTCGATTTCCAAACACTTAACAGTCTGAAGCTAGGAAGGAAGACAACAAAAGACCTTTAACTTTTTATTATAAATTAAGGCTGTCACATGTGGGAACTGTTTGCACACAGGGCTTGCCTTTCTAAACTGAACTCACAACTGAGTTCTATCACACTAATTCACAGCTCTGCCTCTAGTGAGTGACACTACATTGCCATTGAGAGGTCCTATAGACCTCTGTGTGTGTGTGATCAAAAAGCTCATAAGTTTTTGGCTTCTCTCAAAACAGTGTTTTTTTTTTTGTTTTTATTTTTATTTTTTTGTGATAAGAATCATTGATTCACCAACACATTCCCTCAGTTGAACTGTTTCTTATTCACACCAAAATGTTGACAATATTTAGTTTATGAGTTTCATATCTCTTAAAACAAAATAGAAGAAGAAATATTTTAAATCTTTCTATTTGCAGATTGACCTTAATGAAGAGGTCTTGAATAAAAGAAATAAATTATATGTTGTAATGAAACCCAATATCTCCTAATTAATTTCAACTCAGTAACATATGCTTAAATATCTTATAAATAATAATGTTGTATTTTGGGGTGCAACTATCCAAAACCAGCCTGAGGCATAGTAACTTTAGCATACAATATCCAAAATTTGCTACAATTATTCCAATCATAAGTTAATTTGGGAAAAGAGACCAATGAATAAATTGCCATATCATTCGATAAAAAAAATATGTCCCCTGAAGTCACACAAAAGACCCCAAGCAGGCAGTACAAAATATGATAAAAAATGATAAAATGAAAATTATTCCTGTTCTTTCTGTACAGTTATATTTAAGCATCCACTCCTTGTGCTTCACACCACACCATCTTGCATTTGCTTTTTCACCACCAAAGCTTTATTGCAAGACATGCATCAAGTTACAAATCTTGAGTAATCTGTTCTACGTTTAATTTCATATCTCCTCTACCGGAATGTAAACAAGAAAACCTCTTTTTTAATTGCCTGTAGCATCTCCTTGTTACATTACTGGTTCATTTTTCTCCTGCATTGCTCTTTGATAAATACGTTTGAAAACAAAGTTCACACTATGAAATTTGCCCAACAATTTTTCCAACATTAAAGGATAGGCTTATGCAGGTATGGCATTGCAATATGTTTCTGAAAAGATAAAGACAAATCTTAACCATTGCATCATTTACAATTCATATACTAAATTCCAAATGCATAATGTTTGGTAGAATTTCTTTACTACCCTCAAAGATGTCTTTCTGACTTATTGCAAAAGGATCCTAAGAAAATTCTGCTACCTCAAGCAGCAGACATGTTTCCAAGTTTGCCTCAGAGATCTAAACCCATACCATTTCCCAGGGATATACTTTACTGACCTTCACCTTAACTAGGTAAGGAGCCTAGTTGAGGAAGACACTGATCAAAGCAGAAGGAATTATTTCTTCATCCTTTATTTTTATTATTTTTTTTTTTTTTAATTTAAGCTTGTCCTCTTTCCTGAGGATTGGCTGTTTTGTGGTGCACTAAAAAGTTATACTTTAATTTAAAGTGTAGACTGATTTTAGAGTATCTCTCAAGCTTAGAAGAGGGAGCATTTTCCCTCTTCTTTAGTTGGGTATGAACAGTTTGCACTCAGACTAAATTTAACTGTAGGAAAACCCAATTTCCCATTGACTGTAGTGAAGCCAGGGGTACGTCTTCAGCCTCAGAAGTTGGCTAATGTATAATCTTTGTCACATTGATGTAAAACTTTTACTGCTGTTCCTCAGCTAAATAAAAAGTATATCAGAATGCCAATTGAATATCTAAAAATAAAAATTAAAATAATTAATAATAATAAAAATAATAACAAAAACAACAACTTGGGATTGTTCTTCAGGAAACAGAAGTCGTATAGAACATGAATTGCTGGACAGTGGTTTCAGCACCTGCAGTGAAGAACATATTTCATTTGTTTGTGATAAAAATTTGGGAATTAGTATTTTAAAATATTTTTAATTAAAATTTTCAATAATTTTTATTTTAAAATTTTAATAAACTTTATATTAAATTTTTAATAAATTTTTAAATTAAAATTATAAAATTTTATAATATTTTTAAACGACTAGCAAATATATATATATATACATACTAAAATAATTAAGAAACACTTCTGACCTTCTTCCTTAGTACGTACCAAGGACACAAATGCATGCATTAATAAAGCATACATTTTGATCTAGCTAAGATTTTTTTTGTCCAAGAATTAGAAATATCTACATTGAGTTGGAAGAGTTTAGATGTGTTAGACATCAAGCAGGCTATAGCTCACAAGGATGGGGAATACAAGTGTGTGGGCAAGAAGAGGAGATTGATAAAAAAATAAGAAAATAATAAAATTAAAATAAAAATCAGTCTGTGTTTATAACCGAGTCCTTCATTAAAGAACAGGCTGGTATTTATCTTAATTGCTTTTTACAGTAATGAACCTTCTGTGCAGCAATATCACTCCAGTGATTACAGGAGACACCCTGCCTCCCAGACCTCAAAGGCTAATACCTGTGCTATCTCAAAATCCTGATAACTTCTAGATTCATGCACTGAAAGGCCAAATTAACTCAATGGGATTGCCTAGGTTACATGAAATAAAGCACACATTTCTTTTCCTGGAGGACCAGTGTCTTAATATCGCTGTTCTGTTGCCACTAGACCTTAGTTACAGTCAAATTACAGGACGGTTGTTACAGATTCCCCTCAGAGTTTAATGAGCCATATATTAAGTGACAGACATTTGCCTAAGCATTGTCGTCTGACTGGCATTATCATTCAACCTGTGAAATGACTCAAATATACCTTCTTCATTTATAACACATCTTAGTGTATTATTGTGAATAAGTATCACCAAAAGGCATTAAACTCTTTCTTCAGTTTAGTGGATTATCAGTAAAACAATAAGATCCTCTGCTAAGAAAATCAATTTTTATTTATGTTTTGACCAGATAGTCTTAAAATATACTGACCTCCAATAAATTCTTAAACCCGGTGAAATGAAAACAATCATAGTTAATGCTATAGTACTAATAGTCCAGTATAGTACTGGAAAACAGAATTATTAGTTTAAGATACTATCTCCCCAAATCCATCTATAATCACAATGAAAGTTCATATTTGCCTTGCAGACCAAGGACAAAAATTGGCTTAAAAATTATGCTATGACTTCAGCAAGGATTGTAAAAACATTTGTTGTAACTATCTCAAAAGATATTCTGAAATATAGTAGTTGGGTTTGTTTTTCTGAAAAAGTCAGAAACTTTCATTTTAGAAAACAAATGAAAGAAAATGTCAGAATTGTAACTAACATTGATTGCAACTCAAACTGGTGTTGGATTACATAGAACATAAAGAAAAGTCACACCAGAAACTGCTTTGAAAGACATGACTTCCAGATGGAGGAGGAGAAATTTGAGCAGCTTACATGATCAGTTCCATAATTTGATCATGCAAATTTATACTAATTTAGACTCCAGAAGCATATTCTTTGCTGTAGTCAGCTATTGCACTTAAGTCTTTTATTATATTGTTTCTTTAATCATTTATGACCTTGTCTCATATTTATCAATTTTAATTAACATCAACAATAAAAAGTGGCTTATTCACAGGAAAAAGAAAAATCACTAGCTTAACTATCATAATGCTTCTGCTTATATCTCGTTACTAACCACACTATTTTCATGCACACCCATTGCCATGATGCATTTAGTTTACCAACACTACAGAGAGCTGTCACAAGGACAGTGGGATTGCCTCTGGAGAGATGCTGGACTAACCAACAGCTGCTCTTATGATCAAAAGAGACTGAAAATCAACTCACTTAATAGGAATCCAGCATATGAGTCAGATGCCACCACACAGACCCCAACTGTTCAGACAGTAATATCAATGTATCTTCTGCCAACAGATGGGAATGTAAGAGAAATGAAATACCTTAAAGATATCAACAGAACCAGAGAAAAGGTCGTGTTATCCTACAGGAAGAACTGAGATATCCCAGAGCACAATTCAAGCCTAAGTTAAGCAGCTGTTTTCAATTATAAAGTTTTTGCATCTGTCTCTGAATCATTAAGAATAGTCTCTGCTGAAAATACAATGACTCTGGATTAGACAACACTTTCTCTCATAGGAACTTCAATTCCTAAGTCTAAGGATAACTGACATGGAAAAGAATCTAGCCCAAGGAAGAATTTGACCCTCTATTCTCAAGCAGTGTATTTTGAATTTAGAATGAATTTTGTGTCCCATGCTGCCATCAGTTCAATTCCAATTACAATATAAATATATATATATAAAAAAAAAAAATGGTTGACATCTCTACCTAACAGCACCTATGACAGAGGTAAATAAGACTGCTTCAGATCACAGAAGCTGATTCTGGCTAGATGAATATGAAATCCCCAGAGGTCTTGAGGTACTCTCACTCTTCTGCAGGAGAAGATCAACCTGTGCATCATTGCCCCAGGGAAAGCATTACCTGTTAAAGAGGAGCAGAGCAGCAAGGTGATGCACACAACCCCCAGTGAACAAAGGATTGATGGGACTGATGTACCACCAGGAACTTGCACTTGCTTTACCATAAAAAGTAACATGCAATTTGTGTAATAGACCATAATAACCATTGCAATTCAAATAAATGGCATGCATTTTCATTTCTGTATGTAGTTTTTTTCTTAACCATTAGAGCAGATATATTTTAGTTTACAGATGAACATAAACACTTTTATGGGATTTCAGATAACACACAAGGTGAGGGCTTTCTGAGCAGGCAAAATCTACTTTTCCTTCGGAGGGCTGCCAAACACCTCCACTCTCACCACTGCAGTAGAAAATGAAAAAACAAAACAAAACAAAACAAAAACACACACACACACACACAAAACTGTTTTCACTACATCTTGTTAAATATGTGTAATGTCAACAGGTAATGGTTTATTATGGATATTTAATGCTACATCATTTTAAGACTGGTAATAGTGCCAGACCTTAACAACCATTTAAAGTGTCTGAATCCATACATCTCCCAAGTCCCTGTGAAAACAGCAGCATGTGTATGATAGTACCACAAAATACTGAAATTTAAGTGACACATGGAAATAAGGGATTAATACATATATTATTTTAATGTCAGGAAGTATAAGCCCAGATGTTGAGATAGAGAGAGAAAATTGTTGTAACTCTTCTCCCTTCTTACTCCATTAAGACATATTCTTATTCAAAGGAAAGCTAAAAAAATGACATTTTTTACTGTGTAAGTATTCAGTGATGAAATCTGATGCTTTTCACCAAAAAGCAAGTTAATGTGTTGCTAATTGAACTATTTGTTTTCTATTTTTCTAATTGGCTCTGAATACACAATGGAAATGAATCAACAATTTCTCTAGTTTAACACTTTTGTTTACAAATCTAGAAAATCATCATTTAATAAGAAAGGTGTGATTTGTGGTAATTAGGGACGTGGTTTTGTGGGTAATATTTGTGGTAGGGAGACAGTTGGACCAGATGACCTTGGAGGTCTTTTCCAACCTTAATGATTCTATGATTCTGTGATTCTATATAATTTTAAAAATATCAGGAAAACATCTCTTTGCTCATAGATGCAGAGAAACAACATTTCTGGCAAGATCTGCATTGAAAGAACACTCTAATGACATCCTAGAATAGCAGACAAATTATTTTCTGAAGGTTATTCCTTAAAGCAACCTTAGGAGATTCAGTTTTCCCATTGTTTAAGTCTTTGATTTTGTTTTTACTTCTTTGTTCAGTAGTCTTGCCTGCAAACATGTGCCTTTTTTTTTTTCTTTGTATTTATTCCACAAAAAGGAAAATATATTTATGTTTTTACAGAGACAGCTTGTCTCCCACTACCACTGTTCAAATTACAGTGTGACTGATTTTCATTCTCTTTTCATGTATTTCTAGCTCCTGCCCATTAGTCAATGTCTAAAAAACTCAGGTAGGAAAACAGATTTTTCCTCGAAAAAGGATGGCAAGCAGTTAAGAACATAGCATGATTGCTAATAAAACGTACAGAACTGAATGCATGAAAATCTCATGCACATGAAATAAAATAATGGCTGAAAAATCCTGCTTTAAATATTCAGAGATTAATTAGATACTTCCCTTTGATTTCCGCAGCTCTCATTACAAATTTTCATACTCATACTGTTATTGCTATTGATCAAGTACAATGTATTGGAAATGTGCTATTCAAAATCCAGAGCAACTAGTCTTCCATTTTAATGAATGTCTATCATTTGGAAGGTTAGAGTAGTTTTCCAATACCTGCAACCACACAAAGGCAGTATGAAAATCATTTTCTTAGTTCTTCCGCTCTGAAAGACCTAAATAGAGATGCTGTAAAATGAAAGTGGTCCTGAAAACCTGTGAAACGAAGTACTATGAGTTATAATTGCTCTGAACACAGAAAACTGGCTGAAAAACTCTAAAATGCCTCTAATGGCTACCACATTTCACTACCTGACATTTACATGTAATCAAAGTGTCAAGAGGTTTCACTGTAGCTCAAATTATGCTGTAAAAAAAAAAAAAAAAGAGAATCAACAGTGCATTTAAACACAAATAAACTACTTTCAGCATTAGATAGTAAGATGTTAGGGGAATGTTAGTCACACAAAATTTATTTAAATCCAATTATGAAAATTACAATGGAAACCTTTGGCCAAATTTGTGATTCCTACTGGTTAATAATGGCAATCTAACTTCTGGAAAACTACAAATACTGAATTGCTGACTTGTAGTAGAGATTAATTCCAACAAACCACAGATGACTGATTCTTCTAATCCAATTGTATCTTGCTGCATAATTTCATCTTGGGGTTTATTATCAGTTATTAAATGAGGCTTGGTGAAAGTAAACAAACAATTAGGGAATTAAGTAATTGTCAGTTTACTGGTTGCAGATGAGCATTGAGGGGAAACAAGACTTACCTATGAACTATTAATATATGAATAATTTATTCAGTAGAGTTCTCAGATGGAGGCCACTGCATTTTCACACAATGGGAAATTCAGTGCTGTTAATTAAAACTTTCTGAAGCAAACGTTCAATTATAGCCTTGTCCTTCAGTCCCTAGTTTTAGAGAGATGCTTAGTCAGGTTCTGCCCCTCTTAAAATTGCCTCTGCAACAAAAGAATGACAGCCAATGGTACCCAATCTGTCTCTGTTCCGCTCAGCAGTTATTAAACCAGAGATTAACCTGAGCTGGAGCAAAACTCTTCTTCACCTGAAGCACAGCATCTGTTGCTGGCTAACTTCTCTTGTAACTCCTAGAGAATTTCTTTTGAATTTTCATCTCTAATTAGCAGTTTTATTCTGTTGTACTATCCAGTGCAAGAAAATGAGCAAAATAAGCCTCGAGAAAATGAGCCTTCATAATATGCCTCCCCTGAGAGTAAATGGTGACTAGAGTTGAAAAAGTATTGGTCTCTGAACAGAGGATGCAATATGCTGATACAAGTGAATACCGCAGATTTACATCTAAATTCCTGGCCTCCCTTATAAAACTGAAGACAAAATGTATTTGCATAAATTAAAAAGCCCAAAGAGATTTATAGTGGGTTCCCACTAGCTTATCCATTTTGAACAGCTCAACTTTGCTTCCCCTGAGAGCATTCCCATATGGAGGAAGAACTGATTATGTCACAGTGTTGACACTAGTGAGGTAGTCTGACCAATAATGTTTTAAGGACAGGAATTGAAAATTGTTTCACAAAAAGCACAGTTAAGAAAAGGTTAAAAAATTTAAGAGTGATTAAAATGTTTATTTTTTGAATTTGTTTCCCTCCTAGGTCTATCATCTAAAAAGGGGATCAAAATCCTTTATTAGCGCTTATACAAATAACTCTCTTTACATTCATAGCTTTCAAATTAACTTAAGAAAGAGAAGACAGAATCAATGACAGCTATAGAAGAATCTGCTATGACAGGAGCCCACTCAGAGGCTTTTCTGCAATAAAATAAATAAATAAATAAATAATCTATTGATTACAGAATTAAGACCTTGCTCCTTGCCAATCACAACTCAGGGTGGTCAACAGGCTAGATTGCTCAAAAAAGTCCAGTTTTGTATGTAAAGTATTGTAAATCAAGCTCATTTACACCCAGGTCCTGGAGGACCTGCTTTAAAAGCTGGACTAAGACCAACATGCAAATCTCTCATTGATTTCAAAAGAAGGAAAGGTTCCAAGAAATTATTTTGACAGAAAGATTTTTGTTAAGTGTTCTTCTTCAGAGTAACTTTATTTCTTTGTAAATGTCTGAGTCTCCAAATAACTGACTGATTGCCATACTAAAACTTGAATCAGATACAAAAACTAGTCCAAGAAACAAGTTGTTCCATGTAAGTGAATTTTGAATCAAAACCAAAAACTGTACAGAGAAAATAGGGTTCTGATATAGTCTTTAGAGAGAGATATATATACATATATATATATATATATTTTTTCTATCAGAAATCTATTACTTATGGTATCTTCTTAAATTAAGTTCCACTTTATAGAATTTTATTACATAAAGTCAAAAGTCTGTTGTCATTGTTTCAGAAGCTAAAAGATATATTTATAATAGAAACTGATATTAATCAGTTTAACTGCATTTTAATCACCAGTATCTTTGACGTAAATGAGAGATACTATGTTTAAGAGTTATGTTTTAGCTCTAGCCTCTGATCAGTCATGTAATACAGACTTAAAACTTTCAGTGTTTTTGTTCATTGGCTGAGTATGTAGAATATATTCTTAGAGTCCTTTGATTTACCACACATACGAACATCAGGAAAGCGATTCTAGACAAAGTTCCAGACAGTGGTTAAAGGACCAAAGATAACCCTCAAAAATCCTAGAATAGAGTCACCCCAAATTACATGACAAATTATCCCAGTGTAACTTTGCTTATTTCTCACCTCATTTTTACCAACAGAAAACCTCCCACAGATCCTCTACAGTTGTGGTGGATTAACCTTGGAGGAAGGCCAAGGTTAATGCACCACAGTATCTCATGGGCAGGGATACTGCTTACCAGTTACTGTCATAAGAAAGAGTGAGTCAACCTGGGGAAAATTAACTTTTTTTTTTTGCCCATTAAAGTAGATTTGGATAGTGAGAAACAAGGACTAAACAAACACCAGTCCTCCTCCCAGGCCCAGCTCCACCTCACACATCCTGCAGAGGCTGAGGAGTACAGACAGATGTCCTCTTCTGCTTTCCCTGGTCCTGACATGGGTTCTCTGAAAGCTGCACTGGATGCCTGCTGTGGTCATTGCACTGCTCCAGCTCCCACCAGGACCTTGAGCCACATGGATCCAGATATAATCAGCCCACGGCAACCCCAGCATCTTCCAACAAAGCTCTCCAGCACTCAGTGCAGCAGCTGTAAAAGATGTGAGGTTTTTCCTTCAGGATTTGGGTGTGGATGAGTGTGAGGCTTCCTTTGTCACCCACCACAGCTCACTGAGAAGGTGAGCCTCAGAAAGCAAGAAACATCTAAGGTTACAAAAGCTTCAGCTGTAATTTGGTTTTAACACCCTTACTGTGAATTTCTTCTTCCTGTATCTGTGTGATCTGAGCTATGTTGCTCGTTGGCTTCATAACATCTCTGAGAAGACACAAAACTTTCACCTTGCTTTCAGTTTGAGACGTTCTGGGTGCCCAGAGCAAGATTTCTACATTACCTCCTAGCCCCAGTTTGATGTAACTGCTAATTACAGACTGCATTTCAGACATGTCCTTACTGTTTGTTTACATGAAATATGGGGGAGGAGGGGAACACACTAGTACTTCATTTCAGCTCTGTGATGACTGCAGGATGAGTCAAGATGTCCACCAGCCACCGTGATGCCAACAGGCCCTGTGCAGGTAGAAGCCATCAGGGACAGCCAGACTGACAGGCCTGGCAGGTATTCTCCTAAGGTTTTAAGACTGTTCCCTGGAAAAAAAAAAAAAAAAAAAAAAAAAAAACGAAAACAAACAACAACAACAACAAAAAACAAACAAACAAACAAACAATCAAACAAAAAAAAAATAAACAGACAAGTTATGCTTTCTCACCTCTTCCTTCAGGCCCAAGGGAACATTGTTATGTGAAAAAGGTCATGTCCCTAACGAAGTTAAGCCACATTGTCATTTTTCTTGGACAGCAACTCCATGTATCGTAATATTGCACCATGAAAAATGATTACCTCTGCAGCAGTTGGCTTAATGTGACAACTTGTGGTGAGTTCTGTGGCAATAGCTTTGCAGGAAAGGGTCACTAGCCATAAAAAGAATTATGTTAGAAATCTGTAATAAAATTATAAAATCCCTTCAACAACAGAGTCAAAGATATATATCTTGTCTAAAATAAAATATTAGTATATTCATTTACATGATGTTGGCTCTTGTTCTTAATTGCATTGCTTGGTCCAGGACTTAGATCATTTTTTTCCCTCATATGAACATATTATAATGATGGATTTTTTTTGCACTATTTTTTAATGTCATTTTTTATATGTTAGTATATAGTTGCATAAATAATTGCATAAGAAAAATCATGTCCTTTTAAAAAGTTTGGCCTTCTTAGCCAATTTATATTCTCAATAATTGAGAATATAAATTCTGGTTACCATATCTTGAATTCCCAGATTAGCAAATTAAAGTAGTAAACCATCTAAAAATAAAAACATCATCATCAACAAAAATAAATAAAAGTAAAATTTAAAAAGATTGTTGGGTGCTGATATTTTTACTGGCTTACTTCACTGAACTTACTCATGTTGTTTCCTTTTTCTTCTCTGCTCCTCTGCAAAAAGCTGTCTGTGAATGTCTTCTAATTCCTTTGTACTTTGTTTTCATGGATGGGGGTTGAGGCAGGGAGGGGTTAGTTTTCCTAGAAACTTTACTTCCATGAAAGAAAACTCCCTGTCATCCTCTTGTGTAGACCAAGAGGAAACTGATTTCAGTCCTTCCCTGTAATGTAGACTCTGAGGTTTTAATCTTTCTGCTTTGATTACAAGGAACTGGAGTCCCTAGTGTCCTACCTATTTTTCAGTTTCTCCTCTTAAACCTCTGAGCTCACAACTTCTCTTCTTTCTAAATGAAGGTCCCCATACTCTTTTAATTTTTGAAAAGTTGAGACAAGGTACTGTGATTATTTCTAAATAGATGTTCCTTCTCTCTTCAAACTTCTCACTAAGGGTAATTTAAAGTTATGATTGCCATGGAAAAAATGGGAATCCAAAGTAATTAGCATTCTAGAACCTCAAAAAAGAGAGTCTGACTTTAAAACAAAGACATTGATTTGTTTCATTTTCACCCATCAAAATTTGTAGCCAAATAATTTATATATTTGGAGTTCTATGCATATATACAATGTTAAAGAATAGAAGAATATGTTTAGTATGAAGTTCTCAGATGTGAACTGCAATTTGATGAACAGTCATGTATCCTTAGGCAGTGGTCAAATCCATTACACTTTTTTTTTTTTTTTTTTTCCACATAAATTATTCACCTGTATGCAGCTAATCTTATGTGACAACATGTGTAAGAAGATTAATTAAAAACTGACTTTGTCATTTTGCATTCAGTGAAAGTATACAAAGCTCTCAGTTACCAACAGGCTTATCAGACACCTAATTGTATCCCAACATACAAGTGTTGAAAGACCAGGTATTACTTGTCACATCGGTTCTACAGCTGTAAAAAGAAAATAATACCATGATTGTCAGAGTTACCAATATTCAGAGGCACTTGGTCCTGTGGAAAATCATCAGTGCTTTGGTTCCAGGCATCTGTGTTTGGGGAATGTTAATTCTGTTGAGAGAATTTTTGTGATCAAGCATTTTAGTCAAATCCTGAGGTGAAGACATGAGATTAACAGAGGACAATGAACAACAAGAAGGATCCAGGGAAGAAGAAACCCTGACCAATTTACTTAAGAGCACCAGCTCTCTGATATATGTGGAATATTCTTCATGTTTCTTTTGGTAGCAAAGAAGAAATTCACAGAGGAAAAAAAAAAAAAAAAAAAAAAAAGATTCACGAAAGATGGAACTGTCATATTCATCTGCAAATTCATGTTGATAATACTGTTTTTAAATGTTTTGTCTCTATCATGCCTTGGCAGTTATTGAAGTAGCTGTACACCTTGTTGACAATAAAAAATTCTGATTCTTAACTATGCATCTCAGACATTAATCAGTGCTCTTCCTGAATTTATTTAATCTCAAATCAATGTAATGCTCTGTTAAAGAACATCAAGAAGAATGGGTGTTGTTAGGTGGTACCCTCCAGCTGTGTTCCCCTTAGGAAGAGTCCTAAGGATCACCCACTGATTCTACAGAATATACACTACAGAATATACACCCTGACTATGCACATAAATCAGGCATGAGAATAATAGAAGCTGTGGGTTTACTGGCTTACCCTAAACGGCATAAATCTGGCCTGATCCACAGGGACTCTCCCTCAGACCAGTCACATTATTTACTATCTGTTATAATCCCTTTTTTTCTCATTCTGGGTTTACCAATGATATAATCCTCATCCCATTTCCAGCAAAAAAATACATATTTAATTACTTTTTCCTCACTTATCCCTGTTTTCTTTGTAGCCATGTTTTTTATTTCTGATATTATGTAGGCAGTTTTGGCCTTGCATGCGACTACTGTTACAGTTACCTGGGTGCTGGTGTCTTTGCAAGGTCCACTCCCCAAAATGTCCCTAGCACTCTCCTTCACATACCTGTGAAGTTTGTATGTTACTCACATCACATCTGCTTAACCACCAGTGAAATCCAGTTATTTCTGCAGATGCTGTCTCTCTATAAAATTTTTCATCTGTTTATACTTTTGTCACATCCCACAATGTTCTCATGCCACATCCCACAGCTAGTCATGTCCCATTCACTCAGCTCAGCTTTATGTCAGTGCCCAGCCAATGACCAAACAAACTGTCTGCGGCTTTTGTATGGTCAGATATGAGTGAGCAACCTGGAAGGTGCAGCACACTTCTGTATAGAAACAAGCAGCGAGCACATTTTTTTTGTTGTTT
>CM021729.1:60468095-60542918 GCA_011074415.1 Stictonetta naevosa | reverse complement strand
TCTGTACCATTTTTTCACCTTGGTTACGGGTGCAACCAACACTGGTGCAGTTTGTTTCCCTGGCTCAGCCCTGGGGCCCATTTTAGGGCTTGGAGTGGCTGCTGGGTCTGTCTCAGAGGTTGAAGTGGCCGCTGGGTCTGTCACTGGGGTTATACTAGCATTGAGTGCAGCTCAGTAAGCATAGGCCAAGCCCCAGCACGTTGCAGTGATTTCTGTATGTCTGGTACTGCCAGGGTGATGACACACCTTTTTCAAGCACTCCACCAGTTTTTTAGGATTTTTCAGTTGTTCAGGGGTAAATTTCCAAAGCACTGGAGGTGCCCACTGCTCTAGATGCCTGCCCATATCCTCCCACTCTGCCTGCCACTCATAACTATCCTGCCTCAGGACAGATCTCTGGATGACACTCTTAAGTATTTGTTTAACCTTATACACAACCTGAAATGCATTCAGGAGACATAACAATAACAACATGCTGGTCTGAACATCCCAAGGATATTCGAAGTTTTGGAAAGTTACCATAACTCGCCTGGAGGAGAAGAAAGGGAGAGTGAACAAATGGGAAAAAACATCTTCCCCTGACCCCTCCATAGATTGGCTCCCTGAAGAAAAAGCATGAAAAGTGTAATTATTAATAATTTCTGAGGTAGGGTTCCCAAAGTATGGAGTTGATGACAATGCTGAGTACAAATACCTGATTAGTCTCATGGCTGGTAATTTTATCATATCGTAAGCCAGTGTTACACAGTACAGCAGAATAATAACCTTGTACCAACCCCCAGCAGTGATAAGCAACACAACAGGGAACACATACAATAAGTAATGTGCTATATAACTCAATTCGGAAAACAGGCACAGCAGACTTGAGATCACAAAAATCAGCATTGTGATTAGTAAATATTAAACTGATGTAATGCTTAACAGAATTTTGTTTTAATACACTTTATTCAGATCTGTCGTTATCTCAACCCTTCGTGCCCAACGTTGGGCGCCAAAAGATTGCTGTGATTTAACCCGGCTGGCAGCTAAACACCACACAGCCGTTCCCTCACCCACCCCCCCTCCCTCTCTGGGATTGGGGAGAGAAACGAGAAAAAAAAAAACTAAAGCCTTTGGGTTGAGATAGAGACAGTTTATTAGGACAGAAAAATAAAATAAATTGTACAAAACAAGTGATGCACAATGCAATTGCTCACCACCTGCTGACCGATGCCCAGCCTATCCCCAAGCAGCTGCCCCCCCCCACACCCTGGCTAGCCACCCCTATATGTTGTTCAGTATGACGTCAGATGGTATGGAATACCCCTTTGGTCAGTTTTGGTCAGCTGTACTGGGTCTGTCACCTCTTGCTGCACCCCTAGCCTGCCCGCTGGCAGGACAGCATGGAGCTGTCCTGTCAGAGCGAGTCCTTGGCTTAGTGTAAGCACTGCTCTGCAACAAGTAAAACATCAGTGTGTTATCAACATTAGTCTCACCTAATCCAACATATAGCACCCTACCAGCTACTGGGAGGAAAATTAACTCTATCCTAACTCAAATCAGGACAGTCAGCTAAAGGAAATTTGGATATATGTTATCAAATTGTATGGGTATGTTAGTGGTAAATCTAGTGGCAAATGCAGACATTAGAGCAACCAATTTGAAAGTACCAGTTGTCCAGGATGGCTTGGATAGAGTAGCTTACAAAAGTGGCACAGTGAGCCAGAGCCTTAATAGTTCTCAGAAACAAGTAAAGGTCCAATAAATGCACCTAACTTGGACAGAAGACAATGAAATACAGATTCTTACCTAAAGGCTTCAAAGATGCAGCCAGATGCAGAAGGAGTTATCCTCAAAAAGACATTCTGATGAATATTTTAAACAGTCTTTAAATGCCAGGTGTCGTGGAGCTTATGCGTATGCCAAGACACACAAGTATTCTACCTAGTGATCAAAAAAAGATGACATTTTTGTCTAGACTTTGTGATCAAACTTAGAGCAAATTGCTGTACAGGCAGTCTGATAATGTTATAAATGCAATGCAGTATTTGTCATCATATGTATATTATTTTAGCTTGAGCAGGATGTCTGGAAGAGACCATAAATGGAGATGAACAGTGCTCTGTGCAAATAGACCTGCTGCTCAGACCCCATTCAATAAATCAAATGTAATAAAAAAGTACTTGCTAGCCTTACCATTCAAACGTAAGGATATTGATAGTACTTGTCCTGTAACACAAGAGGAAGACAATGATACAACTGAGGAAAGAAGTCTGACATTAATGCCTTCACATCTGTAAACTAAAACTGGTCCCACAGTGCACCCCAAAACAAAACTTGCTGTCTATTTTAAAAATATTATACAGTCTATATATGTCTATTGTCTAAAAATATCTATTGCTAAGATATTATACAGTGATCACTGAATGTTGTACAAGCTCTTTTTGTAGGAAAGCGCTTGTGGGTTTGAGCTCCCTTTTACAGAAAACAGAATAAAAATAGAAGCACTTCAAAGTCTTCCAAAGTATTCTCAGACAATAGCACCTGTAGCTTCTGTTTGCAATTGCAAACCTGCTGGATATTTAGATTCATGTGAAACATGAACAGCATCTGGCATCATAGCATAAAAATCTATCCAAGCAGCTAGAAAGAGAATATTACTACAACCATGTAGTTTGGCTGTCAAATATTATACAGGAATCATTACTGATTAGCATGAAAATACTATCTTTTTGATGCAAAGTAATTTACACTGCCAATGTTGTCCAAAGCGGAATAATTTAAATGGAGTTTCCAGTACTTACATGTAGGTTTTGTAAGATGCAGCCCCACATACTCAATCAGTTTTCACAAATGGTGCATAGTTTTGTAATTTATCTCAGTCATCTGTCAAACGAACAAGAGAAAATATCAGTAAAGCAACTTAGAGGAGCAAAGGTTCAAACACAAGACTTAATTTAATGAGTAGTGCTTAAGTCATTTTGATCTAAGAGATATCATAGATGTCAAAATATTTCAGTAAACCAGATTTTTGATTAGAAAATGGAAGAATAGAAATTGCACAGACAAACTTCAGAACAAAGTTATCAATGCCTGTATTAGTCCTTCTATTTCAAACCAATCAAAAAGGAAAAAACATCATACGAAAATACAGCTTCTTGGATCTCCTTGTAAAAAGTAGCTACAAAAATGCAAGACTATTTCAAGTGATGGGTAACAAACAAAGACACAGATATCCTTCACACTGTTATTTATTATTTATTTATCTTGCCAGATGTGTACAAAAATTGGAAGATAAAGATGGATCTTAGGAAGCTGTCATGTTTTGATTTACTTATTTGCAATTTCTCTTGTTTTGGGTGCACAACCTGAAAGAAAATGATATTATGTGGCCTGAAAGTTTGTGAAAACTTTTTCTCAGTTTGGACCATATTAGATACATTTACCAAATCTTAAAGAAATTGTAGAGTGTATGTCTCATGCCTCTATCCCTAAAGAAGCCACAAGAGCCAGGAATTAGTCAGTAAATCAACAGAAAATAATTGTCAACAGAAATGGAGCTCACTACACATAGTTTCTGTACAATGAGCAGAAACTCTTTAGGTCCATGCATGATGAAAATCATCAAGAACAAATCTGAATTTGTTCTGATGGTGCTAGAAGGATGAGAGTACTAGGGTGGCAGATATAATAAGTTATTTCCTGAACTCTGCTGCCAGAAACAATTGAACAATCAGAAGGTGATTAGATGATGAGAACCAAAACCATTTCATGGTACAACGACACTGGAGTTCACCAAGGTGTGAAGGCTATGATTCTGTCCTATGGAAGAGGGGGCAAAAAAGGGAGACATAACAAAAAGCACAACCTATCATAGCACAACATATCATCTCAGTAGAGTTACAGTCAAAAACATTTTTAATCATTTTTAAAATCATTTTAATTTTAATCATTTTAAATAATTTTTAAATCATTTTAAATGCTAAATGGCATATCCACTTAGCCAATGAAGATCATAGTCTTACAGCACAGAGTGCTGTAAATTCTTATGGACCCTTAACTCATGAGGGTTGTTCAGCATCTGCTAGGGCTCTACCTGAAGGAACTAGAGTTAATTGTTGCAGTTTTTCTTGATAAGATTATTTTCAGTAGAGGACACAAACACTGACAGGCCGATATCACCTGTTTGACTAAATACGATCAAAGATGACATTTCTTCTCCCAAAGGGACAAGTCAATAGAGCAAAATTTAAGCTACAGTGCTGTATTATAACTAAGAGGGATTAGCCTCTTCTCAAGGCCCTGCCTTAAAACAGGGCTAATTGATTTTCTGTTCTATACGACTTGCACAATTACTGCATTATTTCAACACAAAGAGAAAAAAAAAGAAAAAAAAAAAAAGGCCAAATAGAATGGCAGAATGGAAGCTTCCTCCAAGTATTAATTTTATTATTAATATTATTATTATTAATATTATTATTTAATCTAACTGATTTAGAAGACTGTCCAACAGCCTGTTACCAGACTGCTACTGCATAAATCCTTTAGACCATAAAAAGCAGCTGCCATTCCATTCTTGGCCTTCAGACAACATATTGCAGGCACCACCCACTGGATGGCAATTAAGCCCCTAATGTCTGCAAATAAATTTATTTTTTTATTATTATTTTGCCACATCTTGCTCTTAGTGTTGAAATGTACAAAAAGGTACTCTAAACAATAGTTTTAATTATTTTTAATTACATTAATAATTACATTAGGTTTTGGATGTTGCAAGTGAAGCTCGCCTTGCAAGAAAGAATGAGCACAAATCTGCAGTCACTAATTTTTTATCTTTTTATTATTATTATTTCTCTGCCTGAATGCAGAGTTTTATCTACGGTGTAGCTGAAAAGGGGGAAACCTCTTGAAATATAACTCCAGCAAATCCCAGGAAAAGTTGTTTTTTTTGGAAAATATCCTGGAATTAACTCCATGCCAGTGAATGCTTTGCTGAGCCCAGGGTTAAAGGTTATGCTCTCCTAGAAGGAGATGAGGAAAGGGACCACACAGGGAGGATACATGAAATCTGCTGGGCCTCAGGAGAGATTAAGTGAGCAAGGCAGGAATTAAGTCAGGAAGAGAAACATACTGTTTTGTTTGTTTGTTTTTCAGTGATTTTTTTGTTTGTTTTTGGTTTCTGTTTTGTGTGTGTGTGTTTTAATAAAATATAAAGACTTAAAATAATACAGGAACCTGTAATCCTGTGCTGCCAGTGTTGTGCACTTCAGTATGAAGTGTGCTTGATGGATTCAATTGCTTAAGGCAGAAAACAGAATGGGCCCCATGAATGCAGTCATCACATTGCTGGGGATACAACTATTGTAAAGAATGTTTAGGGGAGGAACCAAAGGCTGGCAAAAGGATGGAATTAGATGATTTGGGGAGGAAAAAATGTGGGAAAATAGTGGCAACATGGGATAAATAAATGGCTAGTCAAATGGGAATATGCTTGGTGAATATGCTGGTTGTTTCACTGGTCTGACCATGCCCTCCATCCGATCAGCGCCACCTGTCCTCTTTTCTTGCTCAACTCCATTTCTAGCTCTTCTCCTGAGTGAGAAGCACCTGTTCTGTGTGCTTGTGTGTGTATGGGGTCTGGGTGCCACCAGCTAGGCCGGGGCAAAGGGAAAAAGCTCGGGCACTTGGATGCCTGTGGCTGCAGAGACATTGTGAGTAAAACCATGTGCCTGCAACTGGAGTGACACCACTGTCAGAGGCTCCTGAGCCTACAGTGCCTACAAGGGGAGTGTGTGGGTGTGTGAGGAAGTGTGTAAGTGCTAGTGAGGATCAAGCCAGATATGCCAGAATGGAGGTGACATGCCCAGAGACCCAGGGAGTGAGTGGGTATCTAAGAGTGAGACAACAGGACTAGGTGGCTGCTGAGCAGCAAGGAACAAAGGTCCCATTAGCCCAAGACCCAACACAAGAGTAGCAAGGATGCTGTGAATGGCTGAAGCTCCCCCAGAAAAGGGTATCAATGAGCCATTCAGAAAGGCAGAGTTCCCTGGGGTGCAGGAGCCGGCACACTGGGCAGGGATACCATATAGCCTGTCCCGGGCTGGCTGTATTTGGCTTATGTGGCAAAGTTTTTATAATGGGGGGCTGACCCCCAGTTAAATGACAGCCAGTTCCAGCCAGCTCCAAAAGGAACCCACTACTGGCCTAAAGCTGAGCCAATGAGCAATGCTGCTGGTTGTGTTTCTGTGAGAGCATGTATAAGAAAGGGAAAAATGCTGCACAACAATAGGTGGGAGAGAGGAGAGAAACAACGAAGAGAGAAGCAGCCCTGCAGACACCAAGGTGAGTGCAGAAGGAGGGCAGGAAGTTCTCCAGGTGCTGGAGCAGCAGTTCCCCTGCGGGCCGTAGAGAGGTCCCTGGTGGAACAGGCTGTCCCCCTGCAGCCCAAGGGTACATGGTGGAGTAGATCTCCACACTGCAGTCCATGGAGGAACCCACAATGGAGCACGTAGCTCTGGCCTGAAGGAGGTTGTGGCCTACAGAGGCTGCATCTCCACAGGAGCAGACTCTGGGCTGGAGATACGGCTCATGGAGAGGAGGCCACAGTGGAACAAGAGGTCTGGTGGGAGCTGCTATCTGCAGGAGACCTGTGCTGGAGTAGTCCATTCCTGAAGGATGTACCCCATAATACAGACAGTATGGGAACAGTTCTTGAAGAGCTGAAGTGTGTGGAAAGCTCGCATTGGATCAGAAGGACAGCATCCCATGGGAGGGACTCCACACTGGAGCAGGGGAAGAGAGTGACCATGAAGGAATGGAAGAGGCAAAGTGTTACGGACTGCCTGCAACCCCCCTTCCCCATTCCCCTGTGCTGTCTGGAAGGAGGAGGTTGAAGACAATGGATGGTATTTTTAGTTTGCTTTTAGTTCTCATAGCTCCAGTCTGTTAGCAGTTTACAATCAATTACACTAATGTCCCTTAAGCTGAATCTGTTTTGCCCACGAGAGCAATTGGTGAGGGATCACCATGTCCTTATCTCAACCAAAGAGATTTTATTTTCACCATATTTTAACCCCCTGGCCTTCTGAGGAGGGGGAGTTTGGGATTGGCATGTATAGATAGCCATTAGAGTGAAACCACCACACTGTTTCAGTACAAGACTCACAAAATGGAAGGGAAAATCAAAGGGAGCATGCAAAGAGACTGGAATCTCTTTCTGCCATGTCCTGCAACAGTTGGTCTCTGTACTGTAAAAAATAAATTCCAAAATCTTCCCCCAAGTCCTGAGATGCATGTATTTTCCATGTACAAGGTCCTTGACAAGATACACTTAAAGTAGCATATACTTTCCCAACTTTCTCCCCCTCACCAGGAAAAGACACCAAAACCAAAAATATCTAATTTTTTTTCAGGAGGAGGTAGCGGGGCAGGTTTGCAACACCAGCGTGCAGAAAGGGGACACTCCCTTACCTGAGAAAAGCCAAACCCTCTGCAGCACTTCTGGGACATTCCTCAACACAGTTCTGAGGGGAGGGGACACCTGAACATATTGAAGCTGCCACAAGGTTCATGATTCTGTGAGCACTGTTCTAGAAGTACACTGACACAAGCCTCCATAGGAGACCAATGTAGGCAGAGGGAAAAAGGAAACAGTTACTGCAGCAGGAGAAAGATACCATCAGCCCAAGCTCCAGCACAAGAGTAACAAGGATGCCCTGAAGGCCTGAAGCTCTGCCAGAAAGGGTGCGCTACGTGCTATACAGAAAAGAAAGGTGCAGTAGAGTGCAGAGGCAGTGGAGTGAGCAGGGTCATTGAGCAGGCTGGCTCAGAGCAAGACTCACAACATGCAAGGGAAGATCAGAAGAAGGACTCTGAGAGATGGAAATCTCTTCTCTCTGTATCCTGATGTAGCTGGACTCTGGACTTTAAAAAACAAACGTGAAGTTCTTCCCTGAAGTTCTGAAGGTGGCTGATTTTTTATTATTTTTATTTTATTTTATTTTATTTTTTGAGGGGGGGGGGGGACTTGCTGTCTCTGTTTTTATGTAGATTTCTGATTGAGGAGATAATTATAAGAAGACGATACATAACAAGATCTGTTCATTTCCATAATCTAGCAATTCAGATAGCTCTTAACAAATATGTCATTGAGGGTTAAAGGAAAAATATGGTGGAAATGGGGAGGAGGTTCCCTGCTGTGCCTGGGGAAAGGCCAGATATAGAGGCTCTTTTTACAGGGATCCTGTCATGTTTTCCTTTCTGTTTTCACTGAGGTCTTCTTTTTAAGTATACAAGCCAACCTCTTCCTTCTTCCTTGTTATCATATGCTCTCTTTATTCCAGCTGACAATTTCCTTCACCACTGCATTGCATTTAGGGTTAGGCTGTTAGTTGTGAGGAGGCCACACTATGGATTTAACTCCCTTCCAGGAGATACACTTGAACTCTGAATTACACACAGGCTGAATACGAAAAGGGTCACATTAGCAGCAGATAATTTGTGCAGCTCAGTACTTAAGACAAGAACTACAGCCTTGTTTTGCCAAGCTCTGAGCAAACCATGGAGTAACAGTTTAGATGGAGTGGGAGGAAGGCTTGCCTGACATGCCCAATTTAGTTGCCTATGCTCCTACTAGTGGAGCCTGATACTAGCCACATCCTGGCTGTATTCTTTTGCTGCATTTTACTTACAATAAAGCAACTTCTTTGCTTTCAAAATTCACAGAATTGCACAATGACTGAATGGAGATCATCTGGTCCAACCCCCATGCTCAGGCAGGGATAGCTAGATAAGATTGTCAAAGACTGTGTCCAGACAACTTCTGAAGATCTGTGCCAGTGCTCAGTCACACCCTCACAGTAAAAAAAAAATAAAAATAAATAAAAATAAAAAAAAATAAGGGCTTCCTAGTGTTTAGAAAGAACTTACTGTGTTTCAGTTTGTGCCCATTGCCTCTTGTCCTGTCCCTTGGCACCAGTGAGAAGAGCCACCAGGCTCCATCCTCTCTGCACCCTCCTTTCAAATCTACACTGATAAGACAACCCCCGAGTCTTCTCTTCTACAGGCTAAAGAGTCCCAGCTCTCTCAGGCTTTCCTCCTAGGATAGGTGCTGCTGTCCTTTCACCTCCCTATGGCCCTATGCCATACTCTCTCCAGTATCTCTGTGTCTCTTGTGCTAGAAGTCCACAGCTGGACAGAGGACTCCAGGCTTTGCCTCACCAGTGCTGAGGAGAGGGGAAGGATAAGTCCCCGCATCCAAAACTTCACCTAATGAAGCTCAAGATACCATTCACCTTCATTGCTGCAAGGTTGCAATGCTGTCTCATTTTCAACTTGGTGTCCATCTGGACACCCACATCCATTTCTGCCAAGCTGCTTCCCAGATAAGTGTCCTCCAATATAAAATCGTGCCTGGGGTTGTTCCTCCCCAGGCAGCATCAAATTTTGCACTTCTCCATGTTGAACTTCATGAGGTTCCTTTCAGCCCATTTCCAGAGCTTGCCCAGGTCCTTCTGGATGGAAGCAAAACCCTCTGGCATATCAGCCACTTCTTCCAGGGTTTTGTGTCAGCTGCAGATTTGCTGAGAAATCACTACCTGTCATCCAAGACATTAATGAAGTAGCTAAACACCTCTGGACCCAATACGGACCCCTGAGGTATTCCACTAGCTAATGGCCTCCAAGTAGACTTTGCATCACTGATCACCATTGTCTGAGCTCAGCCAAAATTGCTTTCCGAGAATGAATAGGAATTCTACAAAGAAGGACATGGGAAAATTCCCCAGTGATAGCCAAGTGCTCAAATAAGGAATGTCTTCAATGAAACATCTTCAGTGAAGATGGATAAACACTCAGATGTTTCTCCATCTGAGTGTAGCTCTTCAAAGAGCATCATGTACATCTCTTTACTTTGCCTTTGCAAATCCACAGAGAGAGTGCTACGAGCAAACATATAAGTCTGATCATCCCTACAAAGGAGTGTTTGAATGCAGAGAGCTGTGCTCTGAAGAAGAGCACATTGGAAAGTTTCATTGGAAAGGACCTTATTTCTTCTCTACATCAAAGGAGACTAGTAGAGAAAGAACATATTGCTTATTGTTCCCCCTAGTTTACTTCTTATCATATCGATCCAGAAATCCTCCCTCCAAAAACCTTGCTTGAATCAACATTCCAACAATCTGTCTCATTCCTTATCAATTAGTAAAACTGACCAGGTCTTGGTTCCCATCACTTCCTCCTTTTCTTATTATCCATTTTTATCCTTACAGGAGCAGACATCATCCTCCTACATGCCCTTACACAGAGTGCATGCCACCCTCGGCGACATCTCCCGGAGGGTTGCTTCTCCTCCCCGACCCCGGAACACCACCAGCACTGCCCTTACTGAGAATAAATATGTTTTATTCCTACTTCTTCTAATGGTTTTCTCTCATTTGCAGATGGAGGAGAGGAAGACATATGAAGAACAGCTGAACTCACTAGGTTAGTTCAAAGTAGAGGAGAATGCAGGTCTACAGCTTTGTCGCAAGAGGGAGAAAAGTAAGAGGCTTTATTCTCTTCTCTCTGGTAACCAGTGCCAGGATTCAAGGGAACAGCATGAAGCTGCAACAGGGGAGAAAAATCTTGGACACTAATAAAAGATTTTTCAATGAGATGGTGCCCAGGCACAGATTCCTCAGGGGAGTGACGACAACACAAAACCTGTCAAAATTCAAGAACATTTAGACAATGTACTCAGAAATATGCTTTTATTTTGTAGTGGTCCAGTGTGGAACCAGACTCAGTGATCTTTGGGGGGCTCTTCCAACTGCAAATATTTGATAATTCTGTGATTCTATGAGAATTCTATAATTCTGTGATTCTATGGGGGTTGGCATTGCCTTCCTTCAAAACACCCAAATTCTGCCTCTGCAGCTGAAGCCTGCAGAGAGGTGGAGCAAATATAATGGGTACAATCTGGCTCTGGGGAACGGAGCCTGGCTCCTGGAAGTACACCTTGGTTCCAGGAAGAAGGTTCTCAGCAGGGAATGGCTTCATTTCTGCCTGCACTTAATAAGATTATCTTGAAGTGGGTTTTTGTTTCGTTAGTTTTGATCCCTTTGTGGGTGTGGGATGGAAAGCCACCACTAATGCATAATTTCAGAGCTATCTCCATAGCCACGCCATACTAAATTATCAAAATTGAAGAACGGAAGCAAGAAAGAAATTTTTAAAGACAAAGTGAAAGAATTTAAAGAATTTGAGGACTGTGGTGGGAGAAAGGGTGGGAGGTGTCAGGACAGACCCCTGGTAACCTTTCAACAGCAAGGGCTGTCTCCTGGGCAGCCTTATATCAACAAAGCAGGAAGCAGAGTATGGAGATGGGCAAAACCAGCTGTACTCTGCCCTTTCCGCTGGAGGGTCCACAGGAAAAGCACTTAGCAGGATTCTGGGAACTCCTGCAGTAAGGCCAGCGCAGGCCAAAGTTACAGTCGCCAGCTTCACACACTTGGCCACATCCAGCATCTCCCACAGACAGCCCACCTGCAGGGGAGATGCATGGGACATTCAATGTCATGCATGGGACATTGAATCTGATACCAGGCCCTACACTCTGCCACCACACCATTGCACAAAGTTGGAAACAGTTTCTCTCAAAAAACAGGGCATGGCACACAAGGCCGAACTCAACCCCTAGCAGCAGATGCTGCAGGGGCATGGGAACCCAACTCCCACAGCAAGCTCTGCCTCCATTCTACACGCCGGGGTCCTTTAGGGACTGTGCAGCATGCCTTGGTTCCTCCTGGCATGGCGATATGGCTCACTGCTCTGTCCCCACACTCTTGGGCTTGAGCCTTCACCTCTGCTCCCCACACAGCAGCCACCATGCTGGGGACTTACCCTGCTGCACACAACAACGACGAATTGCCCCGATGACATTGACAGTGACAGACACAGTCTCTATGTCATTGGTACCCTACCAAAGCCAGGACAGCTGACACACTCATACCACCTAGCATGCCTACTGGGGCATCCACACTGCACCAGTGCTACACCCACAATGTCCTGCAGAAACACCCAAGCAGCCAAGTGCCCACAGCCTGTATTGGTCTCTACCCAAAAACCACAGCCACAAATCCAACAGAATGTGTTTATTGACTACTCCGTGGAGGCTATGCTTTGTCAGTGCCACCAGCCACGGTGGCAAGTCCAGGGGCCATGCAATGCTTCAAGAACACCCTGATTCTTCCAGTGCACCTGTGACCTGTAAAGAGGGGGAGTACAAATAACGGGGGTACAGTCTGCCTCCTGCCTACAAAGTCCTCCTGCTCACAGCTGACAAAAAAAGCACAGCATGCGCGCCAGCATGGCCCAGCACAGGAAGAGGCCCTGAGCACCAGGGCCAGGGCACAAGGTCTGGGTCTTCCATGCACAAAGTGTGGCTCTGGGAGGTGGACTTAAGCTCCAAGGTGCAGGTTCTCACCAGAGGATGTTTTTTTCTGCTCTGGCGGCACCTCCAGTGGCCTGCAAAATCAACAGTCAGAATCATAGATTCACTAAGGTTGGAAATGAACTCCAAGATATCTAGTCCTACCATCCCCTACCACCAATATCACCCACTAAACCATTTCCCTAACCAACATGTCCAAACTTTCCTTAAACACCCCCCAGAGCAGCCTGTTGCAATTCCTTGCTACTCTTTCTGAGACTAGACTTATACTCATTTCTCACCTGAACCTCCTGTGTCACAACTTGAGGCAATTCCCTCTTGTTCCATTGGTAGTGAGAAGAGGCCAGTCCCCAGCTTCCCACAGGTATTTAGAGAGAACAATAAGGTCTCCCCTGAGCAGCTTCTTCTCACAACTAAACAAGCCCAGTTCCCTCAGTGGGACGGAACTGCCCCCTCAGGCCTCAAAATGGCAGGTACTGTACCATCCCGCTCACTTCTCAGAATTGAATCTAAGTAGATATATAGCATAAAGAAAATTGGAGAGAGAGGGATGTTGGGAGAGGGTGTGTATTAGAGGGGAAGTGTAGACATGGTTAGCAGGGGAGACCAGGGTCTATTTACTCGGGTGATCAGAGGAGACATTCCAATATCTGAGATAAACCAGACCCTTTGAACCACTTCCTCTGGGACTCTCCTCACAACTGCCTGGGGGTGGCGGGGAGGGGTTACAAAGCTACCACAAGTCAGCTCCCTGTCACCACCCTTTGTGTGCCACCTCTACCAGTCCTATCCTGCAGCACAGAGCCTGGAGGGATGTTAGAATGGCTTGGGTTGAAAGGGACCTTAAAGATCATCTAGTTCTATCCCCCCTGCCATAGGCAGGGATGCCACCCACTAGATCAAGTTACTCAGTGCCTGATCTAACCTGGTATTGAACACCTCCACGGATGGGGCGTTGTCTGAGACATGAGTACTGCAGCCCACAGTGTTGTGTGCCATTCCCTTGTGCTGAGAGGTGTGTGTGGCATGTGAGGTACCTGGGGGGCTTTGAGGGAATTTCTGTGCTACCAGCACCCTTTGCTCACCAGTCCAAAACCCCCCTCCCCGATTAGGAGCTCAAACAATGGTGTCACACAGCCCTTGCCATCATGGCATTGAGCCCCCTGTCCAGCTTGCTTACCCTTTTCCTTCTCTCTGTACCTCTGTCCTGTTCCCCTTCCTTTAATGCTCTTTCACCATCTCAGCCCTTCTCCACACTGATGTGGAAGAAACCTGCTCACACACAACCTCTAGTCCTATCACTAGTTACCTGTAAGAAGAGGCTGACCCCCAGTTCCCCACACCTTCCTTTCAGAGAGTTGTAGAGAGCAATAAGGTCTCTCCTGAGCCTTCTCTTCTCCACACTAAACAACCCCAGTTCCCTCAGCCGCTCCTCGTAGGACTTGTGTTCCAGGCCCTTCACCAGCTTCATAGGCCTTCTCTGGACATGTTGTCCTTCTTGTAGTGCGGGGCCCAAAACTGAACACAGTACTTGAGGTGCAGCTTCAGAGCAGAGTACAAGGGGATAATCACCTCCCTGGTCCTGCTGGCTACACTATTCCTGATACAAGTCAGGATGCTGTTGGCCATTTTGGCCACCTGGGCACACTGCTGGTTCATGTTCAGGCAAGCATCAGTCAGCACCCCCGGGTCCTTTTCCTCTGCACAGCTTTCCAGCCACTCTGCCCCAAGCCTGTAGCGCTGCATTTTCACCATGCTCCATGATGTACTGAGCACACTGGAATACACTTGAAATGTTTGTAGACCAATGCAACTGGTATGAGGAATAAACAAGAGGAAGTAAAAGCTTTGTCTTAGTCCCAGAGTTATCAATTATATAAGTGAGACTTTGTGAGAAGACTCCTGTGCCTGGAGCTCTGTGATGTACAGCTATAGGCTCTTCAGGTGAGATAGGCAGGACAGATGAAGTGGAGAGGTAGCACTGTATGCAAAGGAGGGGTTGGACTGTACAGTGCTTGCAGGGGGGAACAACATGGTTGAGAGTCTCTGGGTAAGGATTAGGGGAAAAGTTAATAAAGCAGATGTTGTGGGAGTCTACTATAGATCACCCAGCTGGGATGATAACAAAAATATATGTTGTTATTAAAGGAAGGATTGACCAGTTGCTCTTGTCCTAACAAGCAACTTCAGCTTTTCAGATGTTAAGTGGGACCATCATACAGAAGATACAAACAGGTCCAGCAAATTTCTGAAACACATTGAAGATCACTTTTTGATACACGTACTAAGGGAGCCAACTAGGAAAGGTACCCTCCTAGATCTGTTGTTCATAAATAGAGATGGTCTCATGGATGAAGTGATAATTGGTGACTGTCTTGACAACAGTGATCATAAAATGATTGAGTTTAAAGTCTTTGGTGATAAGAGAAAACTGTTGGCATAGGTACTAACCTGGATTTTGGGATTCTAACTCCCCCTACCCAAGGAACTAGTTAATAATGTCCACTGAGAATCTGATTTCAAGGTTATTGAGTTCCATAAATTCTGGTAACATTTAAGAACATCTTGTTGGCATGTCACACAGGAGTAATGGATTTCAAAGCTTCAGGACTGCATAGTTTCTATACAGGTACCTTTGCCATAGCTGATATTATGAAATGCTGTCAAAAAGAGTCAAATATTGAGAAGTATGAAACTAGGATAGGATTACCTTGGAAGAAATTTGTTTAATTCACAGAAGTGGACTGATTGCATGTCTGTGACATAGCCCTGTTACTACAGCTGTGTTCGCCTCTCAGAGTATTTGCATACCTATAGTCTAGGGGTCTCCAAAGTGGGGTACACACAAGACAACCTTTTCGGGTGCTAGGAGAAAAAAATCAGAACTTCAGTAGATGCAGGTCGAGATGGTGAAACATGAAGGTCTCGCTAGAGTAAATAGCTACTTTGCAGTTTCAGATACCGGTCAACTCATGTCTCAAGGACCAGTGTGGGAATTCGTACCAGTTTATCAACTCAGAAAGTGCATGAATGTCTGCTCATGTTTTGAAGAGGGAGAAAACCCCTGCATCTGGGGACAGTGAGCCAAGTGTTCACTGATGACACACAATTACAGCTTGCTAGCAGAGGCTGTGGGCTTGGTGGAGTTCAACAGGTGAGGGACCATGGCCTGTTTCGCACAGATCCATCTCCCTCTTTAGCATCTGCCTGACTTCCTGACCTAATCAGTTAATACCTCTGTGTGTCTCATGTAACATAGAGGTCATCCACGCAACAGTCTGTTTTGCATCATTTCCTGTTTAGTAGCACCTCCCATCTATAACATAATGCAAGTAGATAGTAACAATGCTTTCTAGCTTTGTCAGTTGAAGACAAGCAAATGGTTAAAAATATCACAGTCAGGAAGAGAGAGTGGTTTCTTAAGGACATGCCAGTCTGGGAGAGTGAAAGAGAAGCAGACTAGATAAACAAACCAGGACAACAGTCTGTGAACATAAGCCATACCATGGCTATTTAACTAAAGGATCGTATCGGTTTGTTTTCTCTATCTAGCAAGTATTTGTGACACATTTCTATACTAGTGCATCTCTACACGCAATGTGCACATTTATCCACCCGGTGTCAGTAAAGGATCTTTCCCCTGTGGTCTCTGTGAGAGGCAGTCTGTTCTGAAGAGACGCTGTCTGCTTACCATACCTCTGCTTTTCAGATGTTCCTGATAGATCTTTCAGATCTTCCTGAGAGATTTTTCAGGTTTTGCCAGCTGTCTGGCAAACAAACAAACAAAGAACTAGTATCTCATGGAACAGAGTTAAATGCACTGAATCTAGAGTACATTGAATAATTGCAACATTGAGCAGCGTTTTGGAGCAAAGAAAACTCTCCCATGATTGAGAGCAACAGTAATTGGGGGAAATAATTGTTGAGAGCTGAAGAATATGCACTGCACTGATTAGACATGACACTGAAGTATTTTAACACTCCAGTGACCAATATGGTGTTGAGGCTTTGTATTTTGCTAAAAACTTAGAATTAGCATTTGCTCAAAGCTAATGTCATTCCTTGTTACGTACATAGGCATATCATAGGTGACCTTCGGCATGTCACTTAAAACTCACTTCAAAGCTGCCAGACTTAAAGTCCTACCCTTCACAGAGCCATCTGGCGCTGGCCCTTTCTCTTACCTGGATTGTATATTTAAGATCAGCATCTCTCTCTTCCTGTTTGTAAAAGGGGCCAGAAAGTGCCTTATTTTGCCAAAAGCATTTGGATGCAACCAACATACAGACAATGACAAAAGAATCCACAGCAAAAGGGCTAAAGTTAATGCCCTGTAGCTCTGAGCCCAGGCTGCTGCATCTGAGGGGTACTCCACGGTAGGTGTTGGGGTAGCTGCTGCTAGGACATGGAGGTTAAAAGATGTCTAAAAAAGTCACTGCAAATAAGAGAATATAAACTCAGAGCTATTACCAATAGTAGTATTAAAAAAAATCATGTCTGATGTAGTTTTGATGCCACTTCTTGCATTTCTTAATGATCTGAGCTACCTCTCTCTACAGAGTCAATGTGACACACTTTCCTTTTGCAATGAGGTTAATCCTTGTATTATTCCCAGACAGTAGCTTCAGCTGCTGGCTGTACCAAGGCTAGAGATTTTCTTTGCAATCAAAAAGCTACATGATAAAAGCTGGTCAAGGGAAACAGCAGCTCTGTGGCACATCTGGGTTTAGCTACACCATTCTTTAGCCTCTGTCCTTATGCAGTGCTATGAAAACATATCCCTGAGGTCAGGACAACTGAGCAGGAGGTGAGCAGAGGGAATTCTGATACATGGAGACACTTAACTAAATCTGCTGTGCTTGTGGAAGTCAGTACAGTAGATCAGAAACAGCAGGAGCAAAACCAGCCCTTTGGCACAGCATGGTTGCTGAGCACCTAAACACAGGTCTTATGAGGAGCAGCTGAGGGCACTGGGGTTGTTTAGTGTGGAAAAGAGAAGGCTCCGGGGAGGCCTTATTGCTCTCTACAACTCCCTGAAAGGAAGGTGTGGGGAGCTGGGGTTCAGCCTCTTCTCACAGGTAAACTAGTGACAGAACTAGAGGGAATGGCCCCACGTTGTGCCAGGGGAAGGTTCAGGTTGGAAATTAGGAGACATTTCTTCTCAGAAGGAGTGGTCAGGCATGGAATGGGTTGCCCAGGGAGGTGGTGGCATCACCATCTCTGGGGGTGTTCAAGGAAAGTTTGGACCTGGTGCGTAGGGACATGGTTTAGTGGGTGACATTGGTGGTAGGGGGATGGTTGAACCAGATGATCTTGGAGGTCTTTTCCAACCTTAACGATTCCATAATTCTAAAGGGAAGACAGGGCTGTCTGGCTGTAAATGTCCACTGAATTCCTGCATTTGAGGAAAAATTGGAAAAAGCCTTTCAGCACTGAGCAGCTACAGCCTCTTGAAGAAGAGTTAAGCTTTGTTTTTTGGAAGGTCTGCAGATGCCCATGTAGACTAGCCCACCAGACCTTCTGCTCACAGCTCACAGTTTTTGCAAGCTGTAGGGCAGAAGCTGCCCCTGGAGAGACAAGGAAGCAGCCCCAAAAAAATACCTGCCTGGAGTTTGCAGGACAGAAACACTCAGTTCTCTTTGAGCTCTTTGGCGTAATGCTTGATGCCTCAGGCTGTCCTACTAACTAAAACAAGGTTCTCTCATCTTCTCAAATTACAAAAAAAGTGCCCCAGACAATTGAAAGGAATTTATGCTTTTGTTTCAGTCAAGTGGACATTAAGTTAAAACATTCAGAAAATATTTATCCTTTTTCCCTTGTTGCCATAGTTAATTCTACACTGGAAGATTGGAAGAAAGCACCAAGGATAGGGAGGGTTCTCAGATTTCTTGATGCTTTCAAAGAGTTTGTAAGGCTTTCTAAAAGACCTCAGGAAGAAATAGTGGACAATCAGCAGGACAAATGATGTACAGCTTCCCAGTTCAGGATTGGAGAAGAATGCGGGTTACAGGAGTGAGCCCAACACAAGGCCTGCGAGGCCAACCACACCTAGCCCACAGACTTTCCTGCAGAAGGTGCATCCCCAGGGAGCAGTGTGGGACACAGTTCTGTGTGGGGAGCAGGACAGGCCTGGGGGCAGTGCAGAGGGTTTGAAGACAGCCCAAATCTGAATGATGCTGTGGATGTGCTGGATAGTAATTGCATTAGTAAAAGTAGTTGTATTAATACTTTGTATTTGTTACTATTTACTAGCAATAAACTAAAGAGGCATTTCAGTGGTACACAGGCAGGAGGCTGAATGAACTGAGTCATTAGCTAAACTGAGTAGGGGTCACACCCTCCAAAGCACCCTAGAGAGGGGAAAGGGTAGTAAGTAGAGCTGTAACAGAACTTAAGCTGTAAATGTCCCTGTTGAAAATTAAACAGTAGCGACAGATTTAAAGACTACACAAGCTTCTTCATAGGGGACAAATCTAAAACTTTTAATAGCAGCATTAATTCCAAGGTTATGGCTATACATGTATTTTCTAATTTTGGATTTTAACAGTAGAGAAAAGCAAACGCATATCACACATTCAAAGTAAGTTGGTTCGTTCTTTGTTTTCTTATTTATCTGGTATCACTAATTATAACCTGTTAAATTGATTTGCATGAAGTAATCCCAGTTACAGTGAAGTGCTAAACCAGTTTTTTTTCTGTAAAAAAAAAAAAAAAAAAACACCTTTTCATGTGTCAATTACCAACCATGGGATTATTCTTTGTTCCAGCACAGTTGCAATTTAAAGAGAAAACTGCACACTAAACCAATAGCTTCCTACAGAATACAAAGGACTTCTGATTGTTCTATTTCCTCCTCAATGAATTATGAAAATATTTTCCAAAAATGAATCAAAAAGAATGTGTTGTACAACATATATACCTACAAACACTTTAAAAATATCTGTAGCAGAATACAAAACAGTATTAATACAGTAGGAGTTTTATTTACATCATTAGTATAGGATATAGAACTTTTTACATATACCCTTTAGTCTCTTCTTTCAGAAGGTTCAAACTTCCAAACAGCAATTTCCCTGAAGGTATAAATTTTAATAAAAACTTCAAACGCTGACAACTAATCAAATGTGTACTTAGGAAACCCACTGTACAACTTCACAGTAAATTAAAATGTGGAAAAATAAAAATAACTTAAGATTGTAACTGATTATCTACAGTCTTTCAAACTATATCATTTACAATTTACTGTTTTCTCTCTCTTAGTATAAATTACTTTCATGGCTCAGAATAGGCACGGAATAGCCTGCAATTTAGTATTCTGCTCGGGTCTGATCTTCCAAAGCTACAGGAAAGCTGAAGAAACGTGTCTTGATACTTGATATCTTGATACTATGTTTAGATCTGTCTTCCTCACACACCTAAGTAACTAAAGGATTACTGATGTGCAGACCATATTCACTTTAGCAAAGGCCTTTTGTTCATTTTAATCTATTTAGGCATCTCAGTGGTTGATATTTTGTTGTACTCAGTCACTATCATATTCTTCTATTTTTAACTCATCTTCATCCATAGCTGCTTGGGCTCCAACAGGCTGAGGCTGACTGCAAGGCAGTTCACTTCCACTGCACTGGCTAGAAGAAAGAGGGAATCCATCTGAACCATTCTCATCTGTTCTGTTTTGCTCCATCTCTATACCCATCTCTGTAGCATGCACGCCATCAGGGTCCCCCTCAAAGCTAACAAAGAGGTCTGGTATTCCAGGATCTTTATCAGTAAGTGTTTCAAGCTTTAACCTGTAAAATAATCATCACAAGATTGAAGATTAAAAAGACACACACAACCCAGCAACCCCCCCGCAAAAAAAAAAACATTTCCTGTTCTCACACAAGCTGCAGTACAAAGACCACACCTGTGTAGCACCTTCCTGTTCACTGATGCTGAACAGCTTTCACATTTTCTGACAGTAACACCCTGTACAAGTCACATTTATTTCAAACTGTACGCATTCTTTTTTTATATCACTACTTCCAATATTATGTTTTATTTGTGTACACATCTATCAAGTATAGATATTTATGCCTAGAACTCAATGCTACATAACTTCCATGACCTACACAAGATAGAAGTTTCTCTCAGGTGAAAAACAGTACTATCTAACCTAAAATTAGAGCTACGGCAAGAGCAAAGTATCAAGTAATGTATGTTTTGTGTTCTTTCTCCAGCACTGACTGTTGCTTGACATTTCTTCCTTATGGTGACAGTGGTTTTAATTAGCTTTCCTCAAGCACGTGAACTTCTAACAACTACCTTACTGACAACAGCCCACAGTACATCAGAGCCCTTCCAAACCAAGTCCAAGTCCAAGAACCAAGTCTTTACAACATGAAGCAACTTAACTTGAAACACGCAACATAAGGAGTGGAAAGTAATTCTTTTTACATTTTTTATTTCTTTTACTATTTCGAGTTCTCCATCTTTATAGTATCTCTACCTCAGTATGTTATCAATGGTCCATTATTTTTTTTTTTCGTTTTACATGGTATTAATAAACTTTCCCAAAAGTTACTGGCAAAAACTCATCCTGACACCCATTCCAATTTATCAAATAACATACACTTCCCCCAGTGCCAGTTTTCTTAGTACGGCAGTATTCCTATCCCACTAATAAATGTAATAGAAAATAATATTCTTATTTCTGTTGAAACATATCTTAAGGACTACTTTATATATAACAAAACAAAATATATTATTTTCAGTGGGGATTCAGGAAGGAAGCAAATACATACTACTAAAATATTTAAATTCTTTACACTTCCTTTCCAAAAGAGTGAACAAATTAAAAGGATTTCAGTCTTACAAAGTTGTCCCTCAGATAAACTAAATGGTACACACACGACTTATTAATGCAGGTACAAAAAGTTTATCAATATTTAGAGGTATGCTGCAGACAAAGTTAATGGCACAAGGAAGTCTATGATTGTGAAGTTACAAATGGTTTGGCTCAGACTAGGCAGAATACAAAAATACCTCCCTTTCTTCCTGACTAGCAGCCAAAATGGCTTTTAATTCATGTGGCAGGGAACAGTGTGGGTTTTGTTAACTTTACTAGGCAGTATTTCATAGTTAAAACTCAGACAGCAGTATTACACTGATAAGTATGAGATGCTTTGTCAGATGCCCTGACAAACCTTTTCTCTTTGCTAAAAAAAAAACACGACACCTTATTAATAGAGGCCATCACAATTAAAAAGTTTTAGTTTCCAGAGATTTCAAGGTAATAGAAATATAACGGAGTCTCTATTTTTTTTTAAATCCCTATGGTTCAGAAGCCCACTAGAGTCACAGTATAGCATATCAAGTTACATTGTCCCACGAGCACTACAGAATCTGGCGACTGTAGCATCACAGCTGAAAAAAAGAGTATTTTTTCAGCATTCTAACATCTAAGACAGAAGAATTTCATTAGCTGTAGTTTTATGGAAAAAGCTACACAAAATAAAGTCAGTGCTGCTATCTAATTACAGAGGAAGCACGTGTTAAGTATTTGTTAGTTCCACCGGCATACAATTGTTACAAAGGAAATATGAGTAATTTCTCATACATTCTTTCTTAAGCCTTTAACAAATGACATATAAACACAGAATAGTCTAGCAAAGTTTCAGATTAATGTTTTCTGTCATGATAAACAATGGGCAAAGCACACTATACTCATACCAATTTAGTTTTCTCAATTAAATGTTCTTGATGGTAAAAACAAAGATTTTATCCAGATCATGCACTGGACAAAGCATAACTAGCACAGATAAATAGCATTCGATACAATGGAAAAGAAAGCTAGACAAGAATATAAAAGTAAGACCATAGTTAAAATATTGCTACTGACATCATAGTATAGATTTGAACTGGAAGAAGTTCTAACAGCCATACTGATCATGCTGCAAGTGAGGCAAAATGTCACACTACAGATATACACTGAATACATTTTTGTACAAAACAATTATCTTCTAAGTATGTTGAGAAAGAAATAAGGTATTTTATTTTCTTAAAGAAAGCAAAAGGCAAGTTTACCTCCCAAAACGTCTTTTCAGGGGTAGCCTCCCAACATCTTGGATAAAAGCAATCTGAGCTGAGAACAAAGAATCACCAGTATCGTATTAAATACATCATAATGCACATAGAATTAAGCACATTGGAAAGCAAGTAATTCATCCTAAGTTCAGTTAGGCAGTCCTGCATAAATTTGCTCATCAAAACAGTTTATATGGTAGTATGATATAATTTTAATATGTAGTATATGTATATAATACCTACGCAATTATAATACCCCTACCATTCATAACAACTCTACAGCACAAATTTACAGCCTAATACATATCCTACAAAATTAATTAATCTGAACGTCATGGCCTTAATTAAGACATACAGTCTTTTAACAGATGTAATTAACATAGCATAAGTGATCCACCTGTCTGATCAGTAATTTTTGGATTACATATCACACAAAGCAAATTTTTATGCATGTACTGTCTGCTCATGGGTTACCTTCATTACACACTTTTTTTAAATGCACTGTAAATTTTGATTTTGTTTACTTCTTTCTGGGAAAGGCTTTTTAGAGCCTTTTAAATCTGTTGAGGTTACTTGAAAGGTATCAGAGGCAATGAAGATGTAGCTAATGTAGTCTATGGGTTTCCAAAAGGCTTCTAAGTCCCCTATCAGAGGTTTTCAAAAGAAGCCTTAAGCCTACAAGAACAACTTAATTAGTAAAGTCGGATAAATAATTAATGGATGGGAAATGGGGGACAAGGGTATGAGTTAATAGTTCACTCCTGAAATGGAGGAAAATTACCACTACATCTCTGTAGAGATCTGTGCTAGGATCTGGGTTACCCAGTACACTCTCCAATGAGAAAGAAGTGTTGAAGAGTGAGATTAGCACGATACCTCAGGGCACCAAGTTAAATAGACTAGTAAGGATGTGGGCAGACAGAAGAACTGTGCAAGACCTTGAGACTGCACAACAGTCACATGATGAAATTCAGTGTACATAAGTACCCAAAATCTGTGCAGTAAGCAAGAGGGAAAAAGGATTTTTAATTACTCCAACACAAGGACCAGACTTACACATTTATAAAGCAATGCGTATGTATTGTATATGTCTCACCTATTACAAGACAGGCAGCTTGTTTTCATTCTTTTGTTACAAAAGCTTTAAAGACATTCCTGATTTTGTTTCAAAACCTAGCAGGACAGCTTGAATTAGCAAGGGTAACACTGAGTTTACCTTGGTTTCTCATTGGATTTGCTAACATAGCAAGGTAAGGCAATAGCTCCGTCTGAAGACACTCTGGTGGTAAACAGAAGCTTGAAAAGAGAGATTTTGCAGCAAGGCAGTTTTCTTGATACTGTTAGAGTTGAGGAAAAAAAAAAAAAAAGGTAAAAACTCTGCTAACCCAAAATTATTATATGTATTCTGCACCAGAAAAAGCAGCAGGATGACTTTCTTTTTGTCTGCTGGATAACTATGCACAAGCTTTGACAGAACAAGTCCAGAAAAGGGAGAAGCATTTAGAGTTGACATATACAGATTACAAAATATGGTAAAATTCTTCATTTTTTTCTTTCACTAGACATTGAAGTTTCCTGCAAGTTTTTATACTCTGATTATAGTATTTCCCAGCCATCCTGGATGCATTTTTTTTCCTGTCAGTCACAGTAAGGCAGGTATGCGTTCAAATGTAAGAAGTTGCCAAGAGCTTTGATATCTCATGAACGAACCATTTCTGATAAACACATATAATACTACAGAAGTAGTTTGTTATATAAGAGTTTAAGGCAATTTAAACTACTCAAATTAAACTTACTTTTAGGAATATTTTAAAATATTTCAACACTAACTGTGTTCCCGTAAGCTGGGGGGTTAATACTGTCCCAGAGATACAGTAACTCAGACACAGGGAACACTGTTGGAGGTCTCCAGTTTATTTTTCCATTAAAGAAATAATACAAGCAGACCTCTTCAAGCCAGTGTTCTTTACAAGCAGCTTATATTAAAATAGGGTATTTGCAAGTTTAGCACTGCATGTAAACTTCACATATACTACTTACCTCACTTAGAAATGTAAGTGCAATACCTTCCTCAAAACACCAAGCATTTACCTTGTTATTAATAAAGAACCACTGGGGTTTATGCAGTGGCCGGAACCCCATCCCTCCTTGGCAGTGGGCAAAAGCTCTGGATGCATTTGAATGTATCACACCTCGGGTAGCCACAGATGTGCTGTATTCTTCCATCACAAGCCGTGACTAAGATAGAAACTGGGCATTAGATGAACTCAAGGTCTCTGTACAGTGCATCTCATTTGCCTAAAACATGCTCTTTAACTGCAATGACAAAACATGCTTAGCATGTATTTAGGTTATTGCAAAACCTCTGGTCAAAGGAACTGAACAAAAAATGAGCTCAAGTACTTCAGGGAAAAGACGTATAGCCTCTGATACATTTAACACAGTATTGTTCCAACTTTAAAACTTTGTAGAATATTTTATGCTATTTTATAAAAATAAAGTGTGTTTAATATACCATATTTTATATATACACATACTATATATATCTACTGTAGTGTATAAAATATACAATGACCAACTATAAAAAAAACACTGACAAGTTGCACAAAAATTGTACACAAATGGCCTGCATCTCTCCTCCATTTGATGCAGTTTAACAATTCACTGTCACCTGTATCGTAAGTTTGAAATGATAAAGCTTATTTCTTACTAACTTCTATGAAAATTGCCTTCTACAGTTTATAAATACTTCGAGAAAAATCTAGCAGCTCAATTTACATATGTATAAAATGATACTTACATTCCAGTTACTACAAAGGACATCAGCGGTGCTCAGGTATTCACTGGCTCTCACAACATCATCTATGTCAGTAAAAAATTCTACATAGTTCTGGTGAAGGTATAAATTAAACATGCTTCCAGACATGTGTGATTTTTCCACAATAACCTATTGGAAGTGGGGGGAACCATGAGAAAAAACTTCAGGTTTTGTATAGTCTAAAAGGAAATGTATCCCCTAGAAGTTATAACACAATTAGATGATTACAGGGCTGGCACACATGACCTGACCTACAAAGGGAAGGGATGCCACCCAGAGGGACCTTGACATGCCTGAAAGATGGGCCCATAGAAACCTTGTGAGTTTCAACAAGGCCAAGTACAAGGTCCTGCACCTGAGTCAGGGCAATCCCAAACATGAATACAGGCAGGGTGATGAGTTAATTGGGAGCAGCCCTATGGAGAAAGACTTGAGGCTGCTGGTGGTTGAAAAACTGAGTACAAGCAGGCAATGTACACTCACAGCCCAGAAAGCCAACCATACCCTGGGCTGCATCAAAAGCAGCATGGCCAGCAGGCCAAGGGAGGTGATTTTCCCCCTCTGCTCTGCTCTTATGAAACCCCATATGAAACCCTGCAGTTCTGCATTTAGCTCTGGGGCCCCCAGAACAAAAAGGACAGGGACCTGTTGGAGTGAGTCCAGAGGAAGGCCACAAGGACAATCAAGGGGCTGGAGCACCTCTCCTGTGAAGACAGGCTGAGGGAGTTGGGGTTGTTCAACCTGGAGAAGAGAAGGCCCCAGGGAAACCTTACAGCAGCCTGCCAGTGACTAAAGGGAAAGCTGGGGAGGGACTCTGTGTCAGGGGGTGTACGGACAGGACAAGGGGAAATGGCTTTAAACTAATGGAGGGTAGGTTTAGATTAGAAGTTCTTCACTCAGAGGGTGGTGAAGCCCTGGCACAGGCTGCCCGGAGAAGCTGTGGGTGCCCCATCCCTGGAGGTGTTCAAGGCCAGGCTGGATGGGGCTTTGGGCAACCTGGTCCGGTGGGAAGTATCTCTGCCCATGGTGGGAGGGGTGGGACTGGATGATCTTTAAGGTCCCTTCCAACCCAAACCATTCTGTGATTTTATGACGCTCACAATCAAAGGGAAGGATAGTTTCTTCCCTAAGACAACTAAGGGAGGCTGGAAGGGCAGAAATCACTGTTGTCTTCAGCTCTCCAATGAATGACAACAGAAATGTGAACTCAGACTCCACTAGATCATGCACAGCAAAAGTGTGAGAGAGAAATCATCACAGCCTGCAGCAAGGGAAAGTCCACCCTTTGATTCAAGTCAGAAATTCTCTCACTTTGCTGACTATCATTGGAGATACTCTAAACAAGACTGAGAACCTAATTGACCTTTGAAGTTGGCCTCCAGATGTCCCTTCCACATTATTCCACAACTTAGATTGAGCATGTATATATTAGGTTTAATGACAAAGCCACTGTGCTTGAGAATTTGTAACAATCACTCAGGTTTATGTTTTTTCTCCCATATCAAATTGGAATCAAGCAATTAATGCAGATATACCTCAGGCTGAATAAGCAAGGTGTCTCGATGGTATTCTGATAAGTGAGAAGGCAGCTGTGGAACTTCCAACTCTGACAGAGGTTCTCCTAAAAGGAATTTTATAATCCTTAGTCTTCTAGTACCACAAATAATGTTATGTTACTGCATACTATTGAAAAGCTGACAGGGGAACAAGAGGGGGAGGACACGCATTTGAGACATTACATTCAAACTCAGAAAATAGATGAGATTGAAAGCAAGAATAGAAATATGCAACTTCATAAACAGTAGTTTTCATGAACAGTGGGCATGATTTTTAAGCAACGGTTGACTCTACCAACATCTAGGTTGCACTCTTTTCACTTCCTATGAAACTGCTTATGCCTGCATCAAGAATTAATTACATAGTCAACAGCATGTAATTAGATACTCTACATTTCATATAACACATTTATCCTAATAATTTTCATATTCCTTCATCTCACCATTTCTGAATTGATTTTGGAACAGATAGTGTGAGTTATTACGCAAAGGTGAACAGCCAGTGGTATTATGGATCCTTATTTAGCTGAACGTAGATAGTATTACAGCATAAGTATCAAATTCTTATGAGCTGTATTATTTAAATGTTAAAAAAAGGACTGTAGATGAAGTAAATTTACAGAGCCCGAGTGTATAAAAAATCAGTATTGTGAAAAGTATTTTGGAGAGGTGGAAAAGGAGACAAGGTACTTAAAGGAGAGAACATCTATGTCTCAAAGGAAAAAAAAGGATCAGATAAAAAAAGCAGGGAGAAAAAGACAGCACAACAAATCAAAAACATACACATCAAGTGGGGAGGCAGCAGGCAAGAGGCTGCAGGGCCGTTTTGTAACCTCTAATAAAACAGATGGGTTCAGAACATAAATGCACAACTGTGTATAATTCTACACAAGGAAAATTTCGCTTTTGGGCCAAGCAACAAATGTGATAGCCATCTATCTAGCTGCATGTGCATGGTAGCAGATGGGCCTAATGCAACTACAGGTACATATTTTATTACATACATGCAGTAGATTCTTTAATGAAATGTGTGTTATTTCTTTATTACATGTAGACTGCTGCAATCTCAGTTACCAGAGGCACTTATTACTTTCTTTATACCATTATATGTGAATTAGGGGGTCACTCTAAGCCTTACTTTATCAAGTCTAGCTACTAGCAGCTGACATACTTCTCCTACTGACAAGGAAAGTAAGTCAAAGTTTTCTTACTTTTGCAGTAAATTATTTTCCCCAGAGCATGGAAAAGAAAGATAGAAGCATCTTTGCCACCAATAGCTTGTATCTCCTGGTCTTCTGAAGGATCACATTTACTTTTCTTTGTTGATTTACACACTGTTGCTGCTCCATGTTTTAGTGTGGAGTTGTCTTCCTTCCTTGACCAAAATTTTTTCTCCAATGAGTTGTCTATCAATAAAAGCAATAATACAACCATGATGAAGTACATGAAGTAAAAAAATAAATAAAATCTATGATACAGAAAAAGTTTTACAAGTAAGGTAGCTAAGAGAAAGAACATTTACTAGGAAGGCAACCTCATCACCTAAACTAGCATGATTTATTACACTTTTACCCCTTAAGCCATAACTAAGCTGCCAAGTATTGCTTTGAATAAATATCTGTTCTAAAAGAAAAGCTGGTATTCTTTCTTACTTACCCTAGCTTTGTGTGCCCAACTTGTATTTTATTTATAAATTAGAAATTTGTAGGTAATGCAGGTACAAATAATGTAAATGGTATTTTCATTATATTTTGTGCAATTACCTATTTCTTTTCTATTTGCAGGCTATGTTTAGTGCTCTTAGTGAAATATATGAAGGCAAAGAAAACCTTTCATTCAGTGATTCTTCCAACAACCTACTATTTTCACAATGATCTGAGCTCCATGGAATAAAACCCTTCTTTTACTTTATCATTCAAAAATTTAAACCCCAAATTTGATTAGCGGCAGATTAAACGTCCTTTATCAAACTAAAGGAACTTAAAATAGTAATCTTTCTCTTCTCCCATGATTATCACGGCTCACTCTTACCCATTAATACCACCAGAGATAATACATCATTCCTCTTACACACACAGAGAAATTACATGTATGTAATTCTGCATTCACATGGAGATGAACATGAAAGTGAGGTCCCTCCAAATTTTCACTGGCTGCTGATCTATTATCTAATTGAAACACCGGAGCAACTAAATAATTTCTATTTGATACGAAGACAGCTCTCTTCATCAGTGTCTAAAAGGACAAATGCAAGAAGGAATGTATGCCTTCGTTCTCTCCCAAGTTCTTTTTATAACTCCCATGTTTTTACACTTCCAAGATGAGTTTATTTAAAAATTACACAAACCACTCATTTTAAGACTATTTAGACTTTCTACAGTATGTATAAAGCACCTTAGCATCCACCAGTGAACTAGACCAAACTACTCTCAGGTATTTCCAAACTACTTTTTATTAATTTAATGGCATTACAATCAAAAACAGTTTTATTGAGACAAATTTTCTATTTTCTTTCTGATTAATAAAACAGTAAAAAAAAAAACAGTAAAAACTACTATTCAAAAGACAACACCAGAAGAACTTAGTTTTCATGTTTACAACTGAAACCTAGGAACTTGACTTTCTCTCCCATTACAATATACTCTAAAACCCAAACCACAAGGACTTGAGACAACATTTAATCTGTTCCACATTTTCAATTTGAGAAGTGGAATAGAGAGGAAATGAACAAAAAAACAACACAATCACTACCAGCTTTAAGAAGTACCACAGAAATCTACTTCCTTATTTCTGGTTTGAATGTAAATGCTGGCACCATCTAAAGGTTCTCAGAATAAACTACAAGTACCAGAGACCACATACCAACTTGTTTCCTTAAGAAGTTCTGACTTCGAGCACTTAAGAAAAGACATGGTAAGTCTTTTCTTTCTACACTGGTACATTTAAATAATCTTAAACTAATTCTGATTTGAGCATTGTATAGCTACGTATTTTAAAGGCAACTATAAAGCTGAACTTCACAAAGCTATTCTATAATCTCGTCAGTAACTACTGACTAATCTTGTCATGCTACCTTACAGCTTTTCAACTTATCAACAGCTGCAGGCACTCCAAAGTAAAATCAGTCATTTCAGAAATGCCACACATAAATTCAATGGGCTATTTCGGAAATGCTACGTGAGTAGAGATGAGGACATAAAGTAGTACGAAGAACCAAGCAGTGAAAATACTCCTTTCAAATTAAGTTTGCATCATAAAAGCTTTCATCAGTAAATGCATACTGGTAACAAAGATATCAAGAGGAAAAGAGATCATTGCATTAAGTTACATCAGTACACATGTAGAAGATATTTATAAACAGCATAACACTCAACATATTTGGCTTAAAAAAAAAAAAGTCCTTTTCTTCTTGCTCCAGAGCAGCAAGTTAAAAATGTTTTCACACAGCTCACATAACAGCTTCAATGATGAACAGCACATCTTTACAGCAGTAGTGGTCAAAACATCATTCACTTTCATGAAAATCATGGGTATTTACCTTTCATAGAAGAAAACTGAAGACTGTTTATTGCACTTCTTATATCACCTGAACAACCTCTGCAAAGCAGCTCTAGAGATGTTCTGTCAGGAGCATAATTCTTTTCTCCATTCTACAAGGAAAAGCAACATCCAAAGTAATAACAAAAAGTAGAATAAGGAATTTTTGAGTATTATTATGACTGTGGGTACTCACCTCTGATATAGACCATAAACAGACTACATCAGGACTCAATTAGAAGCTCAGGCAAGGCAATAGGTCTAATTTTAAAACATTGTCATATTTTATATAGCTATACTAGAGAATACAATGCACAGAGGTCTTTGGAAGCTGTTAGTCAAATACTATAATACATTGTAATCAAGTAGTTTGGCAATAACACAGGATTCAAGTTAATGGCCTCTTTTGGTCTTACTGAGTAAGATGGCATTGTCTTCTACTTTTATTGTTTTATGCATATATATACATACATATATACACACACACACATATGGTTTCTGTAAAAAGCAGAATTTTCAGATGCAGCTTTGAAAGATTATACCAAGGATAAAGTGGAACTCAACTGAAAAATAAGGTGGCTTTCCCCTTTGTTCCTTGTATTCTGCTGTGGTTTTTTAAAATACATTTTTTTCTTTTGTTGTGAGGGGGGAGGGTTGTTACTTGATCAAAGATCAAGCAAATAACAATAAGAACTAGCAATAACATTTCATATATAAAAGCCTGAAATCTCTTGATCCTAGCACTGAGCACAAGTTCAGTTCTGACAACTTACCATACTAGCTTCTGTCGCAGCTATTCGATAAAGAACCTTCATCATATTTGTTGGTGCAATAGGCTTGAAACTGTTAAGTCATTAAAAAAATCAATTAGTTCCTCACTTCCCATTTATTTTGATGAAGTTTGAAGGAGATAAAAGACCTTACCTGATAATTGAAATACACAACTCCTCCAGAATTTCTTTTGGAAATAGTAACCTCTGGTTGCTGTCTCCACTGAAGTTATCTGAGATTATAAATATAAGGGGACATCTACTTGTACAAACAAATTTCCTAAATTGAAAAATAAGCAGGTGTAACAGGAATCAAACTCCATTTAACACAAGCAGCTAAGGCTAACTGTTAAAAGTTTGTTTATAACTAACCTGAGAATTTCATGTAGACTGCAAGGGTCTCGATAGAATTGGTTTGGCATGTCCTATTCAAAACAAATGAGCTGCTGTCATTACATTCAAATGTAAATATTCTCTCCCTCAAACTGACTGTAGTGCCACACTACACTGCTACACATTTTGTCTTCCTAGTTACCTTGTTTTCAACTAAATCTGAATTCAGCTAACACTGAAAATAATCAGAAAGGAAAAGAAAAAAGTCTAATATTTCTTTCTTTCCTTATGGAAAACAATTATCTAAAAGCAGCATTTGTTTTTCTATCCTTGTTTCCCAAGAAACAGCCTTGGATGACTACATTATTTCTTAGACAGTTTTATTCAAACGTAACAGAAATACTCAGGGCAGCAGCTCCACTGAAGGAGGCAGGATATACTACTCGAGATAGGAGAAAATCTAGGCAATGAACTGACTCTATGAAAAGCAATCACAGGAAACCATGCTTCCTAATTTATACAATACACACATTAGTAAGTGAGAGCTCTCATCTATTCTTTTTCTTGAAAGTTTACAGGTAACTTCATAATTGTACTTTATAATATTCTTCTGTAAGAAAACAATGAAGTTCTAAAAGGACATACTAGTAAAACACATTCCTGAGTACGTGTAAACAAAGCCTTCTCCCAGACCTCCTGTTATGGCTTACAAGAAAGCTAAATTAAAAACGCCTTACGGTTGTACTAAATCCCAACAAGTTCTTCTACACTATCTTGCCTCCTCAACAAACAAGAAAAGTGGTAATTTTTCCATCTACCTGTTTATACACATACACATTTCTAGAAAGAGAATCATACAGAAACACAGATGGGATTTTTCAATATGGCTTCACAATTTACTTTTTAATAATCTATTGCCAATTTCTGTATATGAACTAGTGTCCAACTTCTGCCTGGCAATTAGCTTATACGGTTTAAGTATGGGTAGAATTTGATTCTAGCAGCTGTCGAGACTCAAAAAAACAGTAACTCATCTGCAGAAAAGTAGTCAAACTTGTGGCAACACCAATTCACCAGGAGCAGCTAGTTAGCATGTTAAGATTACCATAAAAGTTTTCACTTACTTCAATAAGAATAAGCTTTTTATCATTTCCTGAGGACTCCCCAAGCATCTGAAGTTTGTTATACTTATTTGCTCTTAATAGAAAATCCTGAAAAAGAGCTGCTTGGGCCTGACTGGGAAACGTATGAAAATTTGAGACTGAAAAAGAAAATTAATTAAAAATATGTATTCTATATTATACCAAGTAGAATACAAATAACCACAAGAACTAATTCCCACGCATGCTGCTTTTTGATAAAAAAAGCCCATTGAACACCAACAGCCAAGCCCTTTGGCAAACATAATTGAAATAGAAAACTATTTTTACAGGGTAGAATTCAACTGAGGACCCAGACAAAGACACATGCTTATTTAACTAGTTCAAGTGATATTCAGGACATTACATAGCTCTGTGTGAACTTTAAAGTATTTTGTAGTAAACACTGTAAAGAAACTACATCCCTTCTCAGATAAAAGCAAAAGTTACATTCTTATTAAACTCTAAGGATCTGACTTATACAGACGTTGTATTTTTTTATTCTTTTGCCTCTGTCACATGAGTCAGATCAGACTACAAAAATCACAGAAGTATAAGGAAGAAAGAGAAAAAAAAAATCAAATACTTACCATTGCCAAATATACATCTTAAATCTTCTTTTGTAAAGTCTAACAATATTGGATTGGTCCATTCTTGCACCTGAATGTCAAGATCTTTTGCTAATATTTGTATAGTTGCTGTCTTTCCACAGCCGGGAGGACCAGTTAACAGTAAAACAGAGCCACGCTGTCACAGAAAGAAAATAATCCCCAACATTACAAATAAAGAATAAAGCTTGGCTGAAGAAGAGTTCTTATACATTTTCTACAGTACTGATTCTCTTTTACGAATAAAAATGGAGGTAAGTATTTTGTGTTACTGATTTACCTGTTGGCTACTCTGAAACAGCTAGAATAGAACTCTGGAAGGTTTTTCAAAGGAATCTGCTTGATTAACTGCACACCAATATAATACATGCAGGAGAATCAGGTTTGAAAAGCACTAGTCAGGACTACTAAATGACACATCAGTGTAAGAATGCCTCTTACCAATCAAGAAATTAAAAATACCCTGTTACTTCATGTCACTGTAACTGGAAATTTGCCATACATTTTTAATATTTGCATTTTAAACATAAAATTAGTCTTTTGGAGATAAAACACAGTTATAAGCACAAACCAAACAGGTATGAACTGACTGGATGCTAGAAAATAATGCTGCTGAAAAAAAAACAGAATTCATCTCTGCTTCTCTTAGCAGTTTAAGACCTAAAATAATGTAAAAGCTCTAACCTATGTTCTTAAAAGATTTCTTATAAAGCAACATAACCACTATCTAAAAGTAAAGAGTTTGTTGTGGTTTTTGTTTTGTTCTTTTTTTTCCCTGAAATTGAAAGAATGTTGAATCTAGTTTGTTTAGACAGTTTTGCACTTCTAGCTGCTATTTTTTAGAAAAATTACCTGCTTTCGTGGCCTCTGAAATGCATGTGTTTTTAACCAGTTTTCAACTTCTTCAATTTTCTTCTTTTGCACAGCAAGGTCATTCTGAAACAAGATGAAAACATATGAAATGCATATATACACACATTTGTCTTCTACAACTTTGATGACGCGATTTAGGAATAGAATATATGCAGACTAAAACAATAATAGACATGTATGTGTATATTCCAGTCACATATATTTATGCTATTTTAGAAGTAACAGAAGGATGATCATTGGAGCTTCTTTCCTCAAACAACCAATTTCCCACTGCCAGCAGTATGGAAATAATGAATAATTATTCCTAAAGTAGTAACATTATACTCCTGCATGGTAGTATAAGTATGCTTTATAGCTATTGCTAGAGCTGATACTTTTTAGGCCTTACCGACTCTAGAACTACATAGATTTGGGGGATTTCTGTAGGTTACATGCAGCTTACTCGCATTATAGTCTTCCTCTCCAGAGATGAACTATTAAAAATTTCAACATAAAATACAAGCATTACACTTAGTTCTCTATCCTTTCTCTAGCTGTGTATTTTTTTAGTACTTGTGGCTGACAGATTTTGCTAAAATATAGCAACATATTCAAAAGTTTAAGAGTTGATGGACAGGAAACTACATCTTATCAGCACTTTTGTATCCTCAGGAGGCCTGCTAAGAAACGCACCTTCTACAGATAAGTAGTTCATTAAAACCTTCAATACAGACAGTAGATAAATCAAAACAGTACTTCACTGCCCTAATAAAATACAACATATTTAGGACCCAACCAAGCTGGATTAGAAAGATGAGCACGATATGTTACAGTGTAACATTACTATTATTTTAGTACTTAGAATAACTCTCACACCTGAGTTTCAGGTTTGTATTTATCTACCCATGGCTCATCTTGAGATTGGCTCTGATTTTGTCTGTACTTGTTGCGAGGCAGACCTACTGAAGATGACTTTGTTCTTTTTTTGGGTAGAACTTTGCTTTTGCTACATTCCGGCACAGAAGACAGGTCTTTGCTCTGCTGACAATTTCTTCCAGAGTTGCTTCTAGGCAGCTTTGCAGACACTGTGCTAGAAGAAACATCTGTGTTTCCAAAGAAGTCATCAAATGAATTTGCCAACCAACCTTTTACCTGGTAAAATAAAAAATAAAAAAGTTTTTATCATAGCATTGTCTTCCGTTCTTTAATTGGGCACAACTGTCTCCAGAAAATTTCAGATTTCTACCACGTGAGTATAAAAAAATATTTTGTAGATGTAAGAGAATTTCATTAACATCAAGAGGATATTTAAAATGCCAGTTAAAAACAAACACTGGCACTTACTCTGCTTGGACTACATCAGTTACAAGCTTCTTAAGGTTAAAGAATAAAGTTATTATTTACATTTTGTGCCAGAGGATTTTGCAGCGAACTGGCAAACCAGAACAAGCTGAAAACCCTGCTAAAACACATTTAAATAAAGAAGTAAAGTTAAAACACAAGTAAGAATGGAAAAGCAGCATAAGCTTATCCAGATCATTTTCACATTAAGATCAAATTCATCTTGCCACTTTTCCTTTATAAAAAGACTTTTTTCCTGCCATTCACATTTGCAAGGCAGCATTTTTTATTTAAATGCTAGAAATGTGCAACAGAAAAAAAATGATGTGAGCTGCATGATAGAATCACGTGTTAGTATTTATCTGCGACAGGAGGACATACAGATTGATCTCAAGTGAGCGGCTGTGACATGCATCAGAAGTATGACAACAACACACAAAGACACCACTGATAGTGGTTTATTTTTGCTGACATTTATTTTTACACTTGATAAATACCCTGTGAGGCCGGTGTACAAGCTTGCACGCCCTGAGCTACTTCTCAGAGCACCTGTGGCTCCAGAATAACACAGCAAAGCGCCCGTCATGCAGTTTGCTGATGTTAATCGCAGGACAAGCATTCAGAGTAGGCTTTTTTATGAGTTTAAGTGACCTCCCCGAAAAAGCTAAGCGCAGGTACAGAAATACATGCTCATGATCTCTCCGAAAAGCTCTCTGAAAATTAAGAAATTAACGGGAGCCTCGCAGCGCCTGCAAAAAAACCGCCTGAAGCCGCAGACCAAAGGCCCCCCACGACCACCGGGCCCCGAGGGGGGCACTATGGCCGCTCAGGTCCCCCCTTACCCCGAGCCGGTCCCTACCTCCAGCTGCCTCCCCGTGGGGCTCCGGGACATCGCGGTCAGGAGCAGGGCTGGGCGCCTCACAGCGCCGCCGGGCCTCGCTGGGGTCCTTCCTCGCCGCCGTCCCTTAGCTGCCCGTCGCAGCGCCTTGCCCCGCTCGGCCTGTGGGAGGCGGGGCGGGCGGCAGGCCCCTCGCAGCGTGTCTCCCGGGCGACGGGGCGATGCGGCGGCCCAACGTGCTGCTCACCGGTGCGGGGCGGCCGCCGACACCCCCGGCGGGGCCCTGGGGACGGGACGGGACGGGACGGGACGGGACGGGACGGGACGGGACGGGACGGGACGGGACGGGACGGGGAGCCCCTTCCCCGCCGTCCTGCGCGCGTGGTTTTCCTGCCCGTGCCCCTTTGTGCACCCTTCTGCTGTACAAACTCGCTCCCTCTTCTTGTTTCCTGTCAGAAGGGTCTCTGTGGAGGGGTTGCTTGCCTTGCTGTTAGTCTTTCACGTGGGCCTTTTTATGCAGGTACGCCGGGCGTTGGCAAGAGCACACTCGGGAGGGAGCTCGCGTCGAGGACTGGGCTGACCTATATCAACGTGGGTGACTTGGCCAAAGACGGTAGGCCGTGTTAGTGAGGTGGTGCAGCAGAAGGCTCGAAACAGTAAAAAATACAGCAGATTTACCTTAGTGGAAGTATTTTTGGTGGGATGTTAAGAAAACCACTCATGTAGTAGTAATTTATTAATCAATGCAATGTAAGTGACAAACTTACATTTCTGTGAATTTGTAAATGAAGCACTCCATGCTCTGTACAATATGTGTGTTTACAGCCTCCCAAAATAGACATAACTATATATTTTAATTAACTCCTGCTATTTCACCAATGTGCACAAATTACTTTTGCTGCAGGAGAACTATATGAAGGTTTTGATGAGGAGTATGAATGTCCAATTTTGGATGAAGACAGGGTAAGTTCAACTTCATAACCTAGGATTTCTCTGTTTGTTTTGACTTTCTGTGATGTCACGTAAGCTTGCCTGTCTGTTTTTTGGAAGGTAATCGATGACCTAGAAGACAAGATGCGTGAGGGTGGAGTTATTGTTGATTACCATGGCTGTGATTTTTTCCCCGAGCAATGGTTTCATATCGTATTTGTACTTCGCACAGACAATTCATTTCTATATGACAGGCTTGAAAGCAGGTATGTCAGTACAATGAATAAGCGAATTGCTGTTGTGTGACTTCTTCAGAAACTTTTCTGTGGTATAAATTACTGATTCTGTATATTTTGTAGTTCTCTTTATATCTGAGGCTTAGCTCTTGGTGCTGTTCTTGTTTTTTAGGGGTTACAAAGGGAAGAAGCTACAAGACAACATTCAGTGTGAAATTTTTCAGACTCTTTATGAGGAAGCTATGTTGTCATATCGGGAGGAAATCGTGCACCAGTTACCCAGCAACACTCCAGAAGACCTAGAGAGAAATTTGGATCAGATTATGCAATGGATTGAGCAATGGATGAAGGACAACAACTGACATTTGGTGAAAAAGTAACTCTGCTGGCCTCTTCCTGGAAGGTTTAATAAATGACATTTTTAACTCTTGTGTGGTTAATTAAAATTAATTTAATTGCAGTTTGATATGGTTGGAAACTAGAAAAAGCTTTCAAATAGCCAAGCTGTAAGGCTTTGGAACAGCCTGTGAAGCCGTGTGGGCGAGGCACATAGTAGAACTGACACCAGAGTAAAAATTGAGCAGAGAATGAAAGGAGAATAATGACACAGTTGCCTTTAGTAGCAGGAACAAAATCAAAAGCTAGCCTTTTTTCCCCCCAACTAAAAAAACAGTAAAATCCTTAAAATTAAGGAGCATTCAATTTCCAAAGGGCAAATCAGTCAATGTCCTGAACAGCAGTCAGTTTCTGAATTTCCAGACTTCAAATCGCTAAGCTCCACTATATACTCGACTGTGTGCAGGCTAATGTAGGGTGAGGGATATTAGATTTTAAGGACAGTGCTTCATTTTTTGAGGGAAGAGATGTGACACTGCTAAGAGAGCTATGTATAAATGGAATTATTCATGGTGTAAGGAAACATTGGCTATCCCTGCACTAGTGTAGAACAAGCTGCAAGCTTTCTTTTTCCTTTTTGTCTCAGCACTCTCTGTCACCTATCCCAATCATAGAACGTTTTTATGGGTTGAAGTCTATTAGGAAAGTGTATCAGTTGGTAGGACAGCTACGATGCAGCAATCAAAAAACAAAACAAATAAAAACCACCATAGTTAGACTTACACTATCAGCAGCTATCTATTCTAATTGTTTGTCAGGTGTCGGTCCCAGGAGAGCATGGCTGTTTACCTTTCTTCACTGAAAACGTGGATTGTAAAGCCTTATTGAATGTTCTGTGGAAGGTGTTTGCAAACAAACTTTTTACATCCGTGAGCTTGAACAGTAAAACTGTTTCCTGGTAAATTCTATTGTAAGGAGTGTTGTTACGTGTTTTCGATCCTATCTTTTTAATCCAAGTTTGGTGAGACTGACAGGAATGTTTCAGGGGAGTCTTTCTGCAGAGCATCTTCAGGTTTTATTTGTGCATCTGCAAATCAACCCAAGTACACAAGGACCGTGAGTGGAATTGGTGGGAGAAATCTGGAGCTTCCTTGCTGGGTCAGGACCAAACATTGTGAAAAAGCGCTCATTTTGAGTAGCAGTTTTGAGGATGAAGGCATGGATGGAACATAAACGAAGACACGAAGCTGGGTGAACACAAAATTGTTCCCAAAACCTGCTTGCGTGCGAGGGCGGCTGTGTGCAGAACACAACGCACCACTCAAGAAAATTGGAGGAGCCGCCGCCCTCCATGCCCAGCCCTGCCCGGACAACGGGGCCGGGTCCCGGCGGCAGGCGGCGCCGTGCCGAGCCGTGCCCGAGGGGAGCAGGGCGCACAATGCCTGCAGCCATGCCCCCACCGACCACAGCGAGCCCCCTGAGGCTTGGGGAGATTTGGGGGATACTGGCCGCCTTCTGCACCGCCGGAGAGGCGGGACAGGTAACAACAGGGAGCAGCCACACGCTGAAAGCTTCGGTTTTTTGTTTGTTTGTTTGGTTTTGTTTGTTTGTTTTTTGGTGGTATTTTGCAGCTTTAATGAAAGGGCTGGTTTTGTTTTTCCGTATAAATTACCTGCTGTCAGGGAAGGGGCGCTGTCCACGTGGGCAACGTGAGGCACGCTCGATTAAAAGAGAGAAAAAGCAAACAGAGCAGGGGGAAGGGAAGATGGAGGAAGCAGAAGATGCATGGCATGCGGAGACTTGGGAAACGGATTGGGGAGAAGACCTGGAGCTGCGTACAATGGGGAAAATGCACTAAGCTGTTCGTTTAGATCCAGGAAGGGATCTGGAAAGGCTTGCAATAGTTTCTTGTCAACAAAGAGAGCGGAAGAAAATGAAGCTGCTCTTCCCTGCTCCAAGCAAAACAGCTTTTACAATGGATCATCCAAAAACCCTGTTACTAGTTTGACCCAACAAAAGACCTGCGGTAAGACTAATTCAGAGTCGATTATTCACCTTGAGGAAAAACTCGTGGCAAAACGGGGCAGCAGAGCTACTTCATGAGGCGTCATCAAATTTAGAGTAAACTGTTTGCCAAAACCCTCTGAAGCTCCATAGGATTCCCGGCGCATGTTCACCACATGCCTCCTGGGGTCTGTTGCTGCGTAGCCTTTGAGTCTTGTTCTGTCAGGGCAGCAAGCAGTGCACCAAGGAGATCCTCAGTGTAACCAAGGCAGCAAAGTAGTCTCTGCTTCAGGCTCATCCTCCCGAAATTGCCTTCCAACTGCTGGGGCTGTGGCCCTATTTAGTGTGAAACGACCCTTGCTAGTATTTAATTTTGCCTTTGAAAGTGACACCCTGTGGTAGAGAGCAGCTTTATTTTTCGCTCTCTGTGTATATAGATAGATAGATAGATGTAAGTATGTGTATTAAATTTAATGGAGTTATTTGGATTCCTGTTTGAATGTATCTTCCCAGAGATTACATCCAAAGTTTAGAGCTAAATATTCAAAATCCTGTTTGTTAGTGAGTTGAAATTTATGAACTGGCATAGTTCCAAGGTTAAGAAGTTTCTCTGTTATCCCAGTGTTGGCATTCTTTTTTTCTTTTATTTTTTTGTGTGTGAAGAAACACTGCTGTAAATAAAATCAAGTACAGGCAGTGGTGTTCTTTACACTTTAGCTTCTTTGCTTTGCATTTTTAGTACTTTGACTGAAGTATTTCCATATAACTTGCTTATTTCTCTCTTTTGCAACAAGTCCACACTATCTTCACACACTGCAGTAAACTAAGCCACATAATTATTCTCTGTAGGTTTTAGCAGCGTCGGTGAGAAGATGTTACAAGAGGAACATAATTCCAGTTTGTCTCACTGTATTTCTGCCAGTGCTCCTGCTGTCTTGGACCTAGGTTGTTAACCTAGATCATCCACACAGTGGTATCCATGAAAGCATGACTAAATCCCATGTGAACGTGACTTGGATTTAGCAGGAGGTTGCATGTTAATATATTTCTGTGGTGCTCAGGTTAAGGAAAAATGGTACCAATAGGAACTGCTGGTTTAGACAAACATTTAATCCTTCAGAATACCCCTTTGTACTTCATCTCAGTGTCTTAAACATTGGCCTGGCTTCTGAATTGTGATAGCTACTGTTGTGTTGGGTGCAGCTGCAGAAAAGTTGCAACTTGAATCTAAAAAATTATTTTGGGGTTTAAGATCACAAATTTGTTTTTACTTTATTTTCATATGGAAATTTTAACCTTGAAATTGACCTTATTTTAGATTTCTTTATGACGTTATCTTTTTTTTCTTTTTTTTCATTTGGCTTCCTTAACCATGAAACAATGTTTGAGTTTAGGATTTCTGTATTTCTTAGATCTGCTTATTAGCTCCAGGAGGAAATAAAATAAAAATAATAAGAAGAAAAGATGAAAATCATCTCTGCATGTTTCCTGTTTTCAGGTTAAAGCAAATTCTCATGTTTTCTTTTGTAACTGTTTTAGTTTCTCATGTTCTAGTGTCTCCTATAAATCTTAGAGAATCCAGTACTGAAGTGTCAAATGAAGAACTAAAGCAACAACTTTGAGAAGCTCTAGAGGTAGTAACATTGCCAGGTATGCTGTTCTTGAAATCTGCATTTCATTTTAATGTACTGAATTTTACTTCAGTGTACAGTGTAACTTTGGCAGATGTTTGCATGGTCAGAATCTTGGATGGAATCAGGTTCCTGAAACTAATGTACTACTTGGAAGCCTAATTCAATTTTATGCTAGGGAATCATAGTGTGATATGCAGTTTATATTTTGGATTTTTAGGGGGAATAAGTATTTTTAAAGATGTAGAGAATATTTGAGGGATTGTACTCCTCTTCCAGCAGTTTTTCTTTTTTATTAAGGTTTGCGCCTGAAAGTCTGGATGGTAAACTGAATAGTCTTTGGCTTCTTAATATGCATTTTTACCAAAAGGTAATCATCTACTATGTTTTAATTTTACTGTGGGTAATTGCATTGGCATCAGTACAGGCAGAAATACCAGAGTGATCTCAGCTGTAAAAACATATACTTTACCTTTACTGTGTTGTTTTAGCTCAAAATACCTCATAGTATGGAACTTCTAAGCTGTCTTTAAGCTGTCCTATGAAGAACCTTTACTGCAGAGCAACTTAAAATGTCCAGGAACCTTACTAATTTTCAATAAAAGGAAGGTAATAAATTGGCATTGCTCACAGATGCAATCCCAGTATCAATTGCTGAAATACTAGAACTAGAAGACCTATGAAATGTGTTTCGGATAGCCACAGATGAACAATCAAGGGACCTACATAGAGGTTAAGCAAAAATCACTCTACAAAGTAGTGAATTTTCTTTTATCTCTTGGAAATTGAAAAACAGCCTTCTTCTAAAGGGAGGAATGTTGCTTAAAGGCATGACTGGTATTCACCTGGATCAGCAATCTGCCTCGTTTTTGCTGTTGTTTTGTTCTGGACAGGTAATGGTTTTGATCTAACAGATAGTCCTGAAATAATATCCAGTCTATAGAGTACTGATTTTTTTTAATAATATATTTATAATACATAATATTATAAATATATAATAAGTCCTAAGTGCTATCAATGTGTATAGTGTATTTTCTTTCAGCTGCACATATAAAGAAATTTATTCTGTCTGTTCACTTAATGTAAAAGCTCTAGACCTATGTTGGTAAAAACAACTTCTTTAGCAAGGGAGAACTGCAATATTTAGTGGATTGTTTTGTTTTCCCAAATATACTGGAAGAGAACAGAAAGAAAAATCGCAAGTATTCTTCTTTAAGAATTTTGTGCTAGCATGCTGTTAACATTTTGTCACAAGCCATTAGAAAAGAATCAAAGAGGATAAAAACAATAGGAGGTGGTGTTTTTTTTTGTTTGTTTGTTTTTGGGGGGGGTGGAGTGGAGGCAAATTTACATTGCTGTTATAGTTGAGTTTTTAACAGGATTATCTTGATTTTTACCAAGTGTGCCTGTTTTATTTTGCTTCAGGAAGTTGAAATTTTAAAATTGGAGCTTGAAGCTTCTCAAAGACAGCTTGAAGGAAAAGATAAAGCCCTAAGAATTCTGCAGAGCATGGTAGGATTTTTTCAGAAATTTTCTGCTTACTTTGTGGTAAAGGAAAAAAAAATCTTTCTGCCACTCTTCATCAAACCATGCAAAACTTAGTCTTCCTAGGGCTATATTTAAAAAATGTTGAGTCTTCAAGTCTGTACAGACTAGGCCCTTACAATTTAGTACTTTTTATGCATGGAATCATCACAGTTACTTAAGAAGACTTTACTGTTGTAGCTTATCCTTGAGGATTCCAGGATTGTAATATTTTATTCTCTGTCACAATGCATGATGTTGAAATCAACTGCATACTTACATAATCCGTTTATAGTTTTGCAGGTTCTACCCTTTTTTTTGTAATAAGTCAAACCTAGGTTAAGGTATATGTTGTAACAAATGTTGTCAATGTTGTAACCAAGTTTTCTGAGAGTTGATTTTGTGGAGAGTCCTTGCAGACATGATCTAAGTCATGCGGTATTTTTCAGTTAGAGACAAGGGGATTGAAACACAAGTTTGTTATGCAGTGTAGCTATTTAGTATCTTAAAATTAGAACCCATGGGTCTTATAAGGTAATTGCTAATGTTTGAAATTCAACACACTCCTGGTTAACCAAGAGCATGGACTTGTACTGATGTACAACTGAATATTGGGCTTTATTTAATTACTGTATTTGACAGTTGTGCTTTTTTTTTTTTTAGGCAATATTTAATAAAGCCACAAGTCATACAAAAGCAATGCTTCAAAAAACTGAGGAAGAAAAGAGAACTTTAGAAAAGGTAAGGGTGCAGGTTTCCTTTAAACTGGCATGAAATAATACAAGTTCACCACTATTAAGAAGGGGTTATCAGGTTATTTAAATCTATCCCAATCTTCCATTAGCTCCCTTTTTTTTTTCCCAACTATTCTATTTTTAAGGGGAAAGGGAAAATGCTAATGTATCTTTTGATCTAAATGTTTTCCAGCTACACTGTGTACAAATAATAACTGCAAGATACTGGAATTCTTTTTGTGTTTTCAGTTGTTCTGTGTTGTGAGATTCACAGTTGTTGATACTGAGTTGCATTATTTCTGAGTTAACCTTGAACTTCCAAATGAGTCTGAGAAATGAATACCCTATTTTAATCAGGAAGATGAGGACAAAGAAGGCATTGAGCTACTTCATTAAACGGAGTTCTATTTCTCTTTTTATGTGGCCTTTCCACAGAACAGTAATGGAAGAGGAAAACATGACAGCATGGTTTTGCTTTTGTCATAACCCTTAGTGCATTCAGCATGGTCTGGAACAAATAGGTTAGTGATGCAGAAACTCACTGTTATCTGCTGCCAAATTTATTTTAAAAGACATAGATTGTAGTTACTGTTGTTCACCTTAGTCTCTATCAGTGCCAAATACAGCACTAGCTGTTCCATTTATTCCTTCAGTTCTAAGGGTTATAATGAACTTCTGCTGGTTTGTTTTGTCTCTACAGGAAATAAATATTTTGCAATGGGAAATTGAATTTGATCAGGATAGATTTAAAAACATAGAAGATACATGGACAGAAAAATATGACCGGTATTTAACTTATGACATGTTTCTTTTTTCTTTCTATTTTTTTAAACTGCATTTTATGCTATATGTCATCTTCATCTTTTTCCAAGTTTGCTTCATCAGGTCTTCTGATGTTGGTGGTAGTGTTTTGTTGTTTGTTTTGTTTTGTTTTTTCTTTCAAAATTTCCGTCATGATTTGGGAAGGTGAATTTAATTTTCACGCTAGTCAGATTTGTATTTTTCAATTAAAACTACTAAAATTAATAAGTCTCAATTCTTTAGCTGGCTGGCTTTGCTACATTCAGTTTTCATTTTCATCCTTTTACTTTATGATGTTAGCCAGCAGGAACCAGACTGTCTCAATTTACTTTAAGTGTAAATGAGGCATGGAAAATAATGGTATGTGCTTGTATGTGGAAATATTGTTTGCTGGTTAATCATTGCTTTACTTTCTTGCGTTGTAGGTATGAGACTAGGTAGAGGTAAATTTGAGTGCTTTTGAAAGAGGCAGATCAACTGGTTCTTTGTTTAAGTAAATTATTCTGGATGGACTGAAGGTATAGATAGGCAAGCAGAAGAAGCCAGAGGCACAAAACGAATAATGCAATAACAGACATTGAAAAAGTAACCAGCAGTATCCCTTATTTAAATGTACATATAGTATGTCTGACCTCTACATATCAGAGTTGCAATTATTTTAGTGGAGTTTTTTATTTAAAACTTTCATACATAGAATCAAAGAATAAGCAAAAAAAATAGAAACTATTCATTTGTAAGAAGAGTTTTGCTAAGATTTGTATCTTGTTCACCTCTTAACATAGTTGCAATGTCAAGGAATCCTTTTTGAAAAACCACTTGGCCTTGTGGACTCAGGAAAGCAGCAAGAGGTGTAAGGTAGCTGTGAGTAACAAAACTACTCTTAAGGGTTGGAAGCTAGAGACTGAGCTTCAGAAAGCTGCAAGCTATGAGCTAAAGACATGTATTGTCGTCTCTGCAAAAAGTTTTCAGATATCTGAGACACTAGGATGAGAAGAATGTGTACATCCCTTTCTTTATTCAAAGGAAATACTCCAAGTTATTATTTAGCTTCAAACAAAAACATGAAGTTACGGTATGCTGCATTTACTGGCAGCTGAAGAAATACACCGAAAAATGTATATTGCTATAACATTTAGGACTTCAGATTTCCTGGAAGCATTTCCTGTTGAATAGAAAAATGGCAAAATGCATTAGAAATGTCTGTTGTATGTTCTCAGTTTGCAATGCTTAAAAGAGCAGCTGTTCTTTACAATAGTATTAAGGTTACAGGAAGTTTACTTTCTAAAATTGAGAGCCGAGCCATATTGTTGTATGTCCAATAACAATTTCCTGTTTTCAAGGAAGCAAGAGATTGCTAGCAAGTGTTTCAGAGTTTTACAGTACAAATTCTATTGAGTTTCTAATGGTAATTATGATTTTAATGAGTTTCTAGTGGTACTTAAACATATCTCGTGTTAAGCTCTGAAGTTTGGGGCACGATGTACTTTCATGTGAATGAATTTTTTTGTTGCTTTTTTAAAAAAAAAAATTCACTTGAGCACTCATGGACACAGCTAAATTGGTTGCGGGTGTAATTTTATTATAAAGGTCTGCCTGTTTGAACAGCATGTGTTATTTGGATTGTAGACAAACCTCCACATGAATGCAGAGATTCTTGCTTTTGCTCCTGCAGAGCAAACTGCAGCCTGAATAAGTGGGAGTGACCCTACAGAAGCCGGTGTGGCATAGCCTGACTTCTTAGCCTTGGTTCAGCACCAATTATACCAAGTGTACGCAGAGTCTGCAGGTGTGCTGTGGTCAACAGGCCCTGTGCAATCTGTACTTTGCATTGTTAAGAATATTTAGTTATTTTCATCTGCTTGACCAGGCAGAGGGGAGTTAATTAGTTTTTAATGAGAATCTCCCATCAGAAAATGCTGGGTATGTAAAATGTCATTCTTGCCTATTTTTTTCATAAAGCTGGCTGAAAGTAGTTTCAGGTTGTCTACTGGCCCTAACTAGCAGATTCAGATCTAGCAACACACCACTTATTATTGTTAGCATAGCAGACACATAACCACAAGGTGATTATATGAAGGTGCTTTATTCAGCGCTGGAAACCAGGGGCAGGCGCCCAAATCTGGCTTCAAGTCCTGCTACATCCCGATCGCTATTAATATCCTAAAAGTTACATATTCATTAGTATTCATTAATATTTACAATATCAGCCTCGCTTCGTATGTTATTTCTCCTCCCATTCACACATGCGTGGTGCTCTCTGGTGGTCGTCCTGGGGGTCGTCCAGATGAAGTAAGGAGTCATCCTCAGGGTTAAACTTTTCACCTTTTCTCTTTGGCGCATGCTCCTTTTCAGTTCTTGACTTTAATTAGTTCTTGGCTTCAGTCCTAACCCACCTTATCCAACTTATCTTTTTTAAACAAGGCTCAAGTTGTTCCTGTTTCATTTCTCAAGGCCTGTCTTGTCTTCTCCCTCCTCCTATCATTATTTATGCCTTTCTTCATTATATACACGATAATATTTGGCTATGAATCTGTCTATCCCATTACCAATAAATGTTTCTTAACCCTAACATTATTAGTTGATATTATTACAGAAAAATAGTAGAAATTTTTTCCTTAAAAAGAATACAAATGAGGAAACTGATGATATATGTGTAATATCTTGTCAAACTGAACACTCAACTATTTTCAGTTTTCATTTTTTTCTCTATTCTTTTTAGTAATTCTAATTTTAATTTGTAGAAATAGTAGATACGTTTTAACCAGCTAATTTTTTTATTTGATTTCCCATTAAAAAAAAAAATATATTTCAAAGATTATACAGCCTTTTTCTAAATTCTGCAGGATATATTGTGAAAATGCAGTTCTTAAGGAAGCATTGAAACTGAGAACTGAGAAAGTTAAAACTCTTAAGTCTGAAAATGCAAGTAAGCCATCAGCCACTGTTCCTCTTACTATACTGTTGCTCTGGAATAATTCAGGAGTTAACTATGAATAAAGCTGTCTGTCAGGACAAGTCTCTTTTTACTGACAACTGGTATTAGTGGATATGCTGCAAATCTGTTTAAGATTTGCAACAAGCACTGTTTGTTATTCTTATCACATTGTCACTTTAACTGGAAAAAAAAATGTTAAATGATAGGAAAAGTCAGGGTAGATGTAGCACAGAAAGTAGATCGGGTCTGAAAGAAACAGACCCATCGTATCTCACTGGCTTGGTGACATACTGGGTGTGGAGGGAAACAACCTCTTGTGTTCCTGTTCATGATTTGTAAGGAGGCAGCAACTGGCCAGGAAAGCCACAGAATGCTTCTGCTACAATTAAAGTCATCATTGGAGATACACGCTTCTAATGCCTCTAGATTCCCATAGCAAAAACTTTGAGGCATTCAGCTTGTCAGCTTTATAATCGAGTTTTCCAAACTGTATCCTATGACCATGCTGGGTTGGGTCACACATCTCAAGCTCCTTTCCCTTGTTTTTGGTTCCCAAAAAAAACTTTAAAATGGCTGAAACAGATCATTATTTTCCCAACGCTGTGTTTTGTTTTGTTTTTAAAAAAATCTGCTGCCTTAGTTCTAAGTGGAAAAAAGACACGAGCACATAATGGAAAAGTAATATTTGAGACAGTATCTCTGTAAATGGGTCATCAGCTCTAGGAAAAGACAGAAGAAAAAACAAGTGGGATCTGACTTTGTAAATCTACGTAGTCTCGTTGTATTATAACTTTTTTCCTTCACAATATAAAAAGCAGACGCTAGGATACAATGCATTTATTAATCTTTCCAGAAGTGCTCAGTCTGGCAAGATCACAGTGTAAGACTATTTCTTTGATACCCGCTTCAAAGTGAAAGCTCTAGGGGAGCAGTTTTTACAGGGATTTATTGACACAGATTTACTAGAATGTAGCCGTGGCTCTTCTTAGATATGAGCGTACTACTTGTTTCACCTCAATTTTCTTGAGCATTGCTGTGTAGGTAAGTACTGAACAGAAGACTTTTAAAGCCCATCTCCTCTGCTGCCTTTAGCAGTGAGTTCAGATTTGAACAGCTAAGGGGCATATTTAGATTCACAAAAAGTACATTAGTGTTAGATATGAGATTAGTGCTGAAAAATATACTTGACATGTGTCATTGTGAGTTAAAAGAAATGCTTCAATCTTTGTATCCTGGTTTCCCTTACTCTTACATTGCCTCTGTAGCTTCAGAATGTTTTTTGCTAAGTCATTTGGCATCTCTTGGATTGTGCTGTGTATGCAGATACTTAACTGGTGATTTGTTTTGGATTTTAAGCTGGCAGTTCTTGGAGCTTGCACCTGCAATACTTCTGGGGGGCAACCTTGTTCCTGTGCTAAAATGGCTGTCACTCAACAACTTCTTCATCTCAAGCAAGAGGTAATGCCGCTTGACTTAGACATAAACAGGTAGAGAGGTCAGAAAAACAAATTTGCTCAAAAAAATACCCTTACACAAACTGATGTGTTTTAAAACAAGAACGCATCCCAGAAATAATGTTTGTTTGTGATGCCCTGATTGTTGCTGATATAAAACTGTAATAATGATTTTTAAAACTTACTAGTAAAAAAATAAATATTGTTCAGTTTTCTCCCACTTGTATTTTTAATATAAAAACATATACACTCAAAATGTATTACATTCTGTAAATGTGTACACACTGTGTACACATTTCCTGTCAATGCATTCCACCCTATCACACCACTCCCTTGTGTTGACATCAGCATTCAAACAACTGCTTATCCAGCTAGGTCATGGTGTATTTACATCACAATTAAATCAATAAAATTATTTTCAAGCCCTTAAAGTCTTTAATATAGTAAATCTGTAGTTTTAGAAAGAAGAATTTTTCTTCTGATTTGTATTTGAACCTGCAAGTGTCATAACCTTCCTCACCATCCTAGTGCAGAAGTTCCAACTGACATACGGATCTTGAAAATAAGTGGAACAGAATAGAATAGTTCCAGCTGGAAGGAACCTCTAAAGATTGAGTCCAACCACCACACTACATTGGGGCTGACTCCAAATTAAAACTTATCAGAAAGAGCATTATCCTGATGCCTCTTAGAGACAGGCATGAGGCATCACCCACCTCTTGAATACCTTCATATACTTTCATACCTCTTTTGTACCAGGGTTATTATATTTTATTTTATTTTTTTTTTTTTTCATGCGCTGCATACTGGTACGGAACAAGCTGGTCTGCATGTACAGAGGTAAGTAGGCACCACCAGCAGCATAGCTAATGCAGTGTGTAGGTGGTGTCAGGTACATGCGTAAAAAAGGGTACAGACTTAAATACACATTTCAAAACATATCTCTTTATGTTACAAGAAACCATTTATTCATGTTTTATACTACTTCCCCAATTAGATATATTTAAAATTTGCCTGGTCCTTCATCAGTTCCCTTTTATGTGCACAGGTCTGCCTTGGGAACCACTATGGTGACCTGGTAATATTAAAGTGTTGAACTGCATTATTGGCTTTAGTCTGTCTCTTAATTTACATCTTAAATCCCTTATTGCTTCCAAATTGCTTAATATACTTCACATTTTCTTTTAATTAAAAACAGATCGAACTTCTGAAGAAGAGTAAAGATGAAGCTTATATAATGGCAGATGCCTTCAGAATTGCATTCGAACAGCAGTTAATGCAGCAAAAGGACCAAGCTCTGAGGCTTGCGGAAGTGATAAAGATTGAAAAAGAAACAAAATTTATAAACTGGAAACATCTGAAAGAGGATGGTAACTGGGCATGTTACATAGCAGTAACAGTCAAATAGAAGTTAGTTGACAAAGGGGTACAGGCAGACTTTTATTGAATCAAATATGTGGTTGTAGTTTAATTGCTGACTGAGATTTCTGAAGAGCCCAGAAAAAAGGAACAGTGTGAAAACCATGAATACACTAAGCAGTGTGGCACATAGTTCACAAACTTCTACCAGAAGTTTCTCATGTAATGCAGGATGTCTGGGTGTAAGTGGACTATCATAATCATAATATAAAAACTACTGTAGGATGTTGGTGTTACTAGTCTAGCTTTTAATGTAGCTTTTTTTATTAAATGCTCATGACCTAAACTATCTGAGTTAAATCATGCTAGAATAAATAAACTTATCCAGGATGACAATAATATTCTAGATATTAAAGATCTCATAAAAACAGCACAAAAGAAAGGTAGCATCTGGAAACTTTAGCCTGGCTGTTCAAGATGTTATCAACATTATTATTTTTTTAATTATATGTAACACTTAGGGAAGGAGAAGTGCAAAAAGATATATACTGAGCTTTTCCTGAAATACTGAATACAATAATTATTTTTTAATTTTCAGTTTTTCTTTATGTAGTTCCAGGCATTAATATTTCCTCTTCTCCTAGTATTTAGCACGATCATCCACAAATTACAAACCCCTTTGTAAAAGAGGAAGAATTGTCATTATCCTTTTCTGTTTAAGGAAAAGCATAGAGAAGTATTTAAATACTTATGTCATGGTCAAAACCATAGAATTGAGGAGCAGAACACATTTCAAGGTGTATCTGTGCTAGCTATTGACCTGTAATGTACCAGATTCCTTGGGCACTCCCAGGAAACAAGGCAGGATACATCTTCAGTGTGTTTTCCTTATACCAAAGTCACCGTTACCAAGCTCTATATTGTGATACCAGCATTTTGTAATTTTAATATATTTTAATCTTTTTATAAATCTTACAGATTTAACAAATTGTGCTGAAGAAATCTATTTTTTTAGGCTACCAACTGTTTAAAAACATACTACCATGAATTGCCATTTAGTTAGAGCCAAAGTTTAATTTTCATATGGCAAAAAGAACTTTTATTTTCAATTTGCCCAAAGTCAAAGATGAAAAGTCCATTTAGCCTTTAGTAGATGGCAAGGGTGGTGCTGCATGCAAATAACTTGCCATATTATGTACTATACAAGCTGTAGCTTGCAGTGCCCTTTTAGAGAGGTTGCTTGGAGTTCAGCTTTATGCATTCCCATTTAGACCCAAAGCAGGTTTTCTCTTAAGAGAAAACCTGCTTTGGGTCTAAATGGGAAAATGGGAAATGGGAAAAAAAAACCTGCATTTCCATAATTTATATACTTTTGTTTTAGGGTCTGTCACGTTGCATGGAAACAAGAATAATCTGGGACAGAAATTATCAAGCCTGCTCTCATCAGATGTGGACAGCAGGGAAGTTGAGGAACTTGACAACCCCCATGAAAGAAATCCTGAAGATATTAATAGATTTGGTTAGGTTTTTTTAATTTAATAGCATGATTCCCTAAAACAAATTTAATTGTTGATTTACACAGATTGCCTTGTTCTTATAAGTTCTTTCTTGTCTTTCCATTTTAAATAAATATGCAGATAAATGACAAAGAGGAGGCCTTGGCTCATCAGAGAAAGGTTAGTTACGTGCTAGCCCGTGCAATGGAGCTTAAAGAGAAGGCCTGGGCAGAAGATACAGAAGGCCACCAAGGCAAAGCTGTGCAACCCCCCCCATTGGGGCCCTGATGCGTGGGCTGCTGCAACATTGGCACTCAGAATGGGCTTTCATCAGCTTCTGAGGCAAACGGATTTGCAAATTGGCTTAAAGCTTAAATCGCACTCCTGGCCCTCAGAGACCGCACCTACAAAGAAAGCGACTCGTGAAACGGTGAGCGAAGCCGTCGTCATTTCAATATAGACGTCACGCGAATAAATTATTATTTTTTTTAACACGGATGTTGTGGACTATGTAAAAAAAATAAATAAATAAATAACAGGGATGTTTTAGGCACACCCACAGCACCGTGGCGGCGTGCGGCGATGGGGCGGCGCAGCGGCGGGGGTGAAGGAGGCGGCCGTGCGGGGGCGCAAGCGCCATGTCGGCGCTGCCCCACGCCTGCGCCGAGCCACAAGATGTCGGCCGCTGCTGTTCCGCTGCCGCCGCCAGGGGTGGAAGACGCACATGCGCCGAGCGGCGGCCGGGCGCGCAAACTAGGGGCGCCTCCGTCCCGGAGCCGCAGCCCGTGAGGTAAGCGCTGGGGGGAATTCTGCCGCCGTCCCCCCGCTGCGGCACCGCGGCGCGGGCGCGTTCCCGAAGCCTGTTGGTGCTCCCTTGGCCCCCACTTCAACGGCTCCTCCGGCGGGAGGGGGTGCGGGAGGCCGCCGGAGGCCGCCGGCAGCAGCCGCGGCTCCGTGCCGGGCTGTGCGGCGGGTACGCCGGTGGGGCCACGGGTCCGTACCGGGGGGGTCTGCGGCGGCCGGGCATCGTCTGCCGGCCCTGGGAGTGGAGCTCGCCCGTCGCCTTCCGCCGCAGCTGGTCGTTCCTGGCGCTGTTGGGTTCCTCTTGTGGGCGGTGGGTGCCTCTTCCCTTCCGCGGCCTAACGCGGGTTCAGGAAAAAGCGTTCTGAGCTGGTTTTCGGTACCGAAGTGTGTTGCGGGGCTGAGGAAGGAGCTGTGTACTTCTGAGCTGATAAGACTGTCGTGAGACGGAGAAGTTTTGTGCCGTAAGCGTTTTGCGGCCTCAGTAACATCAGCGAAAACACACTTTGGAACTCGAAGGTGTGGCGTTTTGGGAAATGAAACAAAAGCACTTGATTTATTTTTGTGTGGTTTGCTGCTTGCACGCTGTAGCAGCAAGCTGCGCAGTCCTCTTGCAGCACTTCTACAGTGTTGCATGTTAGATTGCCTAGGTGGATGAATTGCTCTCAGCGATTTAGAGATATCAGTGATACCTTTGCTTGCTTCTGTTCAGTTGACTTAGCTATAGAATGCTGAATATAATGGGCATGCCTATGCCACTCCAGTTAAGGTATTAATTATTTTAAGGCAGGTTTCTGGATAAACTGGAAAACATTGTTACTCTGTATTCAAATGCAAACTACAGTGGTAGAGAACTGGTTATTAATATGTTTTGGAGAAATGCCTAGTGGTTGACTGACAGTACTAGATGCTATTAGCGTCTGCTGCTTAGGTTCTCTCATATGAATATCTGATCATTAATAATGCAAATCAGAAAAGAAGAGTATTTTGAGAGACCACTGATTTCTTTTGTCTGGAATATGATACTTCAGACTTGATGAAACAATCATGTTCTCATGACTCAATTTCCAAAGCTAAATAAAAGCTGATAAAACCAATAGTGATGGCATTGTCTGCAGCATGTGAGAGATGTGTTTGTTCAGTTAGGCAAGTGTATTCTTCAGCTGCATGCCTGGCAGCTGGGTACTGCTGATGTGCTAGAGCGCTGCTGAAAATCAGTAATTGTCCAGTGTGGTGTTTTTCCTCAGCAGGGCGGATGAGCTCCACCACAACGGCTCTCTCACTCCCTTTCCTCAAAGGGAAAGGGGGAGAAAATACGATGAAGAGGGCTCAAGGGTTGAGAGAAGGACAGGGAGATCACTCGACAATTATTGTCACAGACAAAACAGACAGCATAGGAAGATTAGAGAAAACTATTACTTATTACTACCAAGCTAGATAAGTGAGAAACAAAGGAAACAAACTAAAAATACCTTTCCCCCATCCACCCTGTCCCACTTCTTCCCCGCAAGTGGCACAGGGGAATGGGGAATGGAGGCTGCGGTCAGTCCCTGACAATTAGTCTCCGCCTGCCGCTCCTTCACAGTCCCTCTCTGCCTCTGCTCCACGTGGGGTCCCTCCCACGGGATGCTGTCCTTCTCAAACTGAGCCTGCAGGAGTTGCCCACAGATAGCAGCTCTTCAGGAACTGCTCCCACACGTCTCTGTACCACGGGGTCCATTCATCCCCCAGGAGCAAACTGCTCCAGCACGGGTCCCTCACGGGTGGCAGCTCCTTCCAGACCCCCTGCTCCTGCGTGGGCTCCTCTCCACGGGCTGCAGCTCTGGCCTGGGGCCTGCTCCTGCGGGGGCTCTCCATGGGCTGCAGCTTCCTCCAGGCCACATCCACCTGCTCCACCGGGGGCTCCTCCACAGGCTGCAGCATGAAGATCTGCTCTGTGTGGGACACATGGGCTGCAGGGGGACAGCCTGCTCCACCAGGGGCCTCTCCCTGCACAGGCCACAGGGGAACTGCTGCTGCTGCTGCGTGCCTGAAGCACCTCCTGCTAAACTCACCTGGGGAACAGTAGGGCTGCTTCTCACCCCTTTCTCTTTCAGCTGCTGATGAGCAACTAGGTTTTTTTGTTTGTTTGTTTTTGTTTTTTCCCCTTTCTTAAATCTGTTCTCAAAGAGGCTCAAACAGCATCACTTATTAGCTTGGCTCTGGCCAGCAGCAGGTCGCTTTGGAGCTGGATGAAAGTGCCCTTTATCTAACATGGGGCAGCTGCTGGACTCTTCTTACAGAGGCCATATCTGCAGCCCTCCTGCTACAAAAACCCTGCCACATATACCTAATACATCAATGACATGTTTTCTCTGTGTGGCATGCATGATACTGTTTTCTTGTCAGAAGAGAAATGATATGTTACTGGGTCTGGGTGAAAGCAAAATTTAGGGGGGCTGAATATAATGTTACGTTGAAGTTGTCTGATTGCTATTGGTGATAATACTGTTGGTGGCTTTTTATTGCAGTTTTTCTGAAGAAATTTAGTTGAACTAACAGAATATCCCTCTTCAGGCAAGGCAGGTTTAGTGTTTTGCAGTGTGCCATGTCAGCTTTCTGTTAGGTGTCTGAAAACTTCTGTAACTTTTAAATTCATTCCCTTATTCAGCCAGTACATTTGCAGTGTCAGCAGCTCCTGCACTTTTTTTTTGGTTGGATAATATGTTGCATTGGTCAGCAAGAATCATTTTATTTTTTATTTGACACCACTTCAGCTTTTCTCAAAGCTTTTTCCTCAGCTAAGTTGATTGCTGACTAGCTCCACGGCTAGTTGTACCCTTAGGTTTTTCGTGTGGTTTAGTTTAGTTGTTTTTTGTTTTGTTTTGTTTTTCTCTCTAGAGCCTCAAGTGTCTAGTTTCTGGTCACTCAGGGTTAATGAGAAAGCACAATGATGGAGTTGCAATAATGCAACTTTGTAGTGAGCAAAAAGACTTTCCTGATGACTGCAATAGCGGTCTTAATAGGCGGCTAATTTTTAGGAGTGACCTCTGTGTGTGTGTGAGTGAGCACATGTGTGTTTCTTTGTCTCCAAACCTGATCCACTTCGGAAGGCATGGATTCTGCAGGAATGATGGGTTGTGAGTAGATTAAGCTCTGCTAATGCCTACATATATCAAGCACTACAGAGACTGTTTTTAGGGATTTTTAAATATCAAAAGAGTGCTTGTCATCAGACAAAAATGGTTAGTAAATAACAATGAATTTATACACTTTACTGTGCAAATTATAACAGAAAACTACTAACTTTACGCATTTAGAGACACTGTCTTTGCTAAACTGCAATATAGATCGCTAAGATAGAGAATAACTAAAAAATGGCAAACATGTATTATGTTCTCACTTAAGTAGGAGTGTACTTAGAATTCCCTAACATTAAGTGGTTATTGAACCCTGGAGTATGTGTCTATTATATTAGAAGTGATTTGTAAGGTTATAAAAGAAGTTACTTTTTTTTTTTTTAATATATTGATACACTTGTTGCATGGTCATCTAGATGATGTTAATTGCTTCTCTTGGGTAACAAACACATTTTATTTAGTAAAATTGCCTCAATTTCTTAAGATATGCTCTTTGTGCAACGTAAAATGCAGTGTTAGGAGTTTGCCAGGGCCAAGCCTCCTCTGATTGGACAAATAACATAAGCAAATGTGCATTTTTTTCATTTGTTCCCTTTAAACTTGCTGGTAGAGAAGGGTGTCCAACCAGGTGCTGATGTGTGCTCAGTACTGACTGTTCAGTGGCTTCAGGGATTACCACAGAATAACACTCTAATACTGTTCTTGTTGGCTGTTTGGGATACTGGCTTCCTGAGTTCAACATACTGAATACTGCCTGTTGTTGCAATTTTATTGTTAATCGTCCACTAAATAAACTTGGATAAGATAATAAAGAAAGCTTATCCTGTAATTATGGCATAAGAAAAAGCTTTGAAAGTTGAAAGACAAACAGCGAGCTTGTTTAGAAACAAACATTTACCTGGAGAAGTAGCAAGTGTCTTGGTGTGCCTTTTTGTAAAATGTTAAGGAAAATTGTTTTTCTGTCTTGAAGCTAAAGGATAATCAACAAAACGAAGGCTGTTGACTGGAATAAAATGAATTTTTGCCAAGCCACGAACTCAGAAGCCCTGGTGATAGGTGAGATCTTTAGTGATCTGTTTTTTGGTGAGATTGCCCATCTGTTAAGTGAGACATACTTAAAGACAAATGGTGTAATGAGAGTTGATGATCTGCAGTGGTTCAGAATGTGTAGAATTTGAAAGTCGTCTTTTGTGTATTTCTGGCTGAGGTAGTAAGTGAGCACTCCAAGGCTTCTCTTGTCATTTGGCCTTGTCCTTCAGTCATAAGGTAGACAGTAAAACTCATAAGGAAATAGATCTAATTGGCTTCATTTAATACAGTCATCTGTGAAAGAAAGTCTCTAAAACTGGTCTGTAAACTAAGTGAACTGATTTAATCATAACTACATTTTCCAATCTAAACTTGTCTTTCTGAAATAAAGCTTTCTCAGACCTTGCTCTTTAAGATAACTTCTACCATATTAGAAACTAGCTATTTCATGCTGTATTGCAGTCATTTTATGCTTTGATTACTTTTTTTCCTGTTTTGAGGAGCACTGGTATATATCTTCCAGTCTCCTAGCACATAAATACTTAATATGAAAGCATAAAATCTTTGGCAGACAGTGATTTAAACACTGCATAAAACTGCAATATTTCTACTTTGGAAAAAATATACAAAATGGAGCCAGTAAGAGGCTCAAGTGGCGTGTCTCCCTATACCATTAAGGATGTAAGACCTCAGATACAGATATGAATGTTAGTTTTATTTGTTTATTTAAAACAATCAATCAATCTGCCACTTAGAGACAATCTTGTGAGAGTATTCAGAGCTCTAGAAAACATATTCAGAAGACAGCACTTAATAGAAGGTATGTGCCTTTAAGTCCATAAGAGATGGCAGCAGCAATGAGGGAGGGGATTGACTCTAATCCTGGAGGTCTCTGTTAGACACACAGATCAAGCTTCCCTCTGTTTTTTTTCCTGGCAGTGATTCCTTCCTGTTTATGCACTGCCCCTTCTGGTACAGTGACATGTTTTGTTTCTTTTTTGTCTATGCAAGGGCCTCATTTGGATGAAAAATAACTAAGGAAAAAAATAAATTAAAAATGTTTAAATCAGCCAGGTCAGATCTTGCTCTGCAGAACATGTAACTGAACAAATCATAACTGGAGTGATTTAAGGAATGGTATAGGGGCAAGTTGTTTACAAAACAGTCCGTCTAAAACTTGCAGTGCCCAGCAGGTTTTAACTAAACCATTTAACTAAAACACGTCACAAGAACTTCAGAGTTTCTAGTTCGTTTCTAGTTCACTTTTTTAATGTAAATATTGGGACTGGCTGTAGGCAGCTATAGCAAGCCAAAAAGAAAACCTGGTTTCATTCCTAAAAAATGATCACAGGCCAGAAGGATTTTACAGTTTGGTGGTGATACACGTACAGTTATTGAGAGCAGAGAGGTGGGATATGGGTAAGGTAAGGAATTTCTGGTTGTCTTCCCTGTTTTTGCGTTGATTTGGGGGAGATGAGGGAGGGAAGATGGGGGAAGGTGTTGGAGGCATGTTCTAGAAGAGCGGAAGATCTGTGCAACACTTCAAGAAAGGGTAGTTAAAGTAATAGGAGTAATATACTAGTTATTCAAAGTTATTTCAGATGTTCTAAGTGCTTTATTGCCTTAGAATCATTTTATTTCAAAACTGTAGGATTAACTAAATGTGACAACTTTATTGGCGTGGAGTGTTATATCATGGTAGATTTTTTGATTTTTTTTTTTAATGGAAATGATATCTGTATCTTAAACTCTGTGGTTTGTACTGCATAAACTTTCAGTTCTACAGTTCTTTGCCCTTGATTCTTTCCGTTTTGAGAGAGGTCAGTGAGCCAGAAGCGTACTGTGCAAGCACATGCTTCTAATTAATTATTTAGCATTATAATCAAATACTGTGTGTATACTTAATTCAAGATTCGTCAAGACAAATGTAGTTGAAATAATGACTTATTTCTCCCATATACATACATATATATAATTATAAAAATATAAAAATATATAAAATATTTTTTTTTAATATCAAAGATTTTTTTTGGAAGAGCTTTTGTTGACACTGAGGTACGAAAACTCACTTCAGAGGAGGTCTTTAAGTCACCTTTATTGGTGATAGAAGTCCATTTCATTGTCAATTAGTTCTTTGTTTTGCTTTACTGATTGGTGATTTTAAAGTATCTAACATTCTGATTACTGTAAATTGGGAGCTCAATTTACAGGGCTGTAAGTCAGTGTTTTAGGTAGATTATTAAGAGTCAAGCAGTAGGATTTAAAAATCCTTGCCAGGCCCTTGTGCCAGGTTAGCGTGTTTTGTGTTGGAGACCTGTTCTGGTGTGGAAAGGAGCAAAAAATCTCTGTTTTCCCTTTAAGTAAATGACATTGTCTGTTCAGCAACCTGATTTGGTTTCTTGTGGGATTAGGTGATTGTGGTTGCCAGAGCAAAGACCTGGGGAGTGGTGAGGGGTCTGTGACCACCCCTTTTGGTTGCAGCTGCTGGTCTGTTAGTTGTAACATCAGCTGTACCTGAATGGTAAGGATGTGTAATACATCCCTACAGAGTGTTAAATCAGCTATATGTATCTCTTGATTCTCCCATTTTCTCATAATCCTTCAATATTTGTTGTTTCTGTGTTTTCTTCTAATTTTTTTACCAGCAATTTTGTTGGTGACCGTTATGATACTTTACAGGTGGTGTGTATCTATGCTTGAATTTCTTTTAATTAATTACCAAATTCTGTTGTAAAGCTCTTAATTGGAGTTCTGCTTCAAGTATCAATATTCCACTTCTGAGGAGGTTGTGAAATGGGACAGTTGTTACTTTTATTTGAATACAGTTTTCACTGATAAGAGAAACAGCATTAAACATGTACTTGCTGGTATTTGTAGTGCTCATTATACAGCTGTGTCAGACTTGACTTTATCATGCAGTGTGCTGAAGACTGTGGGAGTGACGGCTAAGAATACAGATACAGCAGTAGATTCAGATTTTTTTATACGGCACAAAGTACTGCATTAAGTTCTGACAAATACAGTTTGTTTCAACTTCCCTGTGCTATACAGATCTGTCTTTAAACTATAGCTTAGTTTGAAAAAGTATTCTTGTAACATGCATATTGATAGAGTAGTAGGTGAACGTTACAGATCTGAACCATTCAGTGAGAAGGGAAACTTGTTCTTTCGTGGAGTTAGGGCATAGGATCTAGACCGGTAGCTGCAGGGTGGCATAAGTGATAAGAGGACTTAAGTGTTTCTTTGGTCTCTAAGCACTGAGGAGAGATGGTCTGTTGAGTAGTGTAGGGTGTGAAGTCATCAAATGCACAGAGGCTGAAGTGTGCTGATCAGAGCAGCAGGGATATCAAGGTAGCCCTCCACAGGTCTAGTTTCCCGAGGAAGGAGACTAAAGTGATCCAAGTCCCTTTGGTTTACTTGAGGGAAATGTAAATGATACCTTGATTATATGTTCTAGATAATTACACATTATGGGTATTCAGACATGAAACAGATGTGGAATTGGGAAGCTCCTCAGAATGATCAAAAAGGCATAATGTTTAGTGGCTGGAGATCTTCATTAAAGAAATGAAACAGGATGTTTTGTAATACAGAATGTTGGCAAGTATCTAAAATGAGTTTTTAATATTTTTTTTTAGTGATTCTGTTCAGGTCTCAGAGCAAGTTAATGGGTTTTGGGTATGGTGGAGATGAAATGAATTACCATGCTGGATTTTTCTTTTTTTCCTCCTGGCCTTGGAGGAAAATTTCAGAGGGGGATCTACAAGAAACACATTGATCATTGTGGGGAGGAGTTCTGACCTCAACCTGCCTAAATGCACTGCAGCTCTGTGTTAAGATGACTATCGCACCATGCTTCAGCTGCTTATCAGCTTTCTAGTCCCTGATACATTTTAGTTTTTAGCTTGTTAATTTTAACGGAAACATTTGACCATAGCTGAGAGTTAATTGTAGTTGATTGGCTGGATAACTTGGGAACTAAGAGAATAAATCTCTTTTTAAAGGTTGTGTTCACATGCTCAGTTTCAAGCTTGAATTCCTACAGGAATTCATTTTTTTTCTTAACTGGCATTTCCACCAGAAGATGGAAACTTCTTTTTGCATCCTACTGCAGTTTAGAGTATGAATTATCTGGGATTATGAAGGCATCATTTACTTAAACAATTAATTTGTATTTCAAGAGTAACAGTGGCCTATCTTGTTTTTGTTTTTCCTGTGAACCATGTGGTGTATAATGTAAAGGGGGGGTCAAAATAGAATATCTGATTTCTTGCTGGTTTTAGAAACTCCTTACTGTTATGATGCCACAGTATGAGTTCAGAGGCATTTGGTTTTAAGAAGTCAGTCTCGGTTTCCTGATTTGAGGCGAAATTTTTAGTGTGTAGTGTACTGAGTATACTGTAGAATAGATAGAGGCTGACAGATTGCAGCCATCTTTGTACCAGCATTTTGTTTATACAGAGAAAATTTTATTAAAAAAAAATACACCTCCTGGAAGTAGTTTGCAAATAATGAGAGCAGTTTGACTTTGTAAATAACAGAATATGAATGAAATCCTGTATTTTTCTTTCTAGGTTTAAGAGGCCTAAAGCTTCACTAGAACTGTAAATAGAATGGACAGTTATTTTAAAGCTGTAGTCTGCGACTTGGACAAGCTACTTGATGAATTTGAACAGAATACAGGTTAGTACTTCCACTGCCTTCCTCTCCAGCGTAGCAATACTAGCCAAATGACTATTACAGTGTAACTAGAAAGTAACATATGATGAATAAAAGCTTGTATTAATGAACAGTTGAGATTTTGGGGTCATGCACTATAGAAACCCATGAGTCTTACACACTTTGCTTTTGATCTCTTTTTGCTTAAAATAGATGAATGTGACTTCTACAGAACACCTCAGCCTCAAAATCCACATGAGTTGAAACACCATTCATTTTCTTCAGATTTGGATCGCTTACAACATGCATATCCAACACCCAAACTGCAAGAGGATGCTTGTATGGCATCAGAAGAAATCTCTCTTCATTTGGTCCACAACGGACCAAATGAAGGGATTCTGAATTATTCATCACAAAATGAGAAGAGTGTTGCTGGGCCTGATCTTTTGTCCACTGTGGACAGCAGTTCCTCAAAAGAAATTCAGGCTTCCACCCCAGGAAGGTGTAGTATACCTGTGTGTGATCTTGTTAATGACACAGGTAACTTGATTCATTCAGCAGGTTCCAATGAAGATAATCAAAAGTTGCAGCCATGTGACTTCCAGCCCAGTGAAGACTGTTTGACTGGCTTTGGCATATCTTGCATATCTGTTCCTGTTTGTGTGACATCAGCAAGTTGCAGCGTTGGCGCATCAAGTACAGAAGAGTGCGATGGGGACTCAATGCTACAAGATTCAGGACACCTTAAAGTAGAGGAGAGTAGCCCATTACCTTTAAAATCAGATGTTTTTGATAAAACAATGATCTCGGAGCCATGTGGTGATCCACACAGAACAGAATCTTTAAAGTGCAGTGAAGCATTTGATCAGCCAGAACAAACTGCTTGCCTTAATACTGCATGTGGCTCTGTAACATCACAGAGTTCGAATGTATACAGTCCCAAAGATGAGACAGGGTATGGAAAATTGTCTTGTGAGCCAGAAGATGAAAGTGCATGCTCTGCAGTGAGCAAAGAGATGTACGGAGGAAATGCCCTAGAAGATGAAGACTCAAAAGATCAGAGTACAGTTGAATCCATGCCTTCAGATCTGCCAAAGAGGCCTCAGTTGCACAGAAGCCATGCAACATTACCTGGAAGTTGTGTTTTACCAGGCTCCACGTGTCAAACATGGGCTAAAGTAGCCTTAGAAGACAAAATTACAGAGAATGTAAATAGTGAAGAACTTCCTGGCTGTGAAATACTAAGCAATGTTTCACCTTCATGTGTATCAGTCAAGGATGTCCAGACATCGCTGTCTGTATCTGAATGTGGTTCATTAGTTGTAACAGAAGAAGTTAATCCTCTACCTCAGAATGAAATGGTGGACGTTATTAGTGACAGTTTAACTATTCATGCTGGGAAGTCTACAACTGATGTCTCTACTTGTGAATCCTGGAAAGAGGCTGACTTGCATGAACAGGAAGAATATTTACCTAAAATCAACCAAAGTGTTGCGGAAAAGAATGCAGGTGTAGAGATATGTGATGCTGAGAATGCAATTGATGACAGTGATTCTGAGCAAATCAAAGCTATTGCTTCTGCTTTTCAATATGAAGCTGAACCATATGGTGTTGGTATAGACTCTTACTACAATGAAAGTATTGGCCAAGTTATGGCTGACTTCTCTGTTGAGGAGGGCATTATCAAAAGTGATACTCTGATAAGTGATGCTGAGCTTGATGAATTCTTGTATAGACAAAGTCATCAGTCTAGTTTGTCTTTAGACAATGACAGTAACTTGATGGAAGCTGATGCGGAACAAATGCATTTAACAAATGTGAACCGAGATTTTACAGAGGTCGCTGAAGAACATACCCAGACAAAACTGGAAGATATAACAAGCATTAGTAGTAATCTTGAAGTATCTCTTACTGCCAATAAATTGGAATCTCCAACAGAAGGGATTCATATCCAGGATGTGACTGAGAATGGTAGCGAGGCACTAGTTTCGAAGTTTCACACCGAAGGTGCAAGACCAAAGCAGTTGTTTGGCTTTCCACAAGGAGCTGCTGGTCAGAGACAACTGAATCGAACAGAAGTACCTGCGAGAGAAAACCAGGAAGTGAATTCTGTTACCCCAGAAGTTCCCCTCTCAAGGACCAGCATTAATTTTGATAAAAATTCTGAACCTGCTGGGGAAAGTAGCACTGAAACTGGAGGAAGTCAAACATCTGAAAGTGCAGAACCAGTTAAAACACTTGCAGCTCTTTCACAGAAACAACCATTGTGGGTCCCTGATTCAGAGGCACCCAACTGCATGAACTGTCAAGTGAAGTTCACGTTCACAAAAAGACGACACCACTGCCGTGCATGTGGAAAAGTAAGTTATTGGTGAGGGGGTCCTTTGGTATTGTGAGCAAATTTACTTTGATTTAGGGATAACCAGAATACAAAAAGTGAAGAATGTGGACAAAATTCTTCTGAGCTTTAAGTGTATTTCTTTATTTCTCTGTTTTAATTTTTATTTAGAGATACAGATAGTTGGAAAAGACTGATATTAAGTCTTTTTAAGTGTATTAAAAGACTTTTTAATAAAGGGGTTGTAAGGAAGAAGTTATTATTTTGTCTTCCATTACTGGCTAGACTACTGTTCTTAAGGAAGATGGGACAAAGTGCACTGCATAGTGATTACTACAATGAATCAGGTGTTTTGCTCAGTTCTTAAGTTCTTAAGCTTAAAAAATGGAGGCAATGATGATGGTCATTACAATGCAGGTAAGTGGTTATGCTAGCTGAAAAACAATATTCATGGCTTAGGAAGGATTGTGTCCTTTGAGGAGCTGTGACAGCAGTAGCCATGCAAAGGATTTGTAGTCTTACATCTTTCCTCTGTGCTTAAACGTATATGTAAATTTCCAAGAGAGCTGTCAGGGAGGGCAGGGGAGCAGGGGGAAGTGTGCTACTTCTGCTGAGAGAATGGTACTCTGCAGGGAGTAAATAACGTCAGAGCTTATTTTTAATTAAAAATTTCCTTTTGAGCTACTGTGGCTTATGTACTTGTGCATAAATGCAAGTATTAATAGTAATAATGAACTGTTTTTTTCAGTGTCCCTCTGCTGGCTTTATGGGTGAGGAAGTATTGCAAAGGGTAGTATTGCAAAAGGTACTTACTAACTTATTGCTTCCCTGGTTTTAAAAGACACCCAGAGAGGCTTGTTATTTTTTTAATTTTTTTTTTCCCAGAATGCCATTGGTGGTGCTCTGTATTCAAACCACAGTCCCCATTTACTTCAGTTGCAGTAAATCTGTGTTAAAGGGTAGGTGTGCAGTTTGATGCCAAGAAAATGAAGATTTCATTGTGACAGGCTAAGAGTCATTGAACTTAAGCAGTTGGCAGTATACCCTACTGAAGTTATGCAACATCTTAAAATACAGTTCTTCAGAGTAGGCTTCATTTTAGTCATTTGGCTGTTTATATTTGCCATGAGATTTCTTGCTCGTCCTCTGGAGAAGGACGTACATTCACAGCACCCTTCAGTACACGCTGTTGTTCACAGCTAACAGCTGCTAGTGTTGCTGATCCTGTGTGTTAACGGAGGATGTTTTGGCGTAAGAACAGCATAATTAAAGGGACCTTCACAATGTATGTGTGTTGGGAGAATGGGTGAAGGCTCATAACTGTTATAGATAATGGTGTGCTATGCAGCTCTGTCATAGCTTTTCTGAGTGTGCAATAGCTTAATGTTTTGCCACTTGTCTTTAAAGACAAAATTTACCTTCCTCGTGGACCATTGGGGGTTGTTGTGTTTTCTTCCACTTGGACTTAAGAAGAAACTTGGACTTCAGACGTTGTCCTCTCTGAACTCTGCTAGAAGAGAATTGTATAGCTTTCATATGGTCCTACAGCTTTATTAATGAAAGAGGCAGAACTTGGTAATTCTGGCTTCTGTGCTGGAGGGGAGCGTGAGGCAGTTATCCCTGCCGTCTTTCGGTGGCATACGTGAGGCCAAACAACTTCTCACCTCCATTTATTTAGTTGTTTGTTTATTGCTGTGGTACATTTTTTCTTCCTAGTGCAACCAGAACCAATTTCTTTGCTCAGCAGCTTCATTTTCATCACTTTTGCCCTGCTGACCCCTTAGTTTTCCACCTCTTACCTCCTGTGCAGGAGGATTAATCCGACTCCTCTGATGGTGCCAGTGGCACCAAGTGGAAGAGGAGAATGGCACTTGTAAAGGTTGCGCTGCTCAGCATTTAAAAGCCTTAAGGTTAATTGCACCTGATTAGCAATTAATCCTTTCCAGTTACATTCTTAACTTCTTTACTGAGCATGTGTTTTCAGTTGAGATAAAATACCTGCGACATTAATGCAGAAGCAACTGGAATGGTTTCTTTTTTGGGGTTATCTTGCAGTGATTGAGAATAACTGTTTTGCAGTAGCTTTTCCTGCTTGAAGAGTTAACTTATAACAACCATGTTTTTCCTCTGTCACTGCTGTTTGTATTTTTTTTCCCCCTTAATTTACTTTGTTTGCCTGGAGATAATTAGGAACAGCAGGAGACTTAGTGTTGCCTCCACTTAACTGTGATAAGGCATAGAAGTCTTCTGTCAAACCAAAGTTTGAAAAACTATTTTTGTAAAGGCTAATATTAAATCTAGAGTCTGTGTATAGCTAAAAATAGTAGGACTTATTGAAAACTTGCAAACTCCTCTAGAAAGAAGCAAGAAAAGCACCAGATATTTTTGGGTACTTGCAGAAAAACTAGAAATGTAATTCTTTGAATTACACTCTCATGGTATGGTCCAGACTAAAAATGTTACCACCCCTCCCAGCCTCAAATCTATGCTTAAAATAGACAATATATATATATATATCCTGTTGAAGTGTGAGAGTGTAAGCTGCTCTTTCAAAGCATGATCTTTAAGTGCTTTGCTGAAGGGAGCTAGTAACAAGGCTAGTAACAAGAAGGCAACTAACATAATTCTTTCTGGCAGAGTAGTGGAGACTCCTTACCTAACATAATTCCAGAGCCAGCATTATTAGTAAGTTGTTTGGGCAGCACTGAGCCCTAGTTTTGGGTAGTTGCCTAAGAGGCAGAAGAGGTAGCTTGGATTCTCCTAGATTCGTTGTAGTGCAGATAACAGAGCTGCAAGAATGGTCTGGGAATGGATCTTTGCTGATATGGTTTCAACCACTACCTGAGTCCTTTTGTTCTGAAGATTTTGAGATAGCATCGTAGATATCTTCCATGAGAGATGGTTTGCATGATGTAGGCTTGAATATTAGGCTGCAGAGGGTCTGGAATCAAACAAATGCATTTCTTGGAAGACCTTTCTAATCACTATGCAATTATATGCCAGATGTTTCCATGTATAGTCTTAAAAATAAAATTTTTAGTGAATCTGTGGGCACCTGGCTATATGTAATTTGATCTGTCCACAGGAACAAGTTTTATGTGCTGCTTTTTTTTCATACCTGGATCAGAAGGTATACTGGGATGATACTTCCTATATCTGAATTTCTCTGGTCCTCTATTCCAGCTGTATCCCTGAAATAAACTGCTAATACAGTTTATTCTCTCCTTATTTCCCATTTGAGACTAAACTGTTCCATAATACTAAGGAAGACAAGTGTTCTGTAGTTTATTGGGGATAAAATATTTAAGAAAACATCATGCAATCTTAGCTTTTAAGAAGAGAGATACCTGGCAGTTGTTACACAAGACCAAAAGTTGCCTGGAATATTATTGTACCTTAATTTTTTATTTATTAGGTCATTTTTTCATTTATGATTAAGGATTACTGCACTTTCAGCAGCTTTCCTTGGAGAAAGCAGTTCATGGAAATGTGCAAAGCAGCATTTCAGATTCTTTGCAGAGTTCCAGCAGATGCTGGACCTGAAATGGTGATGCTTTGAGCTATGGGATGGGAGTGGAGCTTTGATCCAACTCCTTAGTGTGAGTTGGCCATCTTCCCTGTTAGAAGGTTCTGCAGAACATCAGGATCCCCTGAGGAAGTGACAGGTGTACGTTTTGGTTAAAGTAGAATGACAATGTGAAATATCCAAAGTGTTACCGTGGTTAATGCTGCAGAGAAGCACTATGGCACAGCATTGATGAGCATTTCAGAAGAGCAACGGAATGTAGCCTTTTTAACAGTTTACACTGTGGATAAACTATGCAGTTTTTGGAAGTAGGGTAGGAACTCCTGATCAAAAGCCGTCTTTGCAGCCTGAACCAAACTGTGAAGCTTTGAGCTTCCTAATGAAAACCTTTTTATTCTAGTACTTTCCCTTCACTCAGCACAGAAACATGACATGCATGTGCTAAAATGCTTTATGCATGCTTTGTGTAATTCCATCTGTTTAAGTAAAACAAGTAATAATGGGAACTGAACTCAGGAAATACTGGGGATTTGCTCATAATGCTTAATTTAGTCCCTTTCTTGTTCAGGTTTTTTGTGGTGCTTGTTGCAAACGAAAGTGCAAACTACAGTACATGGAGAAGGAAGCAAGAGTCTGTACTGGCTGTTATGAAGATATTAGTAAAGGTAAAGAGGTTTTTTTTGTTTGTTTTTTAGTAATTGCAGTAATCAAAGGAGATTATTTACAACTAGTATCTCTTTAACTTTGTGGTTTTTGAGAAGCTTACCTGCTTCAGTTGGGGTCATCTGTGGTAGGCGTCCAGGAAAAGAGATTTCTGCCTCACCTTCCCCCGATCGCCGTAGGAGCTTTATACCTGTTGAAAAGCCATACCCCTGCTAGTTCTCACATGAAATGGGCAAATAACATGTAGCTTTTTGTCCTGATCTTCTTAGAAGTCCCTTTAGCAGTACTACAGTAATTGCATCATAGGTTAACTTTTTCTTGATGGAAAGCTAAGCGTGGATGCTTTATGAAAATAGCCAGATGAAACTGAGATCCTTATTCATAACATTTAAATAACAAGTTGAAAATATACCAGACTTTTTTTAATGTACCACCTGAATGGAATATGGCTTCATAAATACGATATAATTGCACTGAGGTACAGGGATTGTATGGTTCATTGTAGTTACTGCAGCAATAACAAGCTGTTTGAGAAGGTCTGGACATCATTAGGCTAGACATCAGGAAAAGGTTCTTCACTGAGAGGGTCGTTGCACACTGGAACAGACTCCTCAGGGAAGTAGTCACTGCTACAAGCCTGTCAGTGTTTTAGAAGTGTTTGGACTGTGCACTTAGTCACACATTCTAAAATTTTGGGTAGACCTGTGTGGTGCCAGGAGTTGGACTTGATGATCCCTTCCAACTTGGGATACTCTATGATTCTATGATGAGGTCTCTTTCTATGTTGGGAGTGAATTAGGCAAATGGGGAGGTTGAAAATCAAACAATTTAGATTTTCTTCTGTACAATAGCTTGAGCATTGAGTTTTCACAACTAACTAAATTGTCCACTGCTTTGGCAAAAAAAAAAAAAATCTTTGTACTGCAAAGTAAACTTACTCAACTGTAAAATTGTAAAAACTAACCCCTTTTGTTTGTTTGTTGTTTGTTTTTTTGTTTGTTTGTTTTAGCACAGGCATTTGAAAGGATGATGAGTCCAACTGGTCCTCTTCCTAAATCCAGTGTTTCCTCTGAGTATTCTGCTGCACCTTTGCAGGAAGCCCACATATCTGGTGGTGCTAGCACTCCCTCATCCTCTGCATTGTCACCTATTTCAGTGCTTAAACAACCTGGCATTGAAGGTATGCTAAATATAGTATAATTTAACAAACACTTTTTCAAGTTCTGCTTGGAAAGAGTTGTTTGCTGTATCATGGATACATAATTTGTATACTGATGTTCTTTCTGAGACTCAAATTCTGTGAACTGGGATTTAGAGGAAGCTTACAGCTCCTAGTTCAGACTCCATGTATGAGCTTGACCAAGTGTGTCTTACATCTCTGTTTATGAAACGTGGATGCTTGTTCTTTTCACTGTCTTATGTGCTTATACAGTAACTTCTTTTTCATTGCAGATATTACTGTAATCGTTTAAATATAGCTCAGGATATTTCTGGCTTGTGTTGCAACTGCCAGTTTTACAGTAAACAAAGTATTCCTCCCCTTTTTTTAAGGTAAAAGTTAGGGAGCAATGATTAATGACTAAATAGTGTCTTTGTCCCACTATTATCTGACTTTCATCAATGAAAATAAATTTTTAACAATGTAATACCCTAATTTTTTAGAGTATTTCATTTTCTAGTTGTGATATGCATTTCACTCTTACCTAACTACAGAGCGATGATGGGATGACCGAGGAAGTAGTCTTCCTTCTATAGGAATTGATACATGTAGCTATGGCATGACATCTTCCTCTGCTAGTATGAGATGTCTTTTACATGTGCTCACCTGATGGGAGAGAGTGACTGGAGCCAAGCTGTCTACTTGTGCTTGGTTTCAGTGAACAGATTGTCTATATAAGTTGGGGGAGAAGGAGCTGAATTTGTATCCCTTTCAGTTGTTAGGACAGTGAAAATAATATGAAGTCAGTGTTGTTTTCTCAACCTATCCTAGGGCTGTGCCCCAAAGAACAGAGGAGAGTTTGGTTTGCAGATGGTATTTTGCCAACTGGAGAAGTGGCAGATACAACAAAACTTTCATCTGGAGCAAAGAGGTCATCACAGGACCTAAGTCCAGTAAACCCTGACTTGCCAGAGATGCACATGGTATGAATTAAGAAGTGTGTGTAGGTGCATGAATTCTATCTTGAAATTACTTCGCTTGCTACTGATTGGGGCATATGTGAACTTTAAAAATGGTATTGCTGAATAAACTCCAAATAAAGCTTTTCCTGTACAGCCTTTGATTAACTACTCTTCTGAAGGTGTCCTCAGCCATAGCTCTAAAATCTGTCATTATTAATGTGCTTATAGTTTTTTCTAGTGGTTATCTGTAGTTTGCTTGTTAAACTAAATCAAATTGCTGTACAAGAAGCTGATTAGTGTCCTAGAGTACTATACTATAGGGTGCAGCAAAATCAGTATACTGGTGTTGCAAAATTAGATTTTACACAACTCTAATGTAGCAACAATTAAGGATTTATTATATTTTTATGGCACATAACGAGGTTAGATTACACAATTTTTAACAGTACTTGATCAGTATTTAAGTTTTAGACAATTGACATAATGATCAATGATTCTACAATGAAACAGGGGCTTAAAGGTTCAAGGCTGGCAAGGTTCACCCAAGACTTACTGCAGGGTCCTAGGAAGTTGCTAAATCCAGTTGCACACTTCCAAGACTCCCTCTCAAAGTGACTTTCCCATCCTACTCCCCTGTCAGCATTTGTCTGCAGGTGAGCTTGTTTCTTGAGGAGTCAGCCCTGAGAGGCACTTCTGGGATCCTGAGAGGTGTCCCAGCTCAGGGGGGCATCGAGCGTGCCACCTGCTGGGGTCCCCAGAGAGCTCCAAGAGTTCTTGTTTGGGATCACTATTTATAGGATTGTGAGGCCATTGTGTTTTAGATGGTTTTCCAGTATTCAAGTCTTTTTCAATTTTTTAATAGTTCAGGTCATTAGTGGCTCAGGTTGTACAGTCCACCTTCCCTTAGCACATAATGGTGTCATTGTCAATTAGTCATGCCACAGGGACCCCCAGAGCCAGTCACAAAGGAGGCCCGATCACCCCGTGCCCATATTTCATAAATAGCTGGGGAGTGAGGCAGCATAACGCTTCACTGAAGTCTGTCAACAGAGGAATGGTGCTGTTAGGGCTTTTTCTTGAAGTAGAGATAGCAAAGGGATGAAGCACCATATTTATTAGATAAAGTGATTGATCATAGTCAAGCTCAAATTCCTTATCACGTTGTTTCCTGGACTCTGATGTGGCTCCTCATTTTCCCATGGGAGACATCCCAGAGCATCCAGATCTGCCTGGCGCTTCACTATTAACGAGTTGTCCAGTTCAAGGAGCAATCACATTGAGGCTTGCTGTGGCTCATGAGCCTGAGCTAAACTCTCACCGAGTGCAGGTGTAGAGCATACCTACCATAAGTACTTCTAATGCAGACAAGTACTGAACTGAGAGGAGGGTGGGTTCTGAAGAGATCGTGTTTGGGGTGTTCTAGTCACGCTTGACAGGAAAAGTCAGAAGGAGTGACACAAGCTTGCTGTGGAAAGATTAGAGGGATTCCTGAGCTGGAACCTTTTTAAAACAAAATTCATCTCTGAAACACAGTCTCAAGTTATAACGGTGTTCAAGAGTTTTAAAAACAAATTAGGAAAGCTAATACGCAGACTAGATCATTATTAAATGGGTATATGGAGAATCTCAGTGGTTGAAGGGATGTATAATACGTAAATCAGCCTTATTTCATGAGGCAGGGATAGCAGTAAATGTGATTTCATTTGAACAAGGATTCCAGTAAGTTGCAAGTGAATCTGGTTTCCACAGTGACTCTGAGCTTGAGGAGCTGTTCAGAGTGCTAAGATTTTTGATGAGGATAATCATGCCTCACACTTCTGTTGGAGGAAATGTGCAGTGGTAGAGATAATGCTGATATTGTTCATGAACATGTATGTATAGAAAAGCTCATCAAGAGCTCTTGATAGAAAGTAGGCATCAACTAGAAATAAAAAGGCCCCTTCCAAGTCATAAAGATAAACCAAGCAGCTACTGTAAGCGATAAAGGGATGAAGAAGTGAGTCTGACAGTTCTGTGTCCTGGACTCAGTGCTATTTATTGTACTCGCAGATGATAAAAAGGGTAAAATGGTTCAGACAGTGAAGGCAAATATATTCCAGGTATTAGTGAATTGGATGTTAAATTATGTCATATGCCATGAAATGCAGGCTTAGGAGTTGGGGTTTATTAAAGTTACATTTATTGCTATCTCACTGGGTGGAAAAGGAAGGTTTATGGTCAGTGATCAATCTGAAGAAAATGCTTAAGAAGTTGTTGAAAAGGGAAGTAAGTGGGTGGGAAGAGAGAAACAGAAGTAGAAAATCATTATGACAATAAATGCATCCATATTGCTCTCAGAACTTGAATATACCTAGCAGCTCTTGCTCTACCCAACTTTGTGATCAAAAGATACGTCCTGTGTTCGATTTTGTGGAAAGAGTAGGGTATTTTCACTTCAAAAAGATTAAAAACGTCTAAAATTAAACATGGCATGGACAAAGGAAACAATTAGTTGGTGGTTCCTGTGTGCCTTTAAAAGTTGAAATGAAACCTCCATAATGCAGCCCAGGATATACTTTACCAGAGAGCATGTAATCCTTAACATGCTGTCACAAGATGCTATGAAGGCTGAAAGTATAAAGTGATACACAACACCAGCAAGTGAATTTGTGGGGAAGAAGTCTATTAGAGGCCATTTTAGTCATAGTTCTTATATTTGTGTGTTTGTGTTTGTGAAGTTGGTGGGTTTGGGGGTTGATGTCTCTCCCCCACCCCTTCTGGCTACACACCCTAAGCAGGGGATTTGATGAAAGCTGAGGGCGTACCAGGAGAACTATTATTACAGGACAAGCATAGAGTTGTTAGTTTTTTTCTTGTTAAAATGTGGTCTTTCCTGTTGAAATAGGATGCAAGTCTACATGGATTTGTAGTGTGATAACTTAGCATACTTGAAAGGTGATAGATCACCTCCTGGTTTGTTTTTTGATGACAGTTCATATAACGTGACTGTGCTCTTAGTTTGCCATATCCACTTGACTGAGGGAGTAGCATAGGTTTGACACCAAACTAGAATTGAGTCAGACTGTAAAACGCTAGACTCATGTTTCTTTTTTGACATGTTCTACTAACAGCTGCTTGCAATACTGAACTGATCAAAATGAGGACAGATTACAATGTTCAGTAGGTATGAGTAAGGAAACATTAATACAGTACAGATTGCTTAAGGGATACTTACTAGTGATGTGTTAGATGTAATTATGCTAATGCAAGTAATTTACAACACTGGTAGGATTTTTTTGTTATCAAATAAGTTAGTAATGCATCTTCACCTAAGATAGGGACTAATGTGACTTCTGACAATGGGGGAAAAATGCAAGAGATTTGGTGGCATTTCCTATAATGTTTCATAAATTTCTTTCCCATTGTGCTTTTTGCTTCTAGATTGCTAGTATAGAACTTAGAGTTTGTTGTGAGACTAGAGTGTAGATCTTCTTTTTTTTTTTTCTCATAGGCTGCAAACCCAGAGGAAGATGACATATTAACTGATGTAAATTCAAAACCAAAAGAAGAAATGAATGTTATTACAAGAATGGAGGGACTATGTCCTTCTGTTCCTTCAGAACAGGATATGCAGCAGGCTGTTAGCAGCCAGAGTGAGATGGTGCATGTTTATAGAACTCTAACTCCAGGAACTAAAGAGAGTTCTGCTACAGAAGCTGAAAAAACTAGCTCCAGTTCAGTTGATCGGACTAAAAGTGATATGCCTGTTAGTCCTTTAAGTTACAGAGCACTTTGTGGTGTTGAGAACTGTGTCCATAGAGAAATCAGCCTTGTTCCTGATGGTGACAAACTCCCACCACTTTTGCTTGCAGTGGGTGAAAAAGGAAAAGGTAAAATTCAAATGAGTTGTATTGTATCAACAAATGCAAGATTTCTAAATATTACCTTTTATATAACTTACATTTTAATACTACTTACATTTTAATACTACTTTAACTCTCATCTGTGCACATTGGATTGTTTGTTAATTGAACATGAGTTATTAAAATGTCAGAATGTTATAAAAATAGCACTTCATCACTTAAATGCATTATAGTAGTGACAGTTCTCATTGTTTGTAACTGACAGTACCAGTATATGGATTGAGGAGACAGCATACATAATTTATCAGTAATTAACAAATGGGTGGCAGCCCTAGTTCACACCTTTGTTAGAAGTTACTGCGTTATTTTTGTATGGCCTTTGAATCTTTGGATAAGCTGTTGAATAGAATAGGTTGTTCAGCTGTTCTAAGTTTGAGAATAATTACCACCCATTTAACATGGGAAGATAGGACAGTCTTTCATACGCTATGATCTGTAGTTCTTATTTTAAATTTTCAGCTGACATTGAACTAAATCAGATGTTTATTTAGATCCTCCAGTGGAAGAACATCCGTCTCACCAACAGGTCACCTTGCTTCTTGCAGAAGGAGGTCCCAATCCATTAACATTTATCCTAAATGCAAACTTGCTGGTGAATGTCAAGTTAATATCTTGTAAGTAGCACACATTTCATTTTCCATTAAATCTGTATTTCCTTTTCTGATTTTATAAAGCAGTATCTTTATTACTGTGGTATCTATCTTTGATTGAAGATTCTTCAGAAAAATGCTGGTACTTCTCAACAAATGGACTACATGGTTTGGGTCAGGCAGAAATTATCATTCTGTTGCAGTGTTTGCCAGATGAGGAGACTTTTCCTAATGAGATATTCAAATTATTTATTAACATCTATAAGGATGCAGTGAAAGGTATGTAACTATGATAATCTAACTTTATATTATAATATCCTCTTGCTTGTCTTTAAAGTTGGAGGTTTACATAATTTTATTATAATTTTA
>CM021729.1:60415546-60462215 GCA_011074415.1 Stictonetta naevosa | reverse complement strand
CCCCAACAGTGCAATACTCAGAGAAGTAAGTACTTCAAGTACTCAAGAAATAATAGAATCACAGAATATCCCAAGTTGGAAGGGACCCATGAGCATCGAGTCCAACTCTGGACTCCGTGACAGCGTTGTCCAAACCCTTCCTGAAAACGAACATTCTTGGGGCTGGTTGTAAAATACTTTGTCTTGATGAGATTTACTCTTAAATGTAAGGAAATTAAACTGCTAACATAAAACCTTTGTCTGTTATAGGATCTTAGAAACTATCAATATACTTTGCATACCATAGACAACCTATTTGTTCATGTGGAAATGGGTAGAAGCTGTATTAAAATACCCTTAAGGAAATATAATGAGGTGAGTAAAAGTAATCCAAACTGCTTTAATCTTCATTTTTGTATAATACCAGTTACATCTTTAATGTGAGGTCTTTTATTTTTGTGTTTGTTTTTAAAAAAAAGGTAGGAGGGAAGAAGTGATTCTTAGAGGCAGTAATGCTTTTATTCTCAAATTTCCAGGCAGTTCTGCAAGTGATTTCTCCACTTGATTGCAACTCTCTAGTCTGCTGTGGAACTTTAAAATGGTATAAGCATGTGATGTCTGGGGAGAGGGCATGAAATGGTCTGAGTGCACATTTCTGTCATGGATGTGTTAGAAGATGGATGATGAGTGAAAAATTGAGGCTTAGGGTAGCCTGCTAAATGTGAAATTTCAACAGTTTCTGTAAAGTCTTTTAGCATGTGTTTCCAAGGAGAATCTCCTACATATTTTCTGAAGGTGCTGTTTTGCGTAAAATGTCAAAATACAGTACAATTTAAAAAAATCTTTTGTCAGTGTAGTTTTTATTAGTTTGTTTAACTCAGCAACAAAAAAAAAAGTAGTAAACTGCATGATGCTTAATGCATCGCCTCATAACCAATAAAATCCCTACAACTCTGATATTCTGTGTAATCAGTAGTCAGACATCACTCTCAACTGAAGTAGTATTTTTAATCATGTTTAGTTTTCCTTGAACTAGTCATGGCAAGTTAAGTTGTTCATCCTTTCTGGAATTGAGTAATCCTTGGGATTTGTTTTGAGAGCTGGATTTTTCTAATGTGTTGTATTTAAAACCAGTACTGCTAAAAGAGATTTGTCACTTTAAAGACAAACTTTATGTTGACAGGTGATGAAGGTGGTAAATTCTTCTAATGACCATGTAATTAGTATTGGAGCCAGTTTCAATACTGAAGCAGATTCTCACTTAGTGTGTGTGCAGAATAAGCATGGCCTCTACCATACACAAGCAAACAGTGCTACTGAACATCCTAGGAAAGGTAAGCTGTCTAGCGTGGCTTGTGAGGAACTACCACAGAGCAGAAATCACAGAATTATGGAATGGGTTGGAAGGGACCTTAAGGATCATCTGGTCCAACTCCCTTGTTACGGGCAGGGACACCTCCCACCAGACCAGGTTGCCCAAAGACCCATCCCACGTGGCCTTGAGACGCCTCAGGGATGGGGCATCCACAGTTTCTCTGGGCAGCCTGTGCCAGTCCCTCACCACCCTCTGAGTGAAGAATTTCATTGTGCAAATAAAATGTAAGTTCACTGACTCATGCTGCAAGGAAAGTATGTATTCCCAGTTGCTTGTTTAGACAAAAAGTTTAGGCATTCAAGTAGCAGAGTAAGTGCAAAATATTGCTGTTTGTTTTCAGCTGTTAGTCACCTTTTAGAAATGATATATTAAGTGAAGATTCATACTTTTTTTCTGCTTGTATTTAGATTTTTTTATTATAGCTTGAATTTTTAGGAATAATAATTTTTTTTACATCTTTCAAAATCTAAATTTAATATTAGGGTGAATTGTGCAGTATGTTTGCAGACTAAACAGCCTGTCTGAGTAACTGAGTGTATGGAAGTACAGTGTGAGTGAATAACTATACAGCGCCTAGCAAACTGATGAAACCACATGTAGTGAAGAGTGTAGAGGTACCTTTGAGATTTTGCAAACAATACAGTTGCATTGTATTAGCAGCGTATCAAGGCTGATTATTCATGCTTCTCAAGAGTCGTTCGTTGCAGGGGAATTCCAGATTGGTAAGGCTTTACTCTTGCCATCTCTGGTGTGAATTAGAAATACCATTCTGTGCTTCATTAACCATATCTACTTAGCGAGCTTTTGTTTGAAGTGCTGTACTTGGATTGACTGATGCCAAACTAACAAATTTATGCAAAAGTTTGTAGTATGGGAATTCATGTCATCTTTGAGTTGTTTTTAGTACCACTGAAGATGATCTAAGCTTCAGGAATATTTTCAGTTAATAAGTTAAATTTAAAACTTACGTGACATATTGTATGTTTAAAAAAAAAAAAAACACCACAGCACAACACGGTTCCATTAACTGTCTCCTCTTTGTATATTGAGCTTTGTCAGCTTGCCTGTTACCCACCTGCCAGTATCTTACAAGAATACTGTATGCACACATAATGTAGCTTAACAAAGGTGGGCTTTTTTGCCAAGGTCCAGTGTTTTGTACCAGCCTGTGACTAAGCAATTGCTAGTAATACCTTTTTTGTTTACCCTCTTAAAAAAAAAAAGCAATGTAAATTAAACGTTGGTAATGACAAACTTCAGAGATATGTAGTGATAATTACTTTCTTTCTACTTTTTCTAGTTACAGGTGCAAGTTTTGTGGTGTTTAATGGAGCCTTAAAGACATCTTCAGGGTTTCTAGCTAAATCCAGTATAGTTGAAGGTAAGAATTTTGTTCTACCTGTTTTTTTTTTTTTTTCAGATCTATGTGCTGTTTGTTTGTTTGTTTGTTTTCTGAGGATCCTAAAAGGGGGGTGGAAGAGGAGAGGAAAAAAAAAGGCGTTTTTTTGCAGGATCACAGAAAGCAAAACTTTTTCAGGACTTCTAACTTGTAGAAAACCTCCTACAAACAAGTCATACTCTATGAAAATACATGCTAGTTCATCTGTTGGTTTTATTACATGCTAAGTTTTATCTCTCTTCTCTCTTCATGTTAGCCAATACTTGAATTTCCTTTATGTCTGGCTATATCTAGAACTATTTTCATTGATGTACTGATGAAATGCATATATTGACACACAGACACCAGATACTTGTAAGATTAGTCTGTTGGTCATAGCTCTGTTGACTAGAAAAGCTTTAATTACTTCTTCTATCAAGTAGCATTTAATGCTGTTGTTGGGTATAGTGTCTAAATTAGGACTCGATGTCTGTTTATTAGGGAGCTGAGGGAGAGGGCTGGTCTCATTAGAAGTTAAGCTAAGACTCTATTTTAAAGCTGTGCTACTCTTTCCGTAGACAAGTGATAGTCTTAACTGATTTTCTTCTAGATGGACTAATGGTACAAATAACACCAGAAACGATGGGAAGCCTACGCCAGGCATTAAGAAACAAGAAGGACTTTAAAATAACTTGTGGCAAAGTGGATGCAGAAGGCCTAAAGGAATATGTAGATATTTGCTGGGTAGAAAACGAAGAAAAAACAAACAAAGGGTAAATGTATTACCAAAACAAAGCATCTCTTGTTCTCTACTTGAAAATATGCACCTTTTATTTCTTGAAATAAATCTAAGGTATTTTTATTCAAAGAAGTGATCTACTAAAAGCTGTAAGGGAATAGGACAGTGAACTACCTGCTAGCCTCTAGATGTCACTAGCAGAACAGTTTAGCTCATGTTCACCAAAGTTAATACCATTTTTGATGTTCAGGAATTTGCAAGGAAGTGTGTGTACCTTTGAAAGTCCTCTATCGAACCAGTTATCAATTTAAGGATGCAGTTAATCTCTTTACGCTTGGGGGAGGTGAGGTGGCTTGCAAGTGAACAATAATGCTGTTTGCCACTCACTGCTTAGAGTGCCAGCATTCGGTAACAAAGTCAAGATGCAAAACATCCTTATTTAATGTGTTTTGAATGGTTGTTTATACATCTTCAGACTTTAATTGTACACTGCTAACTCAAAAACTTGCTTTGTGTTAACTGAGTTGTTTCTCAGGCCCTGACCTTGACTTAGTATGCATTTTTCTGTGGTTTCTTTGACCAATTAAAAAAACAGGTGCCTTACCTAACATGGTTTAGAGTTTCTTAAACCCATATGATGAGGCTTTTATTGAGTAAGTGTTGTTTGTTCCCTATTTAGGATACTTTTTTTGTAGCTTCTATGTTGACATGATGCGAATCCTGTGTTACATTTTGTTATAGAGGTGTTTAAAAAACCTTTAAGGATAACTCAACATTATTTTGTAGATTGGGAAAAGTTGTATGAAATAAAATGTTTTTTGTAATTATTAACAATGCTATTATCTTCCATAGAATTCTAAGTCCAGTAGATGGAAAATCAATGGAAGGAACTCAGAGTGAAAAAGTACCACACAGCAGAGACTTTGAAAGAGAAGGAAAAGTTCTGAAGTGTACTGAAGTTAGTAAACTAAATTGTACTTGAGCCTTTTTACTAATACTAAAAATATTTTAGTGGTAAAGAAAGGGGTATTAAGTGTTACTATTAAAGAATGTAACTTATCTGGTATATAGCCATACTGATTTGCAAACTGTTCTCTGTGGTTCCTTGATAAGCTTACATGCTTTACATTATTTTCCTCTGAAAAAGAGTAAATTGTAAAAGTCTGTTATCATTGCTAACTGTGAATGTATAATCCAGATATTCCCATGGTCACTTAAGTATTGTGACTGAACATGAAATGCTAGAATACTTTACCAGCAAACAAGCATTGGTATTTATAGCTCATTTTGTTCTGCATTATACTGAATTACTCATTTTCTTACTTTGTTGTATAACCAAGCTGTTGTCTGTTCTTAAACTTGCTGTGATTTCAGGTGTACTATTTTCTAAAGGACCATGAACTATCCAGTCCTGTTCCTCTTCAGTTTGCTAAAGAGATTGCGATTGCCTGCAGTACTGCTCTTTGCCCACACCTTAAAACCTTGAAAAATAATGGGATGAATAAGATAGGCCTAAGAGTTTCTGTTGACTCAGATATGGTAATCTTTCAACTTTTATTGCAGACACTCCATTTCAACTGAAATCTTTCCTGTGAAGACCTTGGATCTCTTTCTGAATGTTTCTATTTTTTTGTCCTACCCCAGATCCAGATTGAGGATAAAATTTCATTTAGAAGCTGACTTAATAACTAGTGGTTCATGAAAGGAATAGCCTCATTTTCTTTTCTGCCCCATTCCATAGTAGCTGCTTGCTATAAGTTAACCAGTTCTTTTCTGGTTCTGACTCTCTCTGGCAATCATTTGCCTCCAGGGTGAGTCAGTTTAGAGAATTACAGAGTTAATTTTCTGGTGCTTTTCTTTTAAGCATGTAGTTTTCTGCTGCATTAGCTCCCAACTCTATTTCAGTAAGAGATATTTGCTCCGATGTTTCTACTGCAGAGGTTTGCCTAGTTCTGTCCAATATGGATGTCCCTCAAAAGACTGCAGAACTCCAGCATTGAAATAAACTTGTGTCTCAAGGTCTTATTCTATTTTACACTTCCTTATCTTTTTCAAGGGAAGCTGTAAATGCACTCCTTAAATTATACTTTTCAGTAATCTATTTTGAAATTTATCTAATAGTAACTGTGGTCCTGGAATAAAATCAGGTAAGTCTTGGACAGAAGTCTGAAGCAATCTGGGATGCCAAGGATGTGTGGCCGGGTAAACCTAGGTAGAATGTTGCATGTTTCTCAGTGGCAAACCTAGTAATTCATGATTAACCTGAAAACCTACCCAGTTCCCAGTGTTGGAATGTTACTTTGTCACTTCATGCTAGGTGAACTACTGTTTTACCAAGACATTTGTGTCTTCTTACCAATTACAAAAAATGTTAAAATAGATGTGTTCTCATTCTAGGTTGAGTACTTGGCAGGATCCGGAGGTCAACTTCTTCCACAGTACTATCTGAATGAATTGGACAGCGCTCTGATTCCTGTGATCCATGGTGGGATGTCAGATCCTACAAGTTTACCGTTGAAAATGGAATTAGTATTTTTCCTTACAGAACATCTATTCTGATGAGGCCAGTTACTGGCAAGATACTGATTTGCTAGCTCTGAATACCAAAGTTGTAATGTGTTAAACACTAAAAATGATAAAAGTTCTTAAGACTGGTTTTGTTTAATGGATTTTCATTAATGGATTTTTAAAGTGTTAAAAAAAAAAAGGCACCAACCCTTGAACTCTTGCTGCTTTCTTTGTGACATAAGAATTGTAGTTTGAAATATTTCCTAAAGTTCTGAAATTTTATACTTAATACAGTTGATGAAGAGGGCAGTCTTTGTTACCTCTTTACACAATTGTAGCATTTACTTTGTGTAGTGTAATTTTAAGCCATACTATCTTGCCTCTTAACGTCAGATAAGTATTAGAGAAATTGCTGTGGTTAGGTCTAATCTCAATCTGAAGCATGTGCTTTCTTTCCATCTGCATATGAGATAAATACTGAAGTATACTTAGCTGGCACAAAACTGTTTTCTTGCCATTTGAGATTCAAATATGAGACCTGTAGCTGGCTGCAAGCTTCATGTGTCAGTGCAAATATAAGTGCACACTTTTTGACACTTGTCTATGATCAGCACAAGGAAGAATTTTACAGGTATGTTTATGACGACTTTGTAGTTGAAGTCCTGAATTACTAGGATATTATGCTGGTGCTTCACGAACATAAGCTTCTGAATTCCTTTTTATAGAAAACTGATTTCATTCTTGTATTTATAAGGATTTATCTAACTTAAATGGATGCTATTTTTATAAACACGGATACTTTTTTTCCTTTACTCTGTGTTCAGAAGTCCTGATGCAATTTGACCTTTCAAGGATTAATAAAAAGCCAGATTACCTTTACAGTAATCTACATGTAGCAATAAGACAAGGGTTCTGCAATAGCTTTTCTGCTTCCATCTACTACTTTTGTCACCTCTTGGTAGCCACCTTTATTTTCAGGGACAATAAATGTATTAAGTGTGAATTTCCATGAACAGATTGCTTTAGTATACCTGTGGTTCTTGTACAGTATGTATTTTTGATATTGGGTCATTAAAACCTATTTATGTACTTGTGCTGCATGTGATTTGTACCAAAGTTCAGTGAACCAAGGTTTGATAACTGTCACAACTGTTTACCAAGAACAGAACCAAAACAAAATCTGTCCAAGGTCTATATAGTTTTCAGTAAAAATGTTGGTACAGTTTTATGAGACTATTAGAACTTTGATGCCTTCTTGATGCTCATAGGGGATATTTCATGTTTTTGTATCAAAAACAATTTGTACCTTAACCTAATCAGCACTGCTGTTACCTATGCTTTAAAACAAGTTTTTGGAAGGTTTCAGGCTTCATCAAGATCTTGCTGTGGAGGGTACTGGGGATACCTTTGAGCTAATTCTTCAGAGAAGCTAATTCTGGAGAGGAGCTGAAGACCACAGGAGAAGCAGTTGCGTCCAAACAAGCCACAACTGGACAGTGGAGGAAACAACTGTGAGGTTGAACAGTAGTTTAGAAATGTAATTAATGAGGGTGGAGGTGGCTTTCCTATGCCATCCTAGGAGGTTAGCTTTACTCTTCTCTAGGCTCGGAGGTCACCAAAGGTGCTGGTCGCCTCTTGCCATCTATCCTGTTCTAACCCGTTGTAAGTACTGATCACTAAAAGTTAACTGAAGGTTACCTTCTATTTAAATAAATACAAACGTGTTACGCGTGAATGCCTCGGCTTTCTTTTATTCTGCCTTTTCGGCCGCACCTGAAGCTCTGTCCCGTAGGTCCCGGTCTGTGGGCGGGCTGCAGTTTCCTTCCCGGGGCAGAGCCCTCTGCTGCCGCCGGGCTCCGGGACTCCGAGCCCTGGGCTCTGGGGCCGCTCGAGGAGCCCCGGCCGCCCGCCCCTTGGCACTCCCCCGCCCGGCAGCCGGGGCAGCCTCCGCCTCTGCCGGGGCGGGTCCGAGCGAAGAGATGGCGGCTGGGGCGCCCGGTAAGCGCTGCGCGGCCCTGCCGTGCCCCCAGCCCGGTCCCCAGCTTGGGGGCCGCCGCGCTGAGGGCTCGTCCCGCTTGGTGCCGCAGGAGTGTGGGGCGAGGAGGCGGTGGAATATTTCCTGCGGTGCGGGCGGCTCGCCCGGAGGGACGGGGCGGGAATCCGCTGGTGGCATGCGGCTAACAGCCGGCGGCGAGCCCGGGAGGCCGCCACAAGTAAGTACGAGCCGTGGGCACGATCCCGTCACCGACGCCATCGCCGCTCCTCGGCCTCTGGCCGGCCCCTGAGGAAGGGGGATCTGCAGAGGTGGCGGCTGGCGTGGGACCAGCTGGGGGAGGTGGCGCGGGGCCCGCTGCTTTCACCGACACGAGCTGAGCTTGTCTGGAGCACCCTTCGGCTTGCAGAGGGACGCGAAATGTTTCTCTGGCCTCCGTGAGGACGGGGGAACGCAGGAGCTGTTTCCCCTGACGTGGCAGCGCTGCCTCTATGGGCAGGCTGGGGGACGAGAGGCTGGGGAGCAGCCCCACAGAAAGGGATCTGGGGGTTCAGGTTGATGGCAGGTTGAAAATGAGTCAGCAGCGTGTCTGGGCAGCCAGCAGGGCTGGCTGGTCATGTCCTGGAGAGCATCAGACACAGCCCTGCTGGCTGATAAGGGAAGGGATTGTTCTGCTCTGCTCTGGGTTGGGGCAGCCTCACCTCCAGTACTGAGTGCAGGCTTGGGAGCCACAACGTAAAACATAAGACTCTTAGTGTCCAAAGCAGGATGACAAATACGGTAAAGGGTCTGAAGAGGAAGACATACAAAGAGTTGCTGAGGTCCCTTGGTTTGTTCAGCCCAGAGTGGAGCAGGCTGAAGGGAGGCCTCATGGCGGCGTGCAGCTTCTTGTAGGGGAGCAGAGGGGCAGGCGCAGAGTTCTGCTCTCTGGGGACAGCCACAGGACCCGAGGGAACGGCATGGAGCTGAGACAGGGGAGGATCACTGGGTGTGAGGGAAAGGTTCTGCACCCAGAGGGTGGTCGGGCACTGGGACAGGCTCCCCAGGGACATGGGCACAGCACTGAGCCTGCTGGAGTGCAAGAAGTGTTTGGACAATGCTCTCAGTCATAGGGTCAGATTTTTTCTCTTACAGCACTCATCTTTTGATAACAGGTGAGGTTCACATGATAGAAGCAGATGTCCTTCTCCGTGGTGGCAAGGGAGGAAATGGAGACCCTATCATGGCTCATCCACCTGAAACAGACAGTGACATCACGTTGCAGGAATGGCTAAATGTGATTGTCAACACAGATAAAGGCATCAAGTTGGATTTTAAGAGGTATTTCAAGACAAAAACATTTGTATATATTACATAAACATACATAATTGTATATATATATCATTCTTACTAATTAACAATTAACAGTTTTACAGGTAGTGTTATCTTTTGGTGATCATAAACCAAACCTTTTCTGATTGTGCGATTCAGAGTTATTCCTTCCTTACTGAATAGTAACTGTAGTGAATCATATTACTGAATATTACTGAATATATACGTATTACTGAATGCGTTTCTTTGAACCACGAATGATGATTTCATATTCAGTCAACTCATTACTGAGTTGCCACTGAGCAGAATTTTCCCATTGGGAAAATTGACTTGGTAGTGCCTACCTGGAAAACTCCCACCAGTTTTCTGCTTGAACAAATAAATAAAAAGATGGCCTCTTGGCTGGAAGTCAGAGTGGCTGCTGGGCTTCAGATGGGGCTGAGCACGCTGGGTCTCTCTCTGCCCAGTGGCATGTATGTCACTCCCACTGTCCTCTAGATTTCTCAGTGGTGTTCTCTACTCTAGAAGGGGAATGAACGTGTCAAGGCTGTTTAAGGAGCTTCTGAACAGGTTGTTGAAAAGCTAGCTCTGTTCCAGGCCTGCTGAAGGTAATATTGATTAAAAAAAAAATAAAAATAAAAATCATCCCATATCAGCATATACATCTTTCTTTCCAGAACTCGTTTTTTTAAGGAGAAGACATCTGTTCCCTCATCAGCTCCAATATTAACAATCTGTTGGGGATTTCTCAATTCACGAATTAAATGTATTCTTTTGAATGTCTGATCTCTCACCATGCATGATGCAATTTTTGAGTGTGATTTGTAATACAGTAAAGCTTTATTACTGTCAGTATGGTAAGTTGCATGTATATTGAAGTAAATTCAGTTTCTTTGGTCTAACTTATCAATTTCAGCTTCAGAGGTTCATTTTCAATTTTAACCATGCTGTTTCCTTAGCTTTATTGGAAAATGCACCTGAAAAGCCCATGGAATTGCTTGGAAAAATTTGAAATTGTGTTCAAAGTGAGCTGTGATTTTCAGACATAATCTCTGCAATTCCTGTCTTCAGCTTTGTCTGATTATCTGTGTACATCAGTTTTTGCAGCAGATGCAGCTGCACATCTAAGGGAGCCTTGGTATGTTATAGACACACAAAAATTGCTAGGTAGCTATAAAATTTTGTACCTGTTGTGCTTTGTAATGTAATCACAGTTTTCACATAAAAGTTCATGAGAATACAGAAACTGGGGTAAGACGTTTATTGTTACAGAGTCTCTAAAAGTCAGCTTAGAAAGGAAAGGAAAATGATAAGAGAAGTACAGAGTTTTTCTTTTTTTTTTAAAATCAGTTTTAATTATTCCTTAAATTAATTTTAAAACTGTTGCCTTTTACTTTTTCTACAAGAAATTTCTGTCCAGGTGCAATGATTTTTTTAATAAGTTTTAAAAATTATATTGCATTATAAAAGTCGCATTGTATAAAAGCATTTAAAAAATACAAGCACACATTGTGGATATATTCAACTGAGTGACACAGAATTTGATGTTCATTTGGATAATATTTCTTTGGGTACCATTGCTGAAGTTTTGAAGGTTATTCCAGTCAATCTTAAAAAGAAGTATTTCCTGTATTTCTACTCTGTGAGCTTGATAAATCACATAATCAAATTTCCTGTTCAAATTAATGTATTCTGCAAAAGGACTTGAGAGTCACATTTCAAAAATGCCAGAATAATTTAAACTGGAGTCAACAATACATTTTAATTTGTTCAGATTTATTCAGTGCTGTGGAATAACAAACAGTGCTGTTGATTCTTTTTTGTGTGTTTGTCTTTTTTTCAAGAGATGCCGCTTTGTTTGTTTTTTTCTCTTTAACTTATTGTTATGTAATTTCCAGCAAAAGTGAAGGCAGTCTGCTGATTTGGAGATTCACCTGCATATTAGTTCTGGGAACACATGAAGTGTTCTGGCTTCATCAGATGTGAAAAATGCTTAAACCAATAATGTTAATTCAAGCCATTACTAGCTTTTCTCTGGGAAAAAAAAAATGAGCCAGTGAAGTCAGTACTTAATAACTGAAAGTGGTGGGTGGAATTCCTGACAATATGCAGTTTTCTCAACAACACAAAAGTTAAAATGTATAAAATGATTTTTCACAGTAGGTAACACAGGCAGCTCAGGGTACACAGCTAGCTGCCATTCTTATGTCTGGCTGAAATCCTGACATGATTCATCTGACCTCATCCTGAGCTGGGTTTGGGAATAGCTTGTTCCAGAACCAGCCTTACAAAATAGTGAGAAGGACTCACAGGAGAAAACACGGGTCCTTGCTATTAATAAGGAAAGCACGACTCTGACCATAACAATTTCAAATTCCTGAATGTTACATGGAATGTTAATTAATTTGCTGAGTGAGAAAAATTACCTATTTTCTTGGCATTCAGTCCCTTTCCCCATTATTTTACATTCTTTTTTTTGTTTTTTTCATTTTTTTTTTTTTCCACAAAACTTCTGAAAGTTTTGTAAAGATGGGGAAAGGTTATAGTCTGTGTTCTAGCTTTGCTCTCTGTTGATTTAAGAGAATGGCAAAAATATGTGACTTAAGACATTTTGTTAAATGCTTACAGGAGGTTTCTACATTGGCTGCTCAAGTGACAGCACTGCATACTTAATAGTTACCTATAGGACAAGCATCTGATGTGCAGACTTCATGCTGCAGCTGGTATGCCACACTTCTGAGCTATGCGAATAAACACTACCAGGGTTAAAATGTTCAGATGAGCACCCTTTCACCCTGTTAGTTGCCAAAAATGCTCAGTTTTTGTCTTTTTATTTTCCTAATACAGGTGCATCATCTTGCACAGATATGAACGTAATTTTTGGTCTGTCAGCTGGATTTGAAATAACAATCTGTGGACAAAAAAAGTACCATTTTAAGCTAAGTTGCGAGAGACTACTTTTAGCCTTCAGGTAGTATATAAGCCTCAGGGACATACTTGAATAGAAGAAATACATTTAAATTTATGACAGCACTTGTGGCTTTCAGGTATTGTCAGCCTAGTTGTATAATCAAATCAAAAATGTTAGTCAGAGTCTGCTGTGACTTCCTTTACTAAAACCCTTACCAAGCATCCAGTAAAGTCCAAGTCTTACAAAGCCTTGTGTTAGAAGAGCCATGAAGTATGAGCCATGCAGTAGTTCATTTTGGGCAGTCACCTTGTGTCCGAAAGGCTACTCAGCGTCTGCTCAGATGCTGCCTGGGTTACGTGGGGAGTTACATCAACTTCCCTACCTGTACACGCACTGTGCCTTTCCTGTCCTCAGTCTGGTAAGGCGTCTCACCTCATCTGCATGTTGCTGGCACAGCCTAGATGCCGTACAGCCTTCCCTGGAGCTTCTTGAGCACGTGAAGCTGCATTTGAGGCGACCTGTTTTGCTCAACGCAGACATCCTGCCAGGACCGAACGGGAGTAATGCCGCAGTGGATGGGAAAGGATTCCTCGACACAGTCACTGCGGTTTTCCCCAACGTAACCTTGTCGCTGGGGTGGACAACTGGATGGCACCCTGATGAGCAAAATAAAGGTAAAGATAGAAAATCTAATTCTTACGCTGTATAGCCTACTCCCTTCAAATTTCATAGCTGAATCAAAATAAATCAAATGCCATCTTGTCAGTTTGAAAACAGTAGTGAATATAAGAAGAATTACTTTATTTCTTGATGTATATTTGATAGTGTGTTATATAACAATTAGTTCTGTCTTTGAGTTGCAATGGAACTTTATGAAAATCTAGTGTTTCTGTTGTTAAAATAAACAGTGCTTTGTTCTTCTCATTCTCGTGTATTGCAGAATTTTTGGGGGACAAACTGCTTGAGCTCTGTTTCAGGTAGTTTACTCCCTGAATCCTGGCAGGATTGGAATGGCAATCAGAATTCTGGCACAGTTCCTAAAGAAAAATTGATTAGCTGGAAGTTTTAAAACCTATGAGTTTGCTCTTTCATTATATAACTGAAATCAAATTGCTGGTCAACATTGTTTTCAACATTTCAATTGAAGAATTGAATTTGTGCAATAGATTTTCCAAGTTACTGATGTTAGTAATTTTCTGAAATCTCAGTTTTGTTATTGTTAATCCCTAACTAAAGTTTAAATCTGGAATATGTAAACGTTATTTTAGGATGTTTTCTGTAGGCTTCCTTTCATAATTATCAGAGCTGCTTTGGTGGGATTTTCTACTCCAGGGCTCGTGCGTTTGTATGCAATGACACAGTTCCCACTAGGATCATCTGGGACTACAGTGACAAAATTATACACTGCTTCAAATTGCTTATTATTTATTAGCAAGGTTTAGTATTTTGATAAGATAATTGTGTTTTATAGAGATTTTTTTAACTTGTATTTTCTCCAACGTATTGTCAGTACAGTAAGAAGTTGTTGGAAATGCGCATAGTAAATACTGTACTGAATAATCTTTTTTAATAAATGTAACTTTATATTCATTCAAAACTTCAGTTTATGGTGATGCTAATTATGGATGTACTGTAAGACAAAAGAGAAACAACATATTTGAATGATTACAACTGCAAGTTACTGTTTGCCCAACAAAACCTTTATTTAAATTTTTGTGCTTTTGTAGGCTTTTCAGTAACTACATTGCATTAGAGTAATTGAGCAACAAATGATTAACTGATGTTACTGAAGTTAAGATTTTCATAGCCTTTAGAAGTAAGAGAAAAGTTAAACAGCATTTTATTTCCAGTGCTTGTAAAAATCTCAGCAGCAAGCACTGCAAGTGTTTTAGATTGTTTTTTTAGCATTTAGTGTGGGTTTTTTGTTTGTTTGTTTGTTTGTTTTCGTAATGATTGTGGTTTTTTTTAGGGCCACAGTCACGTTAAAACTAGTACATACTGAAGTCAGTGGCAACACATTTTTAGAGAGAGAGCAAAGATACAGTTTCCTGGACATTAAAAATGTCACATTCTGTAGCTTTGTGCAAAATAACACTGCAGTTAATGTAAATAAGTTTCTTTTTCCATGTTAGTATTGGGACATTGACATTCTTTATTTATAATCACTTGGTGATTTCTTTTTAGAATTATCTGATTTTCACAAAACCAATATTTGCTCTTGTTTTGTCTTGCAAGCTAATCATTCTATAAATCATCATGTCTTTATTTTAATAGTGATTATGTATATGAAGAATTATTTCTAATCAAATGGCTTTTGTTGTAGGCTATGATTGGATGATGGTGAAAGAAATGGCTCGCATATGCAGTACACTTTCCCAGCCTGTTACCTTCCCTGTAAGAGCAGCATTGGTACGACAGTCAATGTCTGAGCTTTGTTGGTTAATACAACAGTCAGACAGGTAAGTTTGAGGGACTTACTTCAATTTTATCAGTCCTTATTATAAAGCTACGTATTTGTTATATTAAGTACAGTGCATTTATGTGTACGTGCTTATCCCAATTAAATTGAAAATATTTTTTTCTTTTAGCTTATTCCTTTAGTTCCTTAACTACATCAGTTCTTAATTTATCATACAAGACTAATCAGTATTCACTTCTGTAAAATAATTAAATTTCAAAAGCCTCTATTAAGATTACTTTTTACAATTAATGAATATTTTATAGGATTCATTGGATTTATAGGTAATCCAATTCCATTACATACATTTCATAAGACTAATGTAGTTAAATAGACCAAGCAGTTTGATGTTGCAATTTAGAATTAATGAGGTTTAATACTGACATTTTATATAGTTCTTGTACTAGGTTACTTGTACACTATACAGTAATGTGCCGTAAAAACATCAAAGGTGATTTTTGAGTTGGAATTTGTTTGTTAACCTTGGTAGGAGGCTGGGCACCACCCAGGTTCACTCTACCCCAGCAGTACTGGAAAGAGAATCATAAGGGCAAAAGTGAGAAAACTCATCAGCTGAGATAAATACAGTTTTATAGGTAAGAGGAGGGACAAAACAAAGTAAAACAAAGTAAAACAAAACCAAGAAAAACAAGCAATGCAAATAGCAATTGCTCACCACCAGCCCACTGATGCCCAGCCAGTACCTTATCAACAGCAATTCTTGCAAACTTCCCTCCACTCCCACATGTTCTTACTGCTGAGCTTGATGCTGTGTAATGAACACTGTTTTGATCGCAATTCCAAAACTTAACCATACTGATCTGCTGTGAAGAAAATCAATTCCGTGCCAGCCAAAATCAGTGCTACAGAAGTTAGTAAGTTTGCTACAAACTTGTTTTGATTAGGTACTTGAAATACATTAAGTGGTTTCCAAACACCAAGTTCTATTTCCTTTGTTCTTGTAAATCCATAACAATTTAATCGCCAACATGCATTCGCCTATAAGAGAAGAAGAATAAAATCTGCTTCATAGACACTGCCATTTACTCATTTTTTTCACCTATTCTGCTTACCTACACTTCAATAAAGTTGTTCCTTAAGCCCTAACCAAGAGAATTTAATACAAATAGTTCCCTGAAAAATGCCTAAGTAATTAGTGAAAATAAGGTAGAAAAAATAAGTGCTTTTCTTCATGTTAACAGTAGAGAATTGAGAGAGAAGTGTTGATTATTTTAAACTGGGAAATTCATCTCTAAATACTATTATGTTAAGAATATCTTCTTGGATTTGTGTCATTATCAAATATTTCTTCAATGTATAAAAGCGTAATTCCCACTAAAATAGTAGGATTTTCTGTTTACCTCATCATTAAAATCCCAATTTTTAGTGGCATTAGAAGACAGAAATTCCTGAGCTGGCTCTGCTGACATACAACTACGCTCTGATTTACCTCTGTTTTAAATTAATACAGTTTCAATAAACAAGGGGGAAAAAAAAAGTTTGTTATGTGAATATTATGGACAGTAATACTTTTTTTTTTTGGAAAAAAAAGTTATAATAAAGTCTGTGCAATCAATGAGAAAAACATACATGATATGGTATGGAAGATACATCCAGTTAATCAGTTGTCATCACTATGCATCACAAAGGTGAGAAAATGTGAGACTGATAATATCAACAATTATTAAGATTCCCTCCTATTTGCTGTTATAATGCCATGTAACTATTGCTCTGTAACTCTGTAACTATTTATTACTTTATCAAACTTAATGCTCAACCTGAAATTTCTTTCCTGGATATCTGCCCTGGATTGTTTATTTTATTCCTTGAAGAACAGTTTATACAAGAACCAGGCTAGGTGTAAATTGTGTTGGGTAATGGACAGTTGTCCATCTTAAAAAATTTGCAGTCCTCCTTGGGAAGTTCTAACAAATTCAGTTGTAGTTGCAAGAACTTAAAATTTTACTAGAACTGTGTGACTTCCTTCAGCTCTAAGGAAAAAAAATGTGGCAAATGAATAGGCCTTTGAAAATTGTCATTTACCTGCAGCAAATAGAGGTTTATTTAAAGGCTTGCCTGTCTGTGCAAAGCATTCTGTAGGCTCCCTGTGTAAACTAGTGTGAGCATGTGTTGGAGCATACCCGTTTTTGGATTAGGATTTTCAATAATTGATTTTCCTGGTAATTGTAAATCAATGGAGTAATAAGATGAGTATAGAGACTATCAGTGCAGTTCCTTGTAACATGAATGCAGGGTGGAGGAAGATGATTTTCCTGGATGTGAAGGGGTAAAGAGGACAGGGATGTTTAATTCGGGTAGTTCACAGTTTTTTGTTGCTTAACTTCGAAATCTAAAGGAGATAAATTTTTGGTATGTAATTTCATTCCTAATAGTAACATACCCTATATTGACTATTTTTAGAAGCATATTAGTGCAATGTCTTTCTGTCTCATATCCTTTACATAAAGAAAATACTCTCTATTTTTTCTCTCTTTTTTTTTTATAGGTACAGCCTCACCATTTGGACAGGGAAACAAGATGTGTATTCTGTAGAAGATCTGCTTTGCATCCGAAAAAACTTTGATAAAAGTAGGGTTTACTATGATATCTTAGAACCACAAAATTCAGAATTCAAAAAAGCCATAGGAATATGAAGCCCACAAGCTGAGACCTTATAATACTTAGCCTCTTTAAACATGAAAACTTCTTGTTCAGCGAATGCACCCATGGTTAGTGAAGAAGTTTTTGTATAACTTTCTTAAAAGGTTTCCCAAATAGGTAGTGCCTCTTTGATAGGTCAGAATTGTTACTTGCTCATCATATGCAACTCCCCTCTCTTTCTAGCACTTGTTCCCTGCAAACATATAAAGAGGAGAGTGGCCTCACTGGGTAGTTGTGAACCATGATAATTTGCTACCAACTGCTTTTGTGTAAGCCAGTTATGGAACACTTGATGTCTATCAAAGAATACAGTTCACACTGTATACAGGTAGACAAGAATTGAGGTTGTAGTAAGTACAGAGATATACAGTTCCTGAAAGGTTTTATTTTGTAGCTCATCCTGATATGCTCCATTTTTACTGCTATCATAATAGATAAGGGTGTCAAATCTGTGATGCTACATGTTCCAGGGAGATAAAATAGTTGTTTTTCCTGAATTAAAACTAATCAAGTTAATTGAAGTGTGGCAGTCATACATTTCATGGCTTTCCTCCATGCTTTCCAAGCCATCAGCAGCAGCATGGACTGTGTCTCTGGACTGTGAAAACCTGGAGTTGTAGCTGTAGCTGAAGGAGGCACTGGGGCAGACAGAACCAGTGAAATGAACTATAATTCTGACCTGTGCTTAAAGTACATGGATGGATTGCAGTGAAGTATGTATCAGCTACAGTATTAAAAAGACCTATAGCGGTTTATAAGACAGAGAAGTGCTGATTGTTCTTTCAAGACTCTTAAACTAAATTTTAAGTGTAGGAGTAGCTATGTAAAATGTTCTGTTGTAGTCTTGAAAGCCAGAGGCTTTAAAAGTAAAATAGCTGTACAGTAATTGGTGCTTACCACAAAAATTGTACACTTCTGTGATTGTACAGTTATTTTCTACATTCCCCTGAATTGGACGTCTTTTTGATTCACAGAATGCAATTTCAAAAATTTTCAGAAGTTAAACTTTCCATTCAAAAATCTAAACTCGTTGCAACCCTGTTTGTCATCTGCAGGAAAAGGACTAATTTTTGCAATTTTTGCCTCTCTTCCATCTGCATTTTTTAAAATGAATGGCAGTAACCACCAAAAGGTCAACTTTGGCAGTGTGATTCCTTTAATGAATTGGGAGAAAAGATGTATTGTTTAGTTAATTATGCCAACACGAACAGGTTTGAACAGATTTATCCTCTCTATTCTTTTTATAGCATCTGTTTCTATTTCATCTTTTCACCTTACTCCTTTTCAGGGAGAACAGGACGTGTGACTAACCAAAGCTCCCATTAACCAAAGTTCTGGATGTTGCTTTGAGTCTACAGTACCTACAGCAAGCTAGTAGGAAATAGTATAGTTCAGGTTTTTTAATACCTGAAGTATTAGGAGTTGTTGAAACTGATTAAACTATTAAGTAAAAAACATTATCAACAATTGCCAGAAGTATTTTTAAGCATACAGGCATTGTAGAAGAAATAACACTGACATATCATGTGGATAGGAATAAACAGAGATAGTCAGATGCAATTAAATGAGGACACACTCTGGTTAACAGAAAGATCAATTAAGGTAACAAGACATGTGAAAGTAGATTAAAGTGCTGGAGTGAATTCTATGAAGCATTCATGCAGTGACAAAACGGTTTGACAATATTCTGAAGTTGATTATTCTGTATGGATTATCCTATATATCTGAATTTCTCTCTGTTTTCTTTTTTTACCCATGTATCACTGTTAGTTTCCTGCAAAAGGGCTTGGGTCCTGGTCTGACTTGCACAAAATAAATTAATTTGAATTTGTTTCTCTGTTTTCATGCTACTCTTCTTGCAAATGCTCTCCTTGTAATATCAGATGTGTTAACTGTGGGGCTAGCAATAAGACGGTAAAGATGAGATGAAAGCCAGTTATTTATTCTGTTGGAAACAGGTATCTATGAAGGTTCTGTGTTGTTCTAGCTGTTGATGTCTCCTTTTTTCTTCTGCAAATGATCTATTCCTTGTCCTTAAAACTTTCTTTAGGAGTTTTGCCTTCTGCTTGTGGATTATTTTTTTTTTCTCCAGCAGTGTTACTTAATGTCTGTTATCTTTCAGCCAAGTTTTTAGACATACTTGTCCTTGTTACATGACAAACCCGGCTGACTTTAATGGATTAGGTATTGTTCTAGATATCCAGGTGAGTTAATTGATTAATAAAACGTTTCTAATTTACGGCAAATGTAGCTCAAGCCATATATTTTTCTGTGAATGTGATGGAACATACTAAATAGATAATATAATGTCACAGCAGAGAGGTGGCATCGTTAATCCTCCATAACTACTCAATGAAATTCAGAAGCAATGTGTGTAATGACTAAAGCAAAACAAAAGCTAATTTTCTGAGGTTTGTATTTTTTGAATGTACTGTGGAATCAAAGAAAATTCTTTAAAATAGTTGAATTATACAACTACTCTAACTGAAAAAAAAAAAAAAAAAAACACAACACAACTGTCTGTTTCTTCAAGATAGATTAAAACCCTTTACTTTTTATCAGTCAGCTGTCTGTGATTAAGCCACTTGCTAATGTTATCTCAAATTGATTTTGCGTTTAACTTTCCGTTAAACCCTATTTAATATTACTGACCTCAAGTACTTGTGATTTTTATTGTGCTGCTTGGAGACAGAAGAATTTGATTCCAGCACGTGGTACATGTTATCTTTTTTCTATCAGTAGGGATTGTGCAATAGCTGCAGGAAATTATGTGAACCTTCTGAGTCCCCTTTTGCAAATCAGATTAACATAAACCTCCACTTCTGCAACCCACCATCAGGAGTTTCTGTTACAGATTAAGAAGACAGAGACAGTGAATTACAGAGAAAGTTTTTGTACCTCATTGAATAATTTGGTGACAAAATAGTCCCTTCTTTTCCTTCCTTCCTTTTTTTCTTTAAGCAAAACTATAGAAATAACAGTGTTGTGAGGTTCAAAATGCTTGAGCTGTTTTTCATTTTTTTGGTTGTTTTTGTTTTGTTTTTACTTTGATCTTGAAAGGGTTTTAAAGAGGCTACTAGATTATTATGAAATGCATCCTACACTACATCTAAATTCAGAGGACCTTTTCCTTAAATTTCCGTATTCCTCTAAAATTTCTTTAAATTTATTTTAAATTTTATTTTGATTTTCAGAGAATATTTATTTTAATAAGGGTAAAACTACTAATGAAATGATATTAGGAAGTGTTGGGGCACTTGTTTTAAAGAAACATTTTTCATCAACTTTTGTTAATTAGAAGTTGTTTTCTATCATGAAACAATATTACGTATCTTAACATTCTAATTGAGAAGTAATGATAGATTTTTTGTTGCTGCGTTTTGATGTTTGTAGACTATTATTCTTCAGTCTGTCTGTCTTTTGTTGCAGTAATACCTGTATGTTTATGCAATGTGATTCCCTAATGCGTAGGTTTATCATCTATCTATTAGTTTGCTATATTTACTGACCAAGAGTTTTATGTACAAATCTTGTACGGCCCTATGTGCAAAAGAGAGGGCTCCTAAATAAAATCCAAGCTAGTGTTGTATGAGTCTCTACTTCTTTGCCTCTCTTCTAGGCCTTTGATAGTTGAGTGCCAGCAACTGTCTTTGCAGTGAAGTAAGATAGGAATACTTTCTTCTGGATGCTGTAACTCCTGACTTGGCTTTTTTTCCTGCAGATCATTGTAATTATTGCGTTACTACCCTTTTAGTGTGGATGAAGAAAATACTCACTACATACTGCAGTTACTCCTAATTGCAGTAGGGCAGCAAGGTCCACATTCCCTTCTGGCAGCTGTTCTGCAGCAGCAGTAACTTCTGGCAGATTGGTGCAATAGGATGCTGGGTATAATGACATCTTACACTGCTGTAGCAAAGCTTATTCATTAAAATCCACAATAAAAAATTATCATTTTTATTGTGCTTCCAGTAAAATTGAAAGTATGCTACTCTCACCATCTTCTGAATTTTGAACATCTGAATTTTCAAGGCAAATAAACTTGTTTCTAAGTATCCTTATATTTTGGTTTTGTTCCCTTGAATTTTTCAGTGATCCTTGTATCATTATATCTGTTGCCTTTGACACCCAGTTGCCATTCCTATAATTGTTGCAACATAAAAATTGCATCTGGAAATTTGTAATTTCAGTGGGGATCTGTCCAAGCAGAATTAAAATACATTTATTTTTTAAAAGGTGTTCCAGTTATTGTGTTTTTAAAATGTATGTTCAGGTCAAGTTTTCATTTTAAAATGGATTAACTTTTTCAGAGAGACTGTAACCCATGCCATTTTTGGCAGCTTGTAGAAGTGTTCAAATTGCTAACTGATGCCTTCAGGGGAAAAAAAATACAGGAATTAAGTACAGTCCATCAACATGCAGCTGCATCTGGAGTTCAGAAATTTGGGAATAACCTTGACTGTATCCAATTTTTAAAAAAAAATCACTCTTCAGTCTGAGATTGTAGTGTGTTTTTTTAAACAGCATTTAAACCCGGCTGAACATAGTCACTTTTTTCCTACTTGGGCCCAAACCCCTGAATTAATCTTAGACCTACAGAGTGGTGCTAGACAGAGCCCTGCACTACAGGGCTCTGTACCATCTTCGTGGTTATATTTAAAACAGTAATTTTGACTTCATGCAGATTCTCAGAGTCCTCTGATACTTTCTTAAGTGTTGAAATGTTAACACCTGAGCTTCCTAAATCCCAGTTTAAGTGAATTATATACTGTCTAAATTTTTCCTTCTGTTTCTGCTTGTTACAGCACTCACTGATCGTGTTTAGTACTCCAGAGGAGCAAGGGAGCAATACAAGTGGAGTAAGCCCTGATTTGGGGATGAACTTCCAGGCATTCCTTTCAGGATACTTTTTTTTTTTTTTTTCTTTTAATCATTTAATGGCATTTTTCACCTACTACATAGTAAATATTAGCATGGAGAACTAATACAGGTGCAAAATTAGTTTTAAGTAATTATTTGTAATTCCTATAGTTCAGTTCTTACAAACTTTCTTTGTTGCATTTTAACAGATTTGTGCAAGGAATGTGTTTAAATGAAGACTTTGCACAAAGTTACTCAAATGTTTGTATCAGTAGAGTGATTGAGCCCCTAGTCAACGTCCTCGGGTTTTGTTGTCTATTTTGTGTAAACATAAGCAAGCTTATGTTTTGGTTACAGACATCATCCAGGCAGACACCTTTCTCAGATGACATATATACTTTGAAGAACAGGAATATTGGATGTTATAGAATTTAAAATGAGGTTAATTTCTCTGAGGGAATGTAAGACCTGCCATCTTTTTTAAAAGGATTCATAGCTGGGGAATTTTATCCAAGCAATTAGTCCTAAAAAATGGCATTTTATCCCTTTTACTCTAGAAAAAGAGTTTTCCTAAGATGCCTCCATATCAAAACTGATAGTTTTGAAGGTATTGTGGTGCCAGTAAAACTTTAAAGTTGAAGGAGAAAAGACTATGCTGGCAAACAGTGGGAAATATTTTACAAGTATTCTTCCTTCAAACTCTGAGTTTTAAATTGAAAGTGAAAAAAGCTTGTGCCTCTTATGAGAACAGTTTGAATGTTTTTAGTAGGATCATTACTTGTGACTAACATTAACCTTTCTATAGCAAGCCTTGTTCTTGTTACATGAATAAAATACTAAACTAATGGAGTACTGGTTTAGTAATAAAAGAATCCATTTTGTTATAAATACCTGATTTTAGAAAAAAGTAGTTGGAAAGTTGATCAGTTGTATTACATTACATGCAGTAAGATGAAAGTCTTACTAAGGACTGATGAAGAAAAAAGACTGAACTTTAATGGCTTTTAGTTTACTATTTTTCTTGTGTAGCTGCATCAAACACTCTTGGAAGAGTTTCATTCTTTTTCATAATTGTAAAAAGACAAAAAGCAAGTGGGAACAATTCTTCCAAATGACTTTCTCCTTACTGCGAAAACAAACAAAAAGAGCCAGGGAAGGATATTTTCAAAGCTGTACTTCTAACAAGTCCAGAGAAGGACAACAAAGCTGGTGAGGGGTCTGGAGAACAAGTCTTACGAGGAGCGGCTGAGGGAGCTGGGGTTGCTCAGCCTGGAGAAGAGGAGGCTCAGGGGTGACCTTATTGCACTCTACAGGTACCTTAAAGGAGGCTGTAGTGAGGTGAGGGTTCTCCCATGTGCCTGATGACAGGACAAGGGGGAATGAGCTAAAGTTGCGCCAGTGGAGGTTGGATATTAGGAAGAACTTCTTTACTGAAAAGGTTGGAATAGGCTGCCCAGGGAAGTGTTTGAGTCACCATCCCTGGAGGTCTTTAAAAGACATTTAGATGTAGAGCTTAGGGATATGGTTTAGTGGAGGACTTGTTAGTGTTAGGTCAGAGACTGGACTAGGTGATCTTGGAGGTCTCTTCCAACCTAGATGATTCTGTGATTCTGAGTGATTCTGTGAACACATAACCTTAAATACAACTTTGAACAATTTTTTGTTTTGTTTTTGTAGTATTTTCATGTAGTGACTTACTATTCTTATATTTAATGAACAAAACTATAAAATACAGAAGTTGGACGAATTTTTTTTAGATTATCATTGTTTCTGTGAGGCCACCAGTATTTATCTAGAAGATACTTTGTATGGTTTCACAGTATTTTCCAGACAAAATGAAAACCAAAGATAAAAAAGATTTTTTTCACCTTTCTAAATTCTTAGATGGTCTGCAAAAATATATCACAGACATTCAAAAACAATAATCGTATACCTAGTGTATATTCCTGAAAGCTGTAATTTATATTGGAAGGAATGCTTACTCACAGAGTATTGCTTCCATTTTTAAAAATAGTTTAGTATAGGAATGTTTAAAGATTTATACCATTAATCTTTTTAGAAGTTAGATTGGATGAGCTTCACTGATTTTCCACTGTCAGGTGTGTGAAATAAGCCATACCCCATGGCGTGGGAAGCAATGGTTCTTGAAGGAAAATGGGAAAGGAAGAAGTTTTAGCTTGTGATGTTTTCTTTATTGACATAAAGAACACCTGAAAGGTCTTTTGTTGTTTTTAAACTTTTAAGCTTTGGGGGGAATTTAACATTAGAAATCAGGTCTTGTTTCCCATTCTTTGCTTAAGAGACTTTAAGGACAACTGGAAAACAACTAGGATTAAGACTTCAAAAATGGCAGAAGTGTATCCTTACTTAAACTAAACATTAAAAAAAGCTACTGATAGAGGCTCTCTCACACATTACTTCATACAAATTCAACTATGCTTGATTAAATATAATCAACTGTTCCAGTTTTCCAGTATAGAGACAGCCTGAGAAACACTTTAAAGTGGGTACCTTTGGCAGTGACTCAGCCTCTCCTAAATGGCGAATAAATGTATGCCTATTTCCATGTTCTTTGAATGGAGGAAAAAAAAAAAAAAACATATTTATGCATCAGAACAACAGCAAGTCAACACAACTGGAATGCTTTTCCATCTAAGATCACTTGTAACACTGATGCAACAGTAAACACTGATGTTAACTTTTCACATTACTTCTGCATTAAAGTTAGGCACAAAGTACTGACAACATGACAGAAAGACTTCACTTCTCAAGAAATATAGCATTTCCTTCTGTCATCTGAGTAACTTGTAAAAAATTACTCTTTCTATTCAGGAAGCAGTAATCCCATACACATAACACTGACACAGCAGAAATCTGGTTTCTAATAAACTTTGCATGTAATCTTTGTATCTACCATGTACATGCTGAGAATGATCCAATAGCATCTGCTGAAGTACAGTGCTGTTTTACAGACTGAACCTGAATGGAACCAAAGGCTCCTGCAGCTTCACCACCTCCTCTAGCAGCTAGTAGCTGTTACTAAGTGAAGTGTAAGAGAAGTGTAACTTCTCAGGTCTGAATGCTTAGCTATGCAAACTCACCTGGGTTTTAGGGTTTGTGTGGTTTCGTTTTTTGTTGTTGTTTGTTTTTGTTTTGTTTTTTTGGCTGGTTGGTTTGGTTTGTTTTTTTGGAGGATGTTTTTTGTTGGTTGGTTGGTTGGTTGGTGGTGTTTTGTTTGTTTGAAACCCAGAGACTAGGGTTGACCATAAATGGCCATAAATGAGCAAGTCTTCCAATATCTTCTAATAGATGAATAGTCCTTCTCTAACTAACCAATGAATAATTAAATTTCAAAATACGCCAGCTGCCATCAAATTTGAAGTTGTTACTCCTGATAGGTAAGAAACTAAACAAGTGTGACAATCATAACTGATGAAGTAAAATGTAGCATTTTGCAATTACTCTAGGGCTCCTCTGCTGTCACCACTGCTATGCATCCCAGGTTAGAAGAGCTGTAAGGGAAGGACAGCAAAGGACAGGCTGACTTTCAAGACCTGTATTTTGTGTAGAAGAATTAATTTTGACAATAGAGATACAGATTTGTATATTTGCTTATTCCCTAGAATCTAAATGTCTGAAGGATTGGTGTTGCAAAATTGATTTTAGGATTTAAATTTGTAGTTTCAGACCAGCATTTTACATAGAGTGATGTAAGAGTAGAGCTATAATCCATGCTTCCTTCTTCAAAATATGTACATTATGAACTTTAGGACATTTTTATATTTTCACATCCACAAGTTCTTACAGAGACAATATATTTATCATCTTACTTGAAATTGTCTTGTACTAAGAACAAAACTAAACGTTACAGGTACTTTTTAGGCAACATCACAGACAGTGAATTTTGACTGAAGTGGCAAGAAGGCAGATAATACCCACTGACTATTTTCAGAAAAGAATATGTCATTTCATTACACAGAAATTCACATTATACAGACACCAATACTATATATATATATATATATATTTGTAAATTTTGGCAAAACAGAGCACATTAAATATTTCTCAATCTTTAGAAGACAAGTTATGCTACATGTGATACCAGAAATCAAGCATCCACAGAATATGCACAAACACAAGCGTGATATTTGGAACCACAAAACTCTGGATGGGAAGGAAAAACACCTTTTAGATAGAGATACTTAAAAACAGAGATATATGCAATACCTTGGAGGCAAAAGTATGTTTCTGGTTTGTAACAAATTCAGGCTTTTGCTTCAAATTAGGTAAAATGAGGACTTTGAAAGCCCAGGCAAGTATCCAAGCTGCTGGACAGATTTCTTTAGGAATGTCTGAGCAGCAAGACAGAACTTGTCCCTGGCATGTGTGAGTATAAGCATATATAAGAAAAAAAATCTCTCTCCGACCATCTATATCCTGTCTTGAAAAGACACCTGGGCCTGTGACTGGGGAGAAGGAGATGCTGTGCGTTCTGGAGATCAGTTTGTTGAGAGTCTGGAACTGCAGAAAGTAACAGAACCCAGTTCTGATACAGACTCTTCCTTCTCCCTCCTCCCCTCCCCTCCACCCTCCCCCACCTTTTTTTTTTAAATGAGCAAATTCCAGCACCCAGGTAGCTTGATACACCCAAATTGATTGACATGCCTATCTGAGGCTGCAAGCAGGGTTTGGTCATTTTACACCAGATGAGAGAGAACCCCTTCACAGCTCCATGTTGGAGCGCTGCCGCACGTCATGCGCTGAAGTCCAGCTCTCAGGGTCAGTGCTGCTGACTCCTGATGGGCAGCAAAGTACCTCCAACAGGCTCCCAGTCTTTGTCTGGAATTTCCTTTGTAGATTCAGCCTGTTGAAAACAATATAATAAATACTCCTCCATTTACAGAAAATAGGATCACTTAAGTTAGACAGGTAGTTAAGCCTACCTTTATATGTAGTATCTAAGGTATTTAACTCACTCCAGGGCAGAAAGTCTTTTGTTGCAGACCTGCTATTTTTTCAGAAGTGTAACAGTTAAATAGTTAAGCAATTGCGTACATACTGTAAGCATTTTATAAACCTTCATTTCTCCTGTTAAAAATTCAGTAATTGCCTTATCTGCTCAGTTTGCAATGACTGCCTCCTTAGTAGCATTTTTTTACTTTTGGTCTCCCTAGAGGAAGCAGCTACTGCTGGTAGTAAGTGTTTTTGTCCATAAGAAATCACCCCAGAAACCTTATTTAGGAAGCTAATATCTGGAACTGGGGGTTGAGGATTCATATTCAGTGGTGGAAGAAAACTTGGTCTTGTCTGAGCAAAGTGATCCAATAATAAAGTCCCTGAACCCCGTCGTTCTAGAACAGTTTGAATTCTTCTGCTCAGAGGAAGAGAAGGCATGCTCTCAAATAGTTCTCTAGAACTTGATAACAAAGAGTGAGATGCAGAGATGATCTTTTTGTTTCCTATAACTGACTTACTGTCTTCTGCAGCAGCAGGATGTAGACTAGTAGTTAGCTGAGAATCAGAGCTGTAATGATTTGCTCCTAAATTTCTTTTCTGGATAATACTGCTCAGGTCTGAAATGAAGCTGATCTGTCCTAAACTGGAATCCTCACCTACAGGAATCCCACTGGGGAAAAGCTTCTCATCACCATAAAGAGTCTGAGAGTTTAACTCATCATATGACGATTTCTTCAATTCAGTTTGATCAATAGCTTTCAGAAAATGAGCAGCGTCTTTTATGTCAATACTTTGGTGTCTGGTAATGAACCTCTTTGATAAGGCAAGGCCATTGATTTTCAAAGAGAGCTCTTCTGGAGTTACATCCTGAATCTCTCCATGTAAAGAGGCAATTTTACTCTGGTGAAACAGCAGAGAGCTCTTTATCCAAGGTTCAGAATGCAGCTGCTGCACTTGTGCCAGCTTGGAAATTGTGTTTGTTGAACTGGAATTTCTCAGTGAAACTGATTGAGATGGGTTGTCTGTGCTTCTGGGATGGTCCAGATCCTTAAAGCTGAAGAGTGTACTTTTAGTTTCATTTGAGCTTGAAAATGGGGGTGAAGATGTTTTCAGTTCTATTTCGGATGGGGATGTGCAGGCAGCCGGGGAACAATGCTCACTGAGGTCCACAGGAGGCATGTTTAAGTATTGTTTTGTTGTTTGCCTTCCTGATGGAGACTTGTCTGTTGTGATTATGATTACTTCTTTTCCTCTCGCTTTGCACGCATTGAGAAGAACTTCCAGGGTTTCTTTGTCTTCAGAGTTTATTGCGTACACCAGTGCAGAGTTGTTAGAGTGATCTTGTAGGCTTGGGTCAGCTCCACTTTTCAGCAGCAGAGAGACCACCTCAGGCCCTGCTTTTTCTAAACAAGCATGCATCAAGGCTGTCTTTCCAGATTTGTCCTGTATGTTTGGATCTGCCTTGTTTTCCAGTAGATATTTAACCATCTTTGCCTTGCTAACACTCTGGGCATCCACATGTTTTGTCTTACAAGCAGTCATTAGAGGGGTTTCACCTCTGTCGTTGCTTTCGTTGATGTAGGCCCCACCTTCCAGTAACAGTCTGGTGAGGCGCAGTCGGCTCCAGTAGACAGCTCTGGTCAGGGAATTCCCGTCTGTTGGCAGCTCCACAGTCTCATTCATGGCACTTGTCTCTCAATTCCACCTTCCTGGCTGCTGAAAAGAATACCTGGTGCTCAAAGAAGACAAGGAGGCCAAAAAAAGAAGGAAAAAAAAAGAGGGGGGAGGAAGGGGGGAGGGAAGGGGGGAGGGGAGAAGTCAGCTTTTTGAATTGCTCCTGTAAACTCACCCCTACTCTGTGACAAAAGAGAAGATAAGCAGAAAAAAAAAAAAAAAAAAAAAAAAAAAAGTAGTCTTGCCTCCTAAACTTCAAGAAATGTGCTAAAATTTTAAAAAAATATTTGGCTACACTTAAAATATTGGATGCTTAATACACAGGTGTCACTTTTTATTTTTCAGACTGCTCTTGCTTCTGTCACAGCCTGACAAACAAGCTGCAAAAAAAGTAATTCTTCACACTGTGATGGCTTTATACTTACTATACCACAGTGGCTCTGCTGCACTTGCACTGCTCCTGATCTGCATCCATGGAAGCAAGAACTGAATGAGCCCTGCAGCACATTTTTCACTGATGTGAGTTATTGTGTCACATTTGCTTTTTCTTTCTCATAAAGTGACAGTGCTAAACTTCTAGAAATTAGTGAGAAAAAACAAATTCCAAGGTATAATAAGAAAAGCACAAGCACTGTTTGTTTATCTAAGAGGTAACTGTTAAATAGTTGGAAGATAAATATTAATGTCTTTTATAAAAGTGGTAATATTTGGGGAAGCATGCTACCTTCCTTAGACTGCTTGGAAAACATACTAGTTTGAGTAAAACAGCATAAAAGTGATGCAGGGGCTATTGCATTTGTCATGAGGATCAGGCTGAGGGGTGTCCACTGCCTGGGTACAAAGTATCAGCTCTAAAAGAAAAGAAATATTTCATAGCATCAAAGAAAATCTGAAGGTTTTACTTGAAAAAATTATGAGCTCAATGTGATGTAAATAATGACATATATAAATATGAATATACACCCACATACATCAAAACAAACAACAAAAATTGCTTTTATTTATGTGATTGTTTATCTATGTGGAAGGAAAATCTTTAGAGCCAAAATAAAAATCAGTATTGAATAATTAGCAGAGCACTATAACTCCAAGACAAGAATAGACATGGACATGAAAACTACATGTTTATTTACAAGGTATTACTAGAGAAATAAGAGTCTTTAATTGGCTTAACTGCAAAGGAAATGAATATATGCACTGCTATTTACCATTGAAAGCACTAGTAATATTTTGCTGAATAACTGAATAGAAGCAACTTCATTCTGTTTTTCTTCAATATTGGAGTTTTACTTTGATTTTCAAAATCAAAGAAGAGTATCAACATAGTTTGTTCTAAAAGTCCAATAAAGAAAAAAAGTTAATTGAAGTACATACACGAGACTTTCATCTCTGATACCCTCTGGCATGCAGTTTGTTTCACTCCACAGCAACATGTTTCACAGGCAGAGGTGTGCTTGTTCAGCTGTGGTTTGTCAGCCACAAGGAAAACAGTTAGCTCAGAGGCTTCACACTTTCCATGTGTTAATAGAATACTCAACTATTATTTATATAGTCATTATTTGTTGATGTGGTGTAATAAAGGTCATATGCAGCAAGTATTTTAATAAGATAGCACACAATATTTGGAATTTCAGGGGAAAAAAAAAATACACAAATGCATGTGATGAAGCAGTTTGATGGCATTAATTAATTTCTGGGCTTATGGTCCACACAAAGACTGATCGTTATCTACATATGACCAAAAGCCTTTCCTGAGAAATTAAGGGGGACCAAAGAGGGCCAGAACTTGTCTGTCCATTCTCAGGGGAGAAGACATCCCACTGCTGATCACTGGTGAGAATGGGGACACCACTGTGGTATAAACAATTTTTTTTTTTATATACATTTTTCTTGATAAAACACTTTTTAAAGTAATTGCACTCAACTTACTTTAAGGATTCATTCTATTATACTGAAAGTACATGATTCAGTATTGTCTATCTCAGCTTTCATTGATGTGCAAATCACTATTATACAATGTACATTTTTGACATGTAAAACATTCAAGATTATTATTAAGTCTTCTATAAAGAAGTATCCAATAAATTGGTGCCTTTAGGTGTCCAGAAACAAATTAAACAGAAATCACTTTTAGATAGCACACATTCTGGAATTCTTATGTGTTCTCCCTTATTTTTTACATATCTGTAAGTCATTGGCAATTTTACATTTCTTTCATGTTTATCTAAGACTCTCTTGCTTGTGTCACCTAAGTGATGGTATGTAGCACTTATAGAAGTCTTTTCATCTGTAGAAATTCTTCTAAGGTGAATGGTCAATGCTAAGCCAAAATGAGACTGTTTTTCTGATATCTGGCCAAATATTACCACCTGCTTAAATGTGCTGTCTCCATAGGCTTTACCTGGACTATTAATATAAGAGGCATTAGAGTAAGAATAGCCTAAACCAACAGAATATCTATGTTTGGAGTAGATTTTGCACTTGGAAGACCCTGTTTTGCCATAGCCTTCCTGCGGGGTCATTTAAAGCTCAATTTCTAAGCACCTTTTAACATCTTCAATAAACTGAGATCTGCAGAAGCTAGGAAAAGCATCCAAGCCTCATTTTCCCCATCCACACTTACACAGAATTGCTGTTAGAAAAAATGCAAAACAGACTGTGATGTGCTTACATCCTGTTATGATGGGATGACGCAAGTACCTAAATACAGACAGGATGCAGAACATAGCATTGGAAAGAAAAAATCATTTGTAAGAGACTACTTCCACCACCACCAGCCCACTGCTGTTATTAAGTACTACACGTATGTAGACGTACGCATGCCCAGATCAAAACTGATTAAGATTCATCTTTAAGCATCTCTTGACTTCATGGTGAGGAAGATACGACTATAAGTCAGGCAGCATGTGTTCCCAGGATGTTGTATGAACCTGGTCTGGGGATTGCCCAAAACAATGAAAAGGAAGTGTTACAGATTTGTAAGTGGACCAATATAAAGCAGAATACATTCTTGAATACTAGGTGAAATAACCATGACTTCGCCCAGAGAATTCATTCATTGCAGGATAATGTGCTCAGAACTGTGTCATCCCAAAATTGCCATTGTGGGAACAAAGTGTAGCTAGACTTCTCTAAGACCTAGAGCGACACTGGCTCAATGGAAATGCATGTACTTCCAGCATGCAATGCTGGAAGGGTACACCCCACTCCATCAAACAAGCAAAAAAATCCACCCACAACATTTACAACTAGTTAAGTAGTTGGAGTGAAAGAATACTGTTCAAGCAAACTCCCTAAAATATTTACTCACTTGACAATCTATCACAGATAGATGCTAAACAAATTGTGCCTATACATTCCTCAGTGTTAATTATCTGTGATGCCAGGAACAACTGCATAAGTTACTGAGATCTCAGGAGCGATACAGCTGCTTGTCAGCTGTGGAGATAACCTTGTGCCAAGCTGGCTGTTCAATGAATGATGAACTGTGCAACCTAGTTTATGACAGCAAATCACAGGCTGGTCTGTCAGATTAGTCAGATTATTCACAAATTCCTGGTGTTCTTGTGCAAATCATATTCCAGGAACACTCCTTCTGTCTGGAAAGAGATTCATTTTTTTTTTCAAAGAGCAAAGTTGTCCTGGAGACTGTTCTGAGATGAAGTAGCACAAAGCACCTTTCAGAATGAAAATCAATTTTCGAAAGCAATGATTGTTTGTACCCAAGGAGCGGCGAGGCAGTATTGTGTATTTGTCTTGGGTCCTATTCCGAGGTCTGGCTGGCAGATATAAAGTAATGATAACCTAGAGCCCTATTCTGATAAAGGTATTGCTGCCATCAGAGCGGGAAAAGCCACTAAAACTTCTAAGTTTTAGCACTTTTTTCCTGTACACCTTGCTTACTAGATTTGTAAGTAGCACTTAATTACTAGGAGAAACTCTGGCAGTGTTTTGTTACAGGTAACAATGGAAATAATCACAAAGTTAAGGGGGCAAAAGGCTCCATGTTGAAACAAATATACAAACAAACATTTTCACTAAGCAAAGGAGTGCTATGAAACAAGGCTATTGCAAGGTATTCCTTCTTTTTTCAAGGTTTTCTCAGTGTGTTCCTGCACTCTTAGAATCACATGTGAGCTTTCTCAGCAGTCTCCAGGGCATTGAAAATCATTCCAGTAAAAGGAAAGCATCAGTTTTCTTCTCTGGAAAAGATGGGCTTAGACAGTGAAAGAGCATAAACCTGTATTTGTGATTCTCATACCCATCCTAACTTTGGAAATTCTCTTGGTCAGTATAACAAAAACTGTGATTTCCTACACTGTGTTGTAAACACCCTGGGAATTTATCACTGGTGGAAATTACTTTTGACTGAAAAGTCACCACTGTGACACAGCCACCCCCCTCCCTGAGCGCCACCGGGGTTGCCAGGACCAAGTCTGCCCGGTTTCAGGACCCCAGCCTGCACCGTGCAACTTTTCACAGCCACAAAAAGTCCCACAGTCTCTGCACTTCTCCTGCTTGCCAGGTAGCCGAAGGGCCGACAAGGATCTCCTCACCGCTCTTCTCGCTTTCAGTCTTCAGTGTGCGCAATTCCAAAGAGATTTTGGAGGGGTCCAGCCAGCACCTTTTCCCTGCCACCGTGCCTGTCGCCTGTCGGGGGGGACGGACGGACGGACACGACAGACCAAAGTTTCCTCTGGGGGTCCGCAAGACGCTGCACGCCCTGCCTCGAAACCTACCGGCTCTAAGGCTTCTCCCGAGGGAGACCTGGAATGAAAAAACCGGGGGCGACGAGCGACTTCTCCGCAGAGCCGTCAGGGAGAGCGCACTTGTAAGGGGAGGCGACGGCAGCAAGCAATCCGAAAGCTCCCGTCAAGAGCCGGCCGCGAGGTACCGCGGCCCTGGAGAAGAGACCCCCCGGCCCCGCTCCCTCGTTACCTGCCCCCGCCGCCGCTCCTCGGGCGGGCCCCCAGCGCCGTCCCAGCCGGGGCTGGGTCGCACGAAGGCGAAGAGCCGAGAGATAAAAAAAGTGCGGGTCTCGCCCGCCTTATAAACCAGCTAGCTGCCGGCAGAAAGCCCCGCGGGCACGGCGCAGGGCGGAGCGAGCTGCCTGCCGCGCAGCTGCCGGCCCTGCTCGGCCCGGCCCGGCCCGGCCTCCTCATGGCGGTAGCTTCCCTCCCTTCCCTCCTCAGCCACACACCTTTTGCCAAACAGCCTGCCCCACGGCACAGGGCACCTCGCCATGCCCGGGACCCCCCGGCCCCACCGCAGGTTGAAGAACATGGCCGTCACCCCTTGTGGTGGAGACAGCAGCGCGACTCGTTCAGCTGTAGTTACCCATCTCTTTGCAAGCAAAGAGAAGAAACAACCCTCCATAGACCCTTCTTCGCCGTCTTGCTGCTTATTACTGCCCAGCGACATGAATTGATTGGTGTTTAATCTGACAGGTGATGTTGTATGAACTCACTTTAGGATAGAATAAATCTTGTAGTTAAAATATAAGACGACATCCTCATGTACATTGTGTCTGCTAGCATCTTGTTGAAACGAGTTGAAACACATCAAAGGGGGAAAAGACAGATAACGGGATGCTGGCCGAAATTGGAATTAGGGCTGAGGCTGAAACTTGAGATAAAAACACAACAAATGGGGAAAGACTGATAACAGGTTGTCTGCTGCAGCTTGGAAAACAGCCAACCCTGCTGACTCAGCATCTTTTAGCAAAAGGTGAAAAGTGCAAAAGACCACTGCCCACCTTCCAAAGACCCCTGCCTACAATTCTTGGAGGAATCTGCGCAAGGACAAAGGACTGATAAGCAAATTAGCATACGAAGTGAGAGTAGGCGGGATTAGATAATGAATATGTATAGGTGTTAATTGAATATTCATTGTTTTGTTGTATAAATATGAGATAATTTGTCACTTCAGGTATGCACGTTAGGCGGAGAGATCCCCTGTGCATCCAGCGCTGCCAATAAAGAATACTTAGTCACTAAGAAAATTTCTGACTTTGTTCTTCAAATCAATCTGGCGACCCAGATGGGGCATCCTCTCTGTTGGGCTGCAGGACCCGCTGGGAATAGGACTCCCTAGGGTATCCCCGGGATTTCTCGGAGGGACTCCTTGACTCAACGGATCACTGCGGAGGCAGAGAAGGACCCCAGTGCTGTAAGTGGCAGTATTCTTTATTTTTATTGTTTGTTTGTTTGGTAGACCGGTCATTTGGAACTGCCTGTAAGTCGGAAAGAAAAATTTGTTGTGGTGTATACTTTCGTGGCTAGCACCTTAAGTATACGTTGGTTTTGTTTTGGTTTTGTCGGCATTCAGTTACCATTTGGAACCTGGCAAGTTTGCCTATAAGGTTCATTTGTTACAGTGTCACTTATTTCGGTTTCTTGACGTACTGAATGTGGAATTTGACGCTGATTATTGTTATTGTGATTTTGGCTGTATGCTTGGTAATAATAGTAGGTTCTTGGTGTTGCTGTGGAAAGATACCTACGTGTTGTATTTTGTAAGTGATAAGTGTATTCTGTGAATGTGAACTGGGAAGATGGGAGGAAGACAAAGTGGTGGGATTTTAAATAAAAGCCTTTTAGGATGTGTTCTGAGTCATTAGGAGGATATTGGAGGGTCTGCTGGTGGAAGTATGAACAGGAAAACACTGATAAAATATTGTAATCAATGGTGGCCGCTTTATAAGCTGGAATGTGGAGAAAAGTGGCCTTTTAATGGAACTTTAAACTATAATACTTTGTTACAGCTAATGTTGTTTTTGAGGAGAGAAGGGAAATGGGATGAAATGGTGTATACTGATATGTTGTCTCAGCATCTTGGAGAGAAAAAGTATGGAATTAAGTTGGCCCCTGACTGAGCTTTTGGTGCTGGCATTAGAAAAGTAAAGGATGAAGAAAGATAAAGGAAGTGTTAATAGTGTTGTTGAAGGCGTTAAAGGTGTGGCATGTAGTATTTGATAAAGCAGTTTGAAGTCGAATGAGCAGGGAAAGAGGATGTAGGAATGTTAATAGTTCTGCCTCAACCCGAGGCTGAGATCTCAAAATCACAGAGGGTGTGAGCCCTCTGGGGCAGAGGGACCATGATGGGTCCGAAAGAGTTTTCATGGAAACAGAAAAGCAGCTAACTCTTAAAACAACCTGAGTTAATGTGTGAGCTCAGATTGCCCACGGGCAATCTGCTCAGGGAACTTTCAACGATTGCATTCCCCTGACCGACCCCCCCAACTGAGACTCTAATCACCCCAGAAATTATGAACGGCTATACTGAAATCCGGTTAAATTGGGAATTGAGAATTTGTTCCAACAAGGTCCAAAAGAAACCCCTATGGATTTTTTTGGACCAACTTTTGAAATGCAATGAAAAAAAAATTAAAAAAAAAAAAATGGACCTGGCTTCAGAAAACAGAGGCAATTGGCTAGCCTCTTTCTAGGGCAAATGGCCACCTGATATCAGAAAGAAATTGTCTTAGGCTGCAGGATAAACTTCCTTGCATTTTTTGTTGGTTAAGGGAGCTTCTTTCTCTGTGTTAATTAGTCTGTAAATGTAATAGGAGCAACTGGCCAACAGGAAAAGGCATTTTTTTTGCAATGCTTGAAATTTAAATTGGGAAAATGATTGGAATTACAAAATGAGAAAAATAGTCAAGTTTGGTTCATGGTACTAGACTTAAAGGATGCCTTTTTCTGCCTGCCCGTGGCAAATGAAAAACAGAAACTCTTTGCCTTTGAATGGGAAAATCCAAATAGAGGATAGAAAAACTCAGATTACTTGGACAGTGTTACCACAGGGGTTCAAGAATAGCCCCACTATATTCAGGAAACAACTAGCCTGTGATCTTGAAGTTTGAAAGACCCCTTAGGGAAAAGGGGACACTGCAATACGCAAATGATAGCTACTGAAGAAGAAAAGGAACATGTATCATGGACTATTAGTTTACTTTTTTTTTTGGCACTAATACTATGAACCCAGCCTCTTTCCTCAGTAACAGTTTCCAGATCACCAGATCTTGCATCGAGACCATGGACATGGTATACTCCAGCTGACCAGACTCCTAGGAAACACCCCTAGAAGATGTGGAGGATTGGTATATAGATGGCAGCAGCTTCGTCCGCCAGGGATTTCGCCTCACAGGACATGCGGTAACAAACATTCACCCAAAAGGTGGAAATCATTGCCTTGGTAAGAGCTCTTGAGCTGGCAAACATTTGGACAGATTTGAAATATGCCTTTGGTGTGGTGCATGCACACAGGGCAATTTGGAAGGAGGGAAAAGAGGTGGAACTTACAGTGGATGCGGGGGCAACATATTCAGTTTTATATAAAGCATTAGTATCAGTAGGGGAATGATTACGTTGTAGTGAAGGAGGGCAACTGGCCAATCTGAAATAGCATATTTCTGCAAACCATTGAAATATCTATATGGGAAACAGTGGGGCATTCACAAATTCCTATACATGCCCAGCTCCCTGGAGTCACTCCTAGGGAGAGATTTACTGGAAAGACTACAAGTAACGATTTCATTTAAAAATGGGGAGATTATTCTGGAGGTAAATTATCAAATATATGTGGAAGAGTTGAGTTTAATATTGACAACTATTGAGGCCAAGGAGGAAATTAGTGAGGAAATCCTAAGTCAAGTGTTTTCTGGAGTATGATCTTCTAATGTACCAGGGAAGGCGAAAAATGCACTTCCAATACAAATTAAACCTAAGGAAGGAAAACAGCCAGTCAGAATTAAACAGTACCCCTTGAAAAAGAAAGACAGAGAAGGAATTAGCCTGATAATTGATTAACATGCTTAACACCAGAGCTAACTTGATTTACCATTTTAGACCTGAAGGATGCCTCCTTTTGCCTCCCTCTCCATGAAGCCAGCCAGAAAATCTTTGTTTGATTGGAAAAGCCCTAAGAGTGGGCACAAAACACAGCTCACATGGACAAGGTTGCCTCAGGGATTTAAGAACTCACCCACCTTGTTCGGAGAACCACTTGCAAAGGACTTGGAGACCTGGGAAGCCCCATCAGGAAAAGGAAGGCTGTTGCAGTATGTAGATGATTTCCTGATAGCCACCCAGACAGAAGAAGCATGTGTGGCCTTGGACGGGAATTGCCCTGGGAATACTAGCACAGGACCTGGGCCCATATTGAAGGGCAGTTTCTTATTTTTCTAAGCAGCTGGATGCTGCCACCAAGGGATGGCCAGGATGCCTCAGAGCCATTGCAGCAATGGTGCTAAATATCCAGGAAGCATGCAAGTTCACCTTAGGACAGAAAATAACTGTGCTAGTGTCTCACACAGTGTCTGAAGTGCTGGAAGTGAAAGGCGGTCACTGGCTTTTCCCACTAAGGTTCCTGAAATCGGCAGAAACCAAGGGGAGCCAGTACACCATGACTGCCTGGACACTATCAAAGGTACCTACTCCAGCCATCCAGATCAGCTACGTCATCAGCAGAAAACAACATGCTGGGTATGCAGTTACCACTTGCAAAGCAATTCAGCTACCTGAAAAGGTAGCAATTATGTACATTAAGGCACACCAGAAAGTGAGCTCAGAATTGGAGGAAGGAAATGATCTGGTGGACAGAGAGGCAAAAGAAGCAGAAGAAGGTGGGATAACAACTGAAGGAGCCCTGATTCCAGATGGGCAGATTCCCCTTGAAGGTAAGCCTGTATATATCAAAAAGGATAGAAAATTAATCAAAAGTCAAAAGGGAAAATATAACCAAGAGGGATGGGCTATTATGAAAGAAGGGAAGGGGAAGCTAGTCATCCCCTCCAATTTATTGTAGTCATTGGTTTTAAAAAAAAACAAAGACACCAGAAAACACATTGGGGAATAGAGGCTTTGTATAACTATCTAATTGGAAAAATTATTGCCAGGAACTTATATGCTACCATCACTCAAATAACTTAATGTGATATTTGTCTCCAGACTAACCCCAAAAATGCCCCCCCAAACCAAAATTGGGTCAAATTGGAAAAGGCCATGGGCCTGGGCAACAGTGGTAAATTGACTTTTCTGAACTTCTAAGAAAAGGGTGTGTCGATATTTACTGGTATTAACAGATACCTCTTCAGGATGGCCAGAGGCTTTCCTCAGTAGGACTGCCAAAGCCCAAGAGGTAACTAAGTCTCTTGCAGAGAAAACTTTGAAACCACAGTGGGAAGGACTATACCAGGTGCTCCTTACTACCTTCACTGCAATTAAGATCAATGAACAGAGTGCCTGGATTCACCATTCTCAAGTGAAGAAAACTCCAAAAGCCCCCTGGAAAGTAACACCAGGTGATGGTGAATTGAAACTAAAGCTCAGTCGAGCAAAATGAGGACAGGAGTATTTAGTAATATGGTTTGCAGAAATTTAGTTAACGGAATTGTTTTATTTTTGTGGCTTATAGTTGTAATTGTGATTCAAGAATTGGAAGGTGCCTCTATGATAATAGAGAATAGTGACTGGCCTTGGTTCGAAGCCGTAACAACAGAGGATAAGAGCATTAATGGATAGTTAGCAGTAATGTTTTTTTGGCGAACAAATGGTGACCATTTACATACATTATCAGAATGGCAAAAATTAGGGTAAGAGTGGACACACCAAAGAACCATAGGGGACAAAATTAAAATAGGGTGTTGAATGATTAATGAACTGACCCGTGAGAAAGTAACAGGGATTTTAGTAAAACCGATTTCCAAAAGTGGCCAACAAGAAGGTTGTGTCCGCCCAGGTAAATTAGATTGTTGTTTTAATTTTATATTAACGCAGGCCATAGTAATTAGCTGGTTTTGGACTAATAATGGCTGGACAATATGGTCACAAAAGCAAGCACACCTCAGGGGCAGGACACGAAAAGACTTAACTGGAATGCTAGGAACAGGATTAGGAGTTCTAAATGGGAATTGATTCAGAAATATTAATGAATAAGCTGGCCACAGCAACAAAAAACAACCCCTACAATCATCCTTATTGGCATTGGGAACTAGCCAATGGCAAGTGTCAAAGGTGTTACCGAGATGGGAAAAGGCTGAAGATCAAGACCACAAACTGATAATAGACGCACTTAGTATGGTTCAAGATAACGTATCTTTGGCTATGTTATCCACCCCATCATTGCATTAGGATTAAACCATGAGAAGACAGTACTCTATCCGTCGGAACACAGAACATGGGCACGAATGGGGAATGGGAAATGGCAGTCTGTAAATCTGGAATCATGTATTACGCGAGAACAACAAGGATTTATTTGTGAAAGCAACACAATTGATGCTCAGGATGCATGTCTTGACACCGAGCAAGGTGTCTGCCACTTTGAAATTAATCCAAACACTAGTCAAAAGACTGTGCTTGTATACATTGGTCAAGGGTGTGTGTGTTTGAGAACTGCTTGTGCTTTTGTAGAAGTAGATAAGGAGAATATAACTCTCCCTAGCAAGAATCATTCTAACTTTTGTATTTGTAACTTTGTTAGAATCATTGGTTGTGATTTTCTATATTTGGCACCAGTGGTATCCCGCTGATTGATCAAGTCTAGCAACACGATATATTACAAGGTATTACCCACACTTATTAGGATGAACCACACGTTAGTGAAGCAACTAGTTAAACACCAAGACGTAATCAACATTTTAAAAAGCATTCAGGTGAATGGAGAGAAGACTCTAATCATTGTCCATCATGATGCAAAGGAAATAAACAGAGTTTTGCAGAAAATAAAACAAGACACAAATCACAACTGGTGGGATGCCCTCTTTGGATGGTCGCCAACTGCAACTGGGATTTTGAACACCTTATCTCACCCAATTATTGTTTTATTGATATTAGTTGGTGTAAGTCTAATATTGTTTTTTTTAATGCTCGTTTGGAACTGGAAAATGTTACAACGAATAGCTGTATTAGCATCCTTGACAAAAGTACATGGCCAGGCTTTGAGGGATACATACCATAGAGACTGGGAAGAAAAATGTTTGTATTAAGTAAGAGAATTCACTAAGATTTTCCAGAAAAGGGGGGGATGATATTGTATGAACTCAGTTTAGGATAGAATAAATCTTGTAGTTAAAATATAATGAGAATAAGACATCCTCATGTACATTGTGTCTGCTAGCATCTTGTTGAAACTTGAATTGAAACACATCACAGGGGAAAGAAAGCTAACGGGATGCTGGCCAAAATTGGAATTAGGGTTGAGGCTGAAACTTGAGATAAAAACACAACAAATGGGGAAAGACTGATAATAGGTTGTCTGCTGCAGCTTGGAAAACAGCCAACCCTGCTGACTCAGCATCTTTTAGCAAAAGGTGAAAAGTGCAAAAGACCACTGCCCACCTTCCAAAGACCCCTGCCCACAATTCTTGGAGGAATCTGCACAAGCACAAAGGACTGATAAGCAAATTAGCATACGAAGTGAGAGTAGGCGGGATTAGATAATGAATATGTATAGGTGTTAATTGAATATTCATTGTTTTGTTGTATAAATATGAGATAATTTGTCACTTCAGGTATGCACGTTAGGCGGAGAGATCCCCTGTGCATCCAGCGCTGCCAATAAAGAATACTTCGTCACTAAGAAAATTTCTGACTTTGTTCTTCAAATCACAGGTGACCTGTTGCTGGTTGCCCATGGCTAGCTTCCAAAGCAAGCTCAAGGGACAACCTTCAGCCAGCCCATCGCCCACCTGCGGCTATGCCCCAGACACTGATGGAAACAGCCACAGCTTTTGGTGCCAAAAGGGATCTGCATTTTGAACATTTTATAAGTCTGTCCCTAGAGTACCATTAAGCGAAAATAATCACCTAGAGATGAAAAAGAAACAGAGAAATTTGTCTGAGATCTTTTTCATTGCAGCCTGAAGAGATTCTTCCTTTCAGAGTACTCAGCTTTCACTCTGCAATAATCACCAGCTACTTCAATTGGCAAAACTACCAAAGGAAAAAGGGTTTTTTTTGTAGGAGTTCTAAGAGTTTTGTGATTTCATAAATTGCCTTAGTTCTCTCACACAGCTTCTTCAATATTAAGCAAGCCTAAATCCAACCAGAGTTATATTTTTTATGATGATTTTTTTTTCTTCTACAGAAAGTTGTAGACACAGTTGGAGATGAAGGCCACCATGTCAATATGGGTTGACCTTATATAATGGATTTTCTCTCTGCTGCTTGCTCTTTGCCAGAAGCAATCTAGTCAAAGCATGCCAGGAAAGACTTCCTTTTCTGAAACAGTATTGCCTAACAATCCATGAACCTTGAAGCAAGTAAGTCCCAGTGGCTGGGATTGTCTCAGGTGGCAGGCAAACTAAAAAGTTTGTCTGCAACACCACTTCCATACACCATCACTTTATAGAGATTTGTCTCCTGAAAAGTAGGCTACGTTACATTTTCCAGAGTGGCTAGGACAGCTGGAGCACCAGAGAAGCTTCAGTAAGAAACATTTATTCCAGCAAAATCAATGTGTGATTTCTTTAATACAAACTCAGGAAAAAAAAAAAAAAAAAAAAAAAAAAAATTATAAAAAAAAAAATCCTCTGAAAAAAAGTTTGTCAAAATCTTTTCAAAGTTTTTTTTTTTTTTTTTTTTTTTTTTTTTTTCCTTAGGTTATCTGAGGATATAAAATACCATACTGTGTCCAGAGGAGGGCAACAAAGAGTGTGAATGAACTGGACAGAGTGCATGACTAAGGAGGAGTGGCTGAGTTCCAGTGGTTTGTTTAGTTTAGATGAGACAGAGGGGTGACCTCATGGCAGCCTACAGCTTCCTCACCAGAGGGAGTGGAAGGGAAGGCGCTTATCTCCTATCTCATTATCTCGGGGATCGTTAACAGGGTATGAGGGAATGGCTTAAAGCCCCATCAGGAGAAGCTCAGATTGAATATTAGGAGTAAGTACGTGCTGGGGGCTTTCAAGCCACTACAAAAAGCCTATGGAATTTCAAACTATGCTGCAAGAACCTTCTTAAGTTTGATGCTAGTTTAGGACACCTTCACAGAATCACAAAATGGATGGGATTGGAAGGGCCTCGAGGCAGTGTGGTCCTGCAGGGCCACTTAGAACAGATTGCCCAGAACCAAGCCCAGGTGCTTTTTCCAGAGATTTTGAGACTCCACATCTCCAGGCAATCTGTGCCAATGCTCAGTCCCCTGCACAGTAAATAACTATTTCATGATGTTCAGATAGAATATACTGTCTTTCAATTTGTGAACATTGCCTCCTTTCCTGTCCCTTGGCACCACTGAGAAGAGCCAGGCTTTGTCTTCTCTGGGGTATTTGTATACATTGATACAAATCAACCCTTGAAATTTCTCTTCTCTAGGCTGAAGAGCCTCAGTTCTCTCAACCTTTCCTCCTAGGACAGATGCTTCAGACCCTTTATCATCTTCATGGCCCTTTGTTGGCATCTCTGCTGGACACAGCATTCCAGGTGCAAAGGAGAAGGGAAGGAACACCTCCCTTGACCTGCTGCAATGCTTTGCCTAATGCAGTCCAGATACCTTTTGTCTTCTTTCCTTCAAGGGCACAGTGCTGCCTTGTGGTCAGCTTGGTGTCCACCAGGACACCCAGTTCCTTTTCTGCCAAGCTGCTTCCCAGATGGGTGGACCCTGATATATATATATTTTTGATCCCCCTTAAGCAGTGAAGAACATTACACTTACAGAATCATGGAATCACCTAGGCTGAAAAAAACCTTCAAGACCACCAAGTTTGACCATCTGCCTCACCTACCGAGTCCCATCACTGAACCATGTCCCTTAGTACCACATCCACATGTCTCTTAAATACCTTTAGGGACAGGGACTCCACCATTTCCATGGGCAGCCTGTTCCAATGCTTGACCACCCTCTGCATGAAGAAATTCTTCCTAATATCCATTATAAACCTCCCCTGGCACAAACTGAAACTGTTTAATAGAATCATAGAACAGTTTGTCTTGGAAAGGACCTTAAAGACCATCTAGTTCCAACCCCCTGACATGGGCAAGGATGCCACCCACTAGATCTGGTTGTCTGGGGCCTCATCCAACTGGGTCTTGAACACTTCCAGGGATGAGGCATCCACAACTTCTCTGGTCAACCTGTTCCATTGCTTCACTGCCTTCTGAGTGAATAATTTCTTCCTAATCTTGAATTTAATCTTCCCTCTTTTAGTCTAAAACCATTCCCTCTTGTCCTGTCATTGTGCTGAGAGCCCCAGACCTGGATGCAGTACTCCAGGTGGGACCTCATGAAAGCAGAGCAGAGAGAAACAATCACCTCCCTCAACCTTCTGGCCTCTCTTCTGTTGGCCTTCTGGGCTGCAAGCATGCACTGCTGGCTCATGTCAAAGTTTTTGCCCACCAGAACCCCCGGCTCCTTCTTCACAGGGCTGCTCTCAAGGAGTTCTCCCAGTCCATACTCCTGTCTGGAAGTGCCCCTATCCAGGTGCAGCACCTTGCACTTGGACATGTTGAACCTCCTTCGGTTCACATGGGCCCACTTCTCAAGCATGTCCAGGAGAGCAGCTAGTCCTGCTGGCCACCTATTTGTGATGCAGGCCAGGATGCCATTGTCCTTCTTGGCCAGTGAGGCACACTGCTGGCTGTCAAAGAGCACCCTCAGGTCACTTTCTGCTAGGCAGTTTTCCAGCTACTCTTCCCCAAGCCTATATGGGATTGTTATGACACACGTGCAGCAGTCAATATTTACCTCTGTTGAATGACATGATTTGGCTTGGCCCATCAGTCCAGCCTATCCAGAGCCCTGTACAGCAACTTCCCACCCTCAAGCAGATGAGCAGTCCTGCCTAATTTGGTATCACCTGCAAACTTACTGAGGGTGCTGCTTACAGCAGAGCTTAATCCATCTGCTCCACTGGGGGCTCCTCCACGGGCTGCAATATGGAGATCTGCTCCATGTGGGACCCATGGGCTGCAGGGGGACAGCCTGCTCCACCAGGGGCCTCTCCACAGGCCGAAGGGGAACTGCTGCTGCATGCTTGGAGCACCTCTTGCCCTCCTGCTGCACTCACCTTGGGGGCTGCAGGGCTGGTGCTCACATTTCTCACTCTCTGAGCTGCTGTTATGCAGCAGGCTTTTCTCCCCCTTGCTTAAAGCTGCTCTCGCAGAGATGCAAACAACAGTGCTTATCAGCTCGGCTCTGGTGGGTCCCTTTGGAGCTGTCTGAAACTGGCCCTTATCTAACATGGGGCAGCTTCTGGATTCTTCTCACAGAGGCCACACCATGCAGCCCCCTGCTACCAAAACCTTGCCATGAAAACCCACTACATCTTGGCAAGCTGTTCCAGTGCCTCACTATCCTTACAGTGAAGAATTTCCTCCTAATGTCTAGTCTAAATCTATCCTTTTTTAGTTTAAGACCATTCCCCCTTGTCCTATCATTATCTACCCGAGCAAAGAGTTGTTCTCCGTCTTTATGATAAGCCCCCTTAAAGTATTGAAAAGCTGCAATGAGCTCTCCCTGAAGTCTTCTCTTCTTCAGGCTGAACACCCTGAGCTCTCTCAGCCTTTCTTCTTAGGAGAGGTGCTCCAGACTTCTGATCATTTTTGTAGCCCTCCCCTGGACATACTTTAACAGGTCCATGTCCTTCTTGTGCTGGGAACCGCAGACCTGGATGCAGCACTCCAGGTGGGACCTCATGAGGGCAGAGTAGAGGGAGAAAATATCCTCTCTCGACCTGCTCACCACTCCTCTGCAGCCCAGGATACAGTTGGCCTTTTGGGCTGCAAGCACGCACTGCTGGCTCATGTCAAGCCTTTCGTTCACCAGAACCCCCGGGTCCTTCTTCACAGGGCTGCTCTCAATGAGTTCTTCTCCCAGTCTGTGCTCATGTCTCGGATTGCTCCAACCAAGTGTAGCACATTGCACTTGGATTTGAATCTCATTAGGTTCACGTGGGCCCATGTCTCCAGCCTCTCCAGGTCCCTTTGGATGGTATCTCTTCCTTCTGTTGTATCAACTGCACCACTCAGCTTGGTGTCAGCTGCAAACTTGCTGAAGGTCCACTCAATCCCATCACCCATGTCATGATGAAGATATTGAAAAGCACCAGTTCCAAGACAGACCCCTGAGGGACACCACTTGTCACCAGCCTCCACCTGGACATAGAAACATTGACCACCACTCTCTGGGTGCAGCCTTCAAGCCAATTCTTTATCCACTGGATGGTCTACCTTTCAAATCTGTATCTTCACAATTTGGAGATCAGGGTATTGTGTGGGACTGTGTCAAAGGCCTTACAGAAGACCAGGTAGATGACATCAGTTAGTCTTCACTTGTCAACTGATGCACTCACTCCATCACAGAAGGCCACCAGATTGGTTGAGCACAATTTAACCTTGGTGAAGCCATGCTGGCTGTCTTGGATCACCTTCTTGTCCTGCATGCACCTTAACATTGCTTCCAGGAGGATCTGTTGAGTGATCTTGCCAGGCTTATAGGTGAGGCTCACTGGTCTGTGTGGTTCCCTGGGTCCTCCTTTCTATACTTATAAGTGGGAGTGATGTTTCCCTTTTTCCAGTTACCAGGGACTTCACCTGAGTGCCATGAGTTTTCAAATATGATGGAGAGAGGCTTGGTGACTACATTAGCTGGTTTCCTCAGGACCCTGGGGTGCATGTCATCAGGGCCCATAGACTTGTAGTTGTTAAGTTGCATCAGGAGTGCTCTTCACTTACAGTGGGAGAGACTCTGCTCCCCTAGCCTCTACTTAGAGGTCCAGGGACTTGAGAAATGTGGGAAGCCTGACCACTAGTGGAGACTGAGGCAAAGTTGTTAAGTACTGCTGCCTTCTCCATATCTGTTGTTACCAGTTCTCCATCTTCATTTGTCAGAGGTGTTACACTCTCCCTATTTTTTTTTTTTTTTTTTT